>CM070834.1:19841428-21041428 GCA_036326025.1 Chrosomus eos
TCCGCCTGGACCGTCCTGGAGTCCAGGATGCCCACCCTCCCACCCCTTTGGATGTTATATGGCGCGAGGACGCGCATTCGGGGAGGGGGCAGGTACTGTCACGTTTCTATGTGTTTAGTTCTATTTTGTAATCTTGTTGTCCCCTGTCTTTTGTGATTTTGGTTTAGTCTGTTAGTTTTCCCGCTCCTCGTTTGTGTTCAGTTTCTTCACCTGTTTTCAGTTAATTATCTCGTTTGGTTCAGTTCATTTAAGCCCTGTGTTTTCCCTCAGTGTTTGTTGGTTAACAGGGTTTGAAAGGTTTTTGGTTTTATTTTTTTTTGTTTTTTTTGTTTTTTAGCCAGAGGAGCTGAACACGCAGCGCTGGCTGTAGTATAAATGTTTTAATACAGTGGGTAAGGATGGGAAATGGGTAGTTGTCTCTGGATCAAGATCACAGTAGGTGGCGGTAATGCACGAAATCGATGCGAATCGCCAATAAAAGGAAGAAGAAGAAGAAGTGTTTGTTGGTCGTCGTCCTCGTATGGTTGTGTGTTTCTGAATTCCTGGAGTTTGTTCTTTTGTTCCTGTTTGTTTTTGGAAGTTTAAGTTTGTAAAATAAATCTTCTAAACTGCAGCAACCGTGTCCTCGTCTTCAGCTACCTGCACCAACAACCCTGACAATATTAGAGTCAGAGGTGGAAAGTAACTAATTACAAATACTTTCGTTACAGTACTTGAGTAGATTTTTCTATTTTTTTCTACTTTCTTGAGTATAATTAAAGCTGCCGTCCGCAACTTTTTTGGGTTAAAAAACATCCAAAATATTTTTGAGAGTACATAACTAGCCAGTGTTCAAAACTATCTGTTTGCCTTAGCTCGATTCAAAGCGGTAAGCTTGTAATAATGTTTTTAATTCCAGTGGTGCTGGTGGATTTCTGCGGGACATTTCTGTGTACATCTGTACACATAAAGAAGCTGTCTCGACTAATAGGCTATATATTGCGTGTGTTGGAGGTGGAAATGTATAGCCTTTTCTCACAGCACTTGATATAATTAAACATCAATTTGATGGCGGATCCAGAAAGGTTCATCAGACAATCACCAGTGACAACTGGACATTCACTCGTTGTAAAA
The DNA here is from genome assembly GCA_036326025.1 of Chrosomus eos. Classification (NCBI taxonomy): domain Eukaryota; kingdom Metazoa; phylum Chordata; class Actinopteri; order Cypriniformes; family Leuciscidae; genus Chrosomus; species Chrosomus eos. The sequence goes on from CM070834.1 coordinate 19,842,542, forward strand.
TGCAAAAGACTTCAGAGTGGCTACAGAAAAAAAATAGACTGCAACCGGACCCATGTGAAAACAAGGATAAATATCGAAAGGGCTTTTGAAAGGTGGCGTGAACTCCGTGTTTTGAAGGGGTTCAAAACGAATGCAGAGACAGGGTTTATTCTGCTCGACAGGTAAGACATTTTAATGGTTCAATTACTACAATTTAGGAGTTTAATATCATGTTTTGCTCTAAAATCACAATACATGTCAGTCATGTTTGAAATTACTTCTGTGGTTTCATGTTGCTTCTTAGCACAGAGTGAGAATATATTATTTTATTAAATTCTATGATACAAGTTATGTTGATTAGCATTGCATTAAAGGTTAGTTCTCCCAAAAATGAAAATTAGTCCATTATTTACTCACTCTCAAGTCCTTCTAGGTGTACATGGCATTCTTCTTTCAGACGAATACAATCAGAGTTATATTTAAAAATGTCATGGCTCATCCAAGCTTTATAGTGGGAGTGAATGGCTGGAAAAAATTTGAAAAAAGAATTCCTCCACACGGCTCCAGTGGGTTAATAAAGGCCTTCGGAAGCGAAGCCTTGGGTTTTTGTATGAAAAAACCCATATTTATAACTTCATAATCTAAAATAACTAGCTTCCGCCAGAAGATTGTACGCTACGCATACTACTCGATTCGATTTGCGCCACAAGAGTAACCCGTGACGCATGTATGACGTAGGATGTAGGAGTATCAGCTAAGACGCCTCTCGCGGTTTATTTTATCTTATATTTATCTTTCAAATGTAGAAGTTAAAGTAAAAAGTGTCCAGAAAAAATAATTCTCAAGTAAAGTACAAATACTCAAAAAGTGTAGCCTACTTAAAGGTGCAGTGTGTAGATTTTTTAGCGGCATCTAGCGGTTTGGTTGCAATTTGCACTAATGGCTCAGCCCACTGCGCACCCCACCCTTTCGAAGAAGCTACGGTTGCTAAAACGGGACAAACATATCTTCGTCGGAGACAGCAGAGAATAGTCTACGCATCCGCATGAGCGCAAAGGTAAATGGTGTCTAGGGGATGCGGAGGTGCGCACGCTGTTACAATCACGTCATTTTTGCCGCGCGCACCTCCGCATCCCCTAGACACCATTTACTACACACAAATTAATAAATAATAATGAATAAAAATATTGTTTTTTATTTCTCTGGTTTTGAAAACTCTTCGCGATCGACTTAAAATGCTTCTAAGATCGACTTGTCGACCGCGATCGACGGGTTGGTGACTCCTGTAACGTTACTGTTTTCTGGTCAATAGTACTAATCAGCTGATTGTCAAAGCCATAACACAGCGAGGGAGAAGAACTGAGTTACATGAAACAATCCAACTACATATTTTACACCGCACTGACAAGGGTCACAAAGTCACTACTCACGGTGTCTATGGCTATAGCTTTCTTAGTTTCTGCGGCTTCTCTTTCAATGTAGTGACGGAACGCGCTCTGTAGCGATGTTTGTTCGCTGTCGGCTACGGTAGAAACATTACGCCACAATATGTCGACCTTCAGAGAAGGGGGTGGCCGCGGTTAGATACAAATGACACATGGTTTCCGGTTTGGTCACGTGACACTCGGCATAACGCCTATTGATCCTCGGAAATATTACACATTGCACCTTTAAGTACAGTACTCAAATAAATGTACTTTGTTACTGTCCAGCTCTGGTTCGAGAAGACCAGGCTGAAACAAGAGGAAAATGAGTAACTGCATAGGCATGTTTGCAAATACCTTGGTATTTACAATATCTGGTGTTATTATGTAAGGAACTTGTTCATCAGAAATGAAGGAAGTCAGACATGACTAATGAGTCTGTCAGGTGCCTGCGGTTTTCCAGTATCACCATGTGTAATGCCCTTAAGTAATTCAAGCAGTGTCCAATGTAGTATTCACATGAAGTTCTTCAGAAATGTTCATGCAAAATTACAAAATTCCTTTGACAGATATAAGCTCTGTTGCCCCCCAGAATATCATGTACATCTTCGCACACTAAACTGCTCCTACTCTCCTGTGTTCAGCGGCCAGGGGTTGCCGTGAGTGTGAGTGTGAATGTGAATGTGAAAGATGCCGGGATGTCTGCCTGAATCCATTCATTTCCCCTGAGCTCACCACACTGTCCACCTTACACAGCACCATCTGGCTCTCTTCTCTCAACAGACAGCTTTCACTGTTCATTTTCTCTGTTTGTGGTGCGAAAACAAATCACATTAAAAGCCTAAGGTGCAAAGGGTGAAACTGACCCATGGAAAAAATTTCTAAATTTCTAAATTTCTATACCCCTCATACATTTGTTGCTAATTTTAGTGATATCATAGTAAGACTATAAAAAATATATTTTACATGGCTGTCTAATGGTTAAGATAGTTTGAACTCATTTTGAAATATTAAATCTGAATATCACTCTTTATTTACCTATAACAGAGCTCCAGGTGCTGTGCTGTGGCTTTGAACTTTACTGATTAATTAGGCCTATACTTTTTTACAAATAAAATAATGCTTTACTTTTTTTTGACATCCAGTTTCTGGAGCTTGCAACAAGGAATAGGGGAGAGCGGGGCACAACCTAACACATTTTGGTTTTGGCTTAATTATTTAAAAAATAATTAAGTTTGATTCATATTTGTTTTACACAAGCAACATAAACATCTCTGCTACAAATGAACACTTAAAGTTTTATTCTAGGACCTAACATTTTCGTGTAGTTGCACTGAAAGTGACAGAAGTGCAAATGTTACAACTTACCCCATATGCGGGGTTAATTGTAACAGACAGAGGGGTTAGTTGTAACACTTGTGTGTAACACACATAATTCAGTACTATTTTATCTGTATAGTTTGATATTGTTTGTGCATCTGTATAGATAGATATCCATACATCCATCCCTCATCCAATCATCTTTCTATTATGGATCAATATCATGGATAGAGATATAGGAAAGGGCTGCACAGTTTTGCAATAAATAAATAAATAAATAAATCAAATCATCAAATATTGTAATTGAAATTTAATTATATTTGTGTGTGGCAGTTGCATGCTCAATTATTATTATTATTTAAAGGGTATTGCATGAAAAACAGGCTATATTTTTTAATAAATAAACAAGTGATCAATGCATAGTAAACAAAATTTTAAAATTTTAATTCCAACATTGTTTGTGAAAGCCCAACAAAGTTTAATGTGGCAAAATAAATATATAAATACTCGAACCTGAAAACTTGTGTGGCTCCCTGTTTTCATTTGATTATCATTGTACACTTGGCGGCTTAGTTGTAACACTGTGTTACAACTAACCCCGCTGTGTAAAACATATTTTAAGCCTATAGCTAACAGTTGCTAGGAGATGCTGACATGTTTCAAAACGGTGCTGTGTTTTAGCCCACAAGACGGCGATTAAGGTAATATAAAGTAAGATTTGGTGACGTACACACCCAGCTCAGAAACCGAAAAAAACGTACGATGAAAAAAATTACTTGCATGGTGTCAAAACACTCTTTGTCCAGTATCTTCATGAAATATTATCAAAAAATTCCAAAAATTCATGGGAGACCGTCTTCTGGCAGCGAGAGAAAAAGAGCAGAAACACAACCGGCTTGATCCTGACTAACTATGTAAACGGCCCGTGTTACATCTAACCCCGCGTTAGTTTGTGCCCCGCGCTCCCCTAGTAAGTAGAGAATATGTGGAAAGAATATATATTTAATACAATATTGTGGCGAGCAGGGTGAGGCCGAGGGCCGTGGGAGAATGGCGCTATGCCGCTGGTGTGATTACTGATAAGCGACACCTGCGCGACGCACCGGTCTCGTATCTCTCATGGAGGAGTGGAAGCATAAAAGGAGGAGTGACGACAGTGGAGATGGAGAGAGGCCAGGCCTGGACATGTGTTGTGTTTGTTTTGTTATGACAGCAGTCGTCCGTGAGGGCCTGCAGCCTGCTGTCTTTTACTTTCATTTTGTAGGCCCTATTTGTTTTATTTTGTAATTAAATTGTTTAAATGATTGCCGGTTCCCGCCTCCTTCTTCCCGTAACATCTAACCTTGTTACAAATGATGCTTAGTCCATGTCCTTTTTCAGCCTGCAGTTATCATGTAAATGTCATTTCCCCAGTTTTTTTATTTATTAATTTGTATTATTTATTTATATTTCATGTCGAACAAGAGTGAGATTGAATGTGAATGGCCTTGACTGGTGAACCCTTCAAATAAAATATAGAACATCAAGATATAAATACACTTTCTTGATGCACTGATCATGGACTTCTCTTATAGTCTGTGTCAAGTGCTGCGAGTGGTTGGCAAAGCGGGAAGCTCTAGCTTTGAACGTCCTTGTTGTCAATAATGTCTGGAATTGGAAAAACATAATGTGCCCTAAGCCTTCTGGATTTGCGCTTATCTCCCGTTGTCAGACACTGGAATGGTCTTTGTGCTGAAACGGTCCCACACACACTCTAACCTTGCCATAAGACCAATTCACATAAACAGAGTGTGATAACATCAATTATTATCTCTAATGCTGCGGCATTTCTGCAGATTGAAATCCTGAAATTCACTTTAGGTTTATCCATGCTTCTCAAAGTCCACTACTTTGCTTGATTTCCTCTAACACATTCTCTGATCTAAATCCACAATACAGAATTGATGGAAAACTCTATCTGTATAGATAAATACATAATATGGTCATTTAAAATACACTTTTATGTAATTTTTTAACCGTTTCTTTTGAACCTTGTATGTCCACTTAAAAAAAAATGCTGGGTTGTGTGGTGGAAAATTTAAAGTGAAAATTAATGTCATTATGCCATATTGTATAAAAACTGTTGTTTCCGTGTTTTCGGTGGGACTCTCAATGGAATTTGTCTGAGATCCACCGGCCTTGTTCTTGGGAGATTCTCTTAGTATTGCTCGAGACTCCTGGCCGTAATTAAAAACATTTAAAGGTAATTTACTGAGGTCTGTCTGTCATTCAAGCTGCGCATCAAAGAAGTTAGGGTAAGAAGAACTCAAAGCTAGTTGTCGACTGTAGACGCTATGAAAGCTTGAGTAGAGTAGCTAGTTCAGAAAACTCAAAGCTAATATGTCGACTGTAGACGCGAGAGAGCTTGAGTAGAGTAGTTCAGTAAAACTCGAAGCTAAGATGCCGACTGTAGACGCTATGAGAGCTCGAGTAGAGTAGAATTAGAAAACGTACTCGGTTACTAACGTAACCTCGGTTCTCTCTAGAGAGGGAACGAGTACTGCATAATAGCTTACGCTATGGGGAAAACTCTTTTCATCGAGACATTGAAGCCAAAAAAAATTATCCTTAATTTTTAATCAATGTAAAGCGCTTTGCAGCAGCAAGCAGACCTTAGGCGAGACAGCTCGCGCGCCTATTGGCTGTCTTGCGGCAAAAGCAGCAGCCTATCGAGAGCAGCTCTGCGTGACGTCATGACGAATGGGGGCACTTCGCGCCCATTTCGTCACGTCCCGCCAGAAAGGGCGTGGTCTCGCCCTATAAATAAGCTCGATATCCTGCTATACACTGATTTTTCATAGCCGAAGCGAACCAGAGCGTATTCCAAGCACGGCAAGATACGCAGTACTCGTTCCCTCTCTAGAGAGAACCGAGGTTACGTTAGTAACCGAGTACGTTCTCTTACGAGAGTATCTCTCGTACTGCGTAATAGCTTACGCTATGGGGAACACAGTGTAACACGCCGTGCTGATAAGGATCCGACACCACAGTCCCAGGGGCAAAGCCCGGGGCGCATATAGTGCATAATCACAATACACTCACAGAGAGTAAAAAAAGGAGAGGCTGGAAGCATTTCTCCCTATAGATAGGCCCACAGGGGGACCAAATGACCGTTAAACCACGCAGCCAGGGTGAAAGCATTCAGCCTGAACTGGGTGGCCCTACTTGTGCCAGTACTCATGGAGCTGCTACATCAGTCTGAACGATGCGCAGGCCAAACACTCAGCATCCGAGCCGCACAGCGGGCAGATAGCACTGAAGTTTAAATAGCCAAAAGCTTAGCTTGTAAGGCAGGCACCTCCAGGTTGTAGTATTTTATAAATGTAGACGGCGAGGCCCAGCCCGCGGCCGTACAGATATCTTGCAGGGTGACCCCGCTAGACCATGCCCACGATGAGGCCACGCCTCTTGTGGAGTGCGCCCTGACACCCAAGGGGCACTGCAGGCCCTTTGAAGTGTAAGCCAGCGCAATGGCATCGACTATCCATCTGGATAGGCTCTGTTTCGAAGCAGCAAGTCCCTTGGAACGCCCACTGAACGAAACGAAAAGCTGCTCGGTCTGTCTGAACCCAGACGAGCGGGACACATAAGCTCTTAATGCCCTAACTGGGCAAAGAAGATTCGCATCCTCCTCCTCATTGATAACCGGAAGGGCAGACAGGGAAATCACCTGGGCCCTGAACGGTATGTTGAGGGATTTTGGCACGTAGCCGTGCTTAGGTTTGAGTATGACCTTTGAGTCGTTAGGCCCAAACTCCATACATGACGCGCTTACAGAAAGCGCATGTAAGTCCCCTATGCGCTTCACTGAAGCGAGAGCCGTGAGAAACACCGCCTTGAAAGACAGGTGCTTCATGTCCGATAACTGGATCGGCTCGAATGGGGCACCCTTCATGGCCTCCAAGACCATGGAAAGGTCCCATGACGGGACTGAAGAGGGCCTGGGAGGGTTTAGCCTCCTGGCTCCTCTTAGGAAACGCACGACAAAGTCGTTCTTCCCTAGCGACTGGCCAGACACCGGTTTTGCAAACGTTGCTATGGCCGCCACATAGACCTTGAGTGTGGATGGGGTCCTGCCCTTATCCAGCAGCTCTTGAAGGAAGGACAGTACCTCCGTAACCCCGCAGTCCACTGGCGAAAAGCCTCGGGCTTGACACCAGGTAGAGAACACTGACCATTTCGAGGAGTAGAGCCGTCTAGTAGACGGAGCTCTAGCCTGCGCGATCGTGTTCAGCACTCCCTCTGGGAGGCTAGCGGGTACCCGTTGATGGCCCATGCGTGCAGGGACCACAGATCCGGGCGGAGGATGCCAAATCGAGCCCTCCGCCTGAGAGAGGAGGTCTCTCCTCAACGGCACAGGCCATGGAGCAGCGCTGGTCAGCTGCATCAGGACAGGGAACCAAGCCTGGTTCGTCCAGAGCGGAGCTACGAGCAGCACTGGGCATCCGTTTTCCCTGATTCGTTCCAACACCTGGGGCAGGAGCGAGACCGGGGGAAAAGCATACAGAGGACAGCGGGGCCAGACATGGGCCAGCGCGTCCTTGTTTTTCGAGAAAAACTTCGGGCAGTGAGCGTTTTCGTGGGACGCAAATAAGTCCACCTGCGCTCTGCCGAATGTTTCCCACAGCAGCTGGACCGTCTGCGGGTGCAGCGACCATTCCCCTGCTGGTACATTGTTCCTGGACAGTCTGTCCGGTCCCACATTTAGGTGACCGGGCACATGCGCTGCTCTCAGCGTGCTGAGCCCAGACCAGGAGGCGTTCCGTCAGCCTGTAAAGGTTTCGAGACCTGACGCCACCCTGGCGATTTATATACGCCACCACTGACATGTTGTCCGACCGGACCAAGACGTGGTGGCCTCTTATCTGGGGACAGAAGCGCCGCAGCGCTCTGTCGACTGCTATCATCTCTAAGCAGTTTATGTGAAGGAGCTTCTCCCGCTCTGACCATAGGCCAGCTAGCGGTCTGCCCTCGAGCAGCGCCCCCCACCCCGAGGTGGAGGCGTCCGTAGACACCACCTTTACACTCGAGGCGGTCCCCAGACTCACACCTGACTGGTACCAGGTGGACACCTTCCAAGGTCTCAGAGCTGAAACGCACTGCTGGCCGACCCTGAGGCGAAACAGACCCGTGGTCCATGCCCGGGGCGGAACCCGTGCTTTCAGCCACATCTGCAGCGGGTGCATGCGAAGCAGGCCCAGCTGGAGTACAGAGGCCGCTGAGGCCATTAGGCCCAGCATTTTCTGAAACCTTCTGAGTGGGACTATAGAGCCGTGGCGGAAGGATTTCGCGACGCGCTGAATATTTAGTCCGCGCTCCGGTGACAGGCGTGCCGTCATGGATAGCGAGTCTAACACTGTTCCCAGAAAGGGAATTTTCTGGCTGGGAGACAGTGCACTCTTTGCCCAATTGACCGTAAGGCCCAGCTTCTCGAGGTGCTCGAGTAATGTGGCCCTGTGTTCTATGAGCTCCGATCGTGATCGAGCTAGAACCAGCCAATCGTCCAAGTAGTTCATAACTCGCATGCCCCCAAGTCTCAGGGGAGCGAGAGCCGCGTCCATGCACTTCGTGAATGTACGTGGTGCTAGGGACAGGCCAAACGGCAGGACTGTGTATTGATATGCCTGGCCCTCGAATGCGAATCTCAAGAATCGCCTGTGATGGGACGCTATTTGTATTTGGAAATAGGCGTCTTTCAGATCTATTGACATAAACCAGTCCCCGTGGCGCACTTGCGCGAGGATTTTCCTGGTCGTAAGCATCCTGAACTGGCGCTTCACAAGCGCTCTGTTCAGCTGTCGCAGATCTAGAATGGGTCTGAAACCCCCATCTTTTTTCGGTACCAGAAAATATCTGCTGTATAAGCCCCCCTCGCTCTGAGCCTGAGATAAGGGTTCTATAGCCCCTTTACTCAGTAGTTTCGCTATCTCGGCTCGAAGTAGATGAGATACTTCGTTTCCCACTGTAGTCTCGACACGCGCCGTATAGCGGCGGGGGCGTCGAGCAAACTGTAGCGAATAGCCTCTCTTTATAGTGTTCAGCACCCATTCTGATACCCCGGGAAGCTTTGACCACGCGTCCGCGTGAATAGCTAGAGGTAGAATGGAATCCGGGCTCTGGCCGCGACAAAGCGGCAGCTCGAGAGCCCCGGTGTCCTGAGAACAGGACGCCGTGTTTACAGCGTCTGAGGCGGGGGGCGCGCTGATCACAGCGGGCAGCCTGGCCGCACTCAGCCTCTCTATGGCGGGACTCGCAACGAGAGTGAGCGGGGCGAATCCCGTGGGATTCGGCATGTCTGCGGGGAAATGTGGGCGCGAGAGTACGGGCACATTTACTGCACTGCACATGCTTTCGGCTGGAGCCGATTGGATGTGTGTTGGTTTCGTTTTTACAGAAACCAAGGGACACGCGGCGTGTAGTGTAAGCGGGCAATGTATGGGCGCATTCACTACATTGTTTGCACAATCGAACTGGGTCGATTTTATGTGTGCAAGCCCTGCACCGTGGCGGGCTGTGTCTGGGTGTGGGAATGGGCACTGGGGCGTGGGCATTCTTACAACACACATAACACCATCGGCCGTGGCCGGGACACCAGAAAATACACTCTTTATTGGATTTATCTGGGTAGCCGTAAAAACGGCTTTTGTGTGCAGGCAAGCGGGCTGAGACACCGGCTGCTTCGCTGCTAAATACACTGGGACAGTCACATCGCATGGGACTGAACGAGCGAGGAGTTTTGGTGGAAATCCGGCCGCAGCGGGATCTGAACACCGTCGTTTTCCTAGAGTGGCTAGGAAAGCTTCGAGGCCTCGGGCTTGAGCTCAATCCTCGGCCGGGGCCCGCGCTTAGGGGGGCGGCGTCCAGCAGAGCGAGAGCGCGGTCTCTGGTCTCGGGCCTGGCGGCGCTGTGAAGCGGCGACGGCGGGCGGTGCATGCTGCGGCTGAGAGCTGCGAACAGGCGGCTGTTTAGGGCGACCTGAAGCGGAGCTCGAGCGCTTCGGGAGGAAGTGCTTCATGGCCTGCGAAGTCTTCTGCACCTCAGTGTATCTGTCCGCAAAATCCTTGACGGCAGATCCAAAGAGGCCCGCTGGAGAAATGGGCGTGTCGAGGAATACAGAGCGCTCGGCTTCCGTCATCTCTGACAGCGTCAACCATAGATGTCTCTCGGCGACGGCGAGAGAGGCCATATTCCGCCCCATGGCCTGTGCAGCGGCTTTAGCGGCGCGTAGAGCGAGATCCGTAGCGCTCCGCAAATCCGCCACGCAGATAGCCCCGGGTCCTTCCTCGTCCAGTTTAAGGAGAAGGTCAGCCTGGTAGATCTGCAAGACAGCCATCGTGTGCAGCGCTGAGACTGCTTGTCCGGCGGCGGTGTAAGCGCGCCCGTGCAGCGATGACGTCACCCGGCAGGCCTTAGATGGGAGCGTTGTCTGCGCGCGCCGTCCAGAAGAGGGCGGGCAGAGATGTGACGCTACCGCTACCTCCACCGGAGGAATGGAGGTGTACCCTCTATCTCCCGCACCGTCGACAGTGGAGAATGCCGCGGAGACAGAGGTACGCAGCCTGGCGGAGAATGGGGCGTTCCACGACTTGGAGACTTCGTCGTGAAGTTCGGGGAGGAAAGGGGCGGCCCTGGATTTAGACGGAGCCTCGTCCTTCCCGAGGAAGCGTCCGTCTAGCCTGTTGCGGGGTGGGAGCGCGGGCGCTTCCCACTCGAGGCCGATGCTTTCCACGGCCTGGGTGAGCAGACGCATCAGCTCAGCCTCAATGCTGGCTCTCTTCCCGGGGGGTTGGCAGGAAACGTCAGCGGGGGGGAGGTCCGCGGAGCTCGCCCAATCCTCGCTGTCAGAAGCCACGAGAGAGCATACCTCAGGTTCGCCGAACTCGGGGGCGGACGCGGCGGCAGACGGCGGCCGTTGTCCATCCGGGAGCGACTCTGGTGAAGCCGGCGAAGCAGGCGGGCGAACCGGCGAGCTTTGGCGGGCTGGAGAAGGCTCGGGAGCGCGCTGGGCGCGGCGCTTCTTGCGGCGCGGCGCCACGGAAGGCTGGGAGGCGGGCTCAGAGAACGATGCCAGGCGAGTCCTCAGAGTCACCATGGGCAAAAACTCGCAGTGGGGGCATCCGCCGTCAGCGAGCGCGATAGCCGCGTGATCCTCACCCAGGCAGGACACGCAGATGACATGACGGTCCTCGTCGCTGAGTTGGGCGCGGCACGAGCCACAAGAAGGCATCTTTAAAAAGACGCAGCTCTTTTAGGGAGAAGTATGTGTTGCGTCACGTAAGCAAACACACACTCTCAACAGAGAAATACAATGCAATGGAAAGGATATAATACGCCGGAAAGCGCAGCAGGTACGGCGGCTGAAGGCGGCGAGGCCAGCGACTCCAGGCTTAAGGCACGTCCCGCTGAAGGCTACAGGTCGACGGCGCGGCTTCTCAATCCAGATCCAGCGATGCGTGAGCTTCGCTGAAGAGTTGAAAAATCAGTGTATAGCAGGATATCGAGCTTATTTATAGGGCGAGACCACGCCCTTTCTGGCGGGACGTGACGAAATGGGCGCGAAGTGCCCCCATTCGTCATGACGTCACGCAGAGCTGCTCTCGATAGGCTGCTGCTTTTGCCGCAAGACAGCCAATAGGCGCGCGAGCTGTCTCGCCTAAGGTCTGCTTGCTGCTGCAAAGCGCTTTACATTGATTAAAAATTAAGGATAATTTTTTTTGGCTTCAATGTCTCGATGAAAAGAGTTTTCCCCATAGCGTAAGCTATTACGCAGTACGAGAGATACTCTCGTAAGAGAACTCAGCATTTGTCTGGAGTATCACAGAGAGAAGATTTGTAGAAAGCAGATAGTCAGATTTTAGGAAAGAAAATCCATCACAGTTGTTTAAACCCAACTTTGGGTCAAATAATGACAAACCCAAACGTTGGGTTAAAACAGAAATTAAAAATTTAACCCAATGGCTGGGTTTGTCCATATTTGACCCAAAGTTGGGTATACACAACCCAGCATTTTTAGAGTGCACATATTTAAGTACATTTTAATTACACATTTGTAAATATAAATTATCAATTTAGTAGCCTACATGTATAATATTTACTTTAAATATAGCCTAATATTTAACACACTACAGTCAAAACAATCAAGTACTTTACATGTTCTAGTCTGTCAGTCAGCACATCAAAATAAGTGTACTTTTAAAGCACAACAAATGATTATTGAAACATAATGATTTAAAATAGGCCTATAGTAGCCTACCAAGTATTTGCTTGTTCATGGAAATATTTCCGCAATATATAAAATTGTGATATAATATAAGTGATACAAAGTTTGTAAAAACGTCCACGATTCATCCATCCTTAGATCATTTGTAAACATAATGTTCCAATATAGCCTAATGCAGTTTTTGTATTATTGGAACTTAAGCAACTTCACTGGAGAGGGATAAAAAAAATCCATAATTAAAATAAACTGAATATTCATGACGATGATGCTGTTTGTAGTCATGGAAACTCCTCACAATAGCTCGTCGTGACTCGTGCCTCTCTCTCATTTCGGTCGGTGAGCGCGAGCTGAGCTCTGAGCTCCATCCTCTCCTAAAGCCCTTTACTTTGCGCATGTACAGCCGAACTGAACATTTCATCGACTCCAAGATGGCGTTAACACCACTGGCTTGCGTTCTGCTTCTCCTTTCCATGCAATGTAAGTACACATCACCGCACTTTTAGACTTTCTTTGTAGAAGAAGCAAAAGTGATACAAACTGTGGTGAATCATTTATCGAAGTTCTTGAAATGTGTTTCAATGAGCGTCCTGTTTCACTAAAGTGCTTGTCTCTTTAAGCCAACTAAACTATTGAGCTAACCCGTTAGCTCTTTTAGATGAGATGTTAGACGTGGACGTTAAATCTAAACTGAGATAAAAGTAACATTTTGGGGTTGATATGCCGTATTTCTTGACAGGAGGTTCAGGTTTTAGTTGTCTCGCGCTGAATAAGTGTTTCTCATCGCGGGCTGGAGACTCACTCGCATCCCGATGATCCCGCTCTGCGTGTTTGTCCAACTAACCATAAATAAACTGCAGTCAAGCCAGCCTCCACCTCGAAATGAGCGGTCAAACTAGCCGCCCCTATATTTCTCTATGCGCTTATACACTAGGTATTACGGTAAGACCGTCAACCATTCTGAAACCATTCAGTCAACCATTCTTCCAGCGAAGGCTATTTCAGTTAGTCCGTCCGTCCGTCCGTCCGTCCGTCCGTCCGTCCGTCCGTCCGTCCGTCCGTCCGTCCGTCTGTCTATCTATCTATCTATCTATCTATCTATCTATCTATCTATCTATCTATCTGATGTTGTTTTACAAAATAAGAGCCCCCAAAACTCATATATTAGGCCTACCTGTTGTCTCCATACATTCAGAAAATCATAAAAATAAAAGTCCTAATTTCCACAGACCAATTCCACCTCAGATGGAATTTGGAATTTGCAGGGGACACCTTCTCAAGGTGTCCCCTGCAAAGTTTCAGGACATTCTGATGTTGTTTTACAAAATAAGAGCCCCCAAAACTCATATATCACCTGTTGTCTGCATACATTCAAAAAATCATAAAAATAAAAGTCCTAATTTCCACAGACCAATTCCACCTCAGATGGAGAGGACACCTTCTCAAGGTGTCCCTGCAAAGTTTCAGGACATTCTGATGTTGTTTTACAAAATAAGAGCCCCCAAAACTCATATATTAGGCCTACCTGTTGTCTCCATACATTCAGAAAATCATAAAAATAAAAGTCCTAATTTCCACAGACCAATTCCACCTCAGATGGAGAGGACACCTTCTCAACGTGCCCACTGCTAAGTTTCAGGAAATTCTGATGTTGTTTTACAAAATAAGAGCCCCCAAAACTCATATATTAGCCCTACCTGTTGTCTCCATACATTCAGAAAATCATAAAAATAAAAGTCCTAATTTCCACAGACCAATTCCACCTCAGATGGAGAGGACACCTTCTCAAGGTGTCCCCTGCAAAGTTTCAGGACATTCTGATGTTGTTTTACAAAATAAGAGCAGCCAAAACTCATATATTAGGCCTACCTGTTGTCTCCATAAATTCAGAAAATCATAAAAATAAAAGTCCTAATTTCCACAGACCAATTCCACCTCAGATGGAGAGGACACCTTCTCAACGTGTCCCCTGCTAAGTTTCAGGACATTCTGATGTTGTTTTACAAAATAAGAGCCCCCAAAACTCATATATTAGGCCTACCTGTTGTCTGCATACATTCAGAAAATCATAAAAATAAAAGTCCTAATTTCCACAGACCAATTCCACCTCAGATGGAGAGGACACCTTCTCAACGTGCCCCCTGCTAAGTTTCAGGACATTCTGATGTTGTTTTACAAAATAAGAGCCCCCAAAACTCATATCACCTGTTGTCTGCATACATTGAAAAAATCATAAAAATAAAAGTCCTAATTTCCACAGACCAATTCCACCTCAGATGGAGAGGACACTTTCTCAAGGTGTCCCCTGCAAAGTTTCAGGACATTCTGATGTTGTTTTACAAAATAAGAGCCCCCAAAACTCATATATCACCTGTTGTCTCCATACATTCAGAAAATCATAAAAATAAAAGTCCTAATTTCCACAGACCAATTCCACCTCGGATGGAGAGGACACCTTCTCAAGGTGTCCCCTGCAAAGTTTCAGGACATTCTGATGTTGTTTTACAAAATAAGAGCCCCCAAAACTCATATATTAGGCCTACCTGTTGTCTCCATACATTCAGAAAATCATAAAAATAAAAGTCCTAATTTCCACAGACCAATTCCACCTCAGATGGAGAGGACACCTTCTCAAGGTGTCCCCTGCAAAGTTTCAGGACATTCTGATGTTGTTTTACAAAATAAGAGCCCCCAAAACTCATATATTAGGCCTACCTGTTGTCTCCATACATTCAGAAAATCATAAAAATAAAAGTCCTAATTTCCACAGACCAATTCCACCTCAGATGGAGAGGACACCTTCTCAACGTGTCCCCTGCAAGGTTTCAGGACATTCTGATGTTGTTTTACAAAATAAGAGCCCCCAAAACTCATATATTAGGCCTACCTGTTGTCTGCATACATTCAGAAAATCATAAAAATAAAAGTCCTAATTTCCACAGACCAATTCCACCTCAGATGGAGAGGACACCTTCTCAATGTGTCCCCTGCAAAGTTTCAGGACATTCTGATGTTGTTTTACAAAATAAGAGCCCCCAAAACTCATATATTAGGCCTACCTGTTGTCTCCATACATTCAGAAAATCATAAAAATAAAAGTCCTAATTTCCACAGACCAATTCCACCTCAGATGGAGAGGACACCTTCTCAACGTGTCCCCTGCAAAGTTTCAGGACATTCTGATGTTGTTTTACAAAATAAGAGCCCCCAAAACTCATATATCACCTGTTGTCTGCATACATTCAAAAAATCATAAAAATAAAAGTCCTAATTTCCACAGACCAATTCCACCTCAGATGGAGAGGACACCTTCTCAACGTGCCCCCTGCTAAGTTTCAGGACATTCTGATGTTGTTTTACAAAATAAGAGCCCCCAAAACTCATATATCACCTGTTGTCTGCATACATTCAAAAAATCATAAAAATAAAAGTCCTAATTTCCACAGACCAATTCCACGTCAGATGGAGAGTACACCTTCTCAAGGTGTCAACTACAATGTTTCAGGACATTCTGATGTTGTTTTACAAAATAAGAGCCCCCCAAAACTCATATATACACTGTTGTTTCCATACATTCAAAAAATCATAAAAATAAAAGTCCTAGCTTCCACAAACCAATTCCACCTCAGATGGAGAGTACACCTTCTCAAGGTGTCAACTACAATGTTTCAGGACATTCTGATGTTGTTTTACATAATAGGAGCCCCCCAAAACTCATATATACGCTGTTTTGTCCATACATTCAGAAAATCATAAAAATAAAAGTCCTAGCTTCCACAGACCAATTCCACCTCAGATGGAGAGTACACCTACTCAAGGTGTCAACTACAATGTTTCAGGACATTATGATGTTGTTTTACAAAATAAGAGCCACCCAAAACTCATATATATCGCTGTTGTTTCCATACATTCATAAAATCATAAAAATAAAAGTCCTTGCTTCCACAGACCAATTCCACCTCAGAAGGAGAGTACACCTTCTCAAGGTGTCAACTACAATGTTTCAGGACATTCTGATGTTGTTTTACAAAATAAGAGCCCCCCAAAACTCATATATACACTGTTGTTTCCATACATTCAGAAAATCATAAAAATAAAAGTCCTAGCTTCCACAGCCCAATTCCAACTCATATGGAGAGTACACCTTCTCACAGTGTCCCCTGCAAAGTTTCGGGACATTCTGATGTTGTTTTTAAAAATAAGAGCCCCGCAAAACTGATATATATATGCTGTTTTGTCCATACATTCAGAAAATCATAAAAAATAAAAGTCCTAGCTTCCACAGACCAATTCCACCTCAGATGGAGAGTACACCTTCTCAAGGTGTCAAATACAATGTTTCAGGACATTATGATGTTGTTTTACAAAATAAGAGCCACCCAAAACTCATATATACGCTGTTGTTTCCATACATTCATAAAATCATAAAAATAAAAGTCCTAGCTTCCACAGACCAATTCTACCTCAGAAGGAGAGTACACCTTCTCAAGGTGTCAACTACAATGTTTCAGGATATTCTGATGTTGTTTTACAAAATAAGAGCCCCCCAAAACTCATATATACACTGTTGTTTCCATACATTCAGAAAATCATAAAAATAAACGTCCTAGCTTCCACAGCCCAATTCCAACTCATATGGAGAGTACACCTTCTCACAGTGTCCCCTGCAAAGTTTCGGGACATTCTGATGTTGTTTTTAAAAATAAGAGCCCCGCAAAACTGATATATATATGCTGTTTTGTCCATACATTCAGAAAATCATAAAAAATAAAAGTCCTAGCTTCCACAGACCAATTCCACCTCAGATGGAGAGTACACCTTCTCAAGGTGTCAAATACAATGTTTCAGGAGATTTTGATGTTGTTTTACAAAATAAGAGCCCCCCAAAACTCATATATGCTATTGTGTCCATACATTCAGAAAATCATAAAAATAAAAGTCCTAGCTTCCACAGACCAATTCCACCTCAGATGGATAGGACACCTTCTCACAGTGTCTCCCCAACATTTTCAAGATATAAAAGTAATGAAAAGGTAATCTAAGTTACTTAATTTTGCATTACTGTTGCAGTTAAATTTTCTACGCAAAATGTTGCAGTTAATTTTTTTATTTTAAAGTATGTATAGTTAAAATAATGAACCACTTTTACCGACATTAAGCTTCCAGTCCTGAAACGATTTATTATGCCCCCCTCTAGTGGACAACAGCTACCACCAGTCCAACTTGGCATATGCATACAACCATGTAACAGTGGTTTCCTTTCGAACAGTCACTTCGTATTGCGTAGCTATACGCAGTGGGAAAACTCCTTTTCCTCGATTTACTGAACCTCTATGTAAAACACATTTGCAGCTGCACAGCAAGCACATTGAGCGTCTCGCTCGCTCATAGGCTGTGCTGCAGCAACTGCACATGCAATGGCGCGGGCGCCTCTGACGTGCGACCAATGAGATCACTCTACGTCATTACACGTCAGAGCCCGTCATAGGGGCGAGGCCTCAGCCTTTATAAGGCCCTGAATTCGCCATTATAGCAGATTTTACTCCTGCAGCGACAAACTATACGTCTCTGTCTGTTTAACTGAGCCTTCGCTGTCGAACAAGCCCTTCAGCCTGAGCGAGCATTATTCAGCAGATTACGTCTTCTTCAGCCGTTTGTCTCCTGACGCCGTCTCATCTGTGGCTATCCGGCGATATCCTTTCTATTGCTACACGCGAGGCGTTGTTTCAAATGCCTCGTGTTTCGAACTGCGCCACTTGCGCACCTAAGCTGCACAAGGCCGATCACCATGCGCGATGCATTTCATGCCTTAGACTCGACCACGCGGAGAAGGCCTTCTCCTCCGGCAGATGTGCGGCCTGTGAGAGCATGTCCATCTCCTCTCTGCGGACTCGGCTAGCTCTCGCCAGGGAAGAGGACGCCGCTTCGCCCGCGCCTCCTCCTTCGGCCCGTCTTCAGCCGAGGAAGAAGCGCCGCAGCCAATGGCAGCCCGAGAGCATGGATGTGAGGTCCCCGCGTGCCTCACTCTCTCCCGCTCGATCGTCGGGACACCAACAGGCCCCTCGTCATAAAGCAGCGCCATTTTTTTCCAGAAGTTCACGAGGAGCTAACCAAGGCATGGCACACTCCTTACTCCACACGAGGTGCTGCAGTTCCCGCGACTCTCTCCTCTGTGGACGGCGGGGCGGAGAAGGTGCCGCCTCTAGAAGAGGCCGTAGCCGCTCATCTTTGCCCGAACACGGCCGCTAGCTGGCGGACCAGAGCCGTGCACCCAAACAAACCGTGCAGAAGCACGTCAGCCCTCCTCGGACGTGCGTATTCCGCCTCCGGGCAGGCTGCTTCAGCCCTGCACACGATGGCTGTGCTGCAGGTCTACCAGGCCAAACTCCTCCGGTCTATGGATGAGGCAGGCCCGGATCCAGAGGCCTTTCGGGACCTCCGCAGCCTGCCCTGCAGCTGATGCCCAGCGCCAGTCAAGAGCTGCGAAGCGCTTCCCGATGCCCCGGCGCCAAGGCCCGCGGCCCAGCATCGTGCTCGACGCGGCACCACCGAAGTCATCCTAGCACGCGGCACGAAGAGAGAGGGCGAGTGTCCCGCGCCGGCCGGACCACCCTCGAAAAAGCACACAAGACTGCCCACAGCCCCCTGTTCAGTTCAGGCGGATGGGAATTTTATTTCTGTAAGCAGGCCCGCAACAGTAAGCGCGTCTTTACAAACAAACGCCGTTTTCACGGCGACCCAAATAAAGCAAAAAAAGAGCATGTTTCACAAGCACAACACACGGGTTCACGGTCCCCCTCAAATAGGTGGCCCCTCCCCTGTTGTAACACTGACTTCCCCACACGCAAATGCCTGTACAGTCAGTCAAACACTCAATGTATGCATTAATCACATTATAAGGGTTTCAGGTCCCCCTATGTTAGGCGCCCCCCCCCCCCCTCCCCTTTCAGTGTGTCAGTCCCTAGCCACACGGGTTCTAGCCTGGCAAGCTATCCCCGATGTGTCGAGTTGGGTCATAAACAACGATATAAAACGAGGCTACTCGCTCCAATTCGCTCACAGACCCCCAAAGTTTTAGCCGGTCATCGAGACCTCTGTGAGAAGCGATGTGGGTCACGTGCTTCGCACCGAAGTGCAGAATTTATTAGCAAAAGGGCCGATAGAATTAGTCCCCCTTGCGCTAAAGCAAGCGGGTTTTTACAGCCGTTATTTTCTAGTTCCGAAGAAAGACGGAATTTGAATAGGGTTTTGAGATTTGAGACATTTGAATAGGGCACTCATGCGACGTCCCTTCAAAATGTTAACCATCAAACATATCCTCGCGCAAATTCGCCCGGGGGATTGGTTTGTTACAATGGATCTAAAAGATGCTTACTTTCACATTCAAATAAACCCTCGTCACAGGCCATTCTTGAGATTCGCCTTCGAGGGACAGGCTTATCAATGCACAGTTCTACCGTTCGGTCTGTCTTTGGCACCCCGCACATTCACGAAGTGTGTGGATGCAGCACTCTGTCCTCTGAGACAGTGGAGTGCGTGTGCTGAATTACCTCGACGACTGGCTGGTGCTAGCGCAGTCGAGAGGCGAACTAATAGCTCACAGGGATCTGATTCTCGGCCATTTAAAATGCCTGGGTCTCACGATCAATGTTTCAAAGAGCAAACTATCCCCCTGCCAGAGTGTGATCTTTCTGGGCATAGTTTTAGACTCGGTGTCGATGAGAGCACGGCTCACACCAGAGCGCGCGCCTCTGAAGAAATTTCAGAGACTACTGGGTCTCATGGCAGCAGCATCACCAGTGCTCCGCATGGGATTACTGCGCATGCGCCCACTGCAGCACTGGCTGAAACGCCGGGTGACAACACATGCATGGCAGTCAGGCAGCTTGCGCATCAGAGTGAATCACAGTTGTTTAAGGACCCTGGTTCTCTGGCGGGCTCAGGACTGGTACCAAGAGGGTGTGACAATGGGGACATTTTCCAGAAGGAAAGTGTCTTTACAGATGAGTCCAACCTGGGTTGGGGGGCATTACACGAGGGCACGCCTGCATCCGGCCTCTGGTCGAGCGCGGAGCAGAGCTTACACATCAACTGTCTGGAAATGAAAGCAGTTGGTCTGGCCCTGAATGCATTTCTGTCGAGCCTCAGGGGTCATCACGTCTTAGTCCGTACAGACAACATGTCAGTGGTGGCCTACATAAATCGCCAAGGGGGCGTCAGGTCAGACGGCCTGCATGCTTTGGCGAGAGATCTCCTCTTATGGCCACAGAACAATCTGAGCTCTTTGAGGGCTGCACATATCCCGGGCATCCAGAATTTGGGCGTGGATATGCTCTCACGGGCAACACTCCCCTCTGCGAGTTGTCCCTGAACCCACAGACGGTCAGTCTAATATGGGAAGTGTTTGGCAGGGCCGAAATCGACCTGTTCGCCTCGAAAAACAACACCCATTGCAATCTGATCTTCTCGAAGGACACGGACGCGTTGGCCCACGCCTGGCCCAACCGGCCCATGTATGCTTTTCCCCCCGTCTCGATGATTCCGCAAGTCATCAAACGGGTCAGGGAGAGCGAGTGCCCAGTCCTTCTGGTGGCTCCTCATTGGAAAGCCGTAAGCCGTAAGCCGTGGTTTCCGGAGCTGGTTCAGATATCGGACACAGCTCCATGGCCTGTCCATGGCCTGTCACACAGACGAAGGGATCATTGTGGCATCCGCAACCCGACCTATGGGCCCTCCATGTGTGGCCCTTGAACCGGTATCCAGGGACCTTCCTGTGAAGGTGTTGAACACCGTCGACTCGCCGCCTTTATGCTTTAAAATGGGCATTTTCTTCCAGCTGGTGCTCGAAAAACCATCTAAACCCAGAGTCATGGGTTCTCTCATTCCTACAGGAGCTGTTGGATGCGGATCGTTCCCTGTCCACACTCAAGGTGTATGTGGCGGCTATTGCAGCGCACCATGTTCTGGTAGCTGGCCAGTCACTGGGAAGAAACGACCTGGTCGTAAGATTTTTGAAGGGTGCTAGGAGGATTAACCCCTCCAGACCTCCTTCTGTGCTGTCTAGGGACCTCTCTACGGTCCTAGGGGCTTTGAGGGGTCCACCTTTTGAACCGCTCCAGTCAGTTGATCTCAAACCTCTCTCGCTGAAAACTGCTCTCCTGTTGGCATTGGCATCTATCAAGCGAGTGGGAGATCTACAGGCTCTCTCTGTGAGCCCGGCATGCCTGGATTTGGTCCTGATGACTCCAAAGTCATCCTCAAGCCCAGGCATGGTTATGTACCAAAAGTGCTCTCAACGCCGTTCAGAGCGCAGGTGTGACATTGTTAGTCCTTCCCCCTTCCACAGAGGATGGGGAGGTTAATCTTCTTTGCCCTGTCAGGGTGCTGAGAATCTATCTGGAGCGTTCTGCATCGTTTAGGCAATCAGAACAGCTTTTTGTCTGCTTTGGTGGTCGATGCAAGGGGGATCCTGTCACTAAGCAGAGACTGTCTAGATGGATAGTGGAGGCCATTTCTATGGCTTATACCTCAGTGGGTCAGGTTTGCCCTATAGGTGTCAAAGCCCATTCGACCAGAGGCATGGCCTCGTCGTGGGCGTTGTCATCTGGGTTTCCCATTCAAGACATTTGTGATGCGGCCGGCTGGGCCTCGCCGTCCACATTTATGAAATTCTATCATATGGAAGTATCTTCCCCACAGTCGATGGTGTTTTCGGTATGATTAGGGCCCAACAGAGTCCGGTCTTATCATTAATTGTTACTGTGCACAACCACATTCACATATATATATATATATATATTATATATATATATATATATATATATATATATATATATATATATATATATATATATATATATTAGGGCTGGGCAATTTAACGCGTTATTATCGCGTTAACGCATTTATGAATTAATGCCGACAATTTTTTTAACGCACGTTAACGCAGTTTTTTTTTTTTTTTTATAATTTTTTTAAAAGTCCGTTGCTCACTGGCTCTGTCTAGAGTCAAACCATGGATCACAGGAGGGGTGGGATGTTGGTCAGCCAGCAAATAACCCACCCAAACAAGCAGTGGAGAGAGGCTTTGGCAGGTTCATTCCGGGTGAACAGAAAGGGAGACAGCGCTCCGCCAGTGAATGACAGGCGCGGATTGTAACTAACGGCTTCTGTGCGCTACGCAGCTGTAGCCTTTTTAACTTAAATTAAAATTATAACGTTACATAACTTTACCTGATAGGCCTGCGTTTAGTTTAGCGGGGATGCTCTGCCATGTGAATTCCCTTCTGTTGATGTCCTGATAACTATTTAGAATTCTGGAAACTCACAAACAGCGAGCCGAGGATGAGTCTCTCTTCCAATGATTTGTGCTGGCTGCGCGTCGTGTACAAAAGTTATAGACAATCCAACGCGTGGGCGCGTGCGTGAGGCGAGCTTGACCGCAACAGTTTCACAGGAACGCACCCGCTTCGCTGCACCTTGTGCTCGACCACTTCACGTCACTCTAAAAGCTGATTTATACTTCTGCGTCGGATCTACGTCGGAGCCTCTACGTTGGTTTTCATTTACTTCTGCGTCGTTGTCCGCGTTGACGCGCAATTACGGGAGCATGTGAAACCCGGGGAGCGGTTCAAGCAATCAGCGCTTGCGGTACGCGTATTGACGCGTTGTTGCATTTTTGGAGAGGTGCACGTCAGGGTACGCGCGCTACACACAGCCTACGGCGTAGAAGTATATTGGGCTTTATCTCTGTTTAATGTAGCCTAATCTTAGTGTAACCATGGCATGACCAAACCTAAGCTACTATCAGAGAAGTAACGTTGGTCGACTTATATCTGTAGTAGTGTTCATGACCTCTGACTACATGGACTGTTTCTGCTGCTCCCTGATAAAAGACACCTGTTGATACCTGTTCAGAAAAAAGAAAAAAAAAAGAAAACTGGACTCGTTTTAACTAGATAAAAGGTCATGCCCAGTGCCAAATAGCTTTGTTTTAATATTTGATTTGATTACATTAATTTTTAAGTTGAGATTTACAATAAATATTTTATTGCTACTGTGTAAAAAGAATACTGCTGGTATAAAGCACCTTATTTGTTTAAAGTTTTTGCAAACCACATGTTATTGCACTTTTGTGTATATAGCAGTACATTTAAATCAAAAGTGTGCAATACATTACTTTAGAATTCATTATTCAATTTTGCGCGTAACAATGCGATTATCGCGATTAATCGCAGAAATTCATGTGATTAATCGCGATTAAAAAAATTTAATCGTTGCCCAGCACTAATATATATATATATATATATATATATATATATATATATATATATATATATATATATATATATATATATATATATATATATATATAAACGCTTTTTTGTCGGTTATTTTTTCACATTATAAACCCGCTTAGGCTGGTGGTGTTATCATATTCTGTGACCCAGATGGGGTCGGGATTATGGGTATGATATGTTGGGATTACTGATGTATTCTCCTAGACCTGATGGTGTCTGGTCTGGTATATACATATTACGTGGTTTATGGCTTGTTCTGTATGCTCAGGGGTCCTGAGTTGCAGTGGCAACCAGTTACTCAGTGCGGTGTTTTACATAGCGTTCCCACTGCGTATAGCTACACAATACGAAGTGACCGTTCGAAAGGGAACTACTTGGTTACTCACGTAACCTCAGTTGCCTGAGTTAGGGAACGAAGTATTGCGTAGCCGGGCGCACTTTTTTAACTGGATATTTGTCACTTCAGTCGAATAAACCTGCTATAATGGCGAATTCAGGGGCTTATATAGGCTGAGGCCTCGCCCCTATGACGGGCTCTGACGCCCGTGCCATTGGATGTGCAGTTGCTGCAGCACAGCCTATGAGCGAGCGAGACGCTCAATGTGCTTGCTGTGCAGCTGCAAATGCGTTTTACATAGAGGTTCAGTAAATCGAGGAAAAGGAGTTTTCCCACTGCGTATAACTAAGCAATACAAAGTGACTGTTTGAAAGGGAATTTCAAACGGTCTGTGGAAGCTAGGACTTTTATTTTTATGATTTTCTGAATGTATGGAGACAACAGTTAGGCCTAATATATGAGTTTTGGGGGCTCTTATTTTGTAAAACAACATCAGAATGTCCTGAAACTTTGCAGGGGACACCTTGAGAAGGTGTCCTCTCCATCTGAGGTGGAATTGGTCTGTGGAAATTAGGACTTTTATTTTTATGATTTTTTGAATGTATGCAGACAACAGGTGATATATGAGTTTTGGGGGCTCTTATTTTGTAAAACAACATCAGAATGTCCTGAAACTTTGCAGGGGACACTTGAGAAGGTGTCCTCTCCATCTGAGGTGGAATTGGTCTGTGGAAATTAGGACTTTTATTTTTATGATTTTCTGAATGTATGGAGACAACAGGTAATATATGAGTTTTGGGGGCTCTTATTTTGTAAAAAAACATCAGAATGTCCTGAAACTTTGCAGGGGACACCTTGAGAAAGTGTCCTCTCCATCTGAGGTGGAATTGGTCTGTGGAAATTAGGACTTTTATTTTTATGATTTTTTGAATGTATGCAGACAACAGGTGATATATGAGTTTTGGGGGCTCTTATTTTGTAAAACAACATCAGAATGTCCTGAACTTTGCAGGGACACCGTTGAGAAGGTGTCCTCTCCATCTGAGGTGGAATTGGTCTGTGGAAATTAGGACTTTTATTTTTATGATTTTTGAATGTATGCAGACAACAGGTAGGTAATATATGAGTTTTGGGGGCTCTTATTTTGTAAAACAACATCAGAATGTCCTGAAACTTTGCAGGGGACACTTGAGAAGGTGTTTCCTCTCCATCTGAGGTGGAATTGGTCTGTGGAAATTAGGACTTTTATTTTTATGATTTTCTGAATGTATGGAGACAACAGGTAGGCCTAATATATGAGTTTTGGGGGCTCTTATTTTGTAAAAAACATCAGAATGTCCTGAAACTTGCAGGGGACACATTGAGAAGGTGTCCTCTCCATCTGAGGTGGAATTGGTCTGTGGAAATTAGGACTTTTATTTTTATGATTTTTGAATGTATGCAGACAACAGGTGGCTAATATGAGTTTTGGGGGCTCTTATTTTGTAAAACAACATCAGAATGTCCTGAAACTTTGCAGGGGACACGTTGAGAAGGTGTCCTCTCCATCTGAGGTGGAATTGGTCTGTGGAAATTAGGACTTTTATTTTTATGATTTTCTGAATGTATGGAGACAACAGGTAGGCCTAATATATGAGTTTTGGGGGCTCTTATTTTGTAAAACAACATCAGAATGTCCTGAAACTTTGCAGGGGCATGTTCGAGAAGGTGTCCTCTCCATCTGAGGTGGAATTGGTCTGTGGAAATTAGGACTTTATTTTTATGATTTTCTGAATGTATGGAGACAACAGTAGCTAATATATGAGTTTTGGGGGCTCTTATTTTGTAAAACAACATAGAAGTCCTGAAACTTTGCAGGGGACACCTTGAGAAAGTGTCCTCTCCATCTGAGGTGGAATTGGTCTGTGGAAATTAGGACTTTTATTTTTATGATTTTTTGAATTTATGGAGACAACAGGTAGGATATATGAGTTTTGGGGGCTCTTATTTTGTAAAACAACATCAGAATGTCCTGAAACTTTGCAGGGGACACTTGAGAAGGTGTCCTCTCCATCTGAGGTGGAATTGGTCTGTGGAAATTAGACTTTTATTTTATGATTTTCTGAATGTATGGAGACAACAGGTAGGCCTAATATATGAGTTTTGGGGGCTCTTATTTTGTAAAACAACATCAAGATGTCCTGAAACTTTGCAGGGGACACCTTGAGAAGGTGTCTCTCCATCTGAGGTGGAATTGGTCTGTGGAAATTAGGACTTTTATTTTTATGATTTTTGATGTATGGAGACAACAGGTGTATATATGAGTTTTGGGGGCTCTTATTTTGTAAAACAACATCAGAATGTCCTGAAACTTGCAGGGGACATTTGAGAAGGTGTCCTCTCCATCTGAGGTGGAATTGGTCTGTGGAAATTAGGACTTTTATTTTTATGATTTTTGAATGTATGCAGACAACAGTAGCTAATATATGACTTTTGGGGGCTCTTATTTTGTAAAAAAAACATCAGAATGTCCTGAAACTTTGCAGGGGACACGTTGAGAAGGTGTCCTCTCCATCTGAGGTGGAATTGGTCTGTGGAAATTAGGACTTTTATTTTTATGATTTTCTGAATGTATGGAGACAACAGGTAGGCCTAATATATGAGTTTTGGGGGCTCTTATTTTGTAAAACAACATTAGAATGTCCTGAAACTTTGCAGGGACACATTGAGAAGGTGTCCTCTCCATCTGAGGTGGAATTGGTCTGTGGAAATTAGGACTTTTATTTTTATGATTTTCTGAATGTATGCAGACAACAGTAGGCCTAATATATGAGTTTTGGGGCTCTTATTTTGTAAAACAACATCAGAATGTCCTGAAACTTTGCAGGGACACGTTGAGAAGGTGTCCTCTCCATCTGAGGTGGAATTGGTCTGTGGAAATTAGGACTTTTATTTTTATGATTTTCTGAATGTATGGAGACAACAGGTAGGCCTAATATATGAGTTTTGGGGCTCTTATTTTGTAAAACAACATCAGAATGTCCTGAAACTTTGCAGGGACACCTTGAGAAGGTGTCCTCTCAATCTGAGGTGGAATTGGTCTGTGGAAATTAGGACTTTTATTTTTATGATTTTTTGAATGTATGCAGACAACAGGTGATATATGAGTTTTGGGGGCTCTTATTTTGTAAAACAACATCAGAATGTCCTGAAACTTTGCAGGGGACACGTTGAGAAGGTGTCCTCTCCATCTGAGGTGGAATTGGTCTGTGGAAATTAGGACTTTTATTTTTAATGATTTTCTGAATGTATGGAGACAACAGGTAGGCCTAATAATGAGTTTTTGGGGCTCCTATTTTGTAAAACAACATCAGAATGTCCTGAAACTTTGCAGGGACACCTTGAGAAGGTGTCCTCTCCATCTGAGGTGGAATTGGTCTGTGGAAATTAGGTCTTTTATTTTTATGATTTTTTGAATGTATGCAGACAACAGGTGATATATGAGTTTTGGGGCTCTTATTTTGTAAAACAACATCAGAATGTCCTGTAACTTCGCAGGGGACACCTTGAGAAGGTGTCCTCATCCATCTGAGGTGGAATTGGTCTGTGGAAATTAGGACTTTTATTTTTATGATTTTCTGAATTTATGGAGACAACAGGTAGGCCTAATATATGAGTTTTGGGGCTCTTATTTTGTATAACAACATCAGAATGTCCTGAAACTTTGCAGGGGACACCTTGAGAAGGTGTCCTCTCCATCTGAGGTGGAATTGGTCTGTGGAAATTAGGACTTTTATTTTTATGATTTTTTGAATGTATGCAGACAACAGGTGATATATGAGTTTTGGGGCTCTTATTTTGTAAAACAACATCAGAATGTCCTGAAACTTTGCAGGGACACCTTGAGAAGGTGTCCTCTCCATCTGAGGTGGAATTGGTCTGTGGAAATTAGGACTTTTATTTTTATGATTTTCTGAATGTATGGAGACAACAGGTAGGCCTAATATATGAGTTTTGGGGGCTCTTATTTTGTAAAAAAAAACATCAGAATGTCCTGAAACTTTGCAGGGGACACCTTGAGAAGGTGTCCTCTCCATCTGAGGTGGAATTGGTCTGTGGAAATTAGGACTTTTATTTTTATGATTTTTGAATGTATGTAGACAACAGGTGATATATGAGTTTTGGGGGCTCTTATTTGTAAAACAACATCAGAATGTCCTGTAACTTTGCAGGGGACACCTTGAGAAGGTGTCCTCTCCATCTGAGGTGGAATTGGTCTGTGGAAATTAGGACTTTATTTTTATGATTTTCTGAACGTATGCAGACAACAGGTGATATATGAGTTTTGGGGGCTCTTATTTTGTAAAACAACATCAGAATGTCCTGAAACTTAGCAGGGGCACGTTGAGAAGGTGTCCTCTCCATCTGAGGTGGAATTGGTCTGTGGAAATTAGGACTTTTATTTTTATGATTTTTTGAATGTATGCAGACAACAGGTGATATATGAGTTTTGGGGCTCTTATTTTGTAAAACAACATCAGAATGTCCTGAAACTTTGCAGGGGACACGTTGAGAAGGTGTCCTCTCCATCTGAGGTGGAATTGGTCTGTGGAAATTAGGACTTTTATTTTTAGATTTTCTGAATGTATGGAGACAACAGGTAGGCCTAATATATGAGTTTGGGGGCTCTTATTTTGTAAAACAACATTAGAATGTCCTGAAACTTTGCAGGGACACATTGAGAAGGTGTCCTCTCCATCTGAGGTGGAATTGGTCTGTGGAAATAGGACTTTTATTTTTATGATTTTCTGAATGTATGCAGACAACAGGTAGGCCTAATATATGAGTTTTGGGGGCTCTTATTTTGTAAAACAACATCAGAATGTCCTGAAACTTTGCAGGGGACACGTTGAGAAGGTGTCCTCTCCATCTGAGGTGGAATTGGTCTGTGGAAATTAGGACTTTTATTTTTATGATTTTCTGAATGTATGGAGACAACAGGTAGGCCCAATATATGAGTTTTGGGGGCTCTTATTTTGTAAAACAACATCAGATAGATAGATGGATAGATGGATAGATGGATAGATGGATGGATGGATGGATGGATGGATGGACGGACGGACGGACGGACGGACGGACGGACGGACGTCCATTCTTCCAGCGGACGGACGGACGGACGGACGGACGGACGGACGGACGGACGGACGGACTAACTGAAATAGCCTTCGCTGGAAGAATGGTTGACTGAATGGTTTCAGAATGGTTGACGGTCTTACCGTAATACCTAGTGTATAAGCGCATAGAGAAATATAGGGGCGGCTAGTTTGACCGCTTATTTCGAGGTGGAGGCTGGCTTGACTGCAGTATAAATAAACCCGTTCGCCTCTGTTATTCCCTAATTCTACAGGTTACATTGGTTGCGTACGGGAATAGTAGACTTGTTTTGTTGTTGTTGTTTTTAACTCAGACTTTATTATGTGCGTGTTTGCTCCGCTGGATCATTCGCCTCAGTTCTTTGTTCACGCTTTAAAAGTTTTTGAAACGAAATAAGCAAACACGTTTGGACTGTCTGAGTGGTTAGGGTGTTGTTGTTGATTTTAAATTTGCTTTCTCAAAACGGTCGCGTGTGTGTTAGGTTTGAGTGTGTTTTAACGATGGGAAACTATTTCTATGGAAACTGGGCATGTTTATTGCGAGATAACGGTTTTCCGCCTCAAGTGTTCACGAGAGAGGGGATCAGGGAGCGCGCGACAGGCATTAGCACAGCCTGTGAGGGATATCAACATTTACAGCAAGTTGCCTTCAATATTCACATTATACTTAAGTCTTATGTTTCGAGCTCAGGGAAATAATGAAAAAAGGTGGCATGTTTTTGTCCTGGATCGTTTGAACAGTCGGTTGTTATTTAATTAAATACTTTAGTCTAGACCAATAGCTTAATTCAATTATTCAGTTAAAAGATGAAGATTTCGTTTCTTGACTGGGAATAAACAGCTTCTCTTTTATAGATCATTTATATTTGTTAAGTCGTTTTGAGCTACTATAGGCCTAAACTCTTTAAATTTGCTATTTAGGAAATGTGTTTTGGTAACACTTTACAATAAGTGTTCATTTGTAAATATAAGTTAACTAACCATTAGCAATATATTTGTTACTGTAAGTTAGCCTAGTTGTTAATATTTGTTAATGTTAGTTAAAAAATACAATTCTTCATTCTTTGTTCATGTTACTTCGCACTCACAGTGCATTAACTAATGTTAACAAATACAACTTTTGATTTTAATAATGTATTAGTAAATGTTGAAATGAACATAGAAGTGCAGTTCATTATTAGTTCACGTTAACTAATGAAATCTTATTGTAAAGTGTTACCGTGTTTTTTCACCTTTTTATTTATCTCAGTTGCTTTTGTTCGATTAATAAAATGAACAGTTGATGACCCTTTTAAAGGTTAAATGTAATTGTAGTTGTAGGAACTGAAACTGCTCATCTCCTGTGATTATTCAAGTGTGCTGATTGGCTTAATTACAGACTACAGCACTAAATACTGCTGGTTAATCTGTGTTGTGATGTACATGTACCATTTCTCTCTTTTTCAATTTCAATTTATCCCCTCATTTATTAAAATTAATTTATTAATTCTGTTTTAAAAAAAGGAAATCTGTATGCAAATAGATTCTGCAAATACAGTAGTCACTTTTACTGACTATAAAATAAAAAGGTTGCTGACCATGATACATTTATTACTTAATGCATATTTACTTGTATAAATACATTGCAGCATACTCATGTGAAGTGTGATATTAAGAAAAAATGTACGAGTTTCCTAGAATTTATTAATCAGTGTAATGAAATTTCTATTGAAAGTATAATGTAAAATGAAAATGTCGGCCTACTCCAAAAGCAGTTTCTCCGTGGTTTGTTATACCTTATGTTAGAGTGCATTTGTAGAGTGGAAACTCTCTGGTGTCTTTTGCCAGCACATTTGGTGCCAAGTTATGCTTTACTGGATAGGATAAAATAGATTCAGGAATAGTACAAAGGTTGAGATCACACCCCATATTTTAGATGAATACTTGGACGAGTGGCAGCCTTCCATTTTAGTCCACACCGAATGCTTTGGACTTTGAAGAAATGTAGTGTCGTGGAACAAAATATTCTGAGATAATGTTCACCATTATGTTGCTTATGAAAATGCTGAAAATTGTCTGTTGTTGAGATTAATACTTCAGATGTGATTAAATACAGCTTAAATAGTGAAAAACAGTGAAAGTGATAGCTTGTCCCTTGAAGGCTGAGTGTGCTTTCTCTTCCACCCGCTGCTTCCCAGCAAATGGCTTTCTGGGGGTTCATGAAAAGCATGCTGGAGCTTCTGGGCATGTCCATCAGATACAAGCTGACATTTTTGATGTGTTCAGTAAGCGGCCGAGAGAAATATGCACGGAAAAGATAGCCGTTCTCTGTGTGCTTTACTTAGGGCTGTTGCAGACAAAGACACGTTGCCCTTCCGCACGTGCTTAGGTTTGTTTTAGCTGGAAGGTACCACATGAGAAAAGTATGTTGTGAACAGTATCTAGTATTCCTAAAAGCTGTTTATTGTCACTGTATAGTGATGGGAAAAATTCCATACGGGGGGTCCCAGCGTAATCCGCATGGGTACCATGACAGGCAGGCTGTGGGATGAAACATGCTGAGTCTTTGAGCAACAGGAGAACGGCACATGTCCTGCCGACCAGCCGGAGTATCCCGGAGTAACGCGAAGAAACAGCTGAGCGGCTATGGGTGCGAGTGAATGGAGGACCCCCCCTGACACGGAGCTGAAATATGTCCCACTCAGCCCACCACATATACTCGGCATTGAGAACAAATGTGGAATGCTCACACACAAACAGAAGCCTCAA
Organism: Chrosomus eos; assembly: GCA_036326025.1. NCBI lineage: Eukaryota > Metazoa > Chordata > Actinopteri > Cypriniformes > Leuciscidae > Chrosomus > Chrosomus eos. Next base: position 19,874,035 of record CM070834.1, read on the forward strand.
GAATTCATTCACTTCATATGCGTAATAACGGGGACGCAGAGATCGTATAAAAGTGACAGTTGAGTAAGAAACATTTAGCATTTTCAACATTAAAAACAGCCATTTAAGTAAAAGTGTTAGAAGGAAATCTGAGAGTTTCTCATGAAATGGAAATCCCTATGAAATCTCTGAAAGAAACATGAACGTGTTTTTTTCCCATGCTTATCCTGGTTTTATTACTTTGTATTTTTTGGTAAGTAGTGACAGATGTGGAAGGGAAAGCCTAGAACTAACAGATTCCCAGTTCAGGAATGGCAAGCATGCGCATTCCCTAAATGTCAATAAGACTTCCATGTGTAAGATGGGCATTGATCAAAATAGTTCCTGACTGCAGGGCTGGATATCCTGGAGCCTATGCAAAGGAGCAGGATTAGGACAGACCCCACTTTTATTTTTATTTCTATTTCATGTCGTTCCAAACATGTATGACTTTTTTTCTTCTATGGAGCAAAAGAAGATATTTTGAAGAATGTTTCAGCTGTTTTTGTCTATACAATGAAAGACAATGGGGTTCAAAACAGCACCGTACCCTTTGACTTTCATTGCGTGGACAAAAAGAAAAAAAAACACACTGAATCAATTCCCAATTTTTCTTTTCCATAGAAGGAAGAAAGTAATTTTTGGGTCCCACTTTATATTCAGTGGCTTTAAGTACTATGTACTTACATTGAACTTAATAATTTGATACAATGGCAGGGTTTTTCCTGGCTCAAAATGAGGCGGAGGTGGTAAAATTGTAACACTAGGGGGGTCCGGGGCATGCCCCCCGTAAGAAAATTTTGTACATTTTAAAGATAAATTCATTAATCTGGTGCACTTTGAGTCACTCGAATCTGTTGTTAAAAATAAATAATAATCCACCCGCCAACCACCCATATTCTTTGATTTAGATATCTGCATCTGATCATCACATTACAATTATTCAATTAAGCATGATAATATGGTAACATATCACACAATTAACATTTATTTAAATTAAAAGTTCTTCTTTTGGCAAAATTACATTTTCTTTAGCCTAAACAGAGGCTTTACTCCCTTTAAACTTATTGTCAATGTTTCATTTTTGAAAACACTCTTATCGGAATAATTTTTTGTACCTTTATAAAGGGCATTTTCCCCCTAATTTTATTTAATGCATGCTCTAAATTTAATTTAAAATTCTTACATTTTATCAATACATTCAATTAAAATAATAAGACACTAGGCTGTTACCAATCAGATTAAATAATTTACAATGAAAAATTATAACTGTATTAAATGAAATTATTTTGAATATTTTTTTAATATACAAGGAATGTTGAAAAGAATGATACTTTGAAACTAAACCGCCAGTAGGAGGGGGCAGGCGGCCGTCTTAATGAGCGAGTCATTGAGTCATTATTGTAAACGATTCGTTCAAACGGCTGATTGATTCAGAATGAGGCGGTTTAATAATGGGCAATTGAATCTTTGACTCAAGCGATTAGTTCAAAACGCTGAATGATTCAGTAATGAATCATGGATGAGTGTTGCTGTGAGACGCGATATAGTTCTGTTGTTTGGAACTATTTTCGCTAATAAAACAGAACAAAAACAGTCTAAAAATGTAATTAACTTAATTTTAACTATTTGTTTATTGAACTGTTATGAAATTAATATCTCGGTTTCAATCGTGATGGCATTCAGGAAAACAGCACTCTGGTCGTGTGTATTGTTTCTTAACTATAATTAATGTTATAAATAACTGCGCGAGACTCAACAGCGCAACTTTGTTACCGTCCGTACATTAGGTACCATGATGGGAGTTCCGTGTCTTTATTACACTCATTTAGCTGTCATCCACCCTCGATTGAATGGAATGTTTTTATTACTCGACCCGCGGATTATGATCCGTGCAGCACTATCGGCAAACTACGCGGTTAGAGAATGGACATAAGCGGGAATCGCGACAGAACTGTCACGGTGGATAAATTGTATATGAGCACGTGACGGAAGAATTCGATAGGCGGCACGAAATTTGACGGAGGCGGCCGCCTCATAATTGTCTATGCAGAAAAAACCCTGAATGGACTTATTGTGTACATACAACATGTTTTTACATTGTACTTATATTTTAAAAATACCTGCATGTACTTACAGCTGTAATTCATTTATGTAATTACATTTGTAATTACACAGTTGACCCTTCCCTTACACCTTAACCTACCCTTAAACCGACCCTCACCACCACACCTGACCCTAACCTTACCAGTATCACATTTCAATAGCAGCAAAAGTCTTTTACACTACAACCCGAACTCAGTAAGTACATTGTACTTAAAGCCACTTAATATAAAGTGGGACCTAGTGTTTTTTTTTAACCATTTCCTTACTCAAGATACAGTTCTTCTGTGTTTCTGCTGTCATTGATGTCTAGATATTGTCACATGCTTTAAAAAAAAGGATTATCCCTGTGCAAATGTCTTCCTCAACTTTGTCTTTGCCAGCTGCTTGTTGAATATAGCTCTGGAGTGAATCAGTTGAATACTGGCAGCTTCATCCAATAATTACTTATTAGCCGATGTCAAAGACTGATATAATGAGTTTTTCTTTCCAGTTCAGTTTTCATTTTCAAATATAATTGTTTGGAGCAAAATTCAAATTGAACCTTGATTTTTAATGTAATCACAAAGGTAATTATTATTGCTAAAAATAGAAATGCAACAGATCATCTGACAGCCGCTGGAATCAAATGCTGCTCTCTCTATGGAAACAAGCCATGCCAGTGTGCCCTCATTATAAGCTCAGAAATGCATACAACCATAATAGTTTGAACAGAACTAACATGGTATTAATTAAAATTCTAATCACAACATTTTCTGTCGCTTTTTACATATGTTATATATACCGACTATAAGGTGCTGTACACACAGAATGCATTTTTGCATTCCTCTGCTCTGATTTTTCCATGTTTTTCCGTATAAACATGCACTAGACGTCTATGACCGTTGTAGGCCTACTTACGCCTGTCGCATGACACAATATTGTAAAAACGCAGCGCTCAAGTTAAAAGAAGTTTTTAAAAGAAGCGTCTCTACACATGTCTCTTTTTCATTTCATTGCCCTGCGCCTTACAGTTTTAAAAGTCCTCTAATGACGTGCAAGGACAGAAAACAAATGGGATTTAACACCTTCATTTCGTGTAATGGAGAGAAATATCAGTGGCATCTTCATTGAGTTGAAACATCTGCCATTTGCACACCTAGTGTTTGAAATTCCCTATCACAAGTACAAATGTTGACAGAACTCCCATAATTCAACTTGGTGATGATGATTTGAATCTCTCGCAGCAGATATCAAGTTCTAAAGCGACTGCTATGAAGAGCAGATGACTCCGGCGTGGTGATTAAAAAAAGACCCGCAAATGTATTTCTTGACTGTTCCAGCAGAAGGTTTCAAGGAATAAGATGATGAGCGTGGCAGACTTTCACATACTGAGAAGATTTTTCACACAAGCATAAGCTCATTTTTCGAGGCTAGTGTTGTGAACGAGGGAGATGGCGTGTGTGGTTGTACAAGAAACTCAGATACACGACACGAAGCTCCATCAACAAACAGCTCATCCATTTGGATTTATTATCTCTCCATCGAATTACACTTTGTCATTTTTACGACTCAAGTCAGACCCCCAAACAGTCAATCATAGAGACAATTTATCACCTGCTCGACAGCCCACTTTTTCATTGGGTTCGCATTGCTGTTCACCAGAAAAGAGAAAATGTATTACCCTAGCCTAGCCTATAAGTCTATCATATAAATTTTTAACAATTTCCATTTGTAGCGCCTTTAAGTCTATATTTTAAAGAGCAATAGCTGCAAAATACCTCGCTTAAAATAGTGCCTGCCTTCACTGCCTCTGAGCTTTATCGTATGTGCTGTTGCCTATCAAAGAATGATTAGCAGTTGATAAGTTAAGGGAACAGAAACTGAGCAACCTTAATGAGAATCTTATTTGGAGTGTGACTCCTCTCTGGGTTAAAATCCACCATTAGCACCAGATTTGTTGCGTGTGTTTAGCCGACTGGTCAGATTGCACTGACAGATTGCGGCCAGACCATCTGGCGGGCCGGCGTTAAGGCCACCTCATAACGCTTCTCTCACTTACTTGCTAAGTTAGCAGGGAAGAATTTAAAAAAAAACAGGAAACCCTTTTAAGCTGAGCTTGACCCTCTTATTATTAAACATGTATTAGATCTATTTCAAGATTCCATCTGATTCTCAAAACATGATTAAATTTGAGCTTTTTTATATTAGATTAATAATACAGAACTTAAACGTCTTCATCTGAGTCAGATTACCATCGTTGTAGCTCCCCAATTAAACAGAGCAGTTGGGCAAAATCAAAGGGTAAAAAAGCAAGTTACCTGAAATACTCTTAAATACGAGTTTAATGGCTTGCCCTTTGATTTGAAAAGTTTGATTCCTCCAGTGGCCTCAGAACCTAAAGGTTTAGTTCACCCAAAAATGAAAATTATTCCATAATTTACTCGTCCTTAACCATCCTAGGTGTATATGACTTTCTTCTTTCAGCCAAACATAATCGAAGATAGATTTAACAATTATCCTGGCTCTTCCCAGCTTTATAATGGGAGTGAATGGTACCCTTAAATGTTGAAGCCCAAAAAAACGCATCCATCCATCATAAAAGTAATGCATACAGCTCCAGGAGGTTATTAAATGCCTTCTAAAGCGAAGCAATGCGTTTTTGTTAAACCACAATCACTAGCTTCCGGTAACCTTTGACCTGACACATGACGTATTGACGAACGCAGAAACACAGATGATAGCCCAAAACAAAACACCGATCTCAAATTAGAAGTCTAACAAGACTTTTAAAGAGAAATGTCGGAGGATTTGAGTATAAAAGAAGAGGAGCTTGAATTTGTTGCCCAGCCCTATTTGTTATAACCTCGAGAGGCGTCTATTCTCACCTAAGCTACGCCTACATCATGCGCCAGGTCAGGGGTCACTCTTCGACCAGAACTCAACTCTCGTACGGCCATTACCGAAAGCCAGTGATTACAGTTTATAAATAAAAAATATGCATAGTTTTCTTACAAAAACGCACCGCTTCGCTTCAGAATGCCTTTATTAACCCCTGGAGCCGTATGGATTACTTTTATGATGGATAAATGTGCTTTTTTGGGCTTCAAAATCTAGGGTACAATTCACTCCCATTATAAAGCTGGGAAGAGCAATGATATTTTTTAATTAAACTCTGATTGTGTATGTCTGAAAGAAGAAAGTCCTAAACACCTAAGATGGCTTGAGGGTGAGTAAATAATGGGATAATTTTCATTTTTGGGTGAACCGACCCTTTAAGTGAACTTTGTAATAGTATGCGCTGAGTACAGCTGCTGTGGGTTTGTGAGCGTGCCCTGAACAAGTAAGTGCCTGGGATATTTGTCATTAAGCCAGACACTGGTCAAGATTGTTCTGCCCAGTGGCCCTGAGGTGTGTTGTATTTAAGCCTATGTATGTACACTCAGTATATTATTGAGGCAAATAGGTTGGTTTTGACTGGTTGTTTTATAGGCTGTTAAGCAGTAAATATTTTGCTGACAATAATGCAGTTCAGTCATGGCGTCAATTTGTAGGCCAACACGAAAGGCTTGGGAATTTTAGTATAGCCTAGTGGTAAATTAAAGGGATAGATCACTCACTTAAATATTATCATCATTCACTCACATTTATCCCTAACCTGTATTTTCTTTCTACTGTAAAAGACAAAAAAAGGTTTTCTTTTGTGAATGTCAAACTGCTATTTTGACTTTTATGTATTTGGTGGAAAATGGTTAAAACATTTTTTTATATATTTTGTGTTGAGTGATATTTAATGGAAACCTACTTTGCAAGTCATTTTCGTCTATGGTTCTATAGCCTACTCATGGCAAAAAGCTGAGATATGTGACGGTTATACACAGCAGTTTGTGAGGGGTGTCCCAAGGCGAACACATTATCTCAGAGATTTGCCCAATAGCAGACAACACAGGCTATGTGTTTACATCACGGCTGCATATCAGCGTTTACCAAGATGACCTTAAAAGGAGTCGCTAAGATAGGACGCATGAGACCTTCCTGAAGGAAACTAATCAGTCAGTATCCTTTAAGAAGATTTGCTGAGACTTAAGACGTCCTAATAACGTGCAGAGATACGAAAACAATGCCAGAACGCTGGATGTAATTAAAAGATCTTACTGTAACTAACCCAGGTGGAAAAGATGCCGCTGTTATTGATGTTTTCCGGAACATCACAGCAAAGCAGAGTGCAAAGACAAATGCTGAGGGAATGTAAAGTTGAAGCTTTGTATAACTTTGATTTGATGTAAAATGGAGCTGCACTATTCTCCTATGATTCTGACAACTAAGCAAAATAACATTTACTAGAGGTTCTGAAAATATATTTAATTCATTTCGAATTATTTATATTTTTTAAATCTGATTCAATGACTTTATTTATATGACTTTCCTTAGTGGATGAATCAGCGTTTTTGAATGAATCTCTTGAATGAATGATTCAATGATAAATAGGCCACTTGTTGCCACCTACTATTTTAACAATGTAATGATACAATCTTTATTTGAAACATCAAGTCACTTTCAAAAAGTGATGGCATCATTTTGATCGCTCCATAGACATCAGTGTTTATATCTGAAATATAAACTATTATCCTAGTACTTATCCTAATGTTATCCTGAATGTTCACTGTGATCGTACTTCAAAGGTTTAAATGGCATATTCAAATTGTCATTTAGGAATGAAATCACGTGGGTGTTTGGATCTAGATCGCAATCTTTTAGCGATTAATCGTGCAGCTCTAATGTACAAATTTGATTTGGGTATAACATTACAGATGGTAAGGAAATTGGATGTTTTCCATATTTTCTACCTTTATAGGCTATCAAAATATTGAATAGAGTTTCATGTTCCAGTATCAAAATAGCAGTGGTCGGGCAAGGTCCTTTTGGCTCTGGATTATAATTTTGTTTATACATCCATTTAGTATTCGATATACACTGAAAAGTGTGATGTGTATTTGCTAGCATTATTGCACTACATTAACAGTCTCTATCCTGTTGTACTTGTTCTGTTCATTGTCAAAGCTCTGAGAGTGTTCATGGCCTGGGGGATCATTCTCATAACAAGTAATGATTGGCTGTAGCAATTTTTTCCTAATGCGGTATGATAATTTCTGTCTTCTGAAAGTATTGAATTGGATTGGTTTTTGCATAAATTGTCTCTTTAGAGGCCAGACTTTCTAATTTGCAATTATACCGATGTTAGTTTCAACCATTTGCCTTCGAACTCAAGGGACACTTATTTCCTCCTTTTTTCTTTCATTTGTTTTGCATTTTCTGCTCTTTTTTACCTCAATGTTTCTGGAAAAAATGTTATTTATATAAAGGAGTTCTTAAAGATTTTAACAAGTTTAAATAATGTAGTAAAAATATTTTTACATATTTTTCTATGATGCAGTGCACTAACTGTGGATCAGTCAGGTTTATGTTTAAATTGACAGCACTGCTCTCACAGAGGCTGGAAGCCACTATTGTCTGAGGCCGTGAATTACAGCTTCCCTTTGTTGTTCTGTGTATTGAAGAACAAAGAGAACACTGATGTGTAGGTTCTTGAAATATTAAAAACATAAAACAGTAGAGAAACAAAAGAGACAAATAATTTATGGCAAAAATAAGGCCCAAGAAGACACTCAAATAATGCCTTTTAGCATGGTCCCTTGAAAGTACAGTGCCTATATAGCCATTGCACTCCTCAAAAGTAAAGTTTTCCCCAAAGTTGAGGGTAGGCTCTCTTTCTTTCCATTCTCAACTGCACTGATCTTATGGTTCTGTGCACATTCATGGAATTTTCACTTGGAATCTCCATTTTTGAGGGGATGAAACTGCCGCAGACGTACAGTGAAATAAAGTCGTTCATGCAGAAGTGGGCACCCATGCAGCTTTATTTCGTATCAGCACCACTCAAGATCACTCCTCATATGTCTGTGGGCAACATCCTGGTTGGGGGAGAATATTTGGACTAGCTGAAGACCATCGGTGTGATGGAATCTCCAAATCTGAGGTAGAAAATGTAGGGTAAAGCATTTGCTCTCATATCAGTTTCCTCCCAATGCTGGATGTTTGAGCTGGCCACATCTCAGGAAAATGCAGTGCAGTTGTCTATCATAAGTAGACATCGCATATGTTACACTTATCATGGGTGCGGTTAATTACATCTACTGCTATCCAAATTGGGGATTCCAAAATGACGGCAGAGTTGACAAAGTGGGAGATATTTTCAGCAGTTGAGGAAATACTATTCCCCTCGTAAAACTACCCTCATTAGTGAGTTTACATTGTATTCTCTCTGGGCAGCAAAGGCTTAAAGCAGATAAGCATCCTGCAGTCAGTCAGGACATTAAAAATTGGCAGGCATGCACATCTGGATCAACCGTTGCAAAATGTATGCAGCGTGTATAAATCCTAACAGTGAAGGTGGAGTTTGTGTTTGTGTCGTTTTCTCTGCTCCAGATTTGTGGATTAGCTTGAATTTGTTTAATGTTTGATGATGATAATTGTGAGATCTTGATAAGAACAGTTGATTCCTCAATTTGAGTCTTTATATCAATCTTTTACTCTATGCCAGTGTTTCCTGCTCCACGTTTTTTTAGCTGAATCTGCAGCCCCACAGCAAAACAAGTCATATTCTACCTCAGTTTGCTCTCCAAATCAAACGTGATGAGATAAAAACGACATGGTAATTGAAACGTCTTCTGTTGTGCTCGCAGGGCTTCACGCAATAACACCAGCTTAGCTTGTGTAGTCCGATTCACAAACTAATGATACTTATGAACTGGTTCAAAAAACGCCGAACTACCAGTGTAGTTTGATTCGCAAACGCATAACTCTTTTGAGCTGGTCATTTTAATGAATCATTAAAAAAACTCACAAACCTAGAATCATTCACTGAATGAACTCAAGTTACCATTACCATTACCTTTCAAATAGACATTGTACTTAAATATACCCAAATTAATCGGAATCGAATCAGGAAATGTGTATCAATGCCCAGCACTACTTTCCGATAAGTCTCAGGTTGCTTAATAAAAGGATGGAGATTTAACTGGTTTCACTTTATTTGAATACCTCTGGCAAGCTCCACTTGTAAGCACGGTTCTTTCCTTTATATTTTTTTTTAAACCGAGCATGCTAGCATCAGATGTGTCTGTAATCTCCAACCTTAATCAGTGCAGCCTTGAAGAAGCGCCAACGCGGTCGAAATGTCACTGTTGGTAAATCATGAAGGATTGTGTAGAGCTCTGTCCAAGTTTTAATGTTGCCTCTGTGGCTAACCAAGAACATTTTATGATTTGAAATATGCTGCGTTTGTTTTTGCAAGTGTTAACGCTTCTGGCAAATCTGCGAATGGAGAAAAGAGCAACAGAATCTGACGGAATATACACACCCTCGCTACACTGCTACAGTCACATGATATCATGTGCTTTCCTGTAGTTGCATCAAGATGTCAGCCTTTTGCATCCTCCCACGGCCCACTGGAATGTCCACATTTGTTTTAGATGACCGGGCAGCGGATGGGCATCGAATGCTCCACATTTTCGCCGAGTGAGCAGGAGAAAAGCGTTTCCCAAACAAGTAGGGGATCTTCATGAGCAGGTGATGAAGTGGTTCCTTTGGGGAGGTCGCTCCTTACGTGGTGCTCTGATGGTGTGCGTCCCCAGCCATGAACCCCCCACTCTCACCCCACCTGTTTTACTGCAACATTCCCTCTCTGGCCACTTAGACGGCGTATGCGAACTATTCGAGTCTAAGGCATGCCTTTGTGAACATTTGTTGTTTCAGCCTAACTCGCTCTCTTTAAATTCCTCAGCCCTTTTTTTAGGTGAAGCATAAGTAAATGTTGTAGATTTATGCAAAAATCTCACTGTTTTAATTTGCGATGGTGTTGACGCTCTGCTGAGTCTCTGAGGAATGGTCAGTCTAGCAAATGAAATTGAAGATGTTTATACATAAAGATTCTCAGTTCAGGCTGGGATATTTTCACTTTTTATAATGTATAACAGTTTTATAATGGAATTCATTTGAATATTTTATGTTTGTTTATATTTTATGTTTAATATATTATATATGTGAGACAAAAGAAGATATTTTGAAGAATCTTCTGATTTAACGCATCAAAAGGGCACAAAAACATGTTGTAAAGTAGTTCATATGACACGTTACATATAGCCTAAGTCTTGTCTTCTGAATGTTTTATGTTAGAAACAGATGGAAATGTAAGTTTATTCACTTAAAATTCTTGAAATCTTGTCCTTTTTTTATTATTTAGTTTTTTATATATATATATTCTTATTATACACTACCATTCAAGGGGATCATTGGAATCAGTATATTTGTGTGTGTGTGTGTATATATATATATATATATATATATATATATATATATATATATATATATATATATATATATATATATATATATATATATATATATATATATATATATATAAAATACATAAAAATATATAAAATACAAAATGTATCTATTTAAAATAAATGCTGGTGTTTTTGAAAATATATCACAATGTCCATAAAATATTATTGTTATAAGTTTTCAACATTGATAATAAGAAGAAATCTTTCTTATTTTATATATATATATATATATATTATATATATATAATATATATATATATATATATATATATATATATATATATATACACACACACACACACACACACACACACACACACACACACACACACACACACACATATAGCCATACAGGTTTGAAGCAACATTTTTGACTGAACTATCCCTTATAATCAGCAAACAGGGAAAGTTGCAACAGTAGTAGAAAGTCGATCCGTGCCTTAAAGTAGCTTTTCCTGGTTAACCTCTCACCTGCAGTGTCTGTCCAAACACTGACTCACCTGTTGTCTGCTGTCTCAGACCGTCACACATTCTCAGTGACCCTCGTGCCTGGCTGGCCTGCGTTACCTCTGTGGATCTGGCATGAGGATACACATTAATTTGACATCAAAGTAGCAGTGAATTACAGTCCATCAAAACAGGTCCAAAAGCCTTTCTCAAACAGGCGAGTCTGTTAAACACAGTATAAATCATCCTGAGAGTAGACCCTCTCTCGTTTACATTAGAGGCCCTTTTGAGATACAAAAGCCCGGAAGACTGTTACAAGATGACCTGAGTACTCGTGTCTGCTGTTACGTAGTTTAGTATTCAGTTATGTTAATTCATTTCTGCAGATGTAGTTTTTGCTGTTTTTTAGTGTCGCTGAAAACCTAAAGGTTTATGTGTTTGGCCGTTTCCCAAACGAAAGGCTTGCAGAACCAGCTATAGTATTTGCAGAACTGTTCATGGATTGATTAGGTTTTGTGGTACTGATTTAAAACTCTCTGTGCCAGTACATCACTGGTACTTCAGCAAAGCCAAGGTGCTGGAGAGGGAAGGCATGTTTTATGGCGTTGCTATAGAGCCAGAAGTGAATGCGGCCTGTATTTGTATTGTACAGTACATTTGCAAATGAAAAGAGAGAACTGGCCATGTAGGAACATACCTTTTTGCAGATTGAACTTATATAACACCATATAACTATTTTTTTATTTTTTAGATTGTATTCAAATTTGTATTCAAAAATGTGCAACACATAAATTAATGATATGCACTCAGATATTTAAAAAAGATAATAATATAATGCATTTTATACTGCATCAATATAGCTAATAAATGATTCTCATTTTACTTGTCATTTTCTAGAATTCCCTATATTGTAAATACAGTTCATGATGACAAGAAATCAATCCACAGTTACTAATACAAACTAACGTTATGCTTCAGCCAATAAACATATTGATTTCATTTTTAAATGCAACCCTAACAAATGTATGCGGCAGAGGTAAAGATTTGTAAGCCTACTCCAAAGAGTAAGCAACAACTTCAGATCCAACTGTTCAGAACTGCGAGTAGCGCTACACAACATGGCTTTTGTATAACAGTGCAAACAAAAGACAATTAATGAGAGATGCTATGGGGGGCCAGCGCTGTACAATAGACAATGAGAGTTCAGGGGTTTTTGCCTGGCTTGCTGTTTTAGCACTGATTGTATCTTGAAGAGAGGAATGAATGCTGCGACCGGATCTATTATGCAGTTTATAGGCTTCCTGCTGATGGTTTAGTCCCTGTTCAGTGAGAGCTTGGTTCTCTCCAATATAGACTGACAACTCCATTGTGTTGCTTTTATTTTGTTTTATACATTTATATTAGATTACATTAGATATAGCTTATGTTAAGTATGATATAACTTTTTTTTTTTTTTTTTACTTTTGTGTTAAAATGACATCAGCATGTCACATTTCCAAAAAAAATCCCTTTTAAATGTACAGAAAAGAACTTTTTTCCCCACCAAATGTTTATTAATGTGTGATTCCACAGAGAAGTTGTAAAACGCAACAGTATTCCCTCTCAAAAAGAGTCACCCCCAGGGTGCTGTTTTCACCTGCCCTGTTGCATCCTGGGGCATTTCTTTTGTACAGGAAGTAAAAAGGATTATGAGCATATCCCTGTTAAATCAACAAGTCTCCAGCGACAGTAGGGTGGTATTATTCAGCTGTCAGTACCTCATTGCTTTGCTACACAATTCACGCGCTCAACAATAGATGTTGTTTCCAGCACTGGGACCTTTTAAGGCTCGAGCAGCAGAGAGAATATACCAGATACTGTCCACGAGGACTGGAGCACCGCTGCAATGACGTTCATGCTCTAATCCATCATCGTAAAGACGTCATCAGAAATCCAGAAACGTCACCATCTCATGTTGTTTAATGTCACAAGACGAGAAGGTTTCTCTTTATGTTTCAAAGCGTACACTTGCAGTGCCACTGCTCCTGAAGAAGGCTCGGGCAGAAATTAATTAGGATTATGGAAGAGGTCAGTGTGCTTGTGTTAGTATGCGAGGCATTTGCAGTGAGCGGCGATGACGCCATCTGTGCTGAAAGCAGTGAGCGGCTAATTCTGGAACTGAGTGCGACACGATTTACAGATTTTGGGTTGGAGCCGCCTCACGGCGAATACGTGATCCTCCGATCAGCCGAAAAACAATTTGGTGAGCTAAATTAGGGCCTTTTATCGCTGACGGAGGAGATAAGCATAGCCTAAATATTATGTGCATTTATGCAAATGCATTGCAGCAGATCTCTGATTATCAGTTTCAGTGGAAAGCAGTTGTTGAAATGGCACACGAGCTTGAAAAATAAGCCTCCAGTAGATCTTTATGGGGGGAGGTCAGTGCTCCCAGCTACCCACAAATGGGACAGGAGGAGATGCACAGCTCTGACTTACCTGCAAATGCAACCAATTAGTATGTCGCACAGTCTCTGCCTGCTGTTGACAGCTGCTATAAATAGCAAAGGCTTCTCCAACAGTAACCTGTTCTCACCCCTGTGGAAAATAACTCATGGTCTTGCTACGTACAACTGCCCTCTGAAGAATCACTAGCCTGCATTGGGAGAGGTTAAGTGATGTTGGTCAGTTGAGCCTCTATTTTAACCAACCCGATCTCACGACAATTTGTACGAATTTTACGAGGTGGCTAATCCGTATGAATTCATACGACCTCACTCCACCAAATTTTTGCTAAATCGTACATATTTTACGAGGTGCCCAATTCGTATGAATTCATACGAATGACCTAGCTCTGACCCCGCTCCTAAATCTAACCGTCACTGGGGTTTTGACAAATCCTATTTGTACGAATCAGTCACATTTTACTCACTCGTACAAATTGGTCGTGAGATAGCGTTGATTTTAACCCTCATGTTCTAAATATCAGGCTGATTTTTCGAGGCTTTTCATATGTAAACTTTTTATAAACAAAATAAAATAAGTCAAAATCAAAGCCAATATATATATATGTATTTTTATTTTATTTAATTAAATATGTTACATTACTTATGTTTGGGGTCTCAGAGAGCACATAGCCTACATAAAATATTTTGTTTATATTTTATACATCTATTTTTCCATTTTCATCTATCCATTCTCCAAACCGCTTGTCTTATGTGGGGAGCCTATCCCAGCATCTTGAACCATAGGCAGGGAAATGCCATGGACAGATGGCCAGTCCATAGCTTTTTTTATTTTAAAATTTATTTTAATATTTATTAATAAATAAAATTTTAAAATTTCATTTTAAAATATTTTATTTTATAAATATTTGTGCATGTACAACACTTTTATATTAGATAAAACATTCAATTCAGTTAACAGAACTTGAGTGTTACAATTTATATTTTTGTTATATTTTATCAAATACTTTTATTCATTTCCTAAAATTGGGGTACTAAAAAGTAATCCTCCTTTGTACTGTTGCTATCTGGAATGCTTTTGTTCTGCCGCAGTAGCCATCAGGCCCTGTCCCGACTAATTTAGTATTCATTCACTCCCACTGCCTAAATCTGTGTCACAAAACAAAGGTTTCGATTGGCGTTCAGTTCATGTGGACTTCAACCATGTGATCATGTGTGACACTAAACAAGAGGTCTATTTTTATTGGGAAAAAAAGAAAGGCGATCTAAACAAGCCCAGTTCTTTCATGTGACTGGAATGTGGGGTGAAAAGTACTCCTAATATGATATATCTGTAACATTTATTTCCCCGTACTGCTTTTTGGTGCCAAAATATAGTATTTCCAAATGCAATCAAATTAAGCCATAATCAGCAATTTTCATATTCCATCAGTAAATCACAGCTGACTGTGAAAATCTCACCTCATTTGAAACCTGTCTCTATGCAGAAGGGGCGTAAAGGGATACAGGACAGAGATGTGGAATGGGAGATACGCATACTCGCTGAGCCCACCGGTCCCGTGAACTCCAGTCGGCTGGAGGACAAAAGGAAAAGGGGCCTCCTGCAGTAACTAATGCTGACGCAAAGTGACATGTACTCAGGCATTCTGTGACACCGCTGCCCCTCTCTCACTGGCTCAACTCAAGCTTAGTCTTTGACCTGGCTAGATCAGAGCAGAGCTCGGCTGCGGTCTAGCCCTCAAATACCTTTAAGAGAGCCTATAGCATCCACATGTGAATGCAAAAATTACAAATGCAAAGAGAAGAGCCTCTGGCTTAATGTGAATTGGCACAGAGCACCGAATTTGGAATAATGCAAATGAAGCCTGTTGTATGTGATCCTGTGCAACCTAGTCTAGTTTACCTGAATTTATTTAATGTAAATAAATAAAATGCTACAGGATACTCTCCATCTTTAATTTCTAAAATGAAAATGATCTATTTCTAAAAAAGACCTTTCAATTCTTCAATTTGGATAATTTTTATATATTTGTGTAATTTAATTATTATTATTATCTATAAGTCTGATATAGTATAATAAAGTATAACATATAAGTGTTTATATATATAATATATATACATATTTTTTGTGTGCTTATTTTGGGGATATATCACATAGGATATAGCCTATGTATACAGACGCTATGCCGTCTAACACTGGCCGTTTTCTGAGCGCCTCAAGGTGGTGCGTTTTTGAGATGCTGTGTCAAGTTATAAATAGTCAAACTTTTAAAAATGTGTCTCAATTCCCCGCCTTCTGTTTCATCCCTTTGCTTGTCTGCTTGTTTTTGAACACAGGAATGCGTCCTATAGCTATAGATTTTAAAAAGCACGTCTTCACAAAGGCTATTGTCGACCATAGCAAGTCAGTGTTGTGTTTTAGTTAGAGGTGCACTTCAGGAGGAATGCCTGCCTATTCTACACTTGCACTTTGAAGTGACGCCTAGTGACATTTGCTCAGCAGCTGAAGGAATATCAGAGGTATTTTTGTTTTGGAGATTGCCTTATCTTTGCTGAATGCTACTATTTTTAGTCTTGGTGGAACAAGAAAGAAACTCATTTATTCCATGATAGAAATCTACTCATCTAGCAGTTCACAACATTTGGAGTAACAGGACTTTGGGAATATGTTACATAACAGAATAATTTCCCTCAACTGAATAATAATCAGAACATATTCAACATGAGGGTTACATGTAAATTAATAAAATAAATATAGAGCCAATATAATGACTGTGTCTAGCTCCCTATAGCTACCTTCCTCTCAGCTTTCATTATTAGAGGTCTTCAATTGAAATTGGATGAAACAGATGTGTCTGAGGGCAGAACAAAAGGTCATTTTTTTCATCTCTCCAGCCACTTGGGACTTTTTAGACTAAGCGAATGAATATTCGACTTTAGACCTCTAAAAACGAGCATTTTCTCTTCGCAATCTTCTGTGCTTATGCAAAAGAGTGTTTGTTGAATTTACTGACTTGTAACGCTCATGCAAATCAACCGATGGCAGACCTAAAAACATGTAAATATGTTTAAAGGAGATAAAACTGTAGACCTTTGAGATCATCCGTTTGGGCAGCGTCAAGAGAGTAAGAGCCGTCCACAGCTGTAAAAACACCACCATTACTGACTCAAAGCTTAAACCTCTACACTTTTGTTGATTCCGTTGTTTTCATGAGTTCTGAGAGGTCAGCTATAAGCTACTTTCCCTGTAGCAGGTGGGATGTCCTACGCGGAGATTATTTGTAGAGGGGGGTTTAACACAGCCATGCCAAGTACTGAGGCGACTGGCTTCACACAAGAAGCCTTAAACTCAACATTTTTACATGGGATTTTTTTTTAATGCACATATTGGAATAGATCCATTAGTATGGGCTTAATATTTTTAGTTGGAGAGAAGTGGCTGGTGTTTCTTTACTAGTGACTTGCATCTTTGTTTATAAAAAAACTTTTATTTTGTATTTATTTATTTATTTGAGATATAGCCCACTAGATTTCACAAGAGAGCTTGTATTCCTCCCTTCGGCATCAAACAAAAACAGATGCCAAAATGCCCATGAGACAAAATGTGATTTTAAAACACGTGGTCTCCTTTGTTATTTCTCAATGGTTTAGAAATTCAACACTTTTGCCCTCGTCTACACAAGTGTTCGTACAGGCTCGAAGGGTGTAGTGTACGAAATACACTCCTCAGCGAAGTCACACTGGGAATATTGCTGTACAGTGCTCCATGCGAGGAGGATTTCTGACCTCTTGCACATCATGAATTGTTCAGGGCTACAAACATGCAGATCGTTTTAAAGCTGCGGGGGCAGAGCCCGAGTGTGACTGTCTATGATGTGAAATCACTCTGAGCTTCAGAATCTATTCCAGTTGGATACGATCAGCTTATAGGGAGCTATGGGACACATCCAATCCAATCCCAGTGAAGTAGACCAGGGATGTGTAATGAATGGCTCTGTGGGCATCTCTTTCTCAGCCAGTGAACAACCTCCCAGCCTCCTCCCCCCTAGCGAAATGAATCAATGCTGCAGTTTAAAAATAACAAGGAATATTATCCACTTCATGCATTGCTGAGTGAACCGAATGCGTTGAATGCTCTCTGACAGGCTGCGTCGGAGCAGAATGTGTTTGGGCTCTTCTGCACACTGGTCGTAGATCACGATGCAGGGTGTGGTGGCTTTTTAAACGTTGCACTGTGGAGGCTGTCCAAACAGCCCCATGATTCTGGCTGTATAACTCATTTCTCTGCGGTGTACTGTTTCTCCATAAGCCGTCATGCTGAGTTAGGTGTTGAAGACAGGATTAGAAAATGGCCTCCTCGAATAGGGCGACCTCACCGTCGTGCACTTCTTTTCGGAGTTCAATTCCAAGGTGGTCCATTCGTGCAGTTTTAAATACAAGTTGAGCTCTGTAGACAGCGTAATGCTGATTACCTCAAACAATAAGTTGGGACTTCTTTTTCAAAAAAAAATTGCAAATATCGACTTTAAGGTGAGACACTTAGAAGTGAATGGGGCTGATCTAAGAGCAGTAATGTGACGCTTACACTATCATTCAAAAGTTTGGGGTCAGTAAGATATTTTTTCTTGAAGTAAATGGCGCTTTTCCACTGCATGGTACGGTACGGTTCGGTTCGGTACGGCTCACTTGTGGTGCTTTTCCACTGCATGGTACGGTACGGTACGGTGCGCTTCGGCGCGCTTAAATGGTACCTGATCTGTTGAGGTTCCAAGCGTACCGTACCGGTACTAAAATGTGACGTGAAACACTGCAGATCACTGATTGGTCAGACAGAAAGAATCGTCACTACCAGCGTCATTGGATTTGCGACACGAGACACTAAACCGCTATACAGAGTCATATAACCAGTAGACAACAGCCAACACGGTAGCACCTGTGTTTTACTTACTTGAAAAAAAAAAAGAAGAGATCAACACTTTAAAAAGGAAATGGCTGAATCGTGGTCGAGGTGCAGACAATCCTCTCGTTGGTTGCCTAGGAGCGGGTCCAGCGAGAGCTGGATGGGGCAAAACAGAATGAAAAAGTGTTCCAAGAAGTAGCAGCTAGCTCAGCTAGCCGCACACGGCTATCACCGGACCTACAAACAGTGTAACGATCAGTCCCACCCACTTTGAATGGGTACTTACTGCAGTGGAAAAGCAACCGAGCTAGCGAACCGAACCGTACCGAGCCGAGTCGTACCACGCAGTGGAAAAGCGAAGCCGAACCGAACCGTTCCGCGCCGAATCGAACCGTACCGAACCGAGCGTACCATGCAGTGGAAAAGCGCCAAAAGTAATACTTTTATTCAGCAAGAATGCATTAAATTGATCAAAAGTGACAGTAAAGACATTTATAATGTTACAAAAAAAATGAATTTCAAACATATACTGATCTTTTGAACTTTGTTCATCAAACAATCATCATATCAGCATTATTGATAATCATGTGACACTGAAGACTGGAATAATTCAGCTGTCCCATCACAGGAATAAATTGCATAGGCCTACATTTTAAAATATATTAAAATAGAAAATAGTTGTTTTAAATTGTAATTTAACTGTTTTAGTATTTTTATTCAAATAAATGCAGTATTGGTGAGACTTCTTTCCGGACTAAAAAACTCTTTCCGACCCTAAACCTAGTGTATCTTATTTTTTTCTGTTAAAACGTGTGCTCTAAAGCGGTTTCAAATCATCATTTTGCAGTTACATGGTCATGGTCACAACGTTGAATATTAACTTAAAACACAAAAGAATAGTTAAAATAATGTTAACGTGCATATTGTTTGTCTTGTTGCTATCCTATTGAAACAATGACTATTTTGGCGTTTACTTGGTGCCCCATTCACTTCCTGTGTGCCTCACTGTAAATCTGCCCCTTTACAAAAATTGTGGTAACCAACATTACGCCACACATTCTGTTAATTGAGTATTACATAACACAAATGCTTTATGTAGATATAGAAATTTGGCTAAGTCAGTAAAGCTCTCTCTCTCTCTTTGTTTCTCTATTATATTATTCAGTTCTGTAATGCCCAGGATTTTACCCAGGCATTACACTAAGATTACTAAAGAGAACCAACAGTTATGCCTCTAAAGGAAGAAGTGGGAGATTAAAGCTCGGCTAGGATTGTCACATCTCATCCAGCTGTGCTCTCCTAACAGGAAGAGAGAGGTCAGGATATGTAGGTCATAGAGCACCTGCCTTGTTTGAGGGCTCAATTATCCCTCAAATGGCATCAAACCACAGACACTTCACCCGACAGGACAGATCCTACATCATCGGGTGAGGTGTACGGAGGATTACTGACACAAGCTACGCTTTTGCTAGTGCTGCTGAGCACCAGCCTCTTATTTGATGACATGAGAGGACAGGATGTGACATGGAAACGTAGACGAGAGACGCCATCACCGCTTCCTGGACGTCTAGTCACAGAGTGGACAATGGCCTTTGTGTCCTCCATCTGGCTGAATGTGATTGTAAAAGAGGATGTAGACCTGTGGATGTGTTTGTGTGTGAGCTATGTGGGGTTTTTTGGGCACATCCTGCATCCTTTCCCATGTCATTGCATTGACCTCGTCCTAAAAATTCTGCATTAAAAAGTATTATTTACACTAATTTAATCAAGCTTATTTGATCTGACTATGAAATGAAATTGTAAAAGACATTTCTGTAATATTTTAAAGTTTGTTGACATCCACCTCATACTGATGTATGCACAGATAAATAGCAGTACTTCAGCTCTTGGGTGTATGGAAGGCCCCATGCTGTGAGTGGTCATAAATGCGACTAAAAATGTGTCAACATTATTCAGAAATCTAATGGGGAAGCTTCTGTTTCTCCAGATCCTGCAGTGTTGTTATTGTTAACTGAAACTAATAAAAAAAATGTTCCATAATCAAATATAAAATATTCATTAAAATATCAAAACAATTAAATGTAAAAAAATATAAAACTGAATCTGATATCAAATAAATTGGAGCTAAATGGAAACATTTAAAAAGAAAATAAATAAAAAATACAAAAGTACATACTACAATTAAAATGAAAACAAAATATAAAAATAAAACAATTTAAAATATGAATAATACTATTATAGTAAGTAATACTAAAATAACACTGGATCCTACTAGGGTGTCCTCAAGTGTTTTCTGCACAATGTGAGTAGCGAGGTCCTGATTTGTGATCAAAATGACTTTTATGAACTGATTCTTTTGAATGATTCGTAAAACACCCAAAGATATTACTCAGTGGACAACTGACTTCCTCACTGAGTCCGATTCTAAATTAACCCAGAATCGTTACAGAGATTTTAGATTTGTTAAAAATTACATAATTCTAGTTACTCCCTGGTTGCTGACATGACAAAGAGTTAACAAAAATGCATATTCACAACAACAGGTAAGTTGTATAAATTAATAATGGTATTTGGGAACAATAATTGTTGTTTTTTAGAAACAACACCAATTTTTCTTACAGTAACAATATTTGTTGTACTGTCCTTCTCATATTTAAACTGCAACACGCTGATGCGGTTTCTCTCAGATTTGCAGCCACGTCTGCTGTATTACTAGCCTTGTTCAATGTTAGATGGATGAATTCTCAAGAGCCTTGGCCCAAAATACAATCATCAAAGATTCATAAAAATTATCCCTAGCAATTGATGGCCATTAAAATTTCAGTGCCCTGAATATATGCTCTTTCAGGAAAAAAAATACACATTTGTATGGAAGATTATGACACAAAATTACCACAGACATACAGTGGTTGTTTATGGATGGTGTTCAATTGCTTATCCATGGTGAACCCAATGCTTTTAACCGACCAGCTTTTCATAGGGAGTTAACCTTTAACCTTTTAAAGTGGTAGAGAAAGTGTCGAGGTTTATAGGTCCTATTCTATGCAAATGTTTTTCTTCCTACTGACTGAACAGCATTACTAGATTCATTTAAATACATTTTCTTGATGTTGGACAAAAACGAAGAGACAAACACTTCTAAAAATAGTACGGACTTCAAAGTTGACCTTTTTGATTTAACATGTTTATTAGTGACTACGTGAACTTAGTGAGCCCCTTTGGCCTTCACTTTAAAGCAGTCAGCTGTTATTCATAACACAGAGCGGAGACTGCCAGTCAGCCTCCACAATTATCTGTGGTGGTGGGACGCTTTTACATCAGTGATGTTTGTTGTGAGAGAGAGTATAACTAAAAATGGCTGGTAACATATCCGTTCACAGCTCACAGGGATGCGAAGAATGTGTGCTGTCAGGGTGGAGGGGGACGACTGTTAATTGAGTTTCATGAATCTTTGAGCGATACCAATATCGCGTGTAGTTTAGGTCGCAACGACGCCCCTGAAATGTCAGTGGGCGACGGTCAAGTTGTTAATTCAACATAAAACTGACGTTTGTCTCCATCTTCTCGTTACAGGCTACATCAGCACCTTGGCAGTCATCCTCAAGACGACGAATGGAAAACCATGGGTCAATGAGTTTGAATGTAAGGCCGAGTAATTTACTCTCCAGATTCTAACATTAAACTCTGCATTTGAACTTCTCACAAGCTCTCTCGTTTTGTCTTCCCATGCAGCAATCGAGCTGTCCTGCATGATAGAGTCCATCACCACTTCTAATCCCAGAATAGAATGGAAGAAGATTAAGAATGGAGAGCCCAGTTATGTATATTTTGAAAAGGAAATCGCAGGTAAACTATACAACACTCTTCTGTGCCATACAACACATTTATGCATAATATTTTTCAATTCTTTTTGAAAGAAGTCTTTGATGCATTTTTTTGATCAAAATAAAACAGGAAAAACGTCAATATTGTAAAATATGATTACAATTTAAAATAATTGTTTTCTATTTTAAAAATGTAATTTATACCTGTGATTGGGAAATATGAATTTTCAGCATTACTCCAGTCTTTAGTGTCACATGATCCTTCAGAAATCATTCTAATATGCTGATTTGATGGTCAAGAAACATTTATTAATTATCAATGTTAAAAACAGTTGTGCTGCTTAATATTGTTGTGGAAACTGTGATGCATTTTTTTCAGGATTTTTGAACTTCAAAATAGAAAAGATGATAAATGTCTTTAATGTCTGTTATCAATTTAATCTGTGCTTGCAGAATAAATGCATTTTCTTTCCAAAAAAGAATTCCGCATTTGTAAACATAAGTATGTGCCATTACATTTAACATCATATTTATACATTATACATATATATTTATACATAAACATTCACCAAGATTAATGTTGTAAAAAAATATGGTAATTTGGAAAATAATTTTATAATAAAATTACATTTGTAGACAGTTAACAATGACAGCTTACTTGGCCAAAAATGAACAATACAGCATTTATTAATATAGGTTAATTTCTACAGAAATGGATACATTTTAACACTTCAAATGATATAAATTAACATCTGGTAAAATATTCTAAACAAACACCAATTAACAATGAATAATAGAGTAGTTATTCTATTCTATTATTATTATAAATTAACATTAAGCTAGATTAACAAATGCTGTAAAGGTATTGTTCATTGTTAGTTCAAGTTAGCTATTGTACCAATTGTTACTGTAAATGTTATCAAATTGAAACTTATGAAACCTAATATGTCAATGAATTGAAACCGCATTTCCTCACATTCCATCAGTATTTAGTGAGCATTTGGGCTTGGAGTATAATTTCCATCTCATCGCATGTAGGGAAACAGCTTTCAGTCCACCTATTTCAACCAACTGTGTACCTTCTCTCTTTTTCATTTCCTCCAGGTGACCTGGAAAAGAGAGCGAAAATTCGAGAACCTGCTACCTTAGTCATTCTCAACGCAACAAGATCTGACACTGCTGATTACCGCTGTGAAGTCACCGCCCCCAGTGACCAAAAATCCTTCGATGAGATTTTGATATCACTCGTTGTAAGAGGTGAGCGGTTCCATTCAAATAATTCTATATCTATTGATTATTGTCTGACAGCTCCACAGTACTGTGCCTTGTGCTGAAATGGCTTTTTTATAGGAATTTTGAATCTGTTGTAGACATTGTTAGTACTTCCCAACTGCTACGATGTAACATTAGATGGAGCGGCGAGCCAACGCACCCACCCTTGGCGCACATTTGAGGATGCTTGCTCAAACCCTACAGGGCGTGTCCAGGGCTATATGAGGAAACCTCTGAAACTGCATCTGAGTTTAATCAGGGATCTAAAAGGGGAAAGAGCAGCATGTTCAGTTAGCCAGGATGCTTGCAGTCAGAGTCACTATGGTGCACGTGTGTGAGGATGCTGTTGTTATTACGTTAAGATGATTCTCTTGTGTGCCATGCAGTGAAGCCCGTCGTGCCCAGATGCTCAGTACCCAAGTCCGTCCCGGTGGGCAAACCAGCAGAACTGCATTGTGTGGAGGATGAGGGCTACCCGAAGTCCCAGTACCAGTGGTTCCGTAACAAGGAGGAAATCCCTGAAGACCCCAAGACCAGCCCAAAGTTCTTAAACTCCACTTACACCCTGAACGGAGAGATGGGCACTCTGGTGAGTTCAGAAAAAGAGGCAATGGGGTAGGCGTAGGGATATTTTTGGGGAGCCAGTTGATGTGCGATGGACTCAGCCATGAGGGGAATCTGCTGCCCTCATTTGCACATTCCAGAGTGCCATTCTCTGCCATTTGTACTCGGTGCCCTCGACAACCTTCACACCACTTTTTTAAAGTTTGACCTGCACTGCAGCACAGCCTCTTCCCCCTAAGGAGGCAACGTCTGAAGGCCCGACTTGGTCCTTTAAGATCTGCCAGAACCTCGTTTGACACGTCTTTTATAACATCGCACCACAATCAGAAAGATGCTTCCAAGTTTCACACAGATTTTTTTTTTGTCTAGTTTTTGTCTTTTGATGAGAGGATCTTTAAATTTTGTCAATATTTCATCATCAGTTTAATCAGTTTTTAGCACCTAATTTTAGGTGACGAAAATAAAATTTGAATTAATGCAAGAGTTGAAAATGAAACCAAATATTCAAACCATTTAGTATATTTAACATGTATTTTCTTTTCTTCCTTTAAAAACATTGTTAGTTCATTGTTAATATCCTGCGATGCAGTTTTTTTTTCAACAGTGCGTTTTAAATAAACGTATAATTATTGCTATAATGCACAGTAAAAAAAAAAAAAAACGTCATTAACCCTTCAGTATTTCTTTGACCAGTTAACACTGCTGCTTAGAAACACACACACACACACACACACACACAACAACACACACACAAACACACACACACACACACACACACAATATACCGCTCAAAAGTTTAGGGTCGGTAAGATTTATTCATGTTTTCAAGAAGTCTCTTATGCTCACCAAGCCTGCATTTATTTGATCAAAAACACTATAAAACAGTAACATTGTGAAATGTTATTACAATTTCAAATACTGTAACTATTTTCTATTTGAATATATTTTAAATGTAATTCCTGTGATGGCAAAGCTGGATTTTAGCATCATTACTCCAGTCATGTGATCAGTGTCACATGATCCTTCAGAAATCATGATTTGGTGCTCAGGAAAAAAATCTTCTTATTACCAATGTTGAAAACAGTGCAATTTTTTTTCAGGATTCTTTGATGAATAGAAAGTTCACTTTTGATCAATTGTTCTTGCAGAATAAAAGATGACATTTTAAAATATATATATATATATATATATATCTTACTGACCTTTAACTTTTAAATAGCACTGTAGGTCATTATGCGAAATGATTTGTCAACTTAAATGACTGTAATTTATGGTCTTCAGAAATTCAGTGCGGTCAGGAAGGAGGATGCGGGAGAGTACTACTGCAGAGCCAGGAATGAGGCTGGCTTCTCTGAATGTGGGCCGCAGTTGATGGAAGTTTGTACGTATTTATAATGCCTTTTCACATGTGACAGGAGGACACCCCTCAAATCCATGATCTCACACTTTGCCTTTTTTTTCTCTAGATGATATCAACATTGCTGGAATTATCCTGGGCGTAGTGGTTGTGGTGACAGTCCTTCTGTGTATAACAGTGGGCATCTTCTGTGCCTATAAACGAGGCTACTTCACCAGCCAGAAGCAGACGGGAAACAAGTAAGCGCACGCCTTTGACAGCGACTTCCGTCTGAGTCACACTCGGTCCCAGAGCAGTTTTGACTCATCGTTTCATAGCTTTTTCCCATTTCGTCACCAAAGAAGCTCCTGAATGTTCCTAGCTTGTTCAGATATATAGTTTTAATAAATACTAATACTAATAGTGGTGACTGACTGCTTAATGTTTCTTTCTTTTTTCTTAGTTACAAAGCTCCAGCAAAAGGAGATGGAGTGGACTATGTCAGAACAGAGGATGAGGTAGGCGGAAATAAAGAGATTTTTTTATTTTTTATTAAGGCTTCCAAGAGCTTAAGAAATTCTGTGGAAATTCAAGGAATCAGTTAAACCTCCTATACTCAATCTTCTCTCTTTCAGGGGGATTTCCGACACAAATCCTCATTTGTCATCTGAGTGGAGGAAGATGGTTGATGGAAGAATTACATTTAAAGTTATTGGCACTATTATACCTCGCAGACACAAATCCCCAAATGTGGACACAGATGTCGGAGCTGCCATGGCACGTGCCTTGCTTTTTGGCACGTCTGCAACGACACAATTTGTATTTGCCAAAGGTGACAAATAATCATGTCTGATCACTGTTTAAAGACACTAGATGTTTATTGTTTCTTTAATTCAACTTTTACAGCCCCTTTTTACAGCTGACTAAAATTTTGGCAGAACCCGGTATACAGCAAGAAAACGTCATTTTTAAAAAAAAAACATTTGTTTTGTACTAGTTATATTTGTCAGACTATTTTTGATGGAATATATTTTAAAATGCCTATAGAAAAAAAATGTTTTACTTTTTTAAATATTTGTAAAATACTAACATAGAAGCTAGTTTTTTTCGTTTTGTTTTTTCGGACAAACTTGGGGGTGAGAGAAACCATTCCCACCCACTTCACATCCTTGGTTTTAGTAATTGGACATGCAAATAATGACGTTGAGGATGTTTCGTTTCGTTTCAAATCCTTTCAACGACATATCCAGCGACACCGGCTTCAATCAAAGGTCTTATGTACTTACTTGCTATACTGCTGGGGTTTCATGTTAATAGTGAAAGGACGTTCCATGTTCATGTTTGTAGATAGTCTTAGACAGTGAGTATCTTTGGAAAAACACCAGCAAAAAAGCTGGAGAATATTTTGAAAGACCAGTGCTGCGTATTCTTGATTTTAAGTGTCCTTCTATGCTAGCTGTTTATTTTGTATATAGTGAATATACTGTCTAGTTTTTATTATTTTTTTATTATTCTTTTTTCTTCTCTCTCTATGATTTTTCTTTTTCTTATTTGAGTGAGAAATGCTCTCAATGTTACTTTTTAACATAACAGGGTTTGTATGTTGACTAACTGGTTGTATATAGATCCACTGTGAGTGACACTGTGCATAAGAAGTTTTTGGTTTAACTAAACTTTGAATGAGGCAAATATGACACTCTTTCCATGAAAAAAACAAACAAATTGGTCATGGTAGAGAGGGGATCTGCCTTATTAAATACATTATTAAAACGAAAAGCCTGGAACCATGTAAACTTAACTTTTCTTCCGTAGCAATGACTATGGATACAGTATATTTGGACTATTCACACATCATTTTGATCTAAATTATGTTAAAGAGTTCAATCAGCTGAAACTGATATTTTATGAGTAAAACCTTTATTTTTTGTATCCTGCCACATGCTCAGAAATATTTAGCTAACTTCTGAAAAGAATCATAAATCATTCCTCTTAAGTGCCTTCATGTGTAGACAGTGACAATAATGCAGTTTTCAATCACTAAATGCTGTAAGAGTTAATTGGAATATGCAGAACCATTTTTCTTAAATCAGGTCAATATCTAGAAAAGATCAGGTGTTTGAGAGGAATGATAATGTTCTGCACTCACCCACTGTTTTGGTCACACATATCTGATATTATACATTTTTTTTGTAAATAGACCTGTTGTGAATTGATTTTGGGGAATTCTTTTTCTTTTTGACGTAGCTATTCTATTATGTATTAGTGCCTAAATGTAGATTGAAATAATGTTTCGGGAGGACAGAGCACTAGTGTTATTTCAGCAGATGGAATCAGAGTTTTATAGTTTCACTCGACACATACGATATATAATTGATTTTATATAGAAAGTTAGAAAGCGAGGTACATTTCGAGTCACAGCCCAGTTCAGTCCTATATCTCTACATATGGAGTACTGTGAGGGGAACAGAAAATAAGGTATTTTGTGGGTTTGGGAAAAAAAGCAGGGCGAGCTGTACCAAATACTGACTGCCAAAAGAGCATTTTCTACAATTCCAGTATTATTCTGCTCTCAGATCTTTTTTTTTTTATTATTTTGTTTGTAACTCTTGAGAAAGATTTTCAGATGGGTTTTTTTCTTTAGTTTCCGTGGAGTTTGTGGTTGTTTTGGAGACAGCTGGAATTTTAAATGAAACATATTTCATTCACTGAATTCATGTAATGTCCCATTGGTTTGGGACCGGTACAAATCCTGTGTGAATTCTTGAACAGTATGTTTGTGATTAATAAAACTCACTTCTTAAATTCAGTATGTTGTCTTCATTTTAAAATGAATTCATCATTTTCTAAAATAGATTTTACATTTATTATGGATTATATATGTGTATATTATATATTTATATACACTACCGTTCAAAAGTTTGGGGTCAATAAAATTTTTTTTTTTTTAAAGAAATGAATACTTTTCTTCAGAAAGGACGCATTAAATTGATTAAAAGTGACAGTAAAGACATTTATAATAATGCAAAATATTTATTTTTTAATTGAATGCTTTTCTCATGAACTTTCAAATAATCCAAAAAAAATGAATCACGGTTTGCACAAAAATATGAAGCAGCAAAACTGTTTTCAACTGTGATAATAATCATAAATGTTTCTTGAGCATCAGATCATCATATTATAGTGATTTCTGGAGGATCATGTGACACTGAAGACTGGAGTAATGATGCTGAAAATTCAGCTTTTGATCACAGGAATAAATTACACTTTACTATATATTCACATAGAAAACAGCTGTTTTACATTGAAATAATATTTCACAATATTACTGGGTTTGTTTTGTATTTTTAATCAAATAAATGCAGCCTTGATGAGAAGAAGAGACTTCTTTTAAACACATTAAATATCTTACTGACCCCAAACTTTTGAACGGTAGTGTACATACATATATATATATATATATATCATTATTATTTTTTTGCTGTTGTGTTTCATTGTTGAATATAAATGGAAAACAAAAAAGGATCATTTGAAGAAGCACTCAGGGATTTGTACAAATAAAAAATAAACAATGCTTTACAAAATCATGTGCACTCCCATGAGATGAAGGCCCCAGTTATCAGCAGGCTAATACCCCCAAACAGCCCTCCCAACCCCCCTTTTTTTTCTTTTTTCTTTCTTTTTTACTTTTTTACATGGAAGGGCCGATCACCTAACGGGAGCTGCCATATGCAGCCGAGATCACATGACCAGCAGAATATGCCTCACATTATCTACTTCCTCTTATCTTCACTTGGTAAATAAATTAATCATGTAAGTAGGCGACTGCTATAACAATCAATGGAACATGAAAAAAATCATACTGAGTGCCCCTTTAATTAATGTGAGAGACCGATACTGGTATTCATATTGCCGATATTAGTCATGATGATAGTTTGGTTTCAGATCAAACGGGCAAATAAATGGTTTAATTTAGAATATTTAAGGTTCTTGCTAAAACTCCCCTTAAGCACACGGTCTTACGTATGTGTCGGACACAATCCACTTGTTACACCCAACAGTCGCCTCAGAGAGGATTTGGAGGTAACCTGATTAACGAGCTAGTCCTAACCAGCAGCTCTGCTGAAGAGCCTTGACTGAGGGCTTCACCTCTGATACACTGACCTCTCTGGATCAGTCTAGTGGTTGTTTGGTCAGTAAACAGCTCTGGATCTATGGACCTACAGTACGGGGTGTGCTACTCAAAGTTTGGTAAACAGCGCACTCTTCTGGTGTGTATGTATGTATGTAACACAATATACATGAGTATGCACCTGACCAGACAGTTTTTTCTCATTTGTCATACCTTTTTTTTTTTAAACTTTAAGCGCTACATTGCTCGACATTTAATCAGATTTTTTCCCCTTGTTTTTATTGCTTTATATTCTGTAGGCTTCTCATCATTGCATCGTACGTGGTTCCTTCCAGTCAGTGTTCACAAACACGAGTTCACAGTGTTCACAAAGTTGCTCCAGAGCCTAGTTCACACTACATGATTTTAAGCCCGATTTAAGCCCGATTTGCAAATCGTCGAGTCGCCGACAAGTCAGGGTGTTATCGCGTGCAAATCGCGGGCGATTAGCGGAAGATTAACGCTCGCCAATCTGTTAGTGTGAAAGAGCCAACAACGCATCAAAGACGCTCACAGACACCTCGCAGACGCGTCGCCGAGCCCAGAAAAATATCTAGCATGCTAGATATCCAGAGCTGTCGCGCGACTCAATCTCAGTGATGTCATGAGCTAGAGCCAATCAGAGCAAGGCATGGATTGAGGTCACCGGGTAAATAGCATGGTAAATACCGGTAAATATGCGAAATGCGCGATTTTCAAACAAACACGACCAAGACGAGTTTACAGAAAGATGAGCAACATGTCATCAAGAAAGCAATGGACTCAACAGCAAATTTTAGGAGCAAAGTTTAATCGAACTGTGGCAGGAGCATGAATGCCTTTATGATGTTGGACATGAGATGTGAGAAAGAGAAAAGGTGGATGGAAATTACAAACGCCCTCAAACACCCAGGTAAAACAAAATGTTATAGGTTGAAATGTACATTAAATCTTACTGTAATTCTGTTTATTGTCATTTCCGGTTCGTTTTATCGCGTGATTTTTCGTGACAAAACGTGGTTTGTAGATGAGATAGAATCGTTGGGTGACAGAGTTGTTGTCAAATCCTGTAGTGCGTCAGCTCCAGTTGCGGATCAATCACGATGTGTCGTTTGGTGTGAACGGCTCAACAACTTGAACACTCCTGATTTCACAGAGAGCAAGTCATGTAGTGTGAACTGCACAGTTCAGCCCTACGTTTTAAAATCATGTAGTGTGAACTACTTTGTGTGTATGTTGTGGGAGTGGCATAGGTTAGTTGTCCCAACAGGTGAGAAAGTTTGACATAGAGTATGCTAAAGCTTGAATGTCCTGGGAATCACCCATTATATATAAAAAATAAAACAAAAACAGGGGAGAGAGTCTGCTGGCAAAAAGAGAACGCGACAGAGATCTAAAAGAAAAATCAACATTAGCTTGCCTTTTCAGGTATGGTGAGAACTGAGGGATTTGAAATGGTGTACAGGCGAGTAAGGTATATTTAACAGATAAATTGCCATATGTAGCTATCAAAGCATTATCTATTGTGAGGGTCATTTCATGATGGTTGTTGTAGCACTGTGCTGGAATTTATTTTCAAGAAAGTACTGTGTCTATTATTGGGTATGGCTACAGTGATGTCTTCAGCTAGTCAACTTTATATCCTTTCCAACTAATTATATCTTTTGAGGGCTTGTTCACATATCGCGCCTAAAACGCGTAACGCTAGGCGCGTTATTTGAAATAACGAACTTGAGCGCGCAAAAGATGTGATATGTGAACAGGCCCTAAGCCTCCAGTTAACATAAAACATATTCATATAGAATTTTTTTTATAAAATAAGTTATTTTAAATTATAATAACTTTTCACAATATTACTGTATTTTTGATCAAATAAATGCAGCCAGGTAAAGCATAAGATACTTTTTTCAAAAACATTTAAAAATATTATTATTTATATTTAAAAAAATATAAAGTAGTATAATCCTAATCATAATCATTTTTTATTAATATTATTTTTTAACTTGTAGCTCAGAGTGGATGCCCATCTAATAATAATACTAATGTTTGGGAAAAGAAAAAATCCACAATCCTACACTGCATTAAAAACAAATCTATCTAAATCCATCCAGTTCACACCAAGGACAACTATAATGATAAAGATTTAGTTTTTTTTTTAAAAATCTAAATGTACAAGAATAGGACGAGTCCACAACTATAACGATGATGGCACATAGAAACGATATTCATGAAATAACTTTCAGAACCATTTTTTCCAGTTTATGAACGATAAAAACTTTGACAGCCAATCAGAATCCACCCTGCCTTAAAAAACTCAAGCATTTAAAGTGGCAAACTACAAAACTACAGTGTGTAGGTGTCACGGTTCATGAATCCACTGTCTCATTCTGGTGTTTTGTGTGTGTGGATGGGTGTAGGTGTGGGCGTGGTTACTAATTCTGTTGATTGTCAGCACCAGCTGCGGTTCATCACCGCTTCCATATTGTCAGATATTTCAGTCTCATGTTGTCAGATCGTTGTGGCTTCCCCGGTGTCGTGTCCTGTTCCTGTGTGGCTTCAGTTCTCCTCGTGTGGATTTCCAGTTTTCGTGATCTTCGTCGTCTTCGTTGTTCACAGTTGGATTGTTTATTGTTCCTGGTTCCTGTCACTGAGCACGCCGATCATCACCACGTCTCTCCGGGTTGTCCATCAACGTCCCTGTGTCTCATCTCCACCTGAGTGTTTGTTCCCCGATCTGTGTTATGTATGTCTACCTGACCGTCATAAATAAACAGCTTTTACTTGCTATTGTTTCCAAACTGTTTCATAACAGAACGATCTGACCAGACATGGAAGCAGCAAGTTCGACCAGTTTGAATGACTTCATCGCGCACAGCGTCACAAGAATGGATCAGCAAGGAGAGGAGATCGCTAACACAGGTCGTGCGGTTCAAGCACTCGTGACACAGGTGTCCGAGCTCACCCAGCAGCTTCAACATCTACGCGTGCCCACTGCGCCGCCCACACCGCCCGTTCAACCCCCACCGATGCCGCATGAGAGTCAACCGGAGCCTCGTCTACCCACGCCTAAAAGCTATTCTGGTGAGCCTGAATATTGCAGAGCTTTTCTCACGAGATGTTCCATGCAGTTCGCTTTGCAGCCACGGACCTTTCAGAATGAACAGTCTAAAGTAGTGTTTGTGTTGACTCTCCTGTCGGGGAAGGCGGCACTCTGGGGAACGGCGGTGTGGGAGAACCAGGACCGTTGTTGCTCCTTGTTCCAGGCACTCTCCGCGGAGATAAGGAGAGTATTCGATCGTGCGGTGGCGGGTAAGGAGGCAGCCAGATTACTCGCGGATCTACGCCAAGGGGAAGGCTCGGTGTCGGATTACTCTATTCGTTTCCGCACCCTGGCTGCAGAGTGCCAATGGAACGAGGAGGCGCAGTGGGACATGTTCCTGCATGGGCTGGCTGACCGCGTTCAAAGAGAGATATATATATTGGCTCTTCCTAAGACTCTGAATGGCCTGGTGGAGTTGGCGCTGAGGGTCGACTCACGTTTAAATCTCGTGAATCTGCGTGCACATTCTAATGGACCCCAACAGTACCCTGAAGAACCACGAGGCGGCGATGGGAGCGCGGTCAGCCCAGTTTTCGACCACGAGCCCATGCAGGTTGGGAGAGCTCGGCTTTCCCGGGAGGAGAGGGAAAGGCGGAGATCCCAGGGACTCTGCTTGTACTGTGGTAAAGCTGGCCATTTCCTCCACTCTTGTCCAGTAAAAGAGCAAGCCCGATAGTAAGTATGAGGCTACTATCGGGTGGGATCTCCGCCGAGAAGACCTCATCTACATCATCGACCCTCCTCCCGGTAAGACGGAGATGGGCAACCTCCACGCACCCCACTCAAGCACTTCTGGATTCGGGAGCAGAGGGTAATTTCATGGACTACAGTCTTGCATCCAAACTCCAAATTCCCATCACTCCTCTTAAACACAAGATTTCTGTCAACGCACTCAATGGACAGGAACTCCCCAGGATCTCTCACGCTACTGAACACATAACACTCATCACGCCTGGCAATCATTCTGAAAGGATTTCATTTCTACTCATGGACTCACCCTTGGCACCGGTGGTTTTAGGGCACCCCTGGCTCACTAAACACAATCCCCGTATCGACTGGCACAACAATTCCATTTCCTCCTGGAGTAACCACTGTCATGAGTCATGTTTGTTGTCTGCCTGTTTGTCTGTGTCTGGTTCTTTGTTTCAGAACGAGGCAATGGATTTGTCTAACGTGCCCGCAGAATACCTAGACCTGAAGGAGGTGTTCAGTAAGTCACGAGCTGCTTCTCTTCCTCCGCATCATCCCTATGACTGTGCTATAGATTTACTGCCAGGTAAGTCTCAGTCTAAAGGCAAACTTTACTCTCTTTCCATTCCTGAGAGGGAGGCTATGGAGAAATATATTTCTGATTCTCTCACCTCTGGGTTCATCCAGCCTTCCTCTTCTTCTGCGGGGGCGGGGTTCTTTTTTGTTGGAAAGAAGGATGGATCTCTGCGACCTTGTCTTCAGCTTTTGAGAGGTTGCAGGGAGCATCCATTTTCACAAAATTGGACTTACATAACGCTTATCATTTGGTTCGCATAAGGAAGGGGGATGAATGGAAAACTGCTTTTAATACCCCTAGGGGGCACTTTGAATATTTGGTTATGCCATTTGGCCTGTCCAACTCCCCAGCGGTTTTCCAGACACTCGTCAATGACGTGTTGAGAGACATGGTCGATCAGTTCATATATGTTTACCTGGATGACATATTGATTTTTTCTTCGTCTCTCCAGGAACACGTTCAACATGTCAGACGAGTGCTTCAGAGGTTGTTAGAGAATGGGCTTTTTGTCAAGGCGGAGAAATGCACACATTTTCATGCACAGTCTGTTTCCTTCCTAGGGTACATCGTCTCTTCTGAGGGAATGCGCATGGATCCTGACAAGGTTAAGGCAGTGATGGATTGGCCAAGTCCAGATTCCCGTAAGGCCCTACAGCGGTTTCTGGGGTTCGCCAATTTCTATCGGCGTTTCATCCGCAATTGACCCTTCGCAAAGACCCGCCCTCCTTAGTTACTGTCGCTATGTTCCGACAAGCTACGCCACTCTCATGCTCTCACCATGTTCTCACGCAGTGAAAAACACATCGCGGAGCAGAGAGGAGACTGACAACACGCGGACAGACAGGACAGACCAGGTTACTTTTCGGTTACTTTTGATATTAAACATATTAAACAAAGTCTCAGCTTTCAAATGTGGTCATTTTTTGAAAGAAATTTAAACAATAAATACCGTTTTGTGGCTCTTTAATGTGCCGTGACAGATCGCTGTAGAGCATCAGTTAAAGCTGCTCGTGATCCGATCATCTCTTCCTTCTAGTTCATTTATAGCATCAAATAAACATGAATTAACATAAGAAGTAATGTTGTTTTAACCGCGGAAAGGCGTCAGTATATTCATTTTACCAAGTTAAAATCCTCCTAACTCTACTGGCTGCTTTTTCGGACAAAATGGCGGATGGCGAAGTATGATTGGTTAGAACACCTGTCAATCAAGCTCCACGCGAAGGGTCAATTACAGCCAACTAGCCGCGCCTCTGACCGCTTTGACCTCTCCCAGAACTGCGTTCAGGTGGTCTGATACTGCCGAGGCGGTATTCACCAACCTCAAGAGTCGTTTTATTTCGGCTCCTATTCTTGTCACCCCTGATCCTACACGTCAGTTCGTGGTAGAGGTCGACGCGTCAGAGGTGGGGGTAGGTGCAGTTCTTTCCCAGCACACTTCCTCAGATGACAAGATGCACCCATGCGCATTTTTTTCCCATCGTTTATCACCTGCCGAACGTAACTATGACATTGGTAACAGAGAGTTGTTGGCAGTCAAATTGGCGTTGGAGGAGTGGCGACATTGGTTAGAGGGTTCAGGGGTTTGGACCGATCACAAGAACCTGGAATATATTAGATCTGCCAAAAGACTTAACTCCAGGCAGGCTCGGTGGACACTTTTTTTCGGACGTTTTGATTTTGTTCTCTCGTACCGCCCGGGTTCTAAAAACATCAAACCCGATGCCTTATCTCGTATTTTTGATCCATCCGAACGCCCAGTGACTCCCGAGTGTATTTTACCGGAGAGGGTAGTTATCTCCGCACTCACATGGGAGGTCGAGTCGAAGGTCAAGACAGCCTTACAAGGGGTAACGCCTCCGCCCGGTTGCCCAACGAGTCGTTTATTTGTTCCGGAGGGGTTACGGTCCGACGTTATTCGATGGGGTCATTGCTCTAACGTGGCTTGTCATCCAGGAGTAAGTCGTACCAATGGCCATTAATGGCTCGTGATGTTCACGATTTTGTTTTGGCTTGCTCAGTTTGTGCCACTAACAAGACGTCTAACCGACCTCCTGATGGGTTACTTCGACCGCTGTCTGTCCCTTCGAGACCCTGGTCCCACATCGCGCTAGATTTTGTCACCGCCCTCCCGCCCTCTAATGGCATGACGGTTGTTTTAACCGTGGTGGACCGGTTCTCGAAGGCGGCACATTTCATTCCCTTGCCCAAATTACCCTCAGCCAAGGAGACAGCGGTCACGGTCATTGATCACGTCTTTCGGTTACATGGCCTCCCGAAGGACGTGGTGTCTGACAGGGGTTCCCAATTCGTGTCCAAATTTTGGCGAGAGTTTTGTAAGTTATTGGGGCCACGGTCAGCCTGTCTTCGGGTTATCATCCCCAGAGTAATGGTCAATCTGAGCGAGCCAACCAAGATTTAGAAAGAACGTTACGATGTTTGGTAGCTAAGAATCCTTCATCCTGGAGCCAACAACTCTCTATGGTTGAGTACGCTCATAACTCGTTACCAGTGTCATCCACGGGCCTCTCTCCGTTTCAGTGTAGTATAGGATACCAGCCACCAATTTTTCCCAGTCTGGAATCCGAGGTCGCGGTCCCCTCCGCCCACGCATTCGTCCAGAGGTGTCACCGCACTTGGACCAGAGCCCGGGAGACTCTGCTCCAAGCGGGGAGACGCATGAAGGCCAAGGCCGATCGCCACCGGTCAAAGCCTCCCGTATACGTCGTGGGTCAAAAGGTGTGGCTTTCTACTAAAACATTCCGCTCCGCTCCGTTTCTAATAAGTTAGCTCCCAAATTCATTGGCCCGTTTCCTGTCACCAAGATTATTAGTCCGGTGGCAGTCCGACTCAAACTTCCTCCGGCGTACAGGAGAATTTGTCCCGCCTTTCATGTATCCACACCAAGCCCCGTTTCATCTCTCCCACCCCAGCCTCCCCCCCCCCCCCCCCCCACCCCGCCGCGACTCGTAGATGGGGAACCTACATATTCGGTACATCGTATTCTGGACTCGAGACGGAGGGGACGGGATTTCAGTACTTGGTGGACTGGGAGGGTTACGGTCCGGAGGAGAGAAGTTGGGTTCCTGCTAGGGACATTCTGGATCACTCCCTTATCGATGATTACAATCGACAGGTAAGTTTGGCTGGGAACGCCAGGAGGCGTCCCTAGGGGAGGAGGTACTGTCACGGTTCATGAATCCACTGTCTCATTCTGGTGTTTTGTGTGTGTGTATGGGTGTAGGTGTGGGCGTGGTTACTAATTCCGTTGATTGTCAGCACCAGCTGTGGTTCATCACCGCTTCCCATATATTGTCAGTAATTTCAGTCTCATGTTGTCAGATCGTTGTGGCTTCCCCGGTGTCGTGTCCTGTTCCTGTGTGGCTTCAGTTCAGTTTTCGTGATCTTTGTCGTCTTCGCTGTTCACAGTTGGATTGTTTATTGTTCCTGGTTCCTGTCACTGAGCACGCCATCATCACCACGTCTCTCCGGGTTGCCCATCAACGTCCCTGTGTCTCATCTCCACCTGAGTGTTGTTGACTGTGTTATTTATGTCTACCTGACCGTCATAAATAAACAGCTTTTACTTGCTATTGTTTCCGAACTGTTTCATAACAGAAGGCCTACTTATAATAAACTGTTATCATGTGGATGCTAATATAGTCATATTGCACCGATTGCAATAGTGCGGCAGGCTACGCAATACTCGTTCCCTACTCTCAGGGAACCGAGGTAAAGCTAGTAACCGAGTATGTTCCCTTTCGAGAACGGTCACTTCGTATTGCGTAGCTAATAGGCAGTGGGGACGCAATGTAACACGCCGCACTATTAGCAACTGGCTCTAATCCAACTGGAGCCTAGGGAAGCATCCCGACTCCGAGGCTCAGAAACAAGCCATAATAAGCCCTCACAAGAACCGGGACCGGACCCAAGTCGGGTCTCATGATAAGAGGGGCTGGAGCGCCTGAACCAGGCTAGTTCTTATACCACAGTACTAGGACAACTTGTGCTTATGGACAGTAATCATGTTAGAATGATAAGACCGGACACTAGGTTTATCTATATGAGCCACAATCCCGAAGAAAACATTCCAATCAGAAAGCGCACCGATCCTAGAGAACACAGCCAATCCCAAGCTGCTTCCAACAACACAACCAATCAGAATGCTGTGATTGCAAACACTTTGATCAGCTGAGTTCAGAGCCATCGAGATCGAGAGCCTCAACCGGCAAAATTGTTGACAAAATCAGGTGCAGAGTGTTCACTTTGTTTTTTTGTTTTGCGATGTCTCAACTTGCCATTTCTGCTGCTAAAACAATTTTTCTAGAGGCGTGTTTTTTAAAACTTGAACTTCTTTTAACTTGAGCGCCACATGTGTTATGCATGATTTGCTGCAAAAGAAGCGCAACGGTCAAACATGTCTGTTTACATAGAAAACCATGGAAAAACAGTGCAGTGGAATGCAAAAAACGCATTCTCTGTGAAAATGAACTAGACACGCTCAACTGCTGCATCCCTTGTGAAACGCCCTTAACACTCGCCATTCTGCGTCGGGACATTTATATGTGCACCGAAACGGGATTGCGGCTTTGAAATCGAGTCCATTTGGACTTGTTCTTCCAAACTGTCTGTAGTTGTCAGGAAAAAACTATAACGCCTCAAATGGTGCCTTTTTCATCTGTCAATGACCGCTCTGTGTGTGAAGGAACTGCCCGAGAACCACTTTCGCCTCAGTCATGGAAAACAAATAAGAAGACAGCACAATCGAGTAAAATATTGCATCACAAAAAAATTATTGAGGTCATGTACATATATTGTGCGATATATCGATATATTGATTATTGTGACAGGCCTACTCTGTACTGTAGCAAATCTCAAAACTGCATGATATAAATTCTTATTGAAAAATGTAAATGGTCCAAGATTTTCAGTGACACTGGTTATTTATTTTTTACTTTTATATTTTCAGTATTACAGTTTAAATATTATAAAAAAATAATAAAAAAATAATATAATCATACTCAAATATTAAATGATAAATAAAAACATTGTGTGTGCTGATCTGTCTTCTCAAACGCTTGTTGTTGTTGCTGTAACTTGGAGACACTGCTCATCACCTTTAATAAACAAACATAAGTCTTAAAATCATTATGACATCAAAATGTCCTAGATTTGCATCAGTAATCTGTATGCCTGGTCGTCTTGTGAAAGATTAATCCGTGCATGTTATTAGTCTTTGTAATTTTGTCACATTTTGTACTTTTTTTTCTCTATAAAATTAATTTCACTTGGAAATATGTAAAATTACAGAAGTCAAGATTCTTTTGTGTATATCAAAGCTACGCTGACCGAGAGGGGACATGTTCGGTTCACATATGGGGCTTTTCCACTGCGTAGTACGACTCGGCGAGCTTTACTTTGGGAAGGTTTGCTTTTTCCAGTCTGCAGTTTAGTACCGCTTCAAAAGTGGGTGGGATTATAGACTGATTGTTATAGTTGCGTGACATCATCACAAACTCGACACAAATAAACCCACAACACCAGGGGCGTAGCACCAAATTTTGGGCCCTGGGTACAAACCATCGTGCTGGGCCCCCGTACCAAATACCATAGTGATACCAATTGGTGGGGTATTGCACTTTTATCATAAAAACACTTAAAAATTTAAACAAAATAAGCCACACTCTGATTAATATATTTTTGTTTTATTGTCAAAAGTACTACTTACTGAGATGACAAAAGGTCTAGCAGGTCTGAAACTGAAATATATGGCTTCAAATGGTTGCTAAAATATCCTTTATTGTCACAATACCTTTTTAAAGTGTAGGCTAAGTACAAGTTAATTGACGATTATTTGTCTATTTAAAATAAATGTTGACTATAGAATCACAGGGTACACTAACCGCCAAACTAGACATTCAGTCTTTAAATTACGTTTTAAAATAAGTCATTTTCAATCATTAAGATGTGCATTAAACTGAGAACAATCGTACTTATAATGTAAGCGCGTGCGCGAGTTAATTTACATAACAATGCGGTAAAATAGGCGCTAATGATCTGTGTTTTCGCGGGTGTTAGATTTTGACAATAAAGGGAAATATAGGCCTACATGTGAAGACTCTGGGGAGAACTGCAGCAGAAGAGGAGACAAGCTAATGTCAACGCTCGCTGATGCATTTGGAGCTCACCTTTATTTAAAAAAAAACTGAGTGAGCAACTGCTTGCCCTCATTTGCCTTTCTCTCTTTAATCTTCTTTTCTTTTCGTTTTTGAGCGCCTGATTTTCCTTTCTTAAGGAAAGACATGAATATTCCCCTGTCTTCCTAGTTCCTATCACACGGCTCCTGTCTCATCAACTGATTCACCGCAGGTCCGCAGCAGAAGCACCTAACCTGCGGGTCTACCATTTACTTTGATTCGAGAGGGGTGGTGGGGCCCTGCACAGCATGAAAATAACTTTTTTTATACCAAACCAGTGCCTAACTACAAGTTTAGTTTTGCACAGGATCTTTTTTATTTGTACATTAATGCTATACAAATGTTAGTGCATGTATATGTCTGTATAGAAAACTGACTTTCGAACGTCATATTAACTCGTGGGAACGTGGTAAGTCGTGACCACAAAATCATTTTGTCAAGTTAAAAACATCCTTGTGTCGTGGCCTCGAGATCCTATGTTGAGAGAACAACATTTTTCTCATGACCACGAGTTAAATGCGTAAACAACCTGTGAAACAATAATAATAAAGACATGATCAGTGAATGGATTTAAAAGGGTGTGAGATAGGATAGAAACAATTTTTTTATTTTAGGCCTATATTATTTTATGTTCATATTATTTTATCATTTATTGATAATAACAAACTTCATTCGAATGCTGTCTAAAGGCAACTGTCCTGTCACTTCTGTCTAGTCTATTTCTTGGTTTTGTGACAGAGCCCTGACACTCCTGTTTTGTCCTGTCTGTGTGCCTTGTTTCATGTGCTTTCATGTCATGTTTTGACTTGTGCTGTGTTGCATGCAGCTTGTGTTTATCACTGGCTGCATGCTTTTTATGTTGTCATGCTTTGTGTGAACACGTGGCTTATGAGTGTTCTCATTGGCTGCGTGTTCATGTCTCGCTTTGTGTAAGCACATAGCTTGAGATTTGTTTTACTGGCCATGTGCTTGTGTTCAAGTCTTGTTTGGTGTGAGCACATGGCTTGTCATCCATGTTTCCTTGTGCCATGTGCTCTCCTGTCAATGTCTAGTCCCTCCCATCTTGTTACCTGATTGATTAATTTGCCCCACCTGTCCTCCCTCGTTACTTCCTTTGTCCGCTGTCGTATGTACACTAGCTGTGTCTCAATGTGAAGGCTGCGTCCTCCGAAGGGCGTATTTGAAGGCCGATTGGACGCATTTGAAGGTCGATTGCGTCACTGTGGCGTGATGAAGGCTGTCCCAATTCAATTTCGCATTCTTCAAAGGCCGTATTCGAAGACCGGTTGCGCCATCGCGGCGCGACGAAGGCTACCCTGATTCAAAAGCGACGCCATTTTTCCCCGTGAAAGGAAGGATACATGAATGGATCCTTGGTGGCCTATCCTACCCTGATCCTACCCCATAATTCATTGCGCGCCGGTGACGACAGCATTTTTAGTGCAGCATTTGGTGTGTAGCCTACAGTTCAAATTCAAATGTTGGTGTTCAACTATGCCTTTTAAAAATACAACAACCGTTCATTTTTCGTTTTTCAGTTAACAGTTTAGTGATAGTTATCACTATTTTTATAGTTGTTTTTAGATTAAAGTCTTTGATTTTACTAGCATTTTGACTGACTATCAAACTTTTCTACGAATAGGCCTACAGTACTTTTCCGACCATTCGTTTTTCTTTCTTTAACCCGTAATTGAAAAACTAAAAATGAACGGTTGTTGTATTTTTAAAAGGCAAAGTTGAACACTAAAATTTGAACTGAAGGCTACACAAATGCTGCGCAAAAAAAAAAAAAAAAAAAAAAAGATGACTTTTTGCCCCTTTATTAAACATTTAAAATATTCACAAATTACTATGGGAAAAATGTCGATTTTACTGGTTTTCTAAGGCCAGATTAGAACCTGGAAATTATATTTTTCCCGCAGTGCTGAATGAGAAGAGCCATCTCTGGAACCATGATTTATAGGCTAATGATAATAAATGTGTCTGAATAAATAACGAGGCATTTTAATTGTTCGGTTAAAAGTGAACATTTCAAGCTTTAGGCTATATTTTGTTTCAGTTCATTTATGAGACGCACTCCAGTTCACGGAGATCATGAAAGCACGCCTGATTGTTTTATTTTATTTTACAAAAGCACAACGTTTTCTTGTTATGTGAGTTTGGACAAATAAAAGTAGTTGCGAATGATGTATTATTCTTTTCTGTATGAGCAGAAATTAGAGAGTATTTTTTAAGTTGTTTCCACTGTTGATAGGAAAATGCAAGTGTTCGCGCCCGTGCCTCCGTGCCTCCGTGCCATGCAGTGCACGCTCACACTCCCACACACACTTGCGTCAAAATCTTGTGTTATTTGTGATAAACTTAGCCCTGTATTATAACTGACATTTAATGAACTTTGTTCTTTTTTGGGATAAAAGCGCCTTCTAAATATGTAGCCTAAATGTAGGCTAACAATAATAATATTATTATCATTTGCGTTGAGTTCACTGAAGACAGTAATATGTTAATCATAAAATAATTTATGAATGTTTTATTTTTATATAACCTAACCTTGTGTTTGTGTTATATTTCTTTTTTATATGTGAAATATATCAAATATATTTTACATAAATAGGAGACCATAGGAGGCCAGGTTGCAGGCCCGGCGCCACGAGGGGGCAAAAGAGGGCATTGCCCCCTCAGATCTGATTTGTGCCCCCTCAGTTTAATTTTTGTATTCATGGTTACAAATTAAATGTTTAACCTTTTGAGCGGTACGGCCCACATAATGGGATTTATAATGTTCAGTGACGTGACATCACTGCCAGATTCGCGCGTTGGTTGGCGCTGAGCCAGAGACGGACGAGCTCAGCGCTGTCATATATCACAACTATGCAGTGTTTTCAACCTCATAAATTATGTTTATTTTAGGTTTCAGACAGTTAAATACATATAAGCACTAGTAAAACAATACATTTGGAGTTTGTAAAATACACACAGATGTGGAAGCAGCAATAACAATCTATTCAAATTTGCCAACGTGTGTTATTCATATCAGACAAACAATGGAAGTAACTCTAAAGTTTACTCTATTCTTCTCACAGTTCACCGGCCACTTTCTTACATGTATTTCGCGAGAAACTGATGACTGACAGGACTTTGAACTGCGGCGCAAAGAAACATGGTGGCGCCCATCTCACGTTATAGATCAAGATCAAGATTATTTATAAAGGTTTTAAACGACCAAACACACTCACTACCAGTTTTTTGAGAATCGGAATATCAGATAGTTGATGTCTGACATGGTAAACAAGTTTGTGAATATTTTGAATAAAAAGGAAAAAGGAAATAAAAGCGATACATCTGTTATGCATTATTGTGCGGTGTCACGTGACAAATACGACGCGTTGCCATGGAAACGTTAAGGTGGAACGTTCCAAAATAAAAACTCACTCTGAGGAGTCAGTTAGAATATTTAAAATTTAAGCGTGAAAGAGTCAATATATGAATAATAAATTATGCTGGCTTATCTTTTTATTATGCAGTTACCTGTGCAGTTGCATATGGAGCGTTTTAGGGAGCGCTGCATTTAAAAATCTGATGGTATAAAGTTAAGCCCCCTTAACAATTTCACATGCCCCCTCAGTGATTTCAGGTTGGCACAGACTGGGGGAGAGGCCACAAATTCGGGACACAGCTACTGTTTCTTTCAAGTCTGTATTGTTTTCCCCCTTGGGGTGGTTTTTGTTGTATGTTTTATTTTATTATCAACATTTAATGTGTTTGGGGAACATGTAACATTTTAAATACGGTGGGGGTGGGTGGGGGGGGGATTTGTTCATTTTGATGAACAAGATTCAAAGATCCGAGTCAGTAAAATGATACAAATTTTCCACTACATATGGATGCGTTGGCTCGACAAAATGATCTCGTGGCCACAACTTATCACGTTCCCACAACTTAATGTGTCATGGCCACGACAAAACTAAGTGAACCGAACATGTCCCCTCCCGATGACCGTACAAAGCAAACCATAATGCAAGACTTACCTTC
Source organism: Chrosomus eos (assembly GCA_036326025.1). Taxonomy (NCBI): domain Eukaryota; kingdom Metazoa; phylum Chordata; class Actinopteri; order Cypriniformes; family Leuciscidae; genus Chrosomus; species Chrosomus eos. The sequence continues at coordinate 19,918,073 of CM070834.1, forward strand.
TAGATGATTTTTAAGCTGCAGAGCTGCTCCCCTCAGTTCGTCCACAACATGCGGGAACTCTTCCTCAATCGCCTTAAAATCTTGTATTGACAAGGTGAAAAGGCTGCAGGTGGTCAGAGCAGAAACTGTGGCCAACTGCCTTCCACCAAACAGGAAGCAGATCTCTGCAGAAACACAAAACTTCTTAAAATGGTGAGTATGAGGCTGGTTGTTTAAAGCTTATCTGAAAGATTATCTGACTGACCATCTGATCAATACTGCACACAAAACTGTGAAATCACTTTCTTGATCTGGCAAGCTCTGTAATCTAATTTTGAGCATTTGAGTGTGAAACTCTTGTAATTGACTCTGTTCTCACGCTCTCACACCACACGTCTGTTTTCTCACGCAGTGAAAAACTTTGCAGAGTAAAGAGGACACTGACAACGTGGCGACAGACAAGAGGTTCCTTTTGATATGAAACCTTTTTGAATGTACTTCTCATAATAATATTAACAACAATAATAATACTACAATTTATTTAAACATGATATTTTCTGAGACGGTTATCATACTGTGAAACTCTCATACCGTTACAACCCTACATGGGAGAGTCCCCCACCCCCGCTGTTAAACAAGTAACTCATCAACTTTTACTCGGAGTAATTTTAAATGAGCTACTTTTTACTTTTACTTGAGTAGATTTTTAGACCGGTACATTTACTTGTACTCAAGTAAAATTGTACTTTTTTAATAGTACTTTTACTTGAGTAGAATATGTTAGTACTCTTTCCACCTCTGTATATATAATCAGGCACCTGAGACTAATATGTGAAACGTTATAATTTTTTTGCCCCGCTCCTTATATAAGGTTGGATATATAAGCATGTCCAACTTTATTCGCATTCATAAAGTATCAACTCAATGTATATAGCAAATCTCAACTGCTTGATTGCTTGTATTGTTACAAAATGTAAACTATATTATCGCTCAGCTCTAAACTAATAAATGTGACTGTAAGGCATAAAGAAATTAAGATATAAACATTAACATGATTTTCTGTAAAGCTGCTTTGAAACAATGTGTATTTGAAAAGCGCTAAATTTGACTTGACTAGCAGTATCTGAATCACACAACAGTAAGTTTCTCATACATCACCTCCAATGTAATCTCCATCAGACAGCTCCATTTGGAATACCTCGTTCTTCAGAAGCACCCGTCCATAATCGATGAAGTACATATTGTCAGGTTTAGCATTCTGGTGAATAATGATGTCACCTGCATTAAAAAACTCATTGTCCAACTTTCTCAAGATGGCTTCGGTGAATTCTTTGTTAATAAACATCCCTTTGTTCATAAGGTTGGAGCATATTTCTGCCATAATATCCTTTGAAACAGAAAACATAGCACTATTAAAAATTATTTGTATATAAAAAAATACTGTTCACGTCAAATGATTTGTGTTTGGTGTGAAAAACGTATTGTCTATATTTTAGTTTACTATAACTTATTGTATCTATAGTTTATATCTATGAATCAATTAGAAACCTTTCTGAGCTGTTTTGACATGCTGTCCAGGATGTTCTTCTTATACCACTGCCACTTGCACTGGGCAGTGATGCGTAGGCGCAACACTCTGGGCAGCTTTTGGAACATCGTGGAGGAATGTAACTGGTTTATCTGAAATATTTATATATCATGGCATAATATCAACAGAGCCACCTTGTATTTATTTGTTGAATAGACAAACTTAACAAATACAAACAATAAACAAACAGCTTTAATTTTAACTCTTAAAATTGACCTTTACCTTGTTTATATTGTCAGTTGCAGACATGGTCCAAATTGCTGTGATCACGCAAGAAATAAATGCAAAACACATTAGATATCCAATCACTATACTTACAATAGCGATCCACCGTTCATCCACACCTAAAACAAAATAAAAAGGAATCACTTTACTTCAATGTAAACTAATTTAAAAAAAAAATAAATTTTAACAGTTCTTCAGTGGTGTTTGCTCATGCAAAACCTTATGCCACAATGCTAGGGTGCCATGGCATGACCATTAGCCATTCCCTATTTTTTTTTTTTTTTATCTGGCAGATGGAAATCATTCATATGTCTGATCACTTAAAAGTAACACCACATCATAGATTAATACATTTTTTGTCACATGTCACAGATTTTGTCAAAATCCCAAATTCTGATCGTAAAAGTGATGCTGGCCTTAGCAAACGCCACCGATTAAAGTGATTTCAGGAGACATTTTTCTGCACCAAAGACTGATTATCATTTATTTCTCAAAAAATGATTAATGTTGAAAATGTTGTGTGGCATACGTGTTGGTGAGTCAAGTGATCCATTTGATCTCCAGACCATTAGAGAGAAAGCTCTGAAGGAAGCATAGGAGTATTTTTCCCCGATCGAGGTATTCTGCAAAATGTAACAGAAAAAAAGGAAGACGCGTTGAACACGTCATGTCAAACAAATGCCTGCATAAGCAATAAAAAATATACCTCAATTTTCTCTTTAACAACCCAGCTGTCTTGGGGAAACTCTTCCATTACAGATACGAAGTACTGAACGCAAGTGTTCCAGTGCCAAATGAGGACCATCATCAGGAAAACGAAGACAACCCTGAATAACTTCTTTACTTCTTCAAGCTGTACATCAGACACCTAAAATGATAGATAACAAAACATAAAGTATCCATAGAACAGTAAGGGTGAACAAAATACAACCAAAAATGTCCTGTTGCTTGCTGGTTTATCATGTTATGACAGAGGAGGAAAAATGTGAGAAAATACTACAAAAATGAATTATTTTTGTTAATCTATTATATATAAAAAAAATCGTATTATTAAATACTATGTTATGCTGTTTGGGGATTCTTGAGTTGCTATATTAATTACATTTTTATAAAACAAAAGATGATATTTTGTAGAATGTTGTAACCAGACAGTTGACGGCACCCATTGACTTCCATAGTAGGAAAAAAAAATACTAAGGAAGTCAACAGGAGGTGCCAACTGTTTGGTTGTCAACATTCTTTAAAAATATATTTTCTGTTCAACAGAAAAAAGAAACTCATACAGGTTTGGAACAACATGAGGGTGAGTCAATTATGACAATAATAATTATTGTCGTCATCATCCCCCCCCCACATGTACAATATGTACAGTGTGAACATATTGCCATTGATAATTTCTTGCATAAACATGAGGGTGAGTTGTGCTGAAACTTACACTTTCCAATTCAAAGAAGAATCTCAGAAGCTTTGGCAAACGGAGTAAACGGATCAAACTGAGAATCCTCACAAACATGAGTATCCGCACCAACTTCGAAGCCACCAGTGAAGTAGTGTCAGCGTGATAGAAATGTTTCTGTGGTGAATTGGTTGTACTGTAAGAAGTATCTCTACAATTTGATCAGTGTGAGTGATATTAACTGATGAATACAATTGAATTACCACAATAATAATGATAATGTCGACCGGAAATGCAGCCACCACATCAGGAACAAACCAAGACCTGAAATAATCCTTTCTTATTATTTTCGGATCAAGGATGGCCTAGACAGAAACAGGAATGCATTGTATCAATTTTTAACCGTATTTTAAAAAAGGTAAAGCCATAAATAATTAATATTACACTATAGTACAAGACAATGAAGGCATGTTCATACCTGACCGTCTTCATTGAAAATGCCCATTCGAAAATTAAGGCCAACATCAACACAAAACATGAGGTCTGAGAATAGATTAAAAGCCACCCAGTATTTGTGGGCACTACTATGCATTTCATCAGAAAATGCCATGTCCAGAGGAATGGTTATTAGGTTCACAAATGTTAGGACCAACATAAACACAAGATAGTAGTGCCTAGAAGACAGAAAAAGGCCAATTTTACCATTTCTTTTTAGATCACTGTGATGGCATTAATGGCACATTGACAGGTCATAAAATGACATTACATCCTCATGACAACATATTTATTTATTCATATAAATTGTGATAATGCCACAGAAGACTTTATACCTTGAATTACCATGCAAAAAACGTTATGTATAAATTTCAATTGCAAGTGTACAATTTTTTATTTTATCGTTACATTTTATATTACTTTTATTTATTTAAATTTAATCGCGTGTATTATAAATGTGAAATATGTATTTAAATTGTGTTTGATTTTATTAAAGGGGTTATGAACTGGCTTTTTAAAATTGTTTATATTGTTGTCTGAGGTCAACTTATAACGTTCGCTTGGTTTTTACATTCAAAAACATCAAAATGAATAAGTAATAGGCTATTTTCTACCCCAGTTTTGAGCCTTATTGATTCCTGTCGGATCCAATATAGAAGGCACAGCACCGTTTTTTAATCTTAATCGGTCTGCAAATCCAGTCTCGACCTGTGTCTTGTTTACAAAACAATCGTCAGTGAAATGAAGCGAACAAACGGACCCACATCAGCTGGAACGTCATTAAAAATAAAGTTTAAGCATTCCTATTGGAATCCAGAGGAAGCTTATGCAGCGACTGTCTTCTTCCACAACCAGGCACTGCACAATATTTTGTAAACATGTTTATTGCTCGGTAGCTCGATCCGGTTTGTCATCACGAGGTAGGCCTATATTATTTAGCTATGCGTGTAATGCGCGAACCGGTGGGCGGGGCTAAACCGGCCGTGTTGGAGTAGGCCTTGATCTTCTTCTGCGGGGGTGGTGTTTTATCCTCTTTGACGTCATAGTTCCCCACTTTGAAAAACAAGTCTTTGCTGAGCCTGGTGTCAATAAAAGCTTTTATTGGACTAACAAGTACCCCTTTTCCACCAACAAGAACCGGGTGCTGGTTCAGAGCCAGAGCTGGTTCGGAGTTGGTTCGACTGACAAGCTTACTAAGAACCGGTTTGCCTTTCCACCGGCTAGAGAGCCACAACAGAGCCAGCTCTTACGTCACTGCATACGTCTCATGTTGCCCAGCAACGCTAGTGCGGTAGCGCCAAACACAAACACGCCAGGCTTGTACGAGATGCATCGGCTTCTCGCAGATCGATCGCCGTATGACATCAAAGCACTGCGAAAGCGATCCAAAAGCACAAGGAGTAGTATGATCTCCAAACACTCCCGCAGCTCCGATCGGTCCGCACCGCTCCGATGCATCTCGAACAAGCCATCAACAATAACGAACGTTGCGTTACTATGGATGCTCATGGGTTTGCAAAAATACATCGGAATCCAACGCGTTTGGGCAGCTCGTCGTAACTTACATAGACGGATATTATAATCAAGCTGCTATTATGGTGCGTTCTATTATTTATCCGTCTCGGAGATCCGAATCGGAAGACAGACATTGCCTAGCAACACGCCCCCTTTCCTCGGATTTCCCCTCTCGGACGTCGGACAACCGTGAGGACACCGAGCAAGAATTCCGTTTCGGAATTCAAGATGGCTGCGCCCTGTGTGACTTATATGAATTGTTTTCATTGTTTTTGAACCGATTATAATCACTCGTATTACTGCGTCCCCAGTAGGTATGGGAATCGGTTGTTGTGAGTGCAATTACTAACGTTGCTAGCGTTGCTAACAGAAGATTAACATAAAAAACATAAAATAAAGTGAACATTTTCAAGTTCAAATGACTGCGTTTTGATAAGGTGTAGTCATAATATTTTTTTACACTGGTACTCGGCCAGTGCTACCATTACAACAGCTTTCCGTGTGGCGTCCATTTTTTTCTCCGACTCGGACGCGCAAAACAAAATAGAACGCTTGAAGTGTGGACGTGACGTATCCGAGGTCCGAGTCGGTTCGTTGGCTATAATAGAACGCAGCATGAGCTCGACTAGCTGCTATTTAAAGGGTACCTATCATGGAATTTTGAAAATTACCTTTCATGTAGTGTGTAACATAGATCTAAGTGAACAAAAACATCCTGCAAAGTTTTAAATATGAAAGTTCACCGTATACAAAGTTATTGTCTCTCAAAAGTAAGAGTCGACTCTGAGTCGCTGATATGAATCGATAGACGAACGATGCATTTTCTCTAACTTTCGTACGTCACTTGTACAAGTTATTTGAATTCGACACGCCCACTCAGTGCGCGCGCCGAGCAGACAGAGAAACATGACAACAACATGTCGACGAGACTCTGTTCTGAAGTGCGAATCAAAAGCAAACTTTTTTTTTCACTGCCCAGGGACAAGCATGTGAAGACTCAGTGGCTAGAGTTTATATTTACAACTATACCACACAGGTATAGCCACCTTGAGCTGTGTTCGCGTTATTTTAATCGCTTCACAAACACAAATGCTGTGTGGATTCGTGAGTCGCCTGATACTAAAGGAACGTTCAATACCAAGTTTATTTGGATCGGCTTCCTCCTCCGAATCACAACCTGTAAGTAATTATTATAATTGTGTGCTTTTATGTGTGTGTGTGTGGTGTGTGTGTGTGTGTGTGCGTGCGTGCGTGTGTGTGTGTGTGTGTGTGTTAGGGTTGCCAACCGTTCCGTAAAATACGGAATCGTTCCGTATTTGACACATAAAATGCTTGTTCCGTATTGAACTGATACGGAACGCACTTTGTTCCGTATTTTTGAAAATCATTTCAGTGTAAATCCAGGAAAGACGCATACCTTCTAATATGTCTTCACAGACAGACTATGAACGAAGACCTCTGCTATAATGGCAAATTCGGGGACTTGGCGCCCCAAGACGGGCTCTGACGTGTATTAACGTAGAGTTGGCTGATTGGTCGTGCGTCAGAGGCGCTCGCGCCATTGGATGCAGTTGCCGCAGCGCAGCCTATGAGTGAGCCAGACGCTCTGCAGCATAGATATACACACACGGCTGTGCAGCTGCAAATGCATTTTACAGGCTTCAGTAAATTGAGTAAAATGAGACATTTGTAGGCTATGATAAGAAAAACTACTACTTTAAAAATAAAAAAAATTGCACTGGAAAGAACATTCTAGAAGTCTAATTCTATTGAATAAGTTTGCACAAGGCTACAGAAAACTGATGTGTTTATTTTTCTTCAAATGCAGTAAGCCGATGAGTTTTAAATGTTATGTTGTATTTGTTTAAGTTAAAAGTAAAACGTATTATGAACTAAACAAATACATGGTTCATTATTGGCAAAATGAACATGATAGCTTTTATATGTCTGAGTGGTTAAGTCTTGTATATTGATTAAGCCTACTTTGCTATTCAATATTTTTTTTATATATATATATAAAAAATAATATATAAAAAAATAATATATAATGCAACTTTGCCTACTAGGTTGCATTATAATGTGCTATAAGATGTATGAATTTCATGGGTTATTTTTCAAAATTTTCTTCCGTGGGGGCATGTCAAACCCCCCCCCCCCCCCCCCCCCCTCCGTTCCTTATTTCCAAACTGGAAAGTTGGCAACCCTAGTGTGTGTGTGTGTGCGTGCGTGCGTGCGTGTGTGTGTGAGAGAGTGAGAGTTACGCTCAGCAGCTTAGGTCTCCAATGTCATTTTTTTGGTTTTTTGAAATACCGGTATGTGAAATTATGTGAAGCGTATTGTAGTACTGCAGTGCGTTATCAATATGTTTAAGCTTTGGGCTAACGCAAAGTATAACTGACTGCGTCATCTGACCAATCACCGCCGATTAGCGTCACGCAAAGGAGGGGTTTGGACAAATGAGTCGTCAAACGAATCATTAGGGAGTCGGTGAGCAAATCAGGTAAAAATAAATGCATATTATAAGACAACAAAAGTGTTTTTTGTCATTGCATGCATGTAAAACTGTTGTTGGGGACTCCCAGAACATTATTAGGAACATTTTAAATGCCATAATAGGTACCCTTTAAAAATGGCGGTCACAAGTTTCTATTCGTCTTGTTGGTCACGGTAACCCCGCCCCCAGCCCCTGACGCAAGCAGTTCTTACTTGGCTCTGTTCTAGACCAGCAATGATTTGGTGCTACGTAAGAACCACTTTTCCTGGTTCGGAGCTGGTGCTTTGTGTGTGGAAAAACAAAGAACCGAATTGAAACTAGGCTCTGCCTCCGAACCAGCACCAGCTCTGCCTTGGTGGAAAAGGGGTACTTTTTTTTTTTACTTGGTGGAAAAGGGGTAGCCTACTTTTTTTTTCAGAACTGGGTTTTCAGTTCTGAAACTTAGAGGATATTCGTATAATATGATGACCTCTTAAATGTCAAAAGCTCAAGTAAAATTTGATTTCTCAGTTCATCACCCCTTTAAGACTAGTGCAAAGTGGAGAAAGGGGGGGGGGGGGGGGGGGGTTCTCACGTCTACGCTTGAGCAAACAGTTTGTGAATAGGCTAAATAGGCTACGTTCACACACCGCCGCCGACTTGAGCTTCCAAATATGTGAATAACTTTAACAGACACAAAAACAACAACTGTACTTTAGAATGATTAATTTTTACCACTTTTGTAATTTATTATCGTTATATTCACATCCACTCTAACCAAAGAAATAGTGTCAGTTATAATATGTTATTATATATAATTATATATATATAAATAATATATAATTATATATATATATATATATATATATATATAATATACACACGCACACACTTCTAATTACCATATGCTGATGATGCTGAATAATTAAAAACTGAGTTAGCTAGCTTGGTTAATATGAAATATTGTGAGCGTTTCCATGAGGGAGGCTAGTGAGTCTGTGTTAGCGTTAACGTTACCTGAAGTGACTGCGTGGGTTCAAGACCCAGCGCTGGTAGACCTCTTTCCCTTCAACATTCATCATCGCGACTGAGCAACTGTGGTAAAAAGCAGACCTTTATACAGTTACACGCATATGTTTACACGTATCAGTTATTTCTGTTTGAATTTTAGAATGATGCGATTGTGAACAGGCGCGTGACAGTCGAGCAGTGATGGCAAACTACACTTTTTAAAACTTCGTTCCTCACTGGATTGGTTTTGTTTAACTGATTGATTTGTTGCTATAGACCAAATGGTCTATATATTAAGGAATTATCCTGAAAGACATTTTCGAGGACACATTTAAATAATGACAGTCATGCCGCGCCACACACACACACACACACACACACACACACACACCAACCACACACACACACACACACACGGCCTGTTTACACCAGGGGCCGTATGTATAAAGCCGCTCAGAGTAGGCCTACTTTTTTTGTCTCAAGTGTCAAAATACTAAGATTGACATAATTTTACTCTTATTCCTTAACTTAATTTAACTAAGCATAAGAATAAGTGTGATTCATAAGGTTCTAAGACTAGGTCTCAGCTCCTAAATTATTTTAAGAGTGCTGAAAAGGTATCCTAACCTAGTTTTTGAAAGTGACTGTGATATTGAAGGCTCAGATAGGGAGTACCAGGGTGAAACGGCCTATTTGCCAGGTAGGCTATTGAATGGCTATGCAGAGGTGAACTCTCTTGAGGATTATATGTTCATGAGAACCAATTGGTGTGCCCCACGCACAGCATGATTTTGCCAAGTAAGACATGGTCCTGGATCAACATATGTTGTTGATCCTGGATCAACATTCCTGTCCCAAAATGTAGTCCTTACCCAATTCCTACCCCTAAACCTAACCCTACCCATAACTTTTCCCTAAAATCAGAGGGTAATGAAAGGTGAATAACACTGATGTTTAAGTACCTCATCCTAGTTCTAAGCCTAAATGTGACATAAACTGTAAACTTGTCCCTCATATCTGATTGGTTGATTGGAAAGTTGATCCAGGATCAACAAAGATGTTGATCCTGGATCATGTGGTACTTGGTGAAATCAGGTTCACCGTGCCGCACACATGACCACAAACAACCCGTTCTACAACGACCCATCTTCAGTGCACTGAATGAGTGAACACACATCTCCCTGAAACTGGCCTAGGACAGGACCCAAGTGTAGTCATGGTCTAGCCCATAGGGGTCTAGCCGAACAAGCAGAAGTTCCTCCAGGGTGTAACTTTGTACATGACAACCTTTTCTCCTCACTAAGCCTCCTTCGTGAAATGACTAAACAAGGTATTGGATCATGTCTTGAAATGTGTTGTGTAAATAGGTCCAATTGAAGAATTTGTATGTATTCTGACTATGGTGTTTCCCATCGGTCACTTTTGTGACCATGTATAAAACTTAATATTTCACTAACTTAACCAACATAAAATCAAAGAGGGCATAACATTTGAGTGTTAGGGAGGTCTAAGGAGTAAAATGCATGTACTTGAATTGCAAAAAAAAATGTGGGATTAAACGGGTTAATAACCGTCCTGTCCATAGACTTTGACCAATTTTGTTAATTTAAATATAAACGTTACAGTGTAGATCTGCACTATGGATTAAAATAGCTATAGATATTCAGTTGGGCTTCACTCTCTTCACTCAGCCTACAGAAGACTATTTGTTTTTGTGAATTAAAAAATTAATAATACACATAGATGGATCAGATGGCAAGTAATGATATATGACCTACTGTAGAATAGTTATATTCACGTAGGTTATACAGGAGACTGAGTGAAATATGTTGTTGTGAATTATAAAGTTACATTTAGATATTAACCATATTTAGCCCATTAGACTTGTACCGTGTAACCTTATGGATCCTCGATGAAATATCTGCTGTACTATTCTCTATTGGTCATCATACAGCTACAAAACAGTGTCCTACAAAGCATTTTATGAGGACAAACAAAATGTATCCCTTTTCTAAAATTCCAAGGGCCATTTAGAAGAAAGAGACAATTTTGTTGTTCACAAATATTTATTTATTTATTAACACCATTTATGAATTATGATGACTCCCGTAGATGACTCCCCTATGGCTTGCCACTCTTCTTTAACTGTTTTTCTATCCTCTTGTCAAAGTGCTCCTTCTCACTGATAAAAAAATTAAACATTAAAAAATTTAAAGGGGTCATATAATGCCATTTTTGTACAAGCTAATATGATTCTTTAGGGTCTAAATTAAAAGTTTGTAATATACTTTAATTAAAAATTCTCATTAGTATTGTAAGAAAACACTTATTTTACCTGGTCAAAAACATCTCTGGTTACTTGCATAACCTATGTTCTCTGAATAGGGAACGAGACGCTGTGGAAAGCGCAGTGGGATATTCTCTGAATGTGCCGATTATCTGAAGCCCTATAGAATCACGCCAATTCATTGGCTGATGGCGCTCGCGCAATCTGGCTCTGCCCCAACGCACCCACGTCGCATCATCATGTATGCGCGCGCGCCATCCTCTCCTCAGATTTTTCTGCCGAAAAGAATAAAGAAACTGTCAGCAGCGCGAGGAGCTTGGCAGCTAACGCAGCATCTCGTTCCCTATTCAGAGAACGTAGGTTACGCAAGTAACCTGAGACGTTCTCTTTCATAGGTTCACTCAACGCTGCGAAAAGCGCAGTGGGAACGGGATACCAAACTCGCCAAGCAATGAGCGCTGCCATGATTGGTACCAATAAAACAATAACCATGAAAGGTTCAAACAGAAAGAACCTGGGAACCCGGAGTCATGTCAAGATCCAAATTGTAAAATCTTACAAAAGTGTGCGGAGAGGACCAGCCGGCCGCAACACAAATGTCCTCCAAAAGTGCTTCTCTAAAAAAAGCTTGAGAGGATACCACACTTCTGGTAGAATGTGCTCTAATGCTAAGAGGTGAAGGCAAACCACGCACCTCGTAAGCCATTGAGATAGCTTCCGTGACCCAGTGAGAAATCCTCTGCTTTGATGCAGCAAGCCCGTGGCGGCTAGCACCAAAACAAACCAGAAGCTGGTTAGATTTTCTCCAACCGCCTGAGCGGTCTACATATAACTTCAAAGAACGCACTGGGCAGAGCAAGTTAAGCTTCCTATCTTCCTCAGAAGAAAAAGGAGGAGGGTGGAAAGCGTTAAGGTTAACAACCTGGGTGGGAGCGGAACGCTGTGGAGAGAACCTTGGGAACATACCCTGGCCTCGGTCTCAAGGAAACCTTGACTAAGCCGGGAGCGAAGTCCAAGCATGACTCGCTAATAGGGAGAGCTTGTAAGTCCCCTATGCGCTTCAAAGAAGATAAAGCCAGCAAAAGAGAAACATTAAGAGTCAGAATCCGTTCCGGAGCCGACTCCAAGGGCTCGAAGGGGGCCTGCATCAAACCCTCTAAGACGACGATAGGTTCCACGAGGGAACTCTAGGGGAGCGAACCAGTTTCAGGCGCCTAACCCCACACATGAAGGCCGAAACTAACCTCAGTTTACCCAGGGGAATCTCGTCTGATTCTCTATGTGCCACAATAGCTGCAACGTAAACTCTGAGAGTGGTAGCAGCCGCTCCGGAGGTAAACTTCTCCTGCAGGAATTCAGTACTGAGCCAACAGGGCAGTTAACTGGGTTCCTATGATGTGCCTCCTTGTAGAAGGGGCTCTAGTACTTGCGATGGTCTCCTGAACGTCAGTTGGGAGATCAAAACCTAATGGCAACGGCCTCTGATCGGCCAAACGTACAGTTTCCACATGTCTGGGCGAGGATGCCATATCCTGCCCTGAAGTTGGGAAAGCAGGTCCTCTCTGACTGGAATCCTCCAGGGGGATGATTCCAGCAGAGGAATTAGCTCCGAAAACCATGGCTAAGACGGCCAGAAAGGGGCTACCAGAAGGAGGCGGACTCCGCTCTCCCTCACTCTGGCCAGAACCCCCTGGATCAGTTTGATGGGCGGGAAGGCATAGAGTTTCTGCATTGGCCAAGGGTGGGCAAATGCATCTATCCCCAACGGAGCTGGAGGACTCAGGGAGAACCAAAACGGGCATTGGGACGACTCCTGCGACGCAAAGAGGTCTACTTCCGCTTTCCCGAACACCTCCCAGATCAGGGTCACTGTCTGACGATTCAACATCCATTCCCCCGATCGGAGTTTCTGCCTCGACAGGAAATCTGCTGCGAGGTTCAGAATCCCTAGGACATGAACCGCTCTCAGATAAAGGAACCTGCTCTGAGACCACAGGAGAAGGTGACGCGCATGGCTGTCCAGGGTGCGCGATCGAGAACCCCCCTGTCGGTTTACATGGGACACTACTGCCATGTTGTCCGTTCTGACAATGACATGGTGCCCTTCTAGAAAAGGGAGAAAGTGATATAAAGCCAGGAAGACGGCTCTCAGCTCCAAGCAGTTTATGTGCCAAGCGAGGGTCTCGCCAGTCCAGACCCCACACGCTGGTCTGCCCTGGAAACCGCTCCCCAGCCGGTTAGAGAGGCATCCGTCGTAATCATCTGGCGACGGAATACCGCACCATGCTGACCCTTTCCGAAGAAAAAGGGGGTCACGGGGCCAGCCCTTCGCCTGTTGAAGGTGTCGCGCAGTTGCTTTCGCGCCCTGTCAACTTGGCGTGAAAGCAACTGCGCGACACCTTCAACAGGCGAAGGGCTGGCCCCGTGAGCCGAACTCCTGAGACCTTCATCCACCACAGGAAAGGCCTCATGTGGAGCAGACCCAGGGGTAGCACAGGGGAGGCTGCGGCCATTAGGCCCAGTAGCCTGTGGCAAGTGCCCACAGAAACACGATGGCCTAGCGTGAAGCGGGCCAAACATGTCGTCAAACTGAAAATCCATGCAGGAGCCAAGCGGGCCTGCATAAGAACGGAATCCATGTGCACCCCCAAGAAAACCGTGCGCTGAGCTGGAGTAAGTACACTCCTCTCCGAGTTCAACCAGAGCTGCATCCACACATTTCGTGAACGTTCTCGGTGCCAGAGCGAGGCCAAAGGGAAGGGCCCTCTACTGGAACGCCCTTTCTCCAAAGGCGAACCTGAGGAACTTTCTGTGTCGCCGTATGACCTGGATGTGAAAATAGGCATCCTTGAGGTCTACTGTCACGAACCAATCTCCTGACCGAATCTGAGATATGATGGCTTTCAGCATCAGCATCTTGAATTTTCCTCTGTAAAGGGCGAAATTTAGCCGGCGGAGGTCTAGTATGGGACGCAAGCCGCCGCCTTTCTTCGGGACCAGGAAATAACGGCTGTAAAAGCCTTGTTCGATTTCCCCCGATGGAACCTCCTCTATCGCTCCCTTGAGAAGGAGGGAAATTTCAGCTGTAGTACAGAAGCCTGTTTGGCGCTGTCGACTACAGTAGGAAAGACCCCGTTGAAGCGGGGGGGGGGGGCGGGGTGGTTGCGGCAGAACTGAAGTGTGTAGCTGAACCGAACTGTGCGAAGAATCCAAGGCGATACCCCTTGTAAGCGCTCCCACTCTTGAAAGAAATGTGAAAGAGGAAGAGGAGTGTTGCAATGCAGACGACATACCTAAATGTGAGGGTGTCGTGTTGATGACCGTGGGGTTGAGTGGTTGGCTGTGTAGGAGAGCACCTGGCGTCCTGACACGTGATGGGAGGCATCAATGCTGGGGTCGGGGTGACCGGGCCTGTCTGCTCCAGAGGAAAAAGAAAAGTGCCTCTGAGGATGCGGCCGGTAGTTATAGAGTGTGTCGGGGGAGAGGGGAAGAGAGCAAAAGGTGTCTCCTTCCTCTCGCACCGGACTGAGTAGAGTTGGTAAAATAGGGCCTGCACTTCGAAACACTCTGGGTGGCGAAGGTGACAGGTTAAGGGAAGGAGAGCTGGTTAGAGGTGGACAGAAACGCTTGCGCGGTCTGTCCCACCCTCGTGTATGTGGAGGAGCTCTCCTTTTTCAGACCAGCGGTTCGAGGCAGCTGGGGTGGTCGGTTTGTCGGACCGCTTCAGTTGCAGACGTTTGTGAGGCCGTTGACGGGGGAACGGGCGACCGCGAGCTCCCCAAATCCTGGAAGGTGGGAGATGCGCCGGGTCACTTCTCCTAGAAGGGAACTCCGCTCTATGAGAGGGACGTTCTCTGGGTCGAGCAGGGGAGGGAACGGAGGATTCTCTAACCCTCCTGGGCATGAACTGCTTAAACGTGGCCGATTAAGACTTGGAGGCACGGAATTTCTCGACCACTGTGTTGACCGCCTCCCCAAACAGACCCGACTGGGAGATAGGGGCGTCAAGGAGGAAAACTTTCTCCTTGTCGTGGATCTCAGTGAGGTTAAGCCATAAGTGGCGTTCCGCAGCAACCGCACCTGCCATCGAGCGGCCTACAGCGTGAGCCTTGCGAAGCTCTTTCACAGCTTCAGGAGTCACACCACTACCCTCATCCATTTCTTTTAGGACATCGGCCTGGTAGGCCTGAAGAATGGCCATCGTGTGCAGGGTCATGCCTGCCTGTCCAGCAGCCATGTAGGATTTCCCAATAAGAGAGGAAGAAATCCTACATGCTTTAGAGCAGTTGTGCCCAACCCTGCTCCTGGCGATCGACTGTCCTGCACAGTTCATCTCCAACCCCAATCAAACACACCTGAAGGTCTTCAATTAAGGTCTTAACAACCAATTAAGGTATTCAGGAGTACTTGAAAATTAAAGGCAGGTGTGTTTGATCAGGGTTAGAGATAAACTGTGCAGGACAGTCGATCGCCAGGAGCAGGGTTGGGCACACCTGCTTTAGAGGGAAGGAGGGGACGTGACTTCCAAGACGGCGCCGACGACGGAGCAAGATGGCTGGCCAAAGTATCCTCAACCGCTGGAATGGCGGAATAGCCCTGTTCCACAGAACCTACTAGGTTGGTGAAATCAGCAGCTGCCGCATTAGTGAGACGCGCAGAGAAAGGCTGCTTCCAAGATCTGGACATCTCTTAATGCAGATCGCTGAAAAATGGCAGCTTTCTCCGTTGTGGCCTTGAATTAAGGCCACTGAGAAATCTCTCGTCGAGTTTCGACGACTGTGACTCGCAGGGCTCGTCGGGCTAGTCGATGGCGAGTTTCTCCATCGCACACGAAAGGCGTTCCTGGCCGCTAGGCGGGATAACGTCGTCGGTAAAAGCAGGCCCGAAATCCTCAGAGTCGGATGGCGCAGTAAAAATTACGTCCTCCAGCCTGAAAGAAACCGCGTCGCGTGCTCCCGGGCTGGGGCATAAATAATCGTGCCACGCGCGTGCTCGGAAGAGGGAGGGAGAGAAAGAGCGGGGCCCGTCTGCTCATACACATCCTCGAGTTCTACATCCGAACCCTAGGTTGCGGATCCTCGAGAGGCCTCGGGAGCGTGACGGGGGGAGACGAATGATTTCTTCTCAAAAAGAAAGAGTTTTTAGAAGTAAATTGTCACAAAATTTACATTTAGACGATCCTAAAACGGCCTCGCGCGCATGTGAGAAACCCAAACACTTGGCGCACTTACTGTGAGGGTCGTCGCTTGCGATGAAGCGAGCACATGGCGGAGAGCAACGTCGATACTTCATTGCAGCTTCACTGGAAGAAGAATTGAGTTCCACTTATGCAGTCGCTGAAGTGCAAGAAGAAGAAGAAATCCGTTTTTCAGGCTAGAAAAATCGAGAGGCGAAGGGCGAAGTGACCGCTTTGTGAAGGCAGAGAAATCTGAGGAGAGGATGGCGCGCGCGCATACATGATGATGCGACGTGGGTGCGTCGGGGCGGAGCAAGATTGCGCGAGCGCCATCAGCCAATGAATTGGCATGATTCTATAGGGCTTCAGACAATCGGCACATTCAGAGAATATCCCACTGCACTTTCCGCAACGTTGAGTGAACCTATGAAAGAGAACAGCTCTGTTGTCAGCACGCCGTTTAAGTGTATGTGCCTTTAAATGATAATGAGCTTTGCTCACCCCGCCCTCTGTTCTGTGCGTACACCGTTTGTAACACAATAACACACAATAACCATAGCGTGTTGTTCACTATAAACGTGGGATTAGGAATTATATTGAGAACGTCATACATAGAAAACATGCCGTAATGTTCCCTGAGTGTAAACCTTAGCCGCATTCATCGTGAAGCTAGCGATTTGCAAAGATTAATATAAATATGAATATAAAGGTTAATAAAACGCTACACTCACTTCACTTCTTCTTGAGGTGCAGGAACACGAATAGTTGGTACCGATCCTTTTTTCAGGAGCAGCTTCTTAGCAAAACCAGCTTTATACCTCATCGTTTATAAAGCAGTCTGGTGTGTGAAATGATTCGCGCAAACATGAAAGCATTGACGTTGATCGTGGGGAATATTCCCTTCGAAAACAAACTCAGCCACTGCGTCTTCAGCGGTTTGGATTTAGGAACATTAATGACTGCTGTTCCTTATTGCACCCAAGAGAACACCACTTCGCTTAGACTCCATTCTGCTCATAGACAGTGCTGCTCCAGCGTAGTTTTCGGCACGACACCGGTCCGCGCACGCATGATTGACAGCTCGCTCACGAACGAGGGCGGGTCTGTGTTGAAACGCTGCTGTCAATCAACAATCGTGGGAGGGGCGTCCGACCGTGTGACCTCACAAGGTCGAACGGCTCAATTTGAGGCAGGGGAAAACATATAAGAAGATTAAAACAAAATCACTGGATGGATTTTTATCATTATATGATGGTTGTGTACAGGCACTGCCAACACACATTTCAGTACAATCAACTTGTAAAAGTGCATGTACCATTATATGACCCCTTTAAAAAAGGACATCCATGGTGAATTTAGTCAATGTGTGTGGGTGTGCTGCCCAGAATTGAAGTCAGGTGAGTGTGGATTGCATCAATTTGCTCCTGATCTTCAAAGTACAACGGCACAGGCACATGTTAGTGGAACACTTTTGGAAAAAGTGTCAAGCCACACTTTGATTTCTTTTGGCCCGACTGTGCAGAGAAAATTGAAAATTACAAAAACGTGTGCATGAATGTCTCTGTACAGTAAGTCATTTGTTTACTAGACAAGCTATTGGTTTGAATGGAGTTAAAAAGAGAGATGGGAGTTTATAGTTTAGAGAGAGAGAGAGAGAGATTTTCATTTCCTTAGTAGCAAAGGCAAGCACACACCTTCACGAGATGCAAGTTAAAGAGAACTTGGTAAAGACAGAGTATGATAAAAACCCACATTAAGTGCACATACCCTACATTTTAGTCCAGATCAGTAAGCTATTTTAAGGAAAAATTATAAATTACATATAATCTAATTTACAAGAAACAACTCAAACCAGAATCTACATTCAAACCATATGGGACAAGTTTTTAATTGTGGGTTTTATCATGTATGACGTTGGAATAAACTAAATATTTGAGTGAGTGTGCAGTTCAATTTAGAGAGATTTACATACATATGCCTATTATAAATCTGTCTTTTGTGTGTTCACACCTGAACTGTAAAAAAAAGTTCACATATTTCCAATATCTACTGTAATGTTGCCCCAGAAACCATGTGGAGTATGATTTAATCATAGGTTTTAATGCAAGGAGTAAACATGGTCTTAAAGAGGCCATCCCACGCAAGCTAAA
This sequence comes from Chrosomus eos, assembly GCA_036326025.1. NCBI lineage: Eukaryota > Metazoa > Chordata > Actinopteri > Cypriniformes > Leuciscidae > Chrosomus > Chrosomus eos. The sequence goes on from CM070834.1 coordinate 19,936,368, forward strand.
GACAGGCAACACAAGAAAATTAATTTTGAAAGTGAGTAGAGAAGACTAGGAGCAAATAAACCTACACGTGGTTAGCTAAGTTTGAGCCAGACAGAACATCAACCTTACTACTGGGCTCCAGGTCTGCACATAGACTCTAAAAGGGTCTGCACTGCAGCCTCACAGCCTCCCACTCCTCAACATTGTAGTATCAGCCCAGTTGATGGCAGTATAGATCACTAAACTACCACCAGTACATAAGCGGGAGAAAAAACAAATGTGTTGCCAGATCTCGCTAGTAAAATAAACCCTCCGGTCTGACAAATACACAGATAGAAGGCTCCACTCCAGGCACAGATAGAAGGATTGTAGTTCATGAAAAATATTTCAGTTTTGTGGCAATTTTATAAACTACTTGCAATGTATATTAATACAAGTCATTACGTTTAATTTATTATTTGTGAGTAATTATTTTGTTTTTATTTGTTATATTTACAATATAACCCCACCACCCCAATATAAATGTTTTTAACAATGATTGATAATGCTGTTTATTATTTGAAGAGCTTTCTGAAAACGTTCATAAAAAAAATCAAAATTAAAATCAACATGGCAACATTCGAGGCAGGCTCCGGTTTTTCTCGCGTGATTACACGTTCTGACGTCATGCTTCTTTGCGTTAGTCGAGAGAACTGCAGAGCGATTTCACCTATTTCTCTACAGAGCGTATTCATTCTTATAGTATTTTATCGTTTATACGTTCCCGATTAAACACATATATTATGGCTGTAATAGGACTTTGCAACGGATATTTTGGGTAAGATTTTAAATGCATCCAGTTACCTTAATTAATATATTCTGCAAGATACTGTCTATGGCTGTATTTCAAAACCCAGTGAGCTGCCTACCTAGACAACATTTTTTGGCATCATATGCGCCCACTCCAGTAAAGTTGACTTGGTAGGCAGCTCCTTAGGTTCTTGCATACCTGCAAATGTCTTACTGCATCACAATAATGTTTAATGCACTTTACCATGACTTATTCCTTGGATAACGAGCAGGGCCAAAGTGAACTATCTTTTTGCTTTTTTTTATAAATTTTTTTTATCATACTTGATTTTGGTAAATGACCTTAATAAGCCAATGTGACATACATTCACTTGTTTAATTTCAAAATAGCAAATTAAGCCGTTGATAGCAATGCTATTAAACATATTGTTTTCTGTCATTTAAATTCAGCTGAAATATAGGCTAAGTGTTAGATGGAGAAATTAAAATAAAAAAATATTAATACTACATTTAATAGTATAGAATTAATACTGGTTGTTGATAACCCTATTAAAAATGCTCAGCCAGGTAAAAGAGCGCATCACAGGGACTGTAGACTTTCTTAAGTTAAGATATAAGAACAGGTTAGAATGACCATAATATGAAGAAGAAATGTTTACTTGGTTCTTGGATGCTGAAAATGTTTAGATACTATTACTGTAATTTATATTTGTCCAGTTTAATCTGCAGGTCTCTTATTAGTTAGGCTGGCTTAGGTTAGGTTAAGGCTGCAATATTGAAGTTTTTTTTTTTTTTTTTTTTTACATAAAATTTAAGTTTCTACGTTGGGATGAGTTTGATATGTTATATGTTACATTTTCTAAAGTATTAAATACTAGCAAATACAAACATTCTGACTGATAAGTTGCCTATACCTATTTATGTCTATATTTTCTATGTATGTCTATGTCTGTGTTGTATGTGCAGGATGGGTTGTGCAGACCTTATGTTATAGTTTGCTCTGTGTGGACATCACCGCCACCGTGGAAGAAAACGGCAGCTCATGGCACCAGGCCTACACAAACTCGGGCACCAGCCCCCTTCCAGCACCACCCGAACACTTGTGCAAGGCCTGCGGAGGCCAGTTTGATGCCGCAAGGACGGTAAATCAGGTTAAGTCTACTCAAAGCCCTCAAATTCTGCTGTTAAAGCAAAAAAAAAAAAAGCCCAAATAAAATTCTAATGAGATTTGAGCATTTTTGCTGGTTGCAATCCATTGCTCTCACAGATATCTTTGAATTGAAGTCAGCAAAAAATGCTTAAATCTGTTTAGATATAACATATTATGTTTTTTGCATTTCTTAGCATGTCTGCGTGGACTGCAAGAACAACTTTTGCAGCCGCTGCTCGGTGCAGATAGATCTGCGGCCGTGGCTGTGCCACACCTGTCAGCGGCTGCACTGCACCTTCTTTGAGCGGCGCAGAGTTGATGAGGCTGAAGGTGAAGGACCTCCGTGACTATCTCCACCTGCACCAAACCCCCACGCAGATGTGCCGAGAGAAGGAGGAGCTGGTGGAGCTGGTGCTGGCTCAACAGACTCCCAGAGGCAGCGGCAGCGCCCAATCCCGCTCACAGCCGCCCGCGCCTCCTCTGCCTTCCCGTCCACTTGCAGAATCTGAACCCCTCACGGAGGAGGAGGAGGAGGATGAAGAGGAGGAGGAAGAAGGAGATGGAGAAGAGGGTGAGGAAGATGATGAAGATGATGAGGAAGAGGTATGTGAACCGTTATGTCATCACTGTATTTCTAAATGTATTAGTAGCCTCTCATCGCGATGCAATCATGTTTTATCTTTGGGATTGACAACCGCATTTACTTCAAATGGCAATTTACAGTACCTGTCTGCATTTTGAATGTGCTACGGTCTCGGATTGGACTCTTTCCAGTGACTAAAGTGATATAAAACTGTCTTATCACTTTTGACATGACAAGAGTCCAATCGAGACGAGAGTTCATCCTTCAAATCTTCATTAACCAAAAGTATATCTGGGTGGAGAGCGGAGCATTTGAGTCGTGTGAAAAATACAAAATTAATGGGAACAATACAGTGACCTGATCTAAAACCTTCAGATAACACACAGACACAGCTCATATCTCTGTCACTGTAAGTTACCAAAATTACAACCCGCAACACACAGTAGATACGTGTTTGTGCAGTGCAGAGCAGATCTAGGGCACTGTATGACGTGATAATCAACTAGTTGTCCAGTCCGGTTCCGTTCACACAGCACTTGTTTTCCCAAAAAAGCGGTTGTGAGTCTTGAAAATTTACGGGTGTGAGTTCATAGATTGAATGTGGTTGTCACTCCCACAAATAACTGAACTGTGTGTGAATATAACTGTTTTAAAGGGTAAGTTTACCCAAAATTCTGCCAGTAATTACTCACCCTCATGTTGATCCAGCCCCGTAAGACTTTCGTTTTTCGATATTTTTGATTAAATCTGAGAGCTGGATCACTCCTCCATAGGCTTCTAAAGGATTGAAACCTGACAGCCCCGAAAAGTCATTAAATACATCGTTAAAATAGTCCAAATGACTACAGTGGCTCAATCTATCGGCCTTGAGATTTCACGTAGTGTAACAGCGTACTGCTTCTGTGTTATACGTCACACGTAGGCTCACTATTGGCCGACGCTGGTCATGTGTGTGATGCGTGTGACGTTCAAACAGAAGCGGTACGCAATTATACTAAGTGAGATCTCGAGGCCGACAGAGGTGGAAATGAATACTTGAATAAAGTCGTTATTCTCGTCGCTTGATAAACTTAGATCTAGCCACTGTAGTCACTTGGACTATTTTAACGATGTCTTTAATGACTTTTCGGGGCTGTCAAGTTTCAATCCCTTAGGAAGCCTATGGAGGACTGATCGAACGAAAGTCTTACGGGTTTGGAACAACATGAGGGTGAGTAATTACTGACAGAATTTTCATTTTTGGGTGAACTAACCCTTTAAGGACTCAAATACAGGACTGACAACTGTATTCTGTTGCTGTGTGGACGTGTTCTTAGTCCACAGACAGCGAGGAGACGCTGGTGCACAGCAGAAGAGCCTCTCTTTCTGACCTGAGCAGGGTGGAGGACATCGAAGGCCTCAGTGTGCGGCAGCTGAAAGAGATTCTGGCACGCAACTTTGTGAACTATCAGGGCTGCTGTGAGAAATGGGAACTAATGGAGAAGGTCACCCTCCTCTTTAATGATCAGAAAGACCTTCATAACTTGGGTACGTTGTTCTGCATGAACGCCCTAAAACTATAATAGTGGTGGAAACCAAAAGATTGCAGTTTTGTTTATTAAGAGTTTTGTTTTTAATTAATTTATAATGGTATTCGAAAATGCATTAAAATGTTTTACAAAAATATTATTGGTTATTGTTTAGCATTTTAATTTTTTTTTACAATATATCTTAAATATTCTGCTATGAAATTACAAATAAATTGATAACTAAGATTGGAATAAATGTATAATAAATGCAACTAAAAATCAGTAAACTTTATAATATAGCTACACTACCATTCAGAAGTTTGGGGTCAGTAATAGATATTACTAAAATTCAGCTTTGCCATCACAGGAATAAATTTCATCTTAAATTTAAAATTAAAATGAGTAATTTTAATTGTAATAAAATGTCTCTGTATTGCTGATTTCACTGTATTTTTGATCAGAATAAATGCAGCCTTTGTGAGAATTTTGTCTATTTATTGTTGTCCATCAAACTTTACTGAAATTTACATCCTTTTTTTACTTTCAGTGTCAAATACAAAAACAGAAGCAGGTATGTTTTATAGATACCATGGCAGTTAGCCCCGAAAAGCTAAGTCAAAAATACAATTCCTGAATGTATACTATTTTTACACGTTGAATCTCTCACCGCTCTTCCAGCTGATCCTGCTGAGTCCAGCGGCCAGGAGGAGAACATGTGTAAGATCTGCATGGATTCCCCCATTGACTGCGTGCTGCTGGAGTGCGGCCACATGGTCACGTGCAGCAAATGCGGGAAACGTATGAACGAGTGTCCCATCTGCCGACAGTACGTGGTTCGAGCCGTGCACGTCTTCAGATCGTGAAATTCCGGTGCAAAGAGACAGACTGCCCACTACAGGTTGTTGCTTTTTTACACATTGAGCAACATTTTGTCTGTTTTCTTTGATTATGTTCCATTTTGCTGCTTTGTTTACATGGTTAAATTGTTCATTGCAACAGTGCTATATTGTGGCTTTAGAGTTGTGTTTAATACATCTGTTGACTTCTGCACTTTTTATTTTTAATTATTAGTCTTTTTTTCTTTATATCCATCTTACAACAGTATGTAAATAATAAGCAAGCAAAATTTCAAGGAAAAAGTTGATGAATGTTCATTAGAGGTTAAGACAACACTTATAACTTCACTTAAGTGTGTCTGCTCTCTGTATAAACAACACCGTATTTAAATGTCTGGAAATAGCTTGGAAATTTCCAGGATGTGAAAACGGTAAGATGGTTGACTTTAAATTTAATTCTGAGCACTTATTCTCATGTTGTTTCGGTGTTTAAGTCTTTACAATAGTTCACCATTACAGTTAAATCACCACTACAATGTGACCTCTTCAGGGGTCATTCCACTCTTTGTTAAATTTACACACGGTACCAGTAATGGTACTCGTTTCTAGTGAATAGGTGCTATTTTCCAGGCTCTGTGCACTTCTAGATCACAGACTAACCCATTGTCTCATGCTTTGGCCTTGACTTCATATCTTGGGCAGATTTCTTCCAAACTGCCAAGAGACCTTTTCTGTCTTAAAATTAGCTTCAGAACATTCTTCTTTTTTATGGTGGCTAGTTCTCCACAATTTCTAGTAGTACTAACATGTCAGTGTTGGTCACAAGGTGCTCATTACATTTTTTGTTGTATGATAAAGTGTTAACCTAATAAAGAGCGAAAAACATCAATTATAACTGTTCATTTGTTCAAAAAATCTTTAAATTCATCATTTTAAACTTGAATACTCACATTTATTGAGGAATAATGTTTTGATTACTCGTATGAAGTATGATTAAAATTGCAAGTTTAAGAATGTATCATAATTGTGGTTATATAGGAATGTTTTTGTTTTAAATCTTTCTTGCCCATTGGCTGAGGAAACTAAGGCATATCATTGATTCCATGCTTTTCTGAGCTGAATGTAGATGACACGGAGATCCTTCTAAACCATCTATCCCGTCTCTTAAACACATATGAGACATCTGGCTAAAAAAAAGCAATCTTTTTGATTTTTTCACTTATATAAAACTTTGACAGGATATGCAACCTGCACAAATTCTATATTTTAATAGCTTTGGTTTTTTATATATTTTCTAGTGCTGTCAAATCGATTAATCGCTTCTAACATAAAAGTTTTGTTGGTATAATGTATGTGTGTGTGTGTGTGTGTGTGTGTGTGTGTGTGTGTGGTGTGTGTGTGTGTGTGTGTGTGTGTGTGTGTGTGTGTGTGTGTGTGTGTGTGTGTGTGTGTGTGTGTGTGTATCACACGGTGTAAAAGAAAGTTGCTGCCTTAAGTTTTTAAGTACAATCAACATGGATGTTTAAGTCATTTCAACTTAAATGACATTAAACTGACTTAAATGAGCTGAATCTTGTATAACTTATTAAAAAAGTCAATTGCTTAACTTATTTTGATGAGTTAAATCAATGTAAAAACATGCCAGAACTTATTGATCATATAGTTTTTTACAGAGTTTATGTATTTGTGTGTACACACCCATTTTATATATATATATATGTGTGTGTGTGTGTGTGTACATGCTCGCACACACACACACACACACACACAACAACATATATATATATATATATATATATATATATAAACGCACATACTGTATATTAGATAAACAAAAACATTTGTTTCATTCAATTAATCGCAATTAATCGATTTGACAGCATATTATATATATATATATAATATATATATATTACACTCACAGTATTCAGTATATGTGTGAATATGTATGTGTAAATATATAGCACACATATATATTTAAAAACTTTATGTTAGATGCAATTAATTGATTTGACAGCATTAGTATTTTCATTTTAGCAAACACGATTAACCTAAAAGATCTTGACAACCCACTGCCATTGTTTTTCTGGTCAGTGCAAATGTCTAGTCAATCCAAACCCAGCATGGCCTTACACTTCCATACATATTTAAAAAAATGATGAATGATGATGAACATACACATGGAAAGACATTCTGTGAGCGATGAGTGTTAACTTCTGTTCTCGAGACAGATCAGTTATGCGGTACTTGAAGCTTTCATTGTGTGCTTAAACAGCTCTAGGTTTTACAAAAAATAAATAAAAGAAATGGGCAGTATGTAATTTACATGTTAAGTATACGCCTCTTGATGAAATCCATGTAATTTATGTTATGTAATAGCAAAGGTGCCCGTGTGTGTATGTATGTGCCAAGTGGAGTTATATCCCTTGAAATATCAGTAGGCTGTGGTGCGGTCGGAAATATTTACATAAATGTGAAAATAAATATGATCTAAATCTCAATTAAAACTTTAAAGTAAAATTAAAAAAAATGAAGTATAGCATTATTTGGAAGCTGAAGTGTATTTGCAAATGTATCTACATTGAATGCAGCACTGAGAAATTGTGTGCAAAGAGAAATAAGTCAAGTAAAACATTGGATGTGTATCTAGACAAGTATTTGTGAAAAAACAAGCATATGAGAAAAAAATAGCTCTGCATGCATTAAGCAAAAGAAAAAGATATGAAATGCTATTGAAAGGTGCTTAGAAATTTTCCAGGTTGAGAGGAGACACTGGATTCTGTATTAACTTTTGCGTATAGTTTTGTAAATTGTTTGTTTTTAGATTATTTGAGACCGTAACTTTCTTTTGATCTATATGAAATATAATCCAAATCAACTTTTCCGGATTAGGTAAACATTTAATAAATAACTAGCATGTCATAATGCCAATTTTGTCTTTAACATACAGTGAGCCTGATGTGCTAAATGCTGTATTCCTGTAAAACAATGCATCGGAAGCCGATAAGGTTTATAATTATTGACAAATTTATATATTTTTAAATTTTGTTACTATATACTGTATGGTTGTTCTTGTGCAAATATTTTTTTTGTATCAATAAACAAATGTACAACAGCTGAAGATTTGTCATATGGGATTTATTTTTTACATTTAAAAAATTCAGGAGCAAGACTGGACATCCCAAAAATCAACTTTACAGTTCGCATCTTTTACGGCAGAGGGAGACAGACTCCTCTAATACGATAAACAATAATAATATTCATACAGCACAGGGTAAAGGTAAATTTATCCTTTCATAACGACATGGATGACTGAAAACACTTGCGTTGTTAAATTTGCATTCTCTTTTAATATCAGTTATTGAATTAATCTCTAAACTCGCATTGAACAAACAACCCAATGGCTGTTTCGCGCACGTGCCACTGTTTCTAGTAACCATAGAAACTAAGTTAAGGAGTCTGCTGCAGTGATTTACTTTTACTGGCGGAAATTGAACTATATTTATATGAATGCGGATCAACAAACTTGCTGATGATATCGTCAAGAAAACGTGAGAAACCTAAGGTGGGTCGCTCAAACTTTAAGAATTGCTTTCTGGTAGATTGTTATGAATGCTAACGCTAAGTAAGTTAAGTTAAGAGGCTGCTGAGAACGTGTTTAACCAACCCGCTTATCTTTAAAATATTTTAGTTTATTATTATTTCTCTTTTTGTGATGTGATTCAGTCGGAGTCAGCCGTTTAAATAGACCACGCTGTGTTCAAGTGTAAAGGGTGTGAGTGACTTGACTCATCAACCGGTTGGTTTCATGTGCTGTTAATATAATAGTGAACAAATCAAAACCTATGAAATGTTTATGACTGTAGATCAGCGAGATGCTGCACTCACCATTTGTGGAGAAACCTGTAAGTTAAGTTAAGTATATGATGATCACATGAAAAAACGTGGAGGACAGGTTAGATATACCTTAGCCACGACTCATTAGAGCTCATTTATTTAACTGTCTGACTACAAAATATTTTAGATGATCTGCTTTTATCACTATCAGTAAAATAATTTCAAACTATATCATTGATACTTTAAAAAAAAAAAAAAATAATGATGATGATGATGATAAAGATAAATAAAAGCCATTGTGCCATGTACACTGCACAGAAGATATTAATACTGTATATCATGCATTTAAATACTGATTATGTATTGCTATAATATATTATATGAAATTAATAAATAAATACATTTACGCAGTCCTGCATTAAAATGGACAAAATAATGCTTTGAAAAAAATATTAATTAATGAAAATTATAATTATAACTTAAAATAGTCTATAAACTACTCCATAATATAGGCTACCACAGTTTTTGCACACAAAAAAAAAGAGAATTCCATTTTTAATTAATTAATTCACGGAGTCACGGACTCAATACAGCTTATTTATGTCTACAAAATATTTATTGTTCAGACGACATGTTTGGGCTTCCCACTATTAACAAATTGATGGGGATTATTATTATTTATTGACAATTTCGAGTAATGTATGTTTCAGTTTGACCCTCTCAGCTGCAGTTCTTACAGCAGGGGGATACATGGAAATTTAATAAAAATGAAATAAAACGACTAGACACCATAATGGCCTACTTGTAGATGGCGCGCGCCATCTTTTGGTTTACTTTTTTAAACCAAAAATCAAACCCAGAACAATAAGCTATTTTATATATATATATTAAAATAGCTAATTGTTGTGGGTTTGATTTTAAGTTTAAAAAAGAAAGTGTAGAAGCAGGAAGCATGAGGCAGGCAGGAAGGATGTGGTCTAATGGGCTGTACACAATGAAGCCAGAGTAAACTGCTTACACATTTACAGATTTCACATAATGATTTTTACATATTGGGCGGTGTTTTTAGTTTAAAAAAGGAGGGACTACAGATATCCAGACTAGACCCCATCTACCGTGCTTTACATTTAACAAGTTTTAAGTGGACTTAAAATGAGTACTTTTATTTATAATAGCTACAATATTAATTTTCCACCACCGTCCCAGACCAGACTTTACAGCGCATAAACTGGAGACAGTAAGCAGCCAACGTAAGCTCAAGCGTCGCCATAACGACCGTGGAGCAGCTGCTGCTGACGCATGCGCAGTACTTCTCCTCCCCATCCGCGTCCACCGTATCCTGTTTCAGGTCTAGCGAACTAACGGGGTGGCACATATGGCCATTGCCTTGGTTGAGGTGTTTTCTGTAGTTTCCTTTGTTTACATCAGTTCCTCCGATATGCGGTCAAAACGTTTTTGCTGAGTAAGGACGTTACCATTTCCCCCCACGCGCACTCTCACCTTGATGAGAAGTCAGAAGAATGATCGCATCCCTGTCTAAAGGAAATCTGCTTGACGTGCTGCAGGAGGGTCCTAATGAGGTACTGATACTACTGAGCTCATAAACCCTCATGCCTGTTTACACGTGCATCCTTTTCATTTGCTCATTTGAATTCTGATAAGTCGAAGCTCAATGAAAAGTTAAAACACAGTAGCTATCTTAAAAGGCGTTTTACGAATGCAACTCCGAAGAGTGCGACGGCATTGTTTGCGCCTTCTATGAGATGTTATTGTAGAACAACATGCATGTAGTAGGCTATTTTATGCTTGTGAGACACTTTCTATCTTATAAATTAGTTTTACCGTCAGTGTTTATTGGTTAACAGCAGTAATAATAGCCTTGTGTCATGTGTACACTGCGCAGAAGTTGTATATTTAGCCTACAATGGATTTATATACCTTTTAAATCACCCAAAACATAAATATATAGGTAGTATTCTATGTAAATGCATTTTTTCATGGGAATTGGAGTTGCAAAAATAATGCTTTAAAAATGTTTTGCATATGAAATGATGGATATTTAAATAATGATCAATAAAAACAACAAACTATAAAAGATGGCATGCAACAGTTTATACAACAAAGTGATAGTTTCAGTAAGTGTTTTAGCAGTAAAATGCTAGTAACAGTCCATAAGATGTTTAAACAGAGAGACGGATAGTCTTGTTAAACAATGTGAGACACAATCCCATTAATCTTTCAATTATAGAGACCGTTCAATACCTTACAATTGTAAATATATGTATAAATTGTATTTTAGTGTATTTACAAAGGCATTACAATTGCAGAAATAATACTTGAATTTTTTTAAAATATGAATGAAGTCATAAATGTTGAAAAATAAAATAAGTAAAAGACAGTTAAATACATTATGCCTTATAGACCACAGTTTGCACAATAAAAGTGCTAATTTTTGTAGTTTGTTAGCAGTAACATGTCATTAACAGTCCATAAGACTTCCAAACTGAGTGAAGGATAATCTCTTGACATCTGTTAAACAATGGGAGACACAATCCTATTAATATTGCATAGAGACTGTTTAATGCCACAGATATAATATATATGCGGTGGTATAAATGCATTTACACTTGAGTTGCATTAATAATGCTTTGAAAATAATGTTTTAAATCATGAAGATTGAACAGGAAAGTGTGAGTGAATGAAAACAATAAATAAAAACAGTAAATTATAAATTCTGCCATAAAAACCACAGCTTGTGCAATAAAAGATGACTCTTATAAATGGTGTTACGTGTGGGAGGAGGTGTTAAGCATATTATTCCATTTCTAACTATGTGCACTATCATCATCAGACATTCCCTACTGATGTTACCTAAGACTGAGTGCTTCTACATCTGCCTGCCTTGCGGCTGTAACCATTAAACCATCAAGCACTGTTCTCAAACCATCATTGATTTTTTGTTATGAATCCCAGCTGTCAGTTCCACCTAGAATATAAGGTGAGAATACAGTGCAGCAGCAGCTTCCAGTGATGGAGATATATCCATCTGTAGTGTCGCTGTGGGAACAGACAGCTCATTTGTAAAGCTGGCTGCACAAGACTATTGCTACCTTCCAGTTTTACAGCACAGTCAGCATCTTACGCTGGATCTGTGCTGAATGCTCTCTGTGTTAGTTGTTCTTCCTGAGAAGCCTGTCACTGATAGATTGAAGTGAGACAGATATGCTTCAGACAGAGCTTGCATTGTGTTAGTCAGCCCACCATGTGGCAAATCAATAAACGCTACTGTGCACAGTTGCATGTTGTGCATGTGTTTTCTTGACTGTGCACGTGTAGATGTTGTACTACTAGATGTTGGTTGGGAGGTTGAGGCCCCAGGAAACGTTTCCCCACAGTTTTAGAATAATAGCAGACTGTATTTTGTCAGGGAGTGACATTTATTGGCCATACACTACATTCAAAAGTTTGGGGTCGATAAGGTTTTTGTTTTGTTTTAAATAGAAGTCTCTTATTCTCACCAAGACTGCATGTATTTGATTGATAAGACAATTACAATTGATATTACAATTTAAAGTAGTCCTAAAGGTGCTTGTACACTGAGTCCGAAATTTTCATATGCGTTTTTTTTTTTATTTGTCATTCGGTGGCTCTGAATTGTCAAAACACCATTCAAAAAGCTTGCATCCATTGAAAAGAGTCATGTGATCGTGGTTGGTGTCCACCTGAGTAGAAGTATGACGTACGAGTCGCATTGACAGAAATATCTGATCTGTCCGCTTACATGGCAGATAAATGCACATATCCAAATCATATCAGATTCATTTCGACATATGAATGAGGCTTGAAACCGATCTGAGAGCATCGGAATACATGTGCTTTTTTCCTGCTCTAATAAAAACCCACACAATCTTACTTACCTTTTCCATTTTCTTCTTCATTTACTCCAAAACCTTTTTTTCAACACAGAAAGAGACATTTTTGCCCCGTTTCCACTGAGCGGTACGGTACGGTACAGTTCGGTACGGTACGCAATTATTTGCGTTTCCACTGTCAAAAGTTGTGAATGGTACCAAAAAGCCGAACCGTACCGTACCACTTTTTGGGTACCCTTCCGTTGGGGTACCTAGCACAGTGGTACGGTACTAAAGGGTGGAGCTAGACTCACTGCAGAACGTTGATTGGTTGACAGAGTATCGTCACTTGCGCGTGCTACAAGGGGAATGACAACATAAGAAGCGCCATTTTTTAATATACAGTTGGAATAAAATACTACGGTTATTCTTTCACGAAATCTAGTTTTAAGAGTTTTTCAGGCGAGAATGTAGTTGTTTAAAGCTCAAATCTGTGGTTTATTTATAATGATTTATGATAATTTGATCCATTCCCGGCGATCACCGGACGCTCGGCGATCATGTTCCCCGCCTGGAACAGCCTTTCCTCGGCTGGTCGTTCTGAGGTATGCCGCTGGCTCTGTAGCAGCTAGTGGTAATTCGTCTTGTGTAGCACTATATCTAAAAGGGTGATCTTTGGTCTCGTGAATCGATAATTCGTTCCCTGGCCAATCGTTTTGGCTGAGGACTAAGTTAAGTTTCATATAATTTAGGCTATTTAACTTTTCCGTTGTAACGTTAACGTTAGACTAGCGCTGAATTTGTATTTTGACTGAATTGTTTGCTTTATATCTTATTGTACAGCTTCTTGTAACGTTACCTTCTACTTATACTTTTATAATGGCTATTATTAATAAAACTGAAATTTAACACAAAGAGATAGGTTTGAATTTTGTCATTATTTATTTTATTACAAGATTATCACTGTAATGTTGTTTATTGCAGCATTTGTACGAATGCATATTGTCTGGAATATGTTTAATATTTTTTTAAATTTAAACGAAAAGATGCAGGGTTGTGTTTTATATTTCGTTTTGTTATAAATAGGCTAACGTTATACATGCAGTGAATAATATAATCAGGTCTATACATTGCCGAACCACACTTGTGTGCCTATAATGTTTAAAATGGATTTAAATGAAAACGAAAAGAGGCAGAGTGGTGTTTTATAACATATTTCGTTTTATTGTTGCCTAAAATAACATGCAGAGCGAGCCGAGTGACGCTTTCAGAACGCGCTGTTCCATTTAGAGAATTACCGGACTCGCGTCCTCGGGACTCCTTCTGCTGAGAACTTTGCGTACTTGGTATTGAGAAATGCCTAATGTCGGCAACTTCTTATGATAAACATGCCGAGAAGCAGGGACAAGTTCTGCTGTATGCCATCCATTTGTGTTTACTTTCTTGGTGTCGCTTTCTTCTTCGCGCGAAAATGACGTTGATCGCTTATTTCCAGCAAACGCCACGCCTATCAAGTAGGGTACTGTTGGCAGTGGAAACGCTCGCCGGATCATGGTTTACTGACCCGACCCGACCCGACCCGTACTGTACCGTACCGTACTGCTCAGTGGAAACGAAATGAAGACATTTCAATAGGCCTCTTTCAATAGAGGTTCTCAAGTTCAACTCACAGCTTTCTGTCGCATTGGATAACAGCTCAATTGTGGGGGATATTATCAGTGAATAGCATGCAAATTTGGTCTGTTTCTCCTACAAAGCCATTGTATGGCTTTATAAGACTTGAAATATGAGTCATATAGATGACTTTTATGATACCTTTATGGTTCGTTTGTGTCATTAAGTTATTGCTGGGCTTATTTATCTCACATAAGAAATGCTTTTTCCACCTGCTGTATTTTTTCCTGCAGCCACCCCACATTCTTCTGCACTGTAAAAAAAAAATCATATTTTGTTCAGTGCACAGCACATTTGCCAGAGGGTAGAACTGCGGCAAACCCCACTGCAGTCTTTATGTGTTCCTACATGTTTTTGCTGAAGAGGAAGCGTGAGCGTGGGGAGTTAAGCTGTCCTTTTGTGACCAGGCAGAGAAAGTGCAAGTCAGACTAATCCATGCCGTTGAACCCGGGTGATGCTGACCGGCCGGGGTGAATGGAGAGGGACTTGGCCTGTCACAGTTGGTGCTTCTTGAGCACTGAGGCATAAATTTCTTTTCACAACGGGTATCCTAGTGGGTACACTATCAACACATGGACAATCCTGTGCAACCTCTCCACCAGAACCGTCACCAATAATAATACATGTCTTTCTGGGATGCTGTTTAACAGCACATAGAGTCATTATTAATAGAACAATATTACATCAACGTGGTGGACACATTGCAAATAATGCTAAGAAGAAAAAACAAATAATGATGTAATTACGGGGAAAAAAAGGATTATTCTTTTATTGGGGGGTGGCATTGGGGGTACTTGCCCAATCTGCCCTTGAGCGATAGACTATAACCATTCACATGTATGACATGTTTGTCTTTCTAGCAGCAACTGGCTGCCTATGTGTCTTGGGTTAATGCACAGCTGAGGAAGAAGCCCGGACTGAAACCTGTGAGTGATCTACGACAGGATCTCAGAGATGGTGTGGTCCTAGCACACCTCATTGAGATAGTGGGTAAGTCTATACATCATATACCACAATTATTGCAAGACTCTAATATAATGCACATCTTGGTATTGAGATGTGTTTTATTTATTTGGCAAGCTGGTGAGCTGCTGGATGGCATTCGTTATGTGCCACGGGACGATCAGGAGAAGAAGCAGAATGTGGAGAAGGTTCTGCAGTTTGTGTCATCCAAACGGATCAGAATGCCACAGACGTCTGCCAGGGGTGAGTTACAAAGCAGACTCTTAATCACACTTAAGCTGATAGACCTACTTATTTCTTTCTCTCTGTCCTCAAAGACATTGTGGAGGGGAACCTGAAATCCGCCATGAGGCTCATCCTCGCTCTGGCTGCACATTTTAAACCCTCTGCATCAGCCAGTCACAGAGCTGGAGCTAGTGTAGGCAGGGGTTCCACCGGCTCCTCGGCCAATCACAGGCCTCATTCCACAATGGCCATGGCCCAGAATGCAGTAGCAGCACTGGCAGCAGCCAGACAGGATGCCGCACGCCCTGGCCGCTCCGTCTTCCATCTAAGACAAGAATGGAGGTACATTTTGTGCCTTTTCTCTCCTCTTTCTTCAATAGAGTTCTTTAAACTTTTATTCAATGAAGCAGAATTGCTGTCGTAGAGCAACTGTTCTTTACAGTTTTAAAGGGATAGTTCACTTTGAAATTAATTTTTGATATGTTTTAGCTTACCTCAAGGGCATCCAAGATGTAGGTGTCTTTGTGTCCACAGTATTTTCAATTTTGATATTTTTAGGTCAAACCGTTCTTGTCTGTCAGTCATATAATGCAGGTCTATGGTTACCACCTCAAAGAGCATGCACAGAGAAGTCCAAATTAAACATGATTTAATGACTCATAAATGTAAGTACACATTGATGGCCTAAGACACGAAACAAGCGGTTTGTGTGAGAAAACGAACAGTATTTATATCATTTTTACCTCTTGTAAACACAGCCACGTCCAAGTGATCTGATGTCACAGGCGCTTCGGCCTTTTCCGGCAAGCGCTGGAAGTGATCTCTCGCGCGTGTACGTCACTCATACAATTGTTTTATTTTTAATTTTTTTTTAATTGTTTTCTTTAACGACGGTATAAACATCCGGATAAGCGCAAATTAGTACAATTTTAATTAGCCGTCTTACCTACAATCTCTGTTCTGTGTAAACAATGAGTGACGTACTTTCCGGAAAAGACCTGAAGCGCCCGTGACATCAGATCACTTGGACGTGGCTGTGTTTACAAGAGGTAAAAAACGATATAAATACTGTTCGTTTTCTCACACAAACCGCTCGTTTCGTGTCTTAGGCCATCAATGTGTTCTTACATTTACATGTCATTAAATCATGTTTAATTTGGACTTCTCTGTGCATGCTCTTTGAGGTGGACCCTCATAGACCTGCATTATATGACTGACAGACAAGAACGGTTTGACCTAAAAATATCAAAATTACTGTGGACACAAAGACACCTACATCTTGGATGCCCTTGAGTTAAGCTAAAACATATCAAAAATTAATTTCAAAGTGAACTATCCCTTTAAGCGGAAGTTTGGACATGCTCTCCTTCTCATTTTAAGAAGATTCATTAGCTTTGCTTAAAAGAATAGTTCACCCAAATTAACATTCTGCCATCATTTATTCACCTTCATATTGTCAACTTTATGTGAGGCTGAAATTGACGTCATTATGCGCGATTATAGATTAAAGATTATAGTAAATCTTGACATCCACTCTAGCTCCTCTTGATTGCATACACGAGAGAAGTAACAATGTCCAGTTCACGAAAAAAGCATATTGAGTCGGTGAAATGTTATCAGTGAAAAATTCATGGAAAAGACCAATCAGGCCATTGTTCAAAAAAAGTCTACTTTTGCATTTCGGAGAAGAAATGAAGTCATATCAATGGGTAAATGATGATAAGGAGTAAAAGGAACTTCATTTTAGAGTGAACTGTTTCTTTAACAGATGAACAGATGCCCTCTTGCTGCTGTCTGAGGGTATTGCCGCTCAGTTCAGAGGCAGCATATGGAAAATCAGATTTGCAGTTTCATCCTCAATTTATGCTTTGCTGTCAACTCTAGCAACAATCTCTAATATGCTTTGTTGAAGCGTTAAAAATAGTTTACATAAGCTTGAAACAGACCAGAATTATGAAAAATATTTGAGAGTGTTGTCAATCCGTTTAGCTTACAAATGAAAACAATCATCCATCCTTGAAACAGCATTTTACAGTTTCTAATCTCTCGCCCTTTTTTTTTTTGCTCTTAGTCGTGGCTGCAGTAGTGAGGAGGACAGTGAGAACCCAGTGAGTGTCCGAGCATTGGTCCAGCAATATGAGGGGCAGAGGGGGTCATTTGAAGAGGAGACAGAAGCAAGATCCACTGGGTAAATTCTGAATATTGATGGTTAAATAAAATGCAGCCAGTCGGTATATTACTTTACACTGAATTAACTAATAGTTAAACATATAGAAGATATAAATATATATAGAAGATATAAATATATATATAAAATATAAAAGTACAAAAAGGAAATAAGTTTAATAAAGGTGGAGTCAAAGTTGAAAATGTGAATTGTAACATTTACATATTTGTAAGAACTGAAAGAAATAAGGTCATGAGAAATTAGTTATTTATATATTTGAGTTTCATTCAAAGCATTTAATCAAAATCAATATTCAAACCAAGAAAATGCAGATAAATAGGAAAAAAAGTTTTGCTGTGTATATACAGTATAAGCTTGTTGAGAATACATTCATTTGCTTCAGTGTCATCAGTTTTCACCATATCTCTTAGTTACCAAATGCACAAAAACATGTTATCGCAACCCCTTCTCTTTATTCTCTCTGCTTTTATGAGAGGAGAACACATAGATTGGCTGGAGGAGGCTGTCACGAGGATTTTCTCACTGCTTGTTTTGTAAAGCCTGAGATGTTGCTGCCTGCTGGCTTTCTCTAAGGCATCATCATGATTTGCCACTGAAAACCATAAAATGTGTGACTGTTTTAGCTGAAGGAGCTGATTCAGTACCTGATTATCCAAAAGAACACCAAAAGAACATAATTTGTACGCTTAGTCATTATGCGTTTTTGCAGATGTCTTTAAATGGGTCATGAATCGAGAAATAAAATTTTCCTGGATCTTTTGTACTTTAAAAAACATCCTGTTAGTTTCAGAATTCAAACCTTCCTCATTAGTCCAAAAAAGTATTTGAATGAATCCAAGCTCAGAAACCTACTTGTTTCGATTTTGTTTAAGACATAATAGTGTGACAAAAGGCATTCGTGAGAGTGCAGAAATCGAGTTGTAATGACGAGATCACTGCATTCATGTGCTCAACGTGTCTGTGATCGGATTCGGCTACATGCTACTCACTGCAACCTTTCATGCGACAGGAGTAAATCTAAATATAATGCTATAATCAACACTTTTCACAATTAGTTAATCTCAATAGCTGTAATAGTAAAAACGTTGTAAAAGTCTGAGAGAGTTCCACATGTAATACTTGTAATATAATATGCAAAGATGTTTGCCAATCACAGCAGTCGGCGTTTACACTGAAGTTTCACAGCAGACGCCCTTTTAAACAGAGCATTTAAATCAGAGGGCTAAAATCAGGATAGAAAATGGCCCTTCATTTCAAAATTATGTGATTTTTTTAAAATATAAAAATCAAGTGCATCTTAGGAAACATTATAAAATAATAATAAAAAAAAATGCAGTTCATGACCCCTTTAAATGTATTCACATAACATGAGTGTTATGTAAGAAGCTATTCTAGGACATGGTCTAGGTCAGTGACTTTTGCTGAAGATAAGAGGCACTTGATCAGTCAAATCTTGACTGATCTGAATAGCTCACTGCCCTGTAGGCTAGTTGATGGTTATTTACAGTTGTTATAAGGGCCAAGATGAGGGTACATTTGGAGTTATGCTTAAACTTAAATGCTTTTATAAACTTTGTAATTTACCCTATATATAGTGAGTAATCACGCCACTGGCCTCGCGCCATTCTCTCACGGCCCTCGGCCTCGTCCTGCTCGCCACACTGGGCGTTGTAGGGAGAAGTAGAATTAAAAATCTAACTAGTTATTCACATCAGCTTATTCCCACTTTCTTATAGCATTAGCATTTCTGATACCAATGAAATGTATTTGTACAGAACAGTATTTTCAACTTTGAGTCGTGAGTGACAGGTTTGGATTTCACCATGTCCCAATCACATTATGTTCACTATACTCTTTATTAAATACTTCCGTGAAAATGTTGTGAGTGTGACAGACGGATATATCAGCAAGGCCGATAATTAGCCAAGATTTGGCCAACTGTGTCTGCTCTCTTTTGAATCAGTTGCTAAATCTACCAGCAGCCCAGTCAATAGATAATACACTATTTGATTTCAAATTCTGTGTGAAGTTTAAAACATTGCATACAAATGTTTATATGCAAATAGTATTAAGCTGATATGGGGAAAAAAGTAATGTCCACCCTCTGTGAAAGAACTTATTCCTGAATGACATGTCAAATCAGAAGTACACTACCCTTCGAAAGTTTGGGGTCAGTTTTTCAAATTTATTTATTAATACATTAAATTGAGTTAAAGGGTAAGTAAATTATTTTACATTGTAACAAAAAAATATTTTTCAATGTTCAGTTCTAATGCTGTTATTTGTAACTTTCTATTAATCAAAGAATCATTTAAATAAAATATCACAGTTTTAAAAAAAAAAAAAAATATCAAGCAGCACATATGTTTTAAACATTGATAATAAGAAATGTTTCTTGAGCAGCAAATCAGCATATGATTTCTGAAGGATCTTGTGACCCTGAAGACTGGAGTAATGATGCTGAAAATTCAGCTTTGCCATCACAGGAATAAATTACATTTTAAAATACTATATATTAATAGAAAACAGGTCTTTTAAATTTCACAATTTTACAGTTCTCACTGTATTTTTTATCAAATAAATGCAGCTTTGGTGAGCCTGAGAGAACAATTAAAAAAAAAAATCTTACCAATCCCACACTTTTGAACATTTTTATATAAATATATAAAGCCTGATATACATATACATATACATATATATATATATATATATATATATATATACCTGAATGTCATGTTAAATTAGAAGTTAAATCTACAAGCCAGACAGTCAATGTACCAGCTCCCGTCCGTCAAAATACTGATTCTAACAGATGGGGAGAGAGGCAAGGCAGAGAAAAAGAAGACAAAATAGAGGGAGGGCTGGAGGGGGAGGGTAAACAGAGGAAGGCCGGACCGAGTCTGGCATCTTCGCACAGAAAAAGAGGAGCTAGTGAGGGAGGGAGACCGAGAACTAGACAGGGACATGCAGATCTCAGCGATGGAGAGCTTTACGGAGTGAAGCAGTCGCATGTGAACAGGTTGAACTGAGAAGAGGAATAATTAGCCCAACTCACAGCCGGAGAGAGAAGGAGAGGAGGGGGCAGGATGCAGCTGCCTTGGTGACAGCAGTGTCTCTCTCTCTCCTGTCACTGTAGACGGATTGAAAACAGGATTTCCATATGGACAACATCAAGTGCATCTGAAGAGGCTTTGAACTTACGCATAGGATCTGCTGTCAGTTCCAAGCATGGTGATAAAGAGGAGCTAGTTAGCAAACGAGTGGTAACGCTGTAGACGCTGTGCTGAGACAGGACTCTAAAGAAGTTGTCTGTAAGAACGATGGTGATTCCTAAACTTCTTGATGTTCTATTGATGAATAAACGTAGTGCAGAGGGCTAGAAATTCTAGTGCCAAAATGGGAGCCAAGCAATTCAAATGGTAAGACTCTGTCACTGCATTTTTAGGATGTTTTAAATGGAAAGTTTTACCTAAAAATGAAAATTCTGTCATCATTTACTCAACACTGATGTTGTTCCAAAACAGTTTTTCATTGTACTCTTAAACATGATGTTCCCTTTACAAAATATTACAGTTGTAGTTTGCAATTGTTTAAATATTCCTTTAAAATACTTAAACTGGTTGATAGTTTGCAAGTGTTTTTGCATTCACTTTTTCCTTCCTATGGTTTGTTAGTCCCGTTTGATTTACATAGATTTTACTCACAAGTCACATTTTCTGATGCGGTCATAAAACCTTTTAATGCTTCTCAGTAAAAGGTTCACATTGACAGCGATTAGAAGCAAAAAAGCTACCAGGAGTCATTTATTTGAAGGAGAGTTGGCAGACTGACTGACTACATTTTATAAAGGGTTTTATGCAAAACACATGATCCACATACAGTGGCTTGCCGACGACCTTCAGCGATTTAGTGGTTGTAAATGAATGGACCTGTATTGTATTATCATGTGTGGCTGTGAATGACAGCTGTCACTGCTTTAGAGTGTCTGACCCAGTTTACACACACAAGATTTTTGGATCAATTCTCTATGTCATTGTCACCCGTGCTGTGCTTTAAGATCCAATTTAGTGCCTTTGTCATCATATGCATACAACACAACACAATATGAACTAAATCCGACACTTTAAAGTGCCATGAATGCATGTGTATTTGACAGGAAATATTGGAAATATTCCTCTCTTGTTTTGTTCTAAAGCAGTTTGTTTTCCTTACAACAGTGCAAAGAATGCCGGATATGTCTGCTCAGACTCTTCTCCTCAAAACAGCCTCCCAGAAGTGATATAATTCCCGAACTCTCACCCTGGCAGCAGAGAATTTCCGTTATGTTGACGTTGGCCTTTTTCTTTAAATAACTCAGGCTCTTGTTCCCAATTACTAACGCTGAAACGTAAATATACTTAAAAAAGCTTCCTGCAATTCTTCCAAATTACTTCTGGGTTTGTGATGGACTTCTAATGAGCTCTCATGAGAATCATCTAATGACCCTTCAGACTAATTTCATGTGGGAAGCAGAACATGTTTATTTGCATTGGACCACTTGTTGTTGCGTTGAGATCAAGTAATATTTATCAGTGTAGAAGATGTTTGGGGAGGATCACAGCGAGCTCTGTTAGAAAGATTACTGGGTTTGATACTGGGACTGTAAAGCAAGACTGAATCATCAGGGCAGGCTTCACCATGAAGCACCGGTTCTGTATGTTCCCATTGCATTCAATCAGCGGTTATATAAAACCAGTCAGTGAATGCTGCAGTAGCTTATGTAAAATGGAACACATTTTGTTTGTTTCTTTTTGTTTTCCATTTCAAATAGAATGGGGAGAACACTTTGCATAGAAAGAATCTCAGCGCAGGCTTGTGTTTCATCCAGAGAAAACAGCCATATCGGATCTTTATTTATAACTAAGATTGCTTTGTGGGTTCACTTTGATTCCTCTCCAGTGGAATCAGTCAGTCATTCCCTAGCTGTCGTTTTCCATCCATCTTGGCTATGAATAAAGGATGTTTCAGCTACAGCAATTGCTGATGTTGTACAGTTCAAGGCCATTTGAAATGCTTATAATGAAATGCTTGGTTGTGCAATGCTGAATGTGTTATATTTCATGTGCTCTGGGCAGCCAGTTGAACCATACACTGAATCTAAGATTTTTTACATTATTGTCTTGTTAGTGTGCTTGCTAAGCTATTACTAATACATTTGAACCAGCACCTAGCCTAGAATATTAAATGATGTGTAAGCTGATCTGCTCTGCTATGGAGTAATACTTTGAATCTTGCTAAATTTGTTATAAGCGACTGGATGTGCGACATATTAGTATATATATTATTTTTTTTTAAGTTATCTGCATTGCCCTGTACTAAACATGTAATTCTCATGCGCATTTCAGCTGTTTTTACATTTAGATTACCTTAAGTTAATCTTTAAAAACACTAATGACATTAGTCGGTAAGACTTTAGTGTGAGTAAGTAAGATTTATTAATGTTAATGTTACTCACCAAGGCTTCATTTATTTAATACTTTAAAAGCAGTAATATTGTGAAATGTTGTCGTTTGGAAAAATAGTAGTGGTGTAACCCCCGGCATCCTGGCCAAATTTCCCCATTGGCCTCTGTCCATCATGGCCTCCTAATCATCCCCGCATATACTGATTGGCTTCATCACTGTCTCCTCTCCACCAATAAGCTGGTGTATCGTGGGCGTTTTGGCGCACTATGGCTGCCATAACATCATCCAGGTGGATGCTGCACATTGCTGGTGGTTGAGGAGATTTCCCCTTCCATATGTAAAAGTGCCTTGAGTACCTAGATAAGTGCTATATAAATATAACAAATTATTATTATTATTATTATTATTATGATTACAGATTTTTTTATCTTAAAATTACTTCAAATACATTAATTTTTTTATTAAAAAAATTATACATATTATTAAATTATATAAAAATGTATTTTAATTTTTTTATTAAAAAAAAGTCTTTACTTTCACTTTTGATCATTTGATTAATAAAATCCCAGTTTTGATCCTTGTTGAATAAAATAGTTTTTTTCAGAGAAAAAAAATCGTACTGGGAAAAAAATCATTGTACTGACAACAAACTTTTAAACCGTAGTGTACAATCGAAGACTTGAGTCAAATCTAAGGATCAGAATATTGTAAAACCTTGGTGATGGACCAGTAAATAACCACCCAGACATTGTTGCTAAGATTGCGGTTTTCCCGCGGAATTGGGATACTTTTAAGTTGTTGCCGGGGGTAAATTTTTTTTACACGGGTTGATTTCCACCCCGATTCGTACGATTTCGGCGCTCCAAAACATCCCGCAAAATTACAAATTCAGTGGAGATTTTTTTACTACATTTGGTAGGCCATTGGGCCTATCAAATGGCAGGATCCATTTACCACTTTTGTTGCACAGACCTGGCAACCCTGCACCCACACAGCAAACACTATAAAGCACACAATACACCTTAAACATATACCGTACTTAACAACGCCCTGGCAACCACCCTAGAATTGCGCTTGCATATTCTTCAGAAAATGTATAAATATATATTTTTCCTATTTGATAAGCCCTCTACTTCATTATCTAACTTTGTTTCATGTTGGAGTAACTGTTTCATATCAATGCACACATTGTTTTTAGAGTCTTGTTTTGAGAACAGAGGTTCAAAGATCAGTAAAAACCCTTAATAAATAGTGACTGAATGATTTTGTTTCAGTCTAGTTTGGATCACATGAGTTTCAGTTAACTCTGTTTCCATTTATTAATTATAATGTTTAATAAACATTGGCAAACACAGCACAAAATGGAGAATAAAATTGTGGAGAAACTGAACTGAATAAGTGAGTGTCTTCAGTGTCTGTGTGGGTCACAATCAGAAGGGGGTTCTGGATTTGGTTTTGAAAGAGAACAGTCCCCTCCTTCCCCCTCCCCACAACGTGAGAAAAATAAAACAAAGAGAGTAATGTGGAGTGCGACGGGCTGTCTCTTTCAGGGTCTCTGTGGTCTGTAGCCTGGATCAGGACAATGAGAGCCAGCACAACATACACACTAAACAAAAAAAAACTAAAACAACAAGCGCTCTGTTTCTTTCGAGAAGAAGCATTGTTGCTTTGTTAAGACGACAAAGTGGATCACCCTTGGTCCTTTGTCTTTATCCATCACACATAAGTAAAATAGTTTGCAGAGCTCAAAAATGTTTGGAGATTTCCAGGCATGATATACTCTGGCTGTTGTTTGTTTTTTATTAAACTGCTGCACTAAATCCACACAATGAATTTTGACTTGGGGATCCCCAGGCCTTAATCTGTCTGAAAATAAACATGAATTCTCCAAAGGTCATCCAGGCGGGATCCATTTGCTCTGTGTGTTGGTCTGTGTGAAATGTCAGTTTACGTTTCACTCCGAACTAATTGAACCAATGAGGTGGATGGGATTTATTCCCTGATATAATTTCAGTATTGACTATGACAGCATAGTCTTCACACTCTGTCTAATGTGAAGGTCATTTGTGCCAATGGGTGCAGGACTGTTCTTTCATTTTTGTGACCTTGCTTAGAGGAGACAGACAGCAGACAGAGAAAGAGTGAGGTTGTTGGCACTGCAATCTTTTGCTGTCCCCTCACAGACAGGTCTGCCAGGACTACACTTAGATAACCCGTCATGGGTTAAGATTAGATCCATGTCCTTCGCCACAGGGCCTGAAAAACATTGTGGTGTCAAGCCTTCACTCCTCAAATAGTCTAATTCATTTGGAAAACTAACACTGACAGAAATCTCTATATTCATACTTCTCACATTTTCCTACCATACATTCATACAATGAAAGTGAAGATGAAGATCCTTTTTGAACTAAAGAAGGTTTTACAGTCTGGTGCCACAAACATCTTCTAGTTCTTTAGACCATCAATGTATGGGTTTATTGAAGCCAATACGCTGATCAGAAAACCTATAGTTTAACATTTAAAGGGTTTGTTCACACAAAAATTCGAATTCGGTCATCCATTAATCAGCCTCATTTAATTCCAAACCCATAAGACTGTTCATCTTCAAAACACAAATAAAGATATTTAAAAATAAATAAATAATTAAATAGAGATTTCTGATCCATTACAACACAACTTTGACACTACAAAAAAGTTCATAAAGATTGTAAATTTAATCGTGTATATGAAAAATGGAAGCTCAAACCAGCTGCTTGATTGAACCAATTAGGTGTGTTTTTGAGTTTCCATTTACCATATGCGATGTGCTCTATGTATGTGCATTGATCATAAATCAAGATGGGTATCGAGAACCACTTCCATTTTAGAACTGGTTCCAAATTTGCAAGAATCGGTGATTTCGGTAAGAAACGTGCATTTCAAGTTTTCTTTTAGCACATTTTATTGTGATTTTAAACCGTTCAAGCGCAAGAAGACTTGTGTAACAGTAGCCTGATAGTCATGCTGGTGTCTCTTTAATAACGTTAATCAAACAACAAAAGATAAAGATAAAATTCACTCTCTGTTTTTGACTGAATAACTTTTGTAACTATACATTTGTAATGTAGCCTATATTGTATTAATAAACTACAGTGTTATTTTACATTTGATTACAAATTCTGTTCCTGAATACCTGAAAATCTTTAAACACTGTTTATTTCAGTTGTATCTTTATTCAGTTGCATGTATTTGTGCAATTGCTAATTTGTTCTTTTTTAATTACTGACTGTTTACTTGTCTTTAATAATGCTTGAGATTTATATTAGTTAGGCTAGTTGTTTTTCTATGGTATTTTTAAACCATAGGCAAAAGTTCCTTGTGTAAGTGTTCTTTAGCCTATTGATTTTTGTTCATGGTATTCAGCTACAATGAAATGTTTTCCAATAAGACTTAGAATAAATGTGAATGAAATCTAAGTTTTTTTTTTTACCTTATTGGAATTTAAATTATGAATCGATATAAGAATCGGAATCGATGAGCAGAAGCAAAATCGGAATCGTTAAAATCGTCCTGCTCGCCACAGTAATGGATGTTGACAATCCATTGACAATGACAATGTTGATATGTTTGATTTTGGCGGAATAGATCTGCTATACAATTGTACTGCTGTACAATATAGCATACATGAATTACCCGTAGCAGATCTATACAGGTGGAGCTGGGGAAGGTGGAGGGTATCTGAAAGTGCTGCAGCTGCTACAGCAATGCTGACCTAGTACTGTCTCTTCGGAAGATTAAACCACTCAATTCATATTTCTTTTACAATGAGCTGATACAGAAGTGCTGTATATAGCATAATTCAAACTGAAGGTGTTATAATGTCCGTGCATGCCAGACATTGGCTCATAAGCCTGTGCCTTTGAAACGGATTAACGGTGCATTATTGATAGGGCATCAGATCAAACAGAAGCTCAGATCCTGACAGACTTGGCTGTTCATATTTGCAAGGGGTCTCCATGGCAACTGACTTTAAAAGGCACTTTCTTCCTTTGCTTCAGGACTGTTTATTTTTATCTAGCTTTGCCTTTCTGGGAAACCAGATGCAGCACCTGATAAACATACATTACAAAAGCATCTGTATTTGTGATATTGTAACTCACTTTTGGAACAACTCCATGGTGATTCTACAATTCGTGGAATTGATTTAAAAGGATTTTTCAAATGGATTATTCAAACTTTTTGTCATTTTCTTAGCCTCATGTTGTCCCAAACCCCTTGAAGATTGTGTATACCGCAGTTTATCCAAAACAAGGCATAATATTCTTCAGCAACAATTTTATAAATACTTTTGGGAGTTTGAAAGCCTGAGGTCACTGTAAAAATAATTGTGAACATTCTTCACAACGTCTTATACATCTTATATAAAGTCACCTCAATAAAGTTATACAGATTTGGAACAATTTGAGAGTAGGTAAATGATGACATTTTTTTTTTTTTTGCAAACTGTTCCGTTCATACAGGAGTTTTGTATGGATTAGTAATTGTTTACTATATAATTAAGTAATTTACTTATAAATCACATTTCAAATCTAAAGTTAGGTTGAGCCAGAAAAATTTTTAATTCAATTAAATTATGACAGGAACCGGGTAAAATAATATATACAATACAAGTTAATTAATAATAAAAATATTAGAAGAAATACAACAGTATAATAAGAATGTGTTAGACAAAATTTGACGTTGACTGTAAAGTTAGCCCCATGTCAGAAACTGTATTTTTGTTTTGTTTATTGCCACAGCCTCAGTTCACAGAGTCCCACTCACAGTCCCAAAGACTCCATCAGCCTATCAGACGTGAAGGCAGGACTGTTAGACACCTTGTCAAGAGAGAAAACTATTAAATCAGGTATTGATCCATTTCAATCAATCATCTGGACATAGATGGTCTCGTCTACGTACAACAGTCTTGACCTATCCCTTTTTACCATTAGAGGACACAGTGAAATTGGCCCTGTGCGACCAGGCCATTGTCTCGGGGCATGATGGTCTAGCTGGTGACTGCACCTGGGAGGACAAACTGTGTGAGCAACAGGAACAGCTGGAGAAGGAGATGCAGGAGGCACGGCAAATGGTGTCCAGCCTTCAGGTGACAATAGCATATATTATCACCTAATTTATTTTGTATTGCATTTAGAGAGCTTGTGGCTTATAACAGGTGGTTTTGTAGGCTCTCCTTCTGCACGGTTCATTACCTGAGGATGAGCAGGAGGTGACGCTTAGTCTGGGTGAGGGAGTTGAAAATGCAGAGCAGCAACTGGTGCGTATCTTTAATTATGTCACAATTGTGTTTTACCCCAAATTGGCCTCTTTTTCTTCCATATCCTGCATATCCCTCCCTCTTGATAATATGTGACCTCCTTTGCCCCTCCCTCCCCCATCTCTCTCATTCTCTCCTGCTCTTTCACTAAGCTCTGTCAGGGCAGATCATGTTACTCTCACAGTGAACTTTGCTTTGTTTGTGGGAGAGACGCAGGTATCCGTTTCTCCCCTTCTCTCCTACGTTGCCTGTTTCTCTCTTCCAGTTCTTCTCTTTTTTCTATAAGGTTGTCGTGTGAACCAGTTCCTTCTGTGTTTAGTGTAATATGTAGTAATATATGTAGTAAAATATATGTGGTTTTGTTGGTTTGTGCTACAGGTTGTAATACAAAGTCGTCTGGACCAGAGCATGGAGGAGAGTCAAGATCTAAAGGTGCGCATTATTCATATTATTATATTACTATATATACACGTTTAATCTCTCTCTTTTTCTAATAACTGCATTAGTCTGCTATCAATGGCTCAAGTCTCTGCTACTAGCTCTAAAATTACGTTTTGTAATGAGCAACGGAGGCTTGTGTGTGTATATATATATAATATAGTGTGTGTGTGTGTGTGTGTGTGTGTGTGTGTGTGTGTGTGTGTTTGTGTCGTGCGTGTGTGCGTGCGTGCGTGCGTGCGTGTGTGTGTGTAATTATAAATATTATTAATAAGATGACATAATTATATATTTTTAAATTAATTTGATATTTTCCCCCCTGAATCATTCTGCTGGAAACACACACTGTTATATATTACTTGTCCATCTCTGTACTGTGTTTTAGCATATATATTTTTTTACATCCAGAGGGAGCTATTGAGGTTCAAACAGGAGGCTCGCAACCTGCAAGGAGTGAAAGTGAGTCTTATTCATCTCCAAACTCCACATGCCTATAAATAAGACCCTCAAGCTGATGATACATGGGACAACTTTTTGAGCAATGTTGCTGGGCAATGTTGCTGTCAACTAGGTGAGACACACAGGGCCCACGACTGATCTAAAGTATCCAGATAGAAATTTGTTGTGCCCATTCTCAATGGGAAAGTGCCCAAGTAACATCGCTCGGCAACATTGCTCAAAAAGTTGCACCATGTATGATCACCGTCACACTTAACAGCATAAAACAGAGCAAGTTTGAGATTGATTAACCCTGTCCCGTGTCATCAGGATGCTCTTCAGCAGCGTATGGCTGTGCAGGAGTCCTCAGTCCTGCAGCTCAAACAGGAACTCCTGCGCACCAGTATGGCCAAAGATGAGCTGGCAGGACAAAATGTGAGTGCATCTGTCTTTATGCAATGCATATTAAATTATTTTCAGTTAAACCATATCTGAAACCGGTTGTCAAGTATTATCTGTGTATATCTTTTCAGGCTGAGCAACAGAGGAAGCTAGAGGAGAGGAGCAGACTTCTCTGCGAATATAAGGCATGTTTTTCTAGTTTAGTTTTTTAGTGATATGAAAAATATAATCATGTTTATTACAAAAATGTACCATAATATATGGTATTTATTACAATTCTACTAATTCCACTGTTTTTGATTTGTTTTTATATAAATTATAATGTTTTCTTTATTTGTGATATATAGTGTAAATTCATCTGTTTAATGTTGTCACCTTAATTTAGATCCTCTGTTTTTAAAGATATTATCAAAAGACTGTAACTTTTGCTTTTTTTTCACCCTTCAAATATCTTCAGTCTTGAATGTTACTACTTTTGATTAGTAACTTGTAGTGTAAGCTAACTACTTTTTCAAAAGAGCAGACTGACTTTAAATTATGATTAGCTTGTAGCTTCCTTCATATTAAAAGATGCTATTTCTAATAAAATGCTGATCATATAATTAAACCACATATGTAATCTATTTGAACACTGTCTTTGTGCTGCACAGAAAGAACTGGGCCAAAAAGATCGACTTCTGCAGCAGCAACAGCAGAAGCTGGATGAGGCACTGCGCAAGCTGACAGCCAGCAGCAGCCAGCAGGTACAACATCAAACAGAGTCTGCAGACTGTGAAGGAGAACTGCATGATGGGAATGCAAATGCAGAATAGTTACTGCTTTCCTAACAGAGGCAGAGATGGATAAGGTGGATAGTGTCTTAACTTAACATCATAAACCTTTGTCAACCAGCTTTATCATAATCAGGGCTCGACAAAAAAGACAGTGCCTGACCACTAGTGTGAGAGAGGTTTGGGCTATTTGATGGAACCGACACACATGGTCAACTAATTTCAGTTTGCACATGCATAGAGCTTCTGTTAAGCATACAAACTCAAAAAGAGTAAGAACCTGCTCTTACGTCTAAAAACAGCTTGAGACATGTTTTTGAAACCTGAGCTATTTTTTATTTGACATGTGACTTTAAAGGTGTGAAACACGATGCAACAGCTCAAAGTTGTTGTTCCTGTGTGAATAAATCACACTGTTACACAGTGGCTGTCATAACATGTTTTCATGACACATTTATTTAAACATACATTATTAAATAATCAAGACATTACTAACAGGTTAAGTAAATATAATGAATAGGCTAATATAGTGCCGATGCAAAATGCTTCTCTCTAGAGTTAATTTCTCTAGCGAACTAACCTGCTGACGACACAATTCCTATCTTCTATCTTTCCACACTTGAAACACTGGTTGAGAGATGTAAACACATCGATCATCGTCTCTTTTTACTGGTAGAAAACAGCGTTACATTGCCTTTGGATTGGAGAGTGGATCGCCTGTGACTGAATGTATTCGTCGTGCGACTGCATGCACTGAACCGTGACGTCCGCACCTACATGTACCGTTACACCCCTATTGTAAGGTTTTCTTTTTTGCAAGTGAAAATGTCACCAGGGAACGTACCAGCGTAAAAAAAAAAATACTTATTGTTGAGCCCTTATGATTAACCTGTTTACCAAATTATGTAGCAGAAGACTCCTCCACTTGTTTTTGTAGGATTATTGTGTGTGAAAGAGAATGTCTCTGTGTTTCTCAGGCTTGCCTGCAGAGGGAGCTGGAGCACAAGGAGAGTATTCTCAAAGAGTTAATGAGCCATGAGAACGAGGTATCACACCTATTCATATTAGTCTGTGTTTTCCCCACAGCTGTTTGTTTTCACACATTGCAGAGTATGTTTAGTGCTTCCATTAATCATTAAAGATTCAAGTAAAGACTTAGAAAAGTCTTATTTTTCAGCTTCCTGGCTCGCAAAACAACGGCTACTCACACCCACCACCGGTCACAACATCAAAACCACACCATGGGGTAAATAAGCCTAAAGCCTTTTCTCAGTGATATTATATTATATCTATAGAGATCTATGTAATTGTGTCTCTTGTAGGCCGAGGAGCTGCAGTTAGTAAGAGATGCTCTGCGTAGTCTGAGGAACAGCTTTGGAGGTCACGACCCTCAGCATCACACTCTGGACACGCTTGAGCAAGGTGTGGCCAGTCTGATGGATCGCCTCTGTGACCTGGAAACACGCCACAAACAGGAGAGGAGGGTACGAGGAATGTTTGCTCGTTCTCACACGGCGGGTTTTGCAACTGATTTACATTGCGCCAGAATTCTTTGTTCTCAAATCAATCTGTTCCTCTGTAGAACCGAGGCAAATCTCCAGGACATAAAGCATCTCACTCCGATGGAGACTCCTGGCCTCCTACTTCAAGTAAGAATACATCCTAATCCCACAGCCTGTGTTGAAGTGCGAGGGGTTTACCAAAGAATCCACAGTGAAATGTACTGAACAAACATTCGAAAATAAACTGCCACATTCATAATATTAGGATCACTTGAAAGGTCATTTTATTTTTAGTCCAGTGATCCTGTTGTAGCAATTATTATATAACATGTGAGTGAGCGGGACTAAAGAAGCAATGATGCAGAAGCAGAGGTTGATTTGACAGTGGAGGCAGTCTTGTGCTGATGAATTCATCTCTTATTATGTAATAAAAACCGGGAAGTACAAAAGAGTTGCTTTTCCAGCTTGGCAATTAAAAGCTGTTTTTGTACTAACATGGACATTTGAAGTTCTGAAACTTACAGTAGTTTTTTTATAGCACAATGTCAAAAAATGTGTTTTCTCAATTTATGACCCCTTATTTGTACTTGGTTTCTCGGTAGTTATATTGCTGCATATTTAAAACACTACTGAAGTGAAGAATCTCCTCTGTTCACTTACAGAAATTGCTCATTCTCACAGCAGCCCTGCGTTAAACTCATCAGCGTGCACCAAAGTCCTGTACTTTACTGACCGCTCACTCACGCCATTCATGATCAACATCGCCAAGAGGTCAGTCAGACTCTTTGTTACACATATATTTGGCTTGAGTGGGTCTTTAGTCTTAAATCTCTATAATGCAGTATACTTTAGGTATGTGCTATGAAACCTTTCATTGTCTTATGTCTGCAGGCTGGGGGAGGTCACCTTGCGAGACTTCAAGGATGCCGTAGACCGGGAAGGCAATTATCGGTACCATTTTAAAGCGCTGGATCCAGAGTTTGGCACTGTGAAGGAAGAGGTAATGCCACATAATCAATCAACAGGATATATTCTCTCTATATTCAAGCATCTAAATCAGTGGTTGTCAACATGGGGGCCACACGAGGACTTAAAATTATCTGAAAAATATTATTAATAATAAGTAGAATCAGGCAACCACTAGCTGGCACATCAGACAGCTCGTGCAAGTATGGATGACTCAGATTCAACTACAACAGCAGCATACAACAACATATATTGGTTCTATAAAATATGGTGGCAAATATGGCAAAAACAACAATGTTACTCACTTATCGAGCAGAAACAAAGCTACCTCGAAGTCTGTTTTCAGACCTTCCTGGCTGCTCTCTAACATCTCTCCAGTGCTGGAAAGCTTTTTCAATATTAGCACGGGTCCTAAAGCTCTTGCCTTATTGTAAACCTAGTTTTTCTGAAAAAACAGGTTTATCTTATATTCGAGTCTATACTTTTATATGTCAATAATACACCCACAACAATAGGTGGCGCCAAATACGTGATCAACAAGTGTGCTTAGAAATATGGTGTGTCAGAGTGTAATGTTAGAAAATTGCAAATGCAAAAAGACGCTAACAATGCTTAAAAATGCTTACAGTCAAAGAAAAGCTTACTGTCCAAGAGCCATGTGACGACTGTCATGTTTGCTTGCCTCACTGACGGGTCCAAACTTCCCCTGTACGTGATTTTAAAACATAAAATGGTACCCAGATTTTAAAACTAGACAAAAAAGATTTCACTTATACTGTTCATGAAATTTTGGTAGACTACATTAATTTTCACTATGAGATGGATAGCCTAATTTTTATTTAATTCAGATGGCTTACAGGTTATTTTTATGGAAAGTCAAAAAGGGGTTATTTTTAAATGTGATATTTTGGTACATTTTTTCTAGTATTTACCATATTTTCAATATTTTATATTTTCAACCATGCCTACTGCTGATTGGCTACAAGTGTGTTTTGGTGCTCCGTGGATAGGTTCGATCCACTCCTATTTACACAGCCAGGACTATGTACAAACTAGGGCTGTGCGATTAATCGAAATCGTAATAAAATCGCGATTTGAGCATGCGCGATTTCTAAATCGCTTCATAGCACGATTTTTTCCGCGCTCCCGGCTGCCGGCTCCAACCTCGCAGTATGCTATCTGAACCAATCAGAATGCAGCGCGCCTAAATTGAGCGCGAGAACAGAACAGACCGGGCGGGTAGCAGAGATTTAGTGAACTGCGAACAGGTGCGCGTGCCAGAAGGGAGCGCGAGTGCATGGAAATAGTAGCGCAAAGGGGCTTGCCTCACCAGTTTCTTTCTCTGGGAAGGTAAGGGAATACCATTGGTTGGTTTACAAGTAGTTTCCTCCGCTGCGGCTGTCAGTCATTCTCCATTCAGCATCAAACAGCGCGTCGCGTTCGGTTACGACAGTCAACGATGCAACTCTCTCTAAGTCAAGATGGTCATTCAATGTTAATATTATTAAACTTGATCTGTAGATAAAGCTCTATGGTTTTGCATTAAATGACTATCTTGCTGGACTGTTCGTTTCTACCGTGTGTCTGTTAGATCACAACACTAGAGTCAGAGCACTATAATTGTTCATCACGCGCACAGTAACTGAAATTTAAAACTGTTAAAAGAAAAGGCTCAATAAACTATTGCATAGATAGATACTGTATAATACACTATGCATCGATATGTATTTCCTTTGTGCTTTGAACTTTTCAATGCGGACTCGACGCGCTGCGCCTGCGCGCTGTGACAGTGTTGCTTCAAGCGCATCATTCTGCGCTCGGGATGCGCATAAGCGCTTTGTGCAGCACTGTATTGGAGTCTTTCATAATCAGATCATAATACTTTTGCTCAATGAAAGATTATTAATAGACTTTTTTGTTCTGTTTTATCTATCATATTTTGTTGCCTCATTAAACAGCTGTGCTATACTTAATATGTCTTA
Organism: Chrosomus eos; assembly: GCA_036326025.1. NCBI lineage: Eukaryota > Metazoa > Chordata > Actinopteri > Cypriniformes > Leuciscidae > Chrosomus > Chrosomus eos. The sequence continues at coordinate 19,971,189 of CM070834.1, forward strand.
ATTTTATAGTAGACTAGACTATATATAAAATAATTGATCTTTTTGATTTTGAATGTATTTTACAACAATACAAAGAGCAATATGTAATGTTTTACTAGATTTGGTGCTACACGATAAAGCTCTAATTGGTTTCCTTTGGAAATATGTTTCAAATTCACACAAAAGGCATTAAAACTGTAAAGCATGTATGTTTGTGTCAAAATCGTGATTAAAATCGAAATCGAAAAAACCCCCAAGAAATCGTGATAATTTTTTTTTGTCCATATCGCACAGCCCTAGTACAAACATCTTATTTTCAGCACAGAACAGACGTCTAACAACATATATTCACAAAATTGTTTGTTTAGATGTTTTTTTAACGCTGTTGAAAATATTACATTTTCAACAGCATTTCTCATAAATCACTTACTGCACCTTTAAATTATCTGTTAAAAATGTTAATATATGTTTTTGACGGTACAGTCAAAAAGGCTGAGAAGAGAACCACTGATTTAAATTAAATAAATCAATTACATTTTTTTATTAAAATGCTACATAATATTGTATAAACAGAAAGTAATTGAAATTACTGGCTTCTCTCAGGTTTTCCAGGATGATGCAGTGGTGCCTGGCTGGGAAGGGAAGATCGTGGCCTGGGTAGAGGAGGATCATGGGCAAATAGGGTACTGCGTGCACCTACACAGCTGGCATCCACATCTGTTTCTCACCATTTTAAGCTCACCCGCTCTTTCTTTCCTCCACAGGACCTAACAATCTGCAAGAATCTGTCAAAGGAATTTAAGACATCTGTGCCAAAAATGAAATAACATTGATTTGTAACTTAAGTGTACAGGGAATGGAATCCTCTTCAGTGCTCTAAGAAAGTCCCACCCACTTTTTACTCAATCCTGCATGAGCTGAACAGCAGAATGAACCTGAAAGGAGATGGAGGAATATCCGAAGGATCACCAGATGGAGAAAGTCCCATTTTGTGTCCTGTCCAGACCGGTTGTAATACACGCATATAACTTTACAGAGGATGGGAGAAAAGCATTTCTGATCTGTTTTAAAGGTCTTGCCATAGAACAGACACCCATTCCGAATGCTTTATGAGCAGACAAACTCTTCACTTGTGATGCAAGGAGCCTTTCGTTTGTTACTGTAATGACACACTGGATTTCTCAATTTACCTACTTTAAAGAAGGTTCTGCCAGAGTACTTTTTTGTTTATTTCGTTTAACCAAAATTGGGCAAGAGACAAGTAGGGAATCTTGACTGTCAAGAGTACTTGAGTGAATGTGTTGTGAATCTTAAGAAAGAATAGCAGTAAAATCAAGTGTGAGTATAGAATGGACAAGTTTAAAGCCTGTAGTTGCCTCGCTATGAGATTTTTTTTATTTTTTTATTTTTATCTTAAAGTAAGAGTTTCCCTAAAACATATGTTAGACACATTCCAAGGACCAAAGCATTTTGCTTGTTTGATATATGATTTTACGTTATCATTCAGTATGTCATTTTAAAAAGCCCTCTGTTAGTAACATTCACACAGGCGATGAAGGCTTTTTCGTATGAATGTCTTTTGATAGTATGAACTGAAGATTTGACTCAATGGCATAAATGTGAGTTTACTATTCATGATTTTGACACAATATATAAATGTAGTACATATAATTAGCAAGAAAGCGCTTTCTGATTTTTGCAGGCTTTCAAATGTAATTTTAGAAACTACGAGATGTGCTGTTCAACTGCACTGATTTAAGTTTACAGGAAAGTGCCTGGAATCTGCTACAAGAGAGAGGTGACCCGGTTTGCCTTTTGTATTTTTGTTCTGTTTTATATTTATGTAAATATGTTTATATCTGAGAGACAGAGCGAGGCATAGTGCCTTTACACTGTATAAATGATGTCCTATAAATACTGAATAATATTTTAAAGATATGAAAATGTCTCAGAGAAGCCTGTTGCTAACAAGAACAGCGTTGTTCACTCACAATGGATGGTTAAAGCAAGCTGTATGCTTTACTGAAATTCTGCTTTTACCCTCCTGATTTCTGGTTGAAGAAGATTGTTATTTGGTTTGCAAATAAACAGTTTGAAGCAGTACATTATGTATGTGTTTTTTATTAAATAAACGTTATTGTTAAAAGTATTATCATTACTATTCATCTTTTTTATCCCCCTATAGTTCTAGTTAAAGAATATTACATTCAATAATCTTTATTGTATGTATGTACAGTATGTTATATTTTTGTTGATATTTGGAACAGCACTCACACAAAACTTATTGTAGGAAATATAAAATGATCTTTTTTTACATTTGAATGAATAAAATAACCACAAAGCAACTGTTTCTGAGATATAGTGGACCATTAGACCAAGATACCCATGACGTAAATAAAAACTTATAATCCCATGATCTCTTCGAGTAGATTTAAAAAATGTATAAAATATTAAAATAGAATGGAATGTGTGAAATATTAATGATTTGACATGGTTTAGGTGGGCATCTCCGAGTCCGAGATGGATCAATCGAGTGTCTCACCGCCCCGGGTCGTTAGATGGCGCTGATTCATTTCATCAGCAACGCTCACTGCGAGCAAAACATCTCGCGAAGTAAACATTCACGTGTTGTTACGTTGGTCACACACTATCTAGTCTACGAAATAGAGTGAAAATGCGGGAGAAAAATAACAAAGAGAAGAAAAAGGTAACCGATGACCCTGTAAAGAATTTTGAGAAATGGAAAAAGAAGTACGATAAAACGAAAACCAGAGTCAAACGAGCTCAACAGAGCACTAGGAAGAAACGCGACTGGGAGGTGGAGAGAGAAAATATACAGAGACTGGTGAATAAATACTCGGAGGTAAGATATATGTATCTGCTGATATTATGAAGCAGTTCTGGCATCTATTGCTTGTTTCGAGGGGATGCCACGTGTTAATTTACCTGTTGTGACATCTGGCTTGACAGACAGATCAGTCACCGTGTAAACCGTTGACATTTAGCTAAGAGGATCAATGTTAACAATCATAGTCCTTATGATATTGTGGGACATGCTGCAAGTGTTGCTGATAGTTGTATCTGGTCAAGAAGCATTTCAGCTCAGGTCTCACATAAACATATTTTTTCAGTGGCCACTGGTTCTTGAGTCCTGGGACAGAACAGGCCACATATAACTGATATAATGTTTACGTATCAAGAATTTGGATTTGATTAAGCATGTTAAGTGTTCAGACGTGTTTCAGTGGTCTGCATCTTGCATTTTATATGCTACATCTGATGCATCAATTTGATATTTTCTGAGGTCCTAATACACCCAATCCATCTTAAAACATGCCACTTGATTTTCTTGTGAAGGTTTTGACATGAGTAACTGTATTCCTAGATCAATTCCAAAGAGGCTGTTAAGTTCTCTGATTTTCCACTCTCAAAAAAGACTCTGAAAGGTGAGAATCTTGTTTATTTGCATGCTTATACGTTCACTTAAGTCTTCTTGACGTTAATAATGATCTTGAACATGTCATTAGGTCTTCTTGTGGCTCAGTACAGGCAGCCCACAGAGATTCAGAGGCAGACTATTGGCTTTGCTTTGCGAGGTAAAGATGTTCTTGGTGCTGCAAAGACGGGCTCTGGAAAGACTTTGGCCTTCCTCATCCCGGTAAGCAATACACCTCTGAGGTTTTAACTTGGTAACATTATTCGGTAGCTCTTGAGTCCGGTTCCCCATGTACATATGATGTACTTATTACAGTAATTGCAATAACTGATTAATAACTAGGTACTAACCCTGAACCTGCGCATAAACCTAACCTTAACCCATGTAGTTACCTTATATTACCCAGTATTTTCTTAGGTAAGTACACTGTTAAATAGGTCAACCCAGTATTCTTTCAAGAAGATAGATTGGTTTGTGTTAAATGGATACAATTGTATAAACTGTTAATTTTGTTTTCATTAAAAAAAGGCAATTTGTTTATATTAATATTTATGTTATTTTAGATTTATATTATTGTTTTGGAAATATGTACACTACCGGTCAATAGCTTAGAATAATTAAGGTTTTATTTTTAAATGTTTTTAAAATAATTATCTTGTGCTTTTATTTGAACAAAAATGCAGAAAAAAAAATACTGTGAAATATTATTACAGTTTAAAATTTTCAAACATGAAAATGTTCAAATGATATTATTCCTGTGATGACAAAGCTGAATTTTCAGCATCATTTCTCCAATCTTCAGTGTCACATGATCCTTCAGAAATCATTCTAATATGCTGATTTGATGCTCAATTATTAATAATGGTTCTTAATATTGTCTATTTTGAACAGTTTTGCTGCTTAATATTTTTGTGGAAACTGATGTCTTTTTTCTTTGTATAGAAAGAATACATTAAATAGAATGTTCAAAAGAATAATGCCCGAAAATTCAACTTTGTACCTCAGGAATAAATTACATTTTAAAATATATAGCAGTTGTAATCATTTTTTGCAATATTAGTGTTTTTACTGTATTTTTCATCAAATGTGGCCTTGGTGGGTATAAGAGACTTCTTTCATAAACATTCAAAAAACATAATTATTCTAAACTTTTGACCGGTAGTGTAATATTTATAATATAATATTAAACACGTTATATTTATGTAAATAATATGTAATGAACATTTTAGAGAACCATGAGGTTGAGTAAAAGATGATAGACTTTTCATTCTGCAGTGTTACTCAGAATTCAAACCTCATTTGTAAGCCTCTCTAATTCTGTCTCCAGGTTTTGGAGTGCTTGTATCGTGAACAGTGGACTGCAGATGACGGCCTCGGCGCTCTCATCATCTCTCCCACCCGAGAGCTGGCCTATCAGACCTATGAGGTGTTGAGGAAGATCGGCAAGAACCATGAGTTTTCTGCCGGCCTTATAATTGGTGGAAAGGTGTGACTCTCTAGTTTTTTGTGTTTCTCGTGGTTCTTGCATGTTTGTGTCTAGGTTTTTTTTATTGTGTAATAATTTATTATAATTTGTCAATGACTGCAGGATCTGAAAGGTGAATCAGAGAAGATCCATCGCACAAATATCATTATCTGCACCCCAGGACGTCTGCTGCAGCACATGGACGAGACGTCCACCTTTCATGCTTCAAATCTACACATGCTTGGTAAGATGATGTTTGGATAATGCTGTGAAAACACTTCTGTTCAAACTAGGGCTGGGCGATATGGCCTAAAAATAAAATCTCCGATTTTATTTTTTTTAATTCGATTTACGATTTTTTTACGATTTTCCCCCCTACTTATTAAGGAAAGCAATACCTACAAACGGCAGACAACTTAAGCAAATTTTGCTTTTATTTAATCAAAAGCAAGACAAATGTAACCCCCATTTCTGGAATGAATAATAAATAAATGAACACCCTCTTGGAATCAAAGTCCCAACTGTGTTTGTCTAGACTAATAAGAGACAAACATTCACCTTGCGAGTATAGCACCATTTTCTAAAGCATTACCAATACATTCAAATCTGAGGAAAATTGTTATAATTCGAGGATTTGCCAGCATACAGAATTCAGCACTGAACAAAAAGTATGTTTTGAGCGGTGAGGGGAGTCTGTTTTAAATGCTTAAATTGGCCATTGCGTTCAAGAAATCAACACTGGTATGTCTGTGATTGGCTACATCGCTCAATGCTGCAAACATATTAGAAATAGAAACTCTGGCCTGTAAATCGTTTCTATTTTGTTTTAGTTGTTCTTGTTGCTTTTCTGCAACAGATTAATAAAAATGTATTAGTTTTTATGTTTTAATCATAGATATTTCTAGTTTGCGGGAGTCCCGCGAATCGTTTTATTCTCCCGCAAACCGCACACACAGAGTGAGTGCATTACCCCCCGCGCTCGCGCTCGGCCATCAAATCTAGTCCCGCGCCGCACTCTATTGCGTTGTCAGTGCACGTCTCTCAAAGGCCCGACCCGAGGATAGGAACGGGAAATATCGGCCCGACCCGCTCGAGCAGAATACGCTTGAGTTCACTCGTATGCTAAGGAACAAACTTCCCACTCTCACCGGTAGCCATGTCGCTTGCTGTATGCTGTTGCAGTTTCGTGTGTGCTATGATGTTGTTGTCGTCGCTTGCCATACTGCTACGTGAGTGAAACTAACGCTACGGAAACTCCGAGGGGCCAAAAATGCGCCATTATTCAAAAACTCGATTTATTTATTTTCAAAATCGCCCGCATCAAAAAATTCGAATTAATTCATTTAATCGATTTTTCGCCCAGGCCTAGTTCAAACGTTTGGGGTTGATAAATATTTTTTTTATGTTTTTGAAAGACATGCTCAGCAACTCCATTTATTTAGAAAATGCTCACATGATTGTGTTTCAGAAATCATTGTAATATGCAGATTTGGTTCTCAAGAAACATTAATGTTGAAAACAGTTGTGCTGCTTGATATTTTTGTGGAAACTTTGATGCATTTTTCCATGATCTTTGACTAATACAGAGTTCAAAAGAACGGCATTATTTTAAATAGAAATCTTATATCAATGTAAAAGTCTCTGCTGTCACTTTCGATCAATTCCCTGCATCCTGACCCCAAACTTTTCAACTGTGGTGTATATGTGTGGAGGTCTCATTTTCTTCCCATTATTTTCAATAACATGACATGCATCCTCTTCCACGGCAGTACTTGATGAAGCCGACAGGATTCTAGACATGGGTTTCGCTGACACACTCAATGCCATTGTTGAAAACCTCCCGAAAACACGACAGACCCTTCTCTTCTCCGCCACTCAGACCAAGTCTGTCAAAGATCTGGCCAGACTGAGCCTGAAGGACCCAGAGTATGTGTGGGTCCATGAGCAGGCCAAGTTCAGGTAAGATCGTGATTTGTGTTGTCAGTTGGGTCAGTCAGCTTGCTCTTAATGTCAGTGGCTTTTTGACATCATGGGCATGCAGATCTTGTACACTAATCTTCTCTGCAGTACTCCTGCAACTCTGGAGCAGAACTATGTGGTGTGTGAGCTGCACCAGAAAATCAACATGCTCTTCTCATTTTTGAGGAGTCACCTTCAGAAGAAGATCATAGTCTTCTTTGCCTGTTGCAAAGAGGTAAGGGCTCAAAATATTTTTGTTCTGTAGTACATAAAGCGTTAATTTCCTTGGGTGGGTACTCTATTGAAGTCTAAAACTATTGAATCTGCCCAGAGTCATTCTGGATCTGCCATAAACCATCGATAACGTTTGGTCGTGACGTATGTCTTTTCCCGAACCCCGTGGGCCACTACATCATGGCCACCAACAAAACTAAGCAAAGATTGTTCTTGCTCCGGCTTTAACTTCTTGATATTCGGCAGCGTTGCCACAATGGCTTCGTTCGCATCTTTCTCCGCTGCCATTACTGAACTACAACTCAAAATAACGCACAACATCAATGTCATTGTTCTCAGCCACTCCCTCTGTTCGCTGATTGCCCCGGTAAAAAATTGACCGAAGAAAACCAAAGACTTCAGCACAATCTCAGACGTAGTACTGAAGGAAAATGAATATTGAGTGGAAGTACGTAGGAGGGCGGAGCCAGGCTAGTAAAAAGGCCCTACACCATACTAATAAAATATTGTTTGTTTCATTGTCCAACCCGTGTTGAATTGTTGTGTGTTATAACGTGCTGTTATAACTTATATTCCTTTTAAAACGGTTAATACCAAATCTATTTTCAGGGTGGTCATTATCAATACTAATTTTGTTATGTAATGTAATTATTTATCTCTGTTAGTAGTTGTGTAATTCTTTTGAGATATAATTTTTTCTCCTTATGTTTAGGTTCAGTATCTGTTCCGGGTCTTCTGCCGGTTACGTCCCGGTATCTCTGTACTTGCTTTGCATGGGAAACAGCAGCAGATGAAGAGGGTGGAGGTTTACAATGACTTTGTCCGCAAGACCTCTGCAGTTCTTTTTGCCACAGATATCGCTGCCAGAGGACTTGGTAATGGAAATTTGTTCTGTTGCTGTCAATTTATTGTGTTGATTGACTACAAATCTCAGCAAATGTGTTTGAATATCTGTTTAAAATTGTATTGATTGATCAGCATGTCCTACAAAGAATTCAGTTTGATTGACAACCATATTTGAAGAATTTTGTTTTTGGTCCTAGACTTCCCTGCTGTGAACTGGGTGCTGCAGTTTGACTGTCCTGAAGATGCAAACACATACATTCACAGAGTTGGCAGAGCTGCCAGGTAACCCTCATACACAGTATTATAAACTCTTTTATTCTGTGCTCGCTTACATTTTGAAACCTCATTGTAAAAATCTTAACAGGAATCTGCATTTGCACTAGAGTGTTTTTAGCTGTAACACTAGGTGGCAGATTTGATCTGTTCCTCATCACTTCCATATTCTCGATAGATATGGAAACAGTGTTGAAATTTGAATTCTGCTCTTCAAATTTTTTTTAATGATATTTATAGGTCCTTTTTATATGTGCTCTTGTCTTATTCCTTGATGCTCTTACAAACACGCTAGCATGTTTTATATATTTCTCAAATAAACAGTAGGTTTTCTGACGCTTGCACTAAATCTTGTTACAGAAATTCATATTCAAACACTGTACAGATTTTTCTATTGACACTGCCCATGATGGATTAATGCCAGCTCAACTATTGAGTGGGTGCATTTTTGGACTCTGGCTTGACTTGTTTGTTTCACCTTGAGGGCAAATATTAGGCTCTACAGTCTAGCTACAGAAACATGTCAAGTTTCTCAACGCTTAGAGCGAGACAGCACACACCTGCCGTCCACCAAAGCTGTCTATTTTCTTTGTGCTATACTTGTCTTTTCAGTATGGAATCGATATCCTCAGTAACTCCCCTTCATAGATCACCACCCTCAGCAGAAAGCTTTAACACGAGCACTCATAGAGCTGAGTGTTTAAAAAAAGACACCTTTGTGTGAGAGGCCTGTATTGCTGCAGACCACCCAGTGGGACTTAAAGGGATAGTGCGCCTAAAAATAAAAAATCTGACATCATTTATTCATGCCGTTCCAAACCTGAATGCTAATATTTGTTTTCTGTCAAAGAAAAGAAGACATGTTTTGAGTGCAATTATTCCTTTTAACTCTCTATTTCTCTGTAGGTATAAGGAGGAAGGTGAGGCGCTTCTGGTCCTGTTGCCCTCGGAGGAAAAAGGCATGATTGCACAGCTTCAAGAGAAAAAAGTTCCCATTAACAAAATCCAGTGAGTGCAGCTCTTCTTTCCTGTGTGATTGCACAGTTGAAAATAAGATGGGTTTTGGAAATGTTTAGTTTTGTGTGTGAAATGTGGCCTGTTTCTTCTCTGGATGCTGGTTCATCAGCATTACTGTATGCAGAGACTGAATGTCAAACTGCAGTCTCAGTCTCCACCGCCCTGATTATATGTTTGCTATTAGTCATTGTTACTGTAGTTGAGTATTTGAGATTTGAGTCAATTTGTGTGCTTTACATGATCTACCATTATTTATTTACATTTATTTAATTATCAGACAGTATATAAAATATAATAAAATAACATGAAATAAAATAATACAAGAATCTAAAATATAAAATATTTGTATGTTTTTATTTTATAAATATTATCATATATAAGTGATCTATATATGAATTTTTTTTTATAATCTGTTTTTGATAATCAGTTAATAAACTACATTTTAAAAAGCCTTTTTTATTTTTTTACATTTTAAAACTGTTTTATTTTATATCCATTATATCCACTGTATATATATAATAATAATGCTTTGACCACAGATTGTAATACCAGGTGTAAACAAGGCCATTGACTTAATCATTTGTTTTAATTCATTCTCAGAGTGAACCCAGAGAAGTTGGTGTCAGTTCAGCAGAAGTTGGAAGCCTTCCTGGCACAGGAGATGGACCAGAAGGAGCGGGCGCAGAGGGTAAGGTCAAAGAGGAGACCTGACTTCCTGTGCAGTCTGTCACACCTCGCCTTGAACACTGAAGGTTGATGTTATACTGTAGAGCAGAGCCATGCTTTTAGGATAATCTGATTGTCTGCCTCACGCTCGGGACTGAGCTTTGTGAGGCTTATTATAGAGAGATGAGCAGCGTGAAACGTAATCGGGCAAATTTGCTGCCATGAAACGCCTGCTTGTGCACTCTCACTAATGTGTTTATCAGGGATAAGTTTTCAGATTTTATCCTCTGTAATACATCTTCTATTTTTTCCCCTCCTCTCAACTGCAGTGTTTCGTGTCTTACCTCCGCTCAGTCTATCTGATGAAGAACAAAGATGTCTTTGATGTTTTCCAGCTCAAACTCCCAGAATATGCCATGTGAGTGGATGCTGTGAAGTAATGCCCAGTACCAGCTGTCTTCTGTGTAAATGTGTTCAAACGCATGAGTACTTTAAAATGATGTGTCATTGTTATGCAATTAAATCCTCCTAAAAGAAACCTTCACCATCTGCTTTGAAAAGAGACCGTTTAATACATCTTTTTTCATTCGTAATTTAAAAAATAAAAATCATAGTTTAGTGGTTAGTGTCTATATTCTCGGCTCTCTTTCCTCATATTTTCCTGTCCCCCCATAAATGATCTGTCATATTTATGGTCCTACTTAACAGTTTATTTTTAAAGCGGCATGTAACTGTTTAATAAAAACATTACTATACATTTTACATAAAATATTTATATTATGAATAAATATTTTATTTTGTATAAGCTATTTTATTTTAATAAATAGTTGTTGTTTTTTCTTGTGCGCAAATTTCTATCTCTATTTGTAAAAAGTGGTAATATATATTCAGCAGTCGTGTTTATAATCCTATTTTAATAGTTACTTTCTTTTAAAACGGCATGTAACTTTTTTTTATTCATTTTTTAAAATATTTCATGTTTTATTTAATATATAATTTTTTTAATTGTATTTAGATTGTTTTTTTTTTATATAAACTTTTTGTTGTTGTTTTGGCCAAAACTCTCTTGGTTTAAAAAAAACTCTGTTTTCAAAAAGTTTGGTTCTCATACATTTTTTTTAAAAAAAGAGGCATTTGATCGTTCAATTCCATTTTTGTGTGATCTCATCACTGTCAGGTCAATGGGTTTGGCGGTGGCACCACGGGTCCGGTTCCTCAGTAAGACCCAGCAGCAAAAGAGCGGAGCGGCGCAGGACGACAGCGGTGCTGCGGGACACGAGTCTGAAGATGAGCTGCAGAGCTTCAAAGCCAAACTCGAAGGACAACAAGCTGAGTCTCAGTCCTCACAGTCTGAGGAAGAAGAAGACGACGAAGAGGAGGATGAAGAGGAGGAGACGGTAAAGCCTGCAGCTCTGCTATGTGGCTTTAATGAAGAGGACGACGACGATCTGGACCTGCTGACTGTCAAACGTAAAGACGTGTTCAATATCAATGAAGAAAGCCAAGATGATGAGGTAAATAAACAACACACATCTGGTATCATTTCAGTTTTTCCACATTTCTGATGGTCTGCGCTTTGTGCTCACTGACAGCAGTAAATGGTCCCATTTTAAAATAAATTGCATGTCTATGCTTGATTTTATGCACCTGTTAGTAATAATTGTGACGGAAAAAGCTAAAACTATTACTTAGAAGGAAATGTCAACATACTTTTGGCCATGTAATAGAGTAATAGTCACATTTTGCCATGTAGAAAAATCTAAATACACTATTATATCTTAACAGGATGTTCCTGTATGCATCATACCAAATCCCAAATTATACACTTCAGCTGTAAACCTGCATATTCGAATAAGTCCTTGTCTCTAAAAGAGAAAAATAATTGAGATGCAGCTTATCCATTGCACTGTGATTCAGAAAAGGCTTCTATTCAAGTTCTGTGCACTTTGCGTTCAAAGCGTGTTGTTTCAGTAGGCCTGCAGATATCAGGACATGCTAAATTATGTAACACTTCTCTCAATATGCCTACGAGACTCAGCATGACTCCTGTGCAGACCTGGCAAGTTTATGAGAGACGCTGACATGAGTCATGTCAAAATTGCCTGATTTGTCTTTAGGCTTCACAATCAAATACTGCAGAACAGTATATTTCACAGAATTGTTTTTACTTATTTTTATTTAAAGAAGTGCAGCCTATGTGAGCATAACATACTTCAACATCTTACATTAAAAACATTACTGGCCCTAAATGTTTAAACAGTAGTGTGACAACAATTTACACACACACAATAGATGTTATCATGCCCTAAAAAAAATCAAATAATTAAACACTGCATAATATTAAAATAATAAAATAACAATAATTAAATGTCTTTGAATTATCTTTTGGTAGCTTTTTTCAGTGATTGTCAATATATATTGATTAGTCAGAACCATGTAAATGATTTGATTTAAATTTTTATAGATATACTATTGCGTCTATGGTCTTTTTTTAAAATGATGTGATCAGGCTAAAGGCTGTTACGGTTTGTGCAGAAGTGCAGATGAGCAAGTACCTTTTTTTGAGTTTTCAGAGGAGTTAAGTGGAAAGTGGTTTCTTCAAGAGCTGAACCTTTTCACATCTCATCAGCACTCAACTTTAATGACTGCAAAGGAGAAAGTAATAGTGTGGAGTGGTGTTGGGTGTCAATGCCCTGGTTGAATGAAGGGATCGAATGAACTGCTTCCGGAGCTTCTTTATAAATTCTCGTTTTTAGTAGGTTTAATCTTGGCTCCAGGGAGTTTGAAAAGACAGCTTTTATGATTGCATATGGTTATGTAACTCATGTTTTTCTTTCTTTAGGGCTCAGATGCTAATTCCAAGAATAACAAACAAAGGGAGTCCAAATTCAAAGATGCAAAGAAAATATATAAAAGAAACTTAAAGGTCAACACTAAGAAGATCTTCACTGAGGAGGGAAAGGTTTGTATTATCAGAACTCCTATGTGAGTGATAGTCATGAAACGCAGTGTAAATGAACTGTGATAACTGTGTGTGCAGGAGGTGCAGCAGTGGCCTCCGCTGCAAAGGACCATGGTACCAGATGAAGAGGAGGACGAAGAGATATCTGGCATTAACGTGGAAGCAGCCAAAGAGCGACTCCGCAGAGAAGACCAGGAGTTTGACAAGATTGAGTACCGCCGTAAAATCCAGGAGAAACACAGGGTGAGATATACTATACCATCATATTTTCCATCCTCCTGGTTCATCAAGTCCATGTGGCTCCTCCTTCAATAAAATGATCCAGAGAGGCCTTTGATTCATTGTGTTCAGCTCCAGGTGTTCAGATTAAAGTAATATTGAAGGAGCTGAGGGCAATGAGCAATAGAAAAGACTCTCTGGCCCTGTGGCTGGTGCTCTAGCAGGTTCAGGCAGATCGAAAATAACTGAGATACCTGTGCAGGCAGAGTGGCTTCAAGCTCCAGGCTTCAGTGCTCGAGATTGGACCTCTGACTTATTACTGTAGTTCTGAGTATTGGACAAGCTTTAAAAGGATTCCTCTCTGGCACAATTACACTATTTGCACCATTCCGGGGGAGAGTGTTTTCTTGTTAAGAGTCAAGTTTGGTGAAGCACATCCTGGTTTATATCTGATGCAGTTTTCAGTTTTATTTTTTTTTAATCGATCGCTGGGAGTGTGTTGCACAAAAATAATGGGATCTATTTCTATTGCTGGACACAGATGAGGACTGGCCTTTCTCCATTCCAGTTAAAGCCTAAAGTTAGTTTTCTAAAATAATAATGAAATAAAAACAAATAATTAATTAAATCATAAAAATGTAAATTGTTAAATATTTTTAAATAAAATCAATCAAACTTAAATGTTTTCTAAAACATTACAATTTAAATAATACATTAGATTTGAGGAAGTAAACATTTTATAATTAGATTTTTTATTTTTGTAATAAAAAAACAAACAATATAAATATCAAATATTTTATTTTTTACCTGCATGTAATTTAGCCATTAACCTAAATCAGAGAACTGTGCATATGCAAATGTGTTGTTAAATCACCCAAATATTAACTTCATGTAAATATTTTGGTTATATTTTATGTTAAAGAGCTTTGACTGACAAAAAAGTTCTCTACACTAGGCCATCTGGCTCTGTTTAACCCAAAGAATCATCCATTAAAAAAACAAATATTAAAGTCAGTGTGAAATGGGGTTGAGCCTGAAGGAAATAACGCATTCTACGGAGCCCCTAAAGGTACTGGTGATGGAAATGAAATAAAATTGAAAAATATATATCAGTGCTTCGCGTTTTCTCGCAATTATATGATTGGGTAATAAATTTGCAGGCAGGGAGCCGCTATCAATATGCGGGTATTGAAATCGCTTTTGAGTGCACACTTGCTATTCGCTTTCACTTCGAATTCGTGATCACGCGTTCTTTGTATAGGGAGCGGCATGACTGACCAAACATTTTACAAGGTAAGATATTTGTCAATTACACATTTAGGACCTGTTGCGTACCCAATCCTCCCTCCTTACTATCTACACATAAGTTAAATCTGATGTACTGTAATGTAACCGACTACCACAGCAAATCTAACAATGTCCCTTTAGAGGCTCCTTAGAATGGTTTATTCATTTTCCATGCCTGAATTTGGCTTCGGGAACATCGCTAGCGTGAAATTAGTTTTGGCACATCATTTTAATGAATAAAACATTTTTTTGCATAATCTCTGATACAACAGTATTGTCCAGTAGCCAAACAGCTATTTAGCCACTGTTAAAATATCTGGTCAGGTTCTATTGCCAATAGATATAATAAATTGTTTTGTACAAATTGTCTCTCATCGAATATACTATTTCGGAATTGTGTTATTTAAAAGGGTTGCAAACTCATTTTACACTGACTTTAATTGGCCATGAATATCAGAATATTTTAAAAGAGATGTTATTATTCATGGTAACCCAGGATAGTACATTTTTATGTCTTTCACTTCTCAGCAAAAACTAAAATAAAAATATGTTGGTGCCAGTCTCTCCTGCCAGTTTTTCCTCCCAGTGCTGTCAAGTGCTGACATGAAGACTGGCATACAGTAAAAACTCCTCTTTTATTTTTTTCTCTCTGAAAAATATGAGGCAGAACGCAGAAGACATTGTCGTGTGTCTGTGAAAGTTCTTGTGAAAAGCCTAACCATTCTAATTTATTTAGTCATAGTGCTGTCATAGACTTTGAGAGGCAGCTACCCAGTAATCCATCAGATATGTGCACATGCTCATTAATCAGACACTGGGTTCACTGGTGCATTGTTTTTTTGTTTGTTTTTTTCATACTCTTTCATGGGGTCTTTATTACTCAAGCAGAATAGCATTTGTAACAGCCCTGTTAGATTCAGAGACTAACATAACGTCTAGACTTTTTCCTGTCCCTTTAAAACCGCTGATGGGTTTTGCTGCATATGTGACGTGTCAGCAACTCTAAGGGTAGTCTAACTTTAAGGGTAGGCTTAGTCCTTAGACCTAAGATATATATTTTTTGAAGAAGTACCACATTACTTTTAATGAAAAGTACCACAGTGTCCTTTTCTCAGGTATGCTCTGGTCAAGCTCATGCCTAAACTTTAAGTATAACTTTTTTATATATACATCAATGGCATATCTAAGAACCTGTTTACACCTGGTATTAAGGCTTTTTGGTCGATTGGATCGCAAGTGGAAGACACTAAATACAGGTGTAAATGGGGTCTAAAACGTTTTGAGCTTGTCCACTTTTGACCACTTCCTGAGGTAGTTGAAAACGCATTAGACCAGATTGCTGTCTTGGTGGAAACGCTCATGAGGTCAAATGCATTCACACAGCCACAAAAGACCGCCCACTCTCCACCTACTGATTTAATAAATAAATGGGAAGTGCACTTGCCAGATGGGATTTGTCGGCTGAGGACCCAAGTACCAAGCACAATGTTCTCTTATCATTCCTAAATCTAACACATCTTCTCAAATCAGAGCAAAAACGAAAGCTGCTGCTCTCCGCATGTTTTTCCATCGTCTCCGGTTGCGTTTATATGTAAATTGCGTGACCTTATTTCGTCAGTTAGATCAAAAGTTCTGAAAAGGCCCACACATTTACCTCCCCTCGTCTACTTGTGATCCGATCGACCAAAACTCTAGCCTGGCAAGCCAGACCTACATCAAGAAGATGTTGGGTCTGGGAACTCACCATTGACATACTTCAATCCGAGGGACGGGATAAACGGTTGTCTTTCAAAATCCCTCTGCATGCAATAGGATAGCGCTACAACCCTATTTTTTACAGTCTATGGCTACAACCAACAGAGCAACGAACGGATGTGGCTGAGTGAGTCCCATGCGTTTTCACACCAGGGTATCCGGTCGTCAAAACTCCGAACACATCTTCCTTTTTTAAGAATTACTTAAAGGGTTAGTTCACCCAAAAATGAAAATTCTATCATCGTTTACTTACCCTCAAGTTGTTCCAAACCTCTATGTGTTTATTTGTTCTGCTGAACACAAAGGAAGATATTTGGAAGAAAACAGATCTCATTCCCCATTGACTACCATAGTAGGTATTTTTTCCTACTATGGTAGTCAATGGGGAATGAGATCTGTTTTCTTCCAAATATCTTCCTTTATGTTCAGCAGAACAAATAAACACATAGAGGTTTGGAACAACTTGAGGGTAAGTAAACGATGATAGAATTTTCATTTTTGGGTGAACTAACCCTTTAAGTGATGTTCTCTTAAGAGGCCAAAGCCGATTCGAAAGACCGGTGTTCGCCAGCAGCAGCGGTCATCTTCTTTGTTTTCAAGTAGCATGGAAATCACGCGGAACACAACTCTGCCGTCATGATGTTAAGCCCGCCCACCAACTCTATACACGATGTGATTGGCCTGACTAGAGTGGTTTTTCCAACTCGAAAGCCAACGGAGAGTTGCTAGACTACACTGGCTGCAAAATAATTCTTGCTGCCGCTAGGGTGCGTCTAGATTTCAAGGCTACCAAAACGCATCTTAATAGACTTAGCTTATATGACAATGTCATTAAAGTCATGATATTTTCTGTTTATGAAAATGAATACCTTTTTGTATATTTCTGTATATACCATTCCGTGGCCAAGCACCGCAGTACATAGAACTGTATGGTAAAAAGTTGTGAAATTTGGCTCACTGATAGTCCAAACATTTACCACAGCAAATTTGGTGTCTCTAACTCAATCCCTCTAGCGCCACCAACTGTCCATAAATATAAAAAGTTTGACTTACATTTATGTATAACTTTCGAAGTGTAAGGGCTAGAAACAAAAAATTTTTCCTCTGATTCATTGGCTCAAGTCGAATCGATTTCATCATATAACCTCATATGAAAATCTACTTTTTTTAAACTCCTAGACATTTTTTCACGAAAATCGAATGAGATCATCTTCAGTCCATGTAGGCAAAAAGTAATCAAAAGCTTTTTGATAAACCAAAAGGCTGAGCTTACTCAATGTTTTGAGACAAGTTAACTCAAAAGTTATAATTACATTTCCAAAAATGCTAATAACTTTTTAATAATTTTGCCTATTTAATGAAACTTGATAGATTCCTTGGGTCATGCCGAGAACAATGATACCAATTATAGCATATTTGTTCAAGCTTGCTGTCTGCCATTTTGAATTTCTACTTTTTCAAACGCTTAGACCGTTGGTCTGATTTTCACCAAAATTGGCTCAGATCATCTTCAAACCATGTTGGAAAAAAGTTATCAAAAGTTTTTCGATAGACCAATCCGTTCTCAAGTAACGCATCAACAAATTTGTTGGCATGATGCCAAACTAATTTTGTGTCTGTAAACAATTTGGCATATTGACACCGAACTTTGCATTTTGGTCACCTCATACTGACCACACCATAACAATTTGATAACAACGCCACCTATTGGACAGATGAAAAGCAATTTAATCATATTACAGGATTGTATTTGAGATTTTTCAGCCATTTTGATTCAAATAATCTAAAAACATCTTTAACTGGTTATTGCTTGCGTCACATTGTTCCTTTTTGTGTTTGGCCCTGATAATTGCTGCTTGCAATATATTACTATATTATATTATTATTAGTATTATTATTATATATGTATTTGATCATTTAACGTGTATTATTAATAAAATATACCATAGTAAAAATAAGAGAAAATACCAAAGGCTGACTGGTTGGAAAATGTATTTGAGTACACGGGTAAATCTTAGTAATTAATTATAAATTATTTATTAATAATAAATGTTTTCCAACCTGGGACAATATCAAGCAGGCTTCTCTCAGCGAATAAATTATATACAGAAAGCGATCAAAGAACAATCTTTCCACACAGCGCGAGTTTATCTGGACACTTGCCAAACTCGTTATGAAATCAATGATGCACGTTACACTGCACAACGAAGCTCTTACTGTATACATCATCGTGTTTGCATGAGAGTGCAGAAACTGCGTTGCAATAAGATCTTCAGTCTCGCGATCAACCGACTGTCATCTGCTCAATGCTCATCACGGCAACATTTTATGTGATGGAAATAGATTTACATACTTTATAAACATCTCACGATTCGTTAATCTCGATAGCTGTAATAGTAAAAACGTATAATAGCTGTAGTAAAAGTATTCGAGAAAGTTTCACATGTAATCCGTAGCTTTATATGCAAGCATGTCAGCCAATCACAGCAGTGGCCGGTTACACTGAATCCCACAGCAGACACGCCCCTTCAAACAGTGTTCAAATCAGAGGCTAAAATAATTTTATTTCTAAATTATGACTATTTTTGATCTAAAAAACATACTAACATTATAAGGGCAACCCAGAAAACATTATAAAATAATAAAATAACCCCATTCTAGGGCACCTTTAATAAATTACCTCAATTTACCACAACAGCGTACCCAGGAACAAAAGGCAATATCTGCTCAAACCAGTAGTGAAATTATTTGAAATGTTTTGATAAAAATGATCTAACTAATGATATCTGTCTTTAAAAAGTATTAGTTTAATATTTTATCCAAAATATTTAGATCTATTTAATGGCAAACTGCCGCTGTATCTGACTTTAATGCTGTGGCACTGATATTTGTTCAATGATGTATCCAAGTGAACCGATGGATGTGTTTCCACATTTAGCATCATTTGACATTTCGAAAGTAATGAAAAGCCAATGAAATGCACTTGACATTGGTTTTATTACACACTCAGCTTTCTGATTTCCATTCAACCTCTTAATATTTCCCGTCTCCCAGACATCTGCGAGTCACTAGTAATGTGTCTAGTTGCCCTTCATATTAGAAAGTGACACAAGACAAACATCAAGTCCTCTTCAATCTCTCTCCAAAAGAAATGCAGAGCTCTAAAGTTAAATTGAGTCGTATGTAATAATCTCCACCTCTGGCTGTTTGACATGTTTATGAGATTGTGCTATGACCAAATCTGAGTAGTGCAGCTTTTTATTAAGTCTGTTTCTTTTATCTCTTATTTTGAACAGGAGAAAAGACTGAAGGAGAAAGCAGCTCGAAGGGAAGCGAACAAACAGCAAAAAGAGGTATGTCAACCGGATCACTAAGTCATCTCGGAAAGCTGTAACATCTAGTTAGATGTTAATGAGTGCTGGTTGTGTACGTGAATTAGGGTTTTAAAGCAATTTTGATGATTTCAAAGGCTCATAAAATGGTTTCTGATTTGAAATGAGGAATTCCTGTCACAGGGAGTCAGAGGGGAGAGATGCCCCTCAGTCTCTGGCCTTTCCCTCCCGTAGACAGCCCATAATTCATAGGCTGGCAGCTGTCATGTGTCCCGTCTCTCTCTGCCTGTCCTCGCTGGGGGATTGAGCTCTGCGCATCCATATGGAAATGCAGCTGCTGTCTCCTCTCGTTTGTCATCTGATCAATGCAGTGGACTGTCCAAGAACTCGAGACTATTCATCACCTCCCTAACAATGAATCTCAGCGCTCTTTTAGCATTCATTCATTCCTTCGACTTAACAGCCTGACTGGTGGTCGATCTGTCCATCGTTATGAGTAGTCCAGATTAATTTAGAGAGCTATTGAATCAGCCTTTTGACAGCATATGCTGTTACAGATAGCAGTGCTGCTTCATTTCCTGTCAGTTTCGCTTCTTTTGGTGTTCGAGACGTTTGAGGAAATAGATGGACCTTTCAGAGTCTTGTCTTCATTAATATCACACCATCTGTTTACTGAATACTTCTCTTCAAAATGCTTAGTTTTACCTTTCCAAAAATATATTTTTTTTTTCAGAAAGAGCACATTTTTAAATACTTTTTAAAAAAACATCATGGAAATGTATGTAGTGAATATATTATTTATTTTAGGGAGTCAGCTTTTTTTTTTTTAGTTTGTTGATACTGATGTAGGCTATATACATTTTGCAGCCAATATTGGATATTAAAATGTTTCTGACAGCATCTATCTAACCAGCATCCCATGTATTGAATAATAAATATGAAGTAAATTGAAATAATGGTTTTTATAATTCAGAATTATATTTTTGTAACATTAATGTAATTCCTGAATCCACTATTTACAGCTTATAGTAGCCTATCATTCAAAGGTTTGGGGTCTGTAAGATTTTTTTAATGTTTTTGAAATTCTTCAGCTCACCAAGGCTGCATTTATTCGATTAAAAATACTGTAATATTTAGAAATAGTATTACAATTTAAAATAAATGTTTTCTCTGAATATATTTTTAAAATATAATTTATTAAAGTCACAATATGTAAGATTTTTAGATGAAATATCCAAAAACCACTAGACCAGTGTTATATATTTTGTTGACCTGTGTACTTAAAATTATCCCAAACAATGTTTCCAACAATGGTTAAAATAGCTGATTTCGCTGGATTTAAACAGTATAATGGACCGTGTCATTGCGATGCCTGTCAATGACGGCATATCCACGCTACCCTTGATTTCCGTAGAAACCATGGAAACACCAAAGGCTCTTTGATATAGTATGTGTTTTTTTTAGATCGATTTAGATTACTGCAAAGTGCAACAAGTCTCTCCTCCACCAAGCGAACGCACAGGATAAGATTATAACATAGAGAGTTTTATACTAACAGACGTTTTTGGCTGTTCTCAACCTCTGGCGTTATTCAGTGCACATAGACGCGTCTGTTCAAAGCGCAGGTCTGTCAGCAGAATTCAAATGGGTCTTACAAAGCACGATTAGATTACAGCACAGGCAGAAACACTGCTGAATGCTGAGTATCCTGTACCTGAACAGACCCCCTATCAGGTCCAAGCACAGATATACACAGTCCCTTGTAACCAAAACTTTGACTGGCAAAAGTCTACATTGTAGATTATTCAGTCTAAGTGCCACCCAACTTGGCCTGGAAGACATTGTCTAACTGACGCGTGAAGTGATCAACCATAGTTCAATTAGTATGCTTCATTTTACAATACAAGATTGATGCAGAAAATTAATTTTCGACCAATCTAGGCGGTCTGTTTAGATTTGCGTAGTACTGTATTTATTTGAATTTACACAGTGTGGGTATAGATTTATAGGGGTTTTGTGAAAGAAAGAAGGAAGAAATTGCTGTCTGGCCACAGCTATTCATTTTTCTATGTCTTACTAAACTAAAGAAGGAAAGGTCAAAACACAGGGTCAGACACACCATACCAAATTTAAGAAGCTTGCCTGAGGGCACAAAAAGTCAGTCTGAAGGTGGAGCAGGCCAGTGGGAAAATAAACCTGGCTGTTGCCGGCACAGGGTCAGATTTGTTAGGTTCCTGGAAATTTTAAAGAACAGAGACAGAGCTGATTGGTTCTAAATGATCAAAGAGTGGACATATTTAGGAGAGGTGTCCCGTGAAGAGGATGAGAAGTGCTGCCTATGACCATAAGAAGGTCTAGAATACCTGGAGAGATCTATCCATTAGCATTAGCCTTTATCTCACAGGCAGTTGCTCAGCTAGACTCGAATACACCGTACAACAGCTTGTCACTGGGATAATACCCATTTAATGGACAACTTTGTAACTTCTCTCTAAATGTACATATCATAGTAGTCTGTTCTCTAAGTTGCTAATATGCACCGTTTAGGGGGAGATAAATTGTCCCTTTCAGGTAATGCTCCTGTGGCACGCTGTTGTACCTCTAAAAGTTACATTTTTTGCACTTTTTTTGACTACTCAAACTGTATGTTTGAGGGTTTGCAGAATGGTTTATTTTATGGGTGAGTAGGCTGTCCTTCAGCATGCATCAGGGCGCATTAGTATTTACTCTAAAAATGCAATATGGCAACATGCATTTTTGACTACAAATGGGATCACAAAACATTTTGAACCCTGATTAAACCTATATTAAGCACCGACTTTTAAAATTAAATCACAAGGGTACCAGGCTAAATCCCAAAAGTGTCAATGGGAAAGAAAATATTAATTGCAATAGATGTTGTGTAATATACTAGAACTAGATAAGTATAAATACAGAGTACAAGTATAAATCTGAAAAAAAACACTTTATGAAATTGACATATTCCTTCTATTACACAGGAGAAAAACAAAGCAGCTGCTGCTCCTGCTCCTGATGATGACGACGATGAGGATGAGGATGAGGATGAGGAGGTAGTAGCTTATCTCTCAGGTGCTGATGAAGAATTTGATCCCAGCACCCTTCCTGACCCAGACAAAGTGTGTGAATCTGAGTCGTCCTCCAAAGAAGATGGGTAAGAATGAAGCTTTTGTGAACAGTATGAATGACTTTCATCATTTTCAAAGGTTGTGCTGCATTTTAAAAATCTGAAATTCATCTCAATGAAACCCGATTGAGTTTTTTGTGAAAAGCTAGGAGCACTAAAAAGGCACAGGACATGGCCTAACTGATATTGATCCTCTAAAATATGAAGTTTCTAATTGTGTACAGCTTCAAATTGAATCCCTATATTTGAGAGTGGAAGCAAGTATCATATTTTCCCATCATCATTTCATTGCGAAGGGTATGCAGTGCTTTGTGTTAGTGGAAAAAACATTACACTGGTAAATCAAGCCAATCAGTCTGACACCACATCACGAGGCCATAATTATTCCGAAATGAGGAATTGATTCTTCTGATACTTAATTACCGCCTCGGCTTTCTCAGCTCTCTCTGCTTGTATTGAGTTTGTAGCGTTCGATTAGGCTCAGGCATGCTGATCCGGTGTTCTTTTTGTACTGTGGTCCGCTGCAGAATTGCCTCTCAGAAGAGGAATCCCTCTACAGGGGAAAATTAATCATGATGATTCATTTTCCCCATGGCAGCATTAAGCACTAATCCTTTAGTTGTCTGTAGAAAATCTATAAAATGCATAATTGCATCCAGATTTAAAGTGAGAGGTAGGACCATACGTTATGTTTTTTTTTTTGTGGCACTCTCACCCTTTGTTTCTAACACACGCTTTTTGTCTCACTTGTAAAGCCTGATCACGTCTTCTGTTCTCCTTTGGCGTTGATCTTTCCATCTGTCGGCCTGCACCTTTATGTCTCTGTTTTTCTGTCATTCATGTACGCACATTAGGATGCTTGCCGACACACAGAAACACTCTTGGTGTAGCGGTGCAGGTGATACGGCATAGACAGGAGCAGTGGCTCTGATTAATGACTTGGTGCCGGGTGTTTACTGCATGGCTACACTTACCGAATGCAAGAGAGGCTCCGGCGCTGTAAATCTGATAAACCCTCTCTCTTCTCTTCCTCGGCTCACTCAACCACTCTCTCTTCCGTCATATGGAAGGCTGTTGTTCGGGACGGGAGCCAGAGGCATCACTAACCCTGCGCTCTTTCCTGTTGCGGTTCCTGTCTTCCAGCTTTTCTGTCTTGACAGATACCCCCCTCCCATAAATCTAATGAGATCTTATTGGCCCTGCCTCACCTCTGCCCCTGCCAGCGCTTTGCATCCAGAATAGCATGATGCTGTACACGTCTTTGGGAATATTTCTTAAAGGGAGAGTGCAGTCACAATGAATGCTTAGTTACAATTAAATGATTGGTCAGTTTATGAAGAAGGTTCATGTGAAAAGCATCAATGTTTGTGAATGAATCAGTTGATCTGGTCTTTCATTTACGACTCTCTTCTCAAGTTTAACTGACTGACTCATTGATCCTGTCACAGCAGTTAACAGATCACAGTTAACAGATTTTTTTATATATATGTAGCTGCTGTTGTGCGTTTCTAAATCATTTCTGCATTTCCTCAATGTTATATAAAATTGTAGAGGACTAACAGGCTAGAGTAGGCGCCCTCATGGAGAAGGGGTGTCGGGGTAATATCGCGAGCGCGGCGGGGCGCCGTGAGCGCTGAGCGAGTGAGTAGTGAGTTGTCGTCGAAAAAGATGGATAAAACAAAATGCTGGTGGGCTAAAAATAGAAAAGAAAGGGAAAAGGAGATGGCATGTCAATTGATGCGACAGCAGCTGAATAAGTGCATGGTGAAAGCCAACAGGTAGGATTTAAAGTGTGGCATCCAGGCATGTAGGCTATCTCTCTGGCCACCGGGACTCCCGGGAGATTCCCGGTGGGCCGACGTGCTTTTTCGGCCGATACATCTCATACTTTTTTCTTTTTTTTTTACGGCCCATAAAACTCATACATCGTCGGCCCT
Organism: Chrosomus eos; assembly: GCA_036326025.1. Classification (NCBI taxonomy): domain Eukaryota; kingdom Metazoa; phylum Chordata; class Actinopteri; order Cypriniformes; family Leuciscidae; genus Chrosomus; species Chrosomus eos. Next base: position 19,995,701 of record CM070834.1, read on the forward strand.
TTTTTTTTTTTTTTTTTTTTTTTTTTTTTTTTGCTTAATTGGCGGCGCTGGGTTAGTGCCGGTGTAACTTAATGCATTGGTCAAAAAAAGTCAGCGTTAGCTTTTTTTCTGACACACCTGCCCATGAAACATGTCATCATGTGCATATCTTTCAAGTGGAAATTAGTACAAAACTAATTATGAAAGTTTTTCAGTGCATTTGTTTTACAATATGTGGCTATTAGGCCTACTATCATGGGATTAATATTATAACTATTATTATGTAGTAGTGTAATGTAGACAGACACTGTAACTAAAAGAGGTTTAAATTTTTCTTTGTTTATTTTGCACCCGGAATATGTGTTGGAGCTTTTAATTTTGAACTCTCAAAGTGCACCAGACTGATGAATTTAACATTAAAGAACACAAAATTTTCTTCTACCCCCCGAGAGGAACAGAGGTCCACCTACCATAGTTTTACCTAAAATCCTGTGAAAACACTGGTATTGTTATTCCAATGGAGCTTATAGTTTTTTTAGGGGGGGTTCATCACGGTGGAGTAGCTATAGTTCAATTGTATTAATAAATTACAATTTCTATTTTTTTTGTCTTATTTGACTGTTAGATCTCACTGTCTTCCTACTTACTTATTACATGGCACACTTATTTATTTATTTATATTTTTTGGATGGCGCAAAAATTGTTGCTGCATACCCCTCTGATACTGGGTAGTTGTGCCCCTGAGCCATGGTCCCACACTGGCTAAACGCCCTCTGGTCTCCGCCTGAAACAGTAGCCACGCATCAAACTCATGCTATAGGTTAAACTGGAAAGAGATTGACGTATTGACGATTGCAAATGATCTACTGTTGATGAATTATGAAAATGTTTACATAATTATTAAATAGAGGTTGAATATAGAAATATTTAAAAACCAATAGTGTACTTTTTGTATAATTGCTTTTTTATATATATATATATACCAGAGGTGCTTTAATTAGCTAGTTGATTTTGAAGACATAGTTTTGCACATCCCTAATCATGAGTCATTGAGCTGGTTGGACATAACCTGTGATTTAAAACTCTGTAAGACCAGAAGCCCTTAACAGCTTAATGATGTGTGCTAGATACAACCCTGACTGCTATAGACCAGAGCATAGATTTTCCCACCTGCAGGTGGTCTCTGCAGTCTCTGGACAGGCCTTTAATGATATTAGTTGTCCTGGATATACATGACTGCACAATTCAAGTCTTAACTCATGTAATTAAGTTAGAACCATTTAAGACCCTCTAATTAATTCAATTCTGTGCTGATCTGTCGTCCTTCCTGGTTCCTTCAAGGTTTAATTAGTAGAAAAGCTGTGCAGAACCAACTTTAGATGAGATCCCTACTAGATCATAACTCGGGCACAAATACGCAAATGTGTTAGCTTGTATATGAAATCTTCTGCTGCGCTGACGTCTCAAGACTCCATCTGTGTCCGTAACCATTCCTCAAGCCCGAGCTGCATGGCCCGCTTTGGACCAAGGTATCCGGGGCCAAAAAACCCTGGACGTTAGCCCCGATGAGGCCCGATCAAGCCCTGGAAGTGACAGTGGAAACGTGACTGGTCCTGGCACGCATTAGCACGCCAGCTTTTAGCCAGCCCACAAGCGGCTCATGATAACTGCTTTCCTGGGTCAGATTTGAATGTTCTGGTGTAATTTTGTCAAAGGTTTATTAGACCCAGGAGAGTCTTTTCATTTAAAAATAAGATTGCATGGATGTTTCATTCAAGATTGTGATCTTTTAACAATTATTATGCAGCTCTAGTAAAAGTCCAATTACATTTCCTTTACAAAATAGATGAATTTTTGGTTCTTGCTATAAATCAGACCAGAGGACTGCTTTTCACACCTCAAAGACTCTTGACAGGACTTAAATAGTATTCGTTGCCCTGGATGTGCATGAGTGCATCATTCTAGCCTTAACTCGTTTAATTAAGTTGGGAATTGTCTGCATTGGCTATCAAGGTCACCCGCATGTGCCGGTACATTGAAAAAGCCTTTTACTTCTAGATGCATGTTGATGGTTGGAATTGTCAACGCCTCCCAGATGCATGTCAAATTAGTGCTTTTGCAAACACTGTGGCTCATCAGGCTGTCTTAAAAGATCAAGTAAGAGTAGCACATCACAGGATCTTTTGTGTTTGCAAGTAGGAGCTGGAGTAAGATGGAGGTAAAGCAAAATATAATGTCTCTTATAACCTGAAATTAAAAGACAGCATCTTGAAGGTAAAGCCATTAAAATTAGACTTCTCAAAAAGCAGCATTTTTTAAAGCAAGGCGTTTTTAATTAAAAGTATGAACATTCTTTGATGTCATTTCAATAATTCAGTACCCTTTTTCAAAGAAATCCACAAACCTAAAGCAACATTTGATATTCAGAATATTTTAATGTAGTGAAACTAAATTATTTTTTTGGTGGGGTGGGGGGGGTCAGTAGAATTTTGTTTTCTTTTAAATAAAATATAAATTAATAAAAATAATACTTTTATTCAGCAGGGAGGCATTCAATTGTTAAACAATAAAGACCTCTATAACGTTATAAAATATTTTTATTTTTCAAATAAATGCTGTTCTTTTGAACTTTCCATTATTTAAAGAATCCTGAAAAAAATGAGCACGGTTTCCACAAAAATATTAAGCAGCACAGCCATTTTTAACATTCATGAAAAAAAATATTAATGTTAAATAACATTGGTAATAAAAATGTTTCTTGAGCACAAAATCAGATGATTTCTGATGATCCTTTATGATTTCTGAAGGTCCATGTGACACGGAAGAAAGATGTAATGGCTGCTGAAAATTAAAAACAATTTAATCTACAAAATAAATCAATAAAATTAAACTCCACTTTGCCATCACAGGAATAAACTACATTTTAAAAATGTAGATGTGAAAATGATAGAATCTCTGAATCACAGGCAGCATATAGGGTTACATGACTAAAATGTGTGCATTTTCCTAGATGAATGGGGTGACACCGCTGGCATTTTTTCCAGTTACCCCATTCTGTTTTCACATCTTTACATTAACCCTCGTTTTATCTTTGTCTTTGCAGTGATTCATCAGACCATGGTGGCAGGAAGAGAAGTTTCAGCAGCGACAGCAGTGAGGATGATGATGGTGATGATGAAGTACAGCAGACACAGATGGGCAGGAAGAAGCCCAGGAAGGAGTCCACAGCAGCTCCTCTGGACACTGGCCTGTCGCTGGCCGAAGACGAGGAGCTTGTGTTACATTTATTGGGCAGTCGCAGCTAGTTCCTTTGGAAAAAAGGTTCCTGTACCCATCTTCCCCTTCAGAGTTTCTTATTCATTGTAATTGTATGTTGAATATTAAGAATGCCCCTTTACTAATAAAGTTTGTTTCTGATTGTGATGGAAACTTTAATATTCAATCCCACACATATCTCTGTGATTTTATTGTGTGAGTGTGCAGGTTATAATTTCCTCTCCTGCCTCTTCCCTTCTTTACATCCTCTCCTCCTCAAGACAGGAATTGAATTCTCATGTGGCATCTTGCCAGACAGCCTCAAATTACCTAAAAACTCCTGTTTTGCAGTGAAGCAAAAAAGCAGCGCAGCTGATGCCAATCCTGATAGAGAACCACTGTGAAGTCCCGGTGCCATCTATAACCTATTACTGTTAAACTGCTCTCATTATTTCTGGTTTGAATATTGCCTTCCTGTCACATTGAACCGTAACTTAATGTGTGATTTACTCTCACTCATTTCTGTTGGAAATGGAGGATTCTCTAAGAAAACTTTGGGTTAGTGGCTGTTGTCCCCATTTTCAACACAAATCTATCTTTCTAAATTGTCTAGTTGTCTGCATTTAGCTGGCTCATGTCGAGACGGAGATTGGAATGGGTTTATACAATACAAATAGCCACCGTTAAGCACCAGCATAACCTTGCATTGTGCCATTGTGACCTTATTCACCCTGTTTTTAGATCCGTTAATGGCTTCTCAAAATCCTCTGGAGATATAAACATTCGCCCACTCTGATTTGGCAGCTAGTTTTCCACAATCACTGTTATATAGCCGCTGTTTAACATAGGTGTCCTGAGTCACTCCTGCTATATAGTACCACAGTGAATATACTTGAGTTGTAGTTTAAGGACATATTTCTATAAAAAAGGTGTTCCAAACTTTCAGAAATATGCTCTGGTCAAGTTCACACACAATAGTTCCCCCAAAAATGTTGTCATTGCTTACTCACCCTCAAATTGTTCCAAACCTGTTGAGTTTCTTTCTTCTGTCGAACACAAAAGATATTTTAAAGAATTTGCTAACCAGACAGTTGACAGAAGTCAGTGACTTCCATAGAATTTTTGTTTTTCCTACTATAGAAAGTCAAAAGCTACCGTCAACTGTTTGGTAATTGTAAATTAAATGGACTAAATTTTCATTTTTGGGTGAATAGTCCATTCAAATATCACTTATTAGCACAATGAAAAGATTATTAGCAGGATAGAAAATAACAGGATGGAAATAAAAATCTCAGTGATGGATTGAGTTTGCTTCATGAGGCTGTCGACTTTTTATAATTTTTACCTTTTTTTTTATTTGGAATAAGTGATATTGAGGAGGTCAAATCTATTTAAAATAAATTATTTTTATAATATAGATATAATAAATTTATTATATCATGTATTATAATATAAATTATATACAACAATAATATTAAGAAATGTATTTCTGTACATGCTTATTCTAAAGAATATAAAGACGCTTAAGATTCTAGAGAGCATTTAATTGGACAGAACATCTGTGAAGCTGAAGTGAAGAATGATTCAAAATTGGTGATCCGTGTTGGTGGTGAAGGAAGGCATATATCTTCCTAATGTGAATTTTGTCATTGTTTTGTCAAACTTGTGCTATCCAATATATCACATTAAAGGAGTGACTCTTCTCACAGTGGGCTTGTTTAATGTTTTGACTCTGTGTAGTTCAGAGATGACTTGTTTATCCTCTTTGATTCTTATCACTTATCACCTTTCCCGAACGGCTGCAGGCAGGCAGTACTCGTAGTGTTTGTGGTGGATGTGACGGGCATGCAGCTTGATGTATTATGTTTGTGTATGACTGGGTTGCATAGATTCTCTTTGTGTTCTGGGTTTGTGGGTGCAGTCATCCATCACAGACGTGAGTTTATTAGGCGCCTTCATCCTGCCTGGAAAGCTATTTCCCTCGGTGCTATTTCTCCCCTCTAATGACTGTTTCAGCACTGAGGAGTGTGTAGCACTTCAGACATTTCTCTGTAGCAGTGTGGACCCTGAGCGTCATGTACATGCACATGTTAATGATGATTCAATTTCCAGCTACTGTTTTGTTTAACGAAGAAAGGTTGTTAAAGAAATAGTTTACTTAAAAATTCTTTCATCATTTCTCTCTCTCTCTCCTCTCTCTCTCTCTCTCTCTCTCTCTCTCTCTCTCTCTCTCTCTCTCTCTCTCTCTCTCTCTCTCTCATTCACGTCATTCTGAATATGACTTACTTTTAGCAGTTCCATGCAATTAAAGTGCAAGCTGACAAAAAGCACCATTAAAACCATTATAATAGTAGTCCATACACATTGAGTACTGTCTTTGAAAGCGGCACAAAAGCTTTGTGTAAGAACCAAACTGAAAATGAAATTATTTTCACTGAAAACTGTCACCATTTACTTTAATTGAATAAAAAAAGAAGAGCTTGGACATTCTGCTATAAAATTTCTTTCATTGTGTTCCACAGAAAAAGGAAGTCATGCAGGTTTGGAATGATGAACGTTGGATTTTGGATGAGCATGTTCTTTTCAGGCTAATGGAAGCAGATTTGAGAAATATTTTATACATCTCGAAGATGAAGCTGCGAAGTGGTTCCAAGCTAGTTGATGTCTGTTGCTTGATGTTTAAGTGGCTCTTCTGTTCCAGTGCTGGTTATAAAGAATGGATCGACTGCAATGCCTTTTGGGAGAGGATGTGATACCTTGTTGTTATGGTGATATACCTTGTTGTCATTAGCGACAGAAAAGCCGAGATTTATCACAACTGGTGCCTCTGATCTGGTGGATGCATTTGAGAGCGCCTCTCCATATTCTGTAGTTTGTAACATTGTAGAACATTATGATCCACAACCTGAATTAATGAGATGCCCAAGGTGCTATTTACCTCTTCTACTCCCTGGATCGCAGCTTTTTAGTTCCTCGTGGTGACAGCATTGTTGTGAATTATGAGTATTATGTGATTTAAATTATTTTTTTGTTGCTGGGCTGAATGGGTTCACATGGGTTCACCATTGGGGCTTCAGCATCTTTAGTCAGTTTGAGGTTACTGATTATAAAAACAATGTTTAGAAGTTTCATCCTGTGTGAAAAGAGTATCAAAGAATAAACCCTGAGATTCTACTGAAAGAGCATCATCAGCATAAAGTCATTTTCACAAAAGATCCATTTAACCCTTGTATGGTGTTCATTTTTTATTAAAAGAAAAATTATACAATTAATAATTTTTTCAACCTCAGACTCATTGGCCTTGGCTCATTTTCTGTGAAGAACATATATCCGAACACATTTTCAATGACCCACACACTGTACACCCCCCTACACATTTATATTACACACAGGATGTTTGGTCCACTGGACCCGGGCTAATAAAAGTGTGGAAATTTTAGGTCCTGTGTACCTTTACTCTGTCCTCCTCCTGTCAGGGCTTGCTGTTAGGGGTGTGTGTGTTTGTGTGTGTATGGGGTGTTCTTGTATATGGTTTATGAGGACACAAATGTGTATAATGACATGGGTATACAACGTAAACATGGTTTATGAGGACATCTGTGTCCTCATAAACCAAACGGCTTTAAAAAAAACATACTAAATGGTGTTTTTTGAAATTCAAAAAGGGCCAAAAGTTTTCTGTGGTTGTAGGTTTAGGAGTAGGGTTGGTGTAGGGGGGTAGATTATACAGTTTGTACATTTGTAAACCTTACCCCTATGGAGAGTCCCCATAACTGTAGTGTATACACTACACGTGTATGGGGACTCTCCATAGGTGTAATCCATTTAACTACACTATAGTGTAGTGTAGTGTAGTGTAGGTTTTGTGTGAGAGAGAGAGTGTGAGTGCAAAAGTGAGTTTTGTTTCTACCCCTGCCGTTCCCGCACAAGGTTGCAATTCTTAAATATGATCTAACAAAGGTAAAGGGAAAATATTAACCATTCATGCAGTTTATATTGCTTGTAATTGGGATGAAGTAAACATCTGTTGAGTATGTTAACAAAAATTGTTTGATTATGTTGAATTATAAACCCAAAAATGCAGCGGGTCCACCAGACCCACGAACACTGGCTGAATAACAAAAATATGAACACCACACAAGGGTTAATAATTATTATAATCAATTTTTAGCTATCTATTTGCGTTTATTCTCTTATAATTATTATGCAAGGGATAATCCATGGCTCGAGTTTCAGAATTGAGTTTTCAGACAAAAAACATGGTTTAATAATTATTATTTTTAATATGTAATGGTGTGCCGCCAGGTGATTTGAATGAACTCTTCAAGGACAAGTGTCTCTTTTTTCTATTTTCTTTGTGCAGTCCATGTTGGGGACTTAAAAAGTCAACCCTGTGACCATGATTTTGGACACACAAAAAAATAAATATTATTTAAGACTGTATCTTTGTAAAATATCAGCATTCAATTATTATTTTGTCTAATAAATAACTGTAGTGTTCAGACCAGGCTGGTAATGAAGTGTCAGCCTTGTTACTATTTTAAAGGCATAGCTAGAGCTGGCACAATGCAAATGCTTAAAAAAAGTTGTCTGATAGTTTAAAACCATAAGGATTTTACATTAAAATCACCTATTCAAAATGGAAAATACATCCAGATATTTTAATGTTCAGTTACAGGATGATTCAGCACTGGACAGCACCATCTCTCTAGTCTAGCTGTATCTTTCTGAGGATTTGTTATCTTGTCTCATTCACATTCAAATCCACGCGAACCCTCTCTGTTAAGTGTTTACTGGAGCACTTCATTGATTCACTAGCCGTTGGTGTTCCAAATGTTCCTTCTCATGTGGTTTATTTGGCCGAGTGAGCAGTCCTCGTGCGTCATTAAAAATAAATGGCGAAAAATAGGGGAGCACGAATTGGATAGTGAGATAAACGAGAACACTCTTTTGGGCTGCTGATTACGCGGAGTCTGAATTAAACAAATATGACAAATTTAAGTACTTTTACCACAACTGCCAGACACTCAACTAACTATGATTATTCCTAGTTTTTCAACGTGGATGTAAGATACTTTTATTTTTTTAGTCGGGCACACGAGACAGTTTTCTCATTCAAAATTGTTTACATTGGAGCAGCGCGCGCAGTCAGTCTGACAGAACGCTTTCTGAGGTAAGACGCTTTTACCTCACGACAAATGATATTAGTAGAGTAGCTCATATTTTATCTCTATCTTTCTCTCACAAATGCTGATTTATGTTATTGGTAACCACTTTACTTTGAAACGTGCCTGACAAAAACCACGGCATATGCTGAACTAGGATGTTACGCAAACGTCGCAAGGGGATGTGCATAGCCTACAACGTCAGGACAACATTTTTTGCAACGTTGTGATTTATTTATTTCGTTGAAAAAAAGACATCTGTTTTAGGCCTATTACTTACGTACGTACCATAAAACGTAAACCTTTACAACGTTGTAGCGGAGAAGGCTCGCAGAATGCGTAATGAATACAGGTTACGTCAGAGATCTCTGGGAAGTCGTCTTTCCAAACCAACACCTTTTCCCACACCAATTCAGTGAACGCGACTGGGCTGTTATATCAGGTACGGATACAACATTTAATTAACATTCTTTATCTTCCAAAAGCAATTATTGTTGTCTAGGAAGTCAGTAGGCTAAAAACAATTTAATACAATTATTTACGTTTATCGACTAGTTTTTAAACATATGTTTCTCCTTTTAAGGGTTGTCATAAGAGATGGCTAATTGAAATAAAGCAGATCTCGTGGAATTATAAACCTGAGGATTGTGAATAATGAAGGCGTCTGAGATTATGTGGGGCGCTTTTAACGGGGCATCCGAGACTAACGGGACGCGCGCGGAGAAAGTTCAGCACGTGCTCCAGCCTTTCTCGTCCACCGTCGCTCTTCTGGTGCTGGGGTTGGTCATTATAGGGATTATATTAATCTCACTGACCACCTACCACTTTCACAAAAGCAAGATGAAGAAGAGGAAGATGCTAAGGGCACAGAAGGAATTTGAGCGGGATAACTGTGGCTCCTCTGTCCCGGTCAGGGTAAAGCCCTCACTGAGCCGCTGCGTGATCGCTCGCCCCGCTCCACCGCAACATCCACCGACAAACACTGACGCGAAACAGCGCGAGGGAGTCGTGTTTGAAGGAGTTGCTGGATCCTCATAACGGACCGAATGAAAACTGTGGCGTTTGTGAATATGTAAAAGGAGCAGGCATCTTCATCTTTGTTCACGTTGGGAAATATGATTGGCCTTTACGATCTCCTCATGGTGGACTTAACAAAGTCTCTGAATAAAGACTGCCTGTAGTTTAATAACAGCTGAGCCTAGTGTGTTATAAGTGGAATTAATTTGGATGGTGGGTCAGTGCTTGAAGGCAATCTTGAAGTTGGATTCTCGGTTGATGCTGTCCAAGGTGCTGAATATTTTTCTGTAGGCCTACTTATTTAATTCATTTAATCCCTCAATTTATTTGTACTTTTGAATTTGAATGGTTTAAAAAAAGTTTAGTATTTTACATCTGTCAACTATAAATGAAAGAACAGAATGTGTTGATTTCATATGAACATTGTTATGTGGCTGGTGGTGTAAATTGTCACTTGATCACTGGTTTAATTCCAGTTTGTCCCTCAGAGGATAATGTCATAAAACGTGTTATAATACAGATATAACTATCAAGTTCAGTACATCATAATATTTAAAGGGCCTATTATTAATGTATCATTTAGATTGCTTTGATGTCAATGGTTACATTTGTGCCCCGGTTGGAAACCCAGCGTCCCATGTTGAATAATTAACTTTTTTAAATCACATCATAAAAGTGTAAATTACAAGGTATTGTTACATTAATGAAACAACATTAAGTAATATTCCCTCATTTTTACCTTTCTCTTTTTTCAAAACTGCCTGAGAACATATACTATACAATATATGGATTTATTTTTTGTAATGTTTTCTCACCGCTACAATTGTGACCAAATTTGGAATCAAATGAGTTAATTCTGCCTATACAGGAGGGGGATGATATAATACTATGAACTTTACTATTCTGCTGTTAGTAACTCTTATTACTGTATACTTCCTTATAACTGGAGATGAAACAATATTGCAGAGAGAAACTCAGTCAACTGTTTATCCTATGCACTTGAGTTTGCCATAACCAAGCATTTAGCAGAAGCATGCGTTCATCATGCCAATATCAAAGCACATTGATCTAAAAGACATCGTTAAGATGATTCTCTCAGATTTATACTTCTGATTCATTTATGTTATTAAAGTTACAGGTGTGATTATTTTCTTGTACAAATAAAGCTTATTTGCCTACACATCATGCAGACAAATTGAGCATTATTATTATTATTTAAACGTTTGGCAAGATAAAGCCTGTTTTCTGGAGTCATCTGTATAGCAGTGATCAGAAGACACATGCGTGGATGGACACTCATGAAAGCTTTTGTTTTTCCTCTGGCAAAGCTTCAGCATAATCCATGCCAAACTACAGATCATCATTTGCATCTTGTTTTTGGAAAGCATGACAAAGCAGACCATTTCCAGACATAAATGTGTTATTTTCTTACTAGCCTGTGTATTGTCTTTAAATGAGACTACACTGCGTCTCTGAATCTGATTGTGTTTATAAAGATATGAATCTGTACAACTAATCCAACATTTCATTAGTAATCTCAGAATTATCTATCTAAGTCTTACAATGGGTGATTGTGCATGTGAAACAGTGATTAACAGAGAGTTTAATTTGAGAGGCCTGATAAAAATGTCAGATTAAAAGCCTGGAATCAGCTGGATCAGGGTTGGGATGAGCTGTCCTGGGACAATAACGTTCATGTCTCTTCCATCTCAGGCCTAGATGCAGCTGAAACTAGCACGTTCATTTTGTTCATGTTAGAAGGAGCTGCCTGCTATTGTAACTCTTCATTTTAAAGAAAAAGATTGATTCCTGTAACTAAGATACAGCTCAGCGGTTTAAGTAACAGTTATAGCATAGACTGACCCATCATTACACTCTAGAATCTGTTACAACACGCTGCATACCTGTCAGCAACTTTGCAGAAACTTCATTTTATCCTTTGGGGAAAAGAAAAAAAGTATTTCACCTGCCTCTCACTGTCACAGCTATTTTGATTTATGACAGGCTCCTCTTGCAGACTTGTCAGCTCAGTAACATGAAATTCACCGTTTATCTCCCATGCGCGGATGAACAAGACTACATCAAAATATGCTCTCGATGAATGTGCACAAACAAAGACATTACATTGATCAAAACTGAGAGTAAAGACATGTATAATGTTGCAACATCCTTTCAAACGTTCTATTCATCAAAAAATCCTGAAAAAATGTAGAACAGGTTCCACAAAAATAGTAAGCTGCACAACTGTTTTTAACATTGACAATAATAAAAAAGACTCTACAAGGCAAGTCTGAACAGCGTTGACTCAGTTCAGTTCAATAACAAGTTCATCAATTATGAAACTAATTCAATTTAGCTATAAGAATGTCATGATTCAGCGCAGTTCATTGTTAAATCGATTCAGTTCAATAACAGTGTCGATGTTGCAAAATTCGTTAATAATGAAACTAATTTTCTATAAAGCAGCTCTACAGAAGATAATAGTGTTACCATCCAGCTCAATTCAGTTTTGTTCTCATCCAATAGTGTCAGTGCAGTCAAATCAATAAAAAAGTGTCTTACTCAAGTATAAAATTACTTTCAAAATGTCAATCATAGGAGACTCTTTCAATGTGCACATAGTTGCAGGGTTTTTTGTTTCTCTCAATCTCACATACCAAGGCTGCTAAATTACCCAAACATGTTGGAGAGAAATCGGTGCCTGCAGGGGGACGCTTGGCTGTCTGTCCCGCCGGGACATGTGACTTTCACTGACAGCAAACCTTTCTGGGCGGCCCTTCAAAGACCTGGGTATTTAAAGCACAAAGTTGGAGCTTGGCACCTCGGCAAAGACCTGGACCCCAGCTCTGAGTGCAGATATGACAGATTCAAGCTTTCGTATCAGTGGCGGAGCCGTCAGATTTGGAGCCACCTATGGAGGCAACCGTCTGTTCTCCGGGGCTAGGAGTGGTGGTGGAGGTGTTAGCATGGCTCTGTCCCGTTCGCTCGGCTTGTCGAGGGGGGGTGGAGGAGGAGGAGGAGCTGGAGCCGGTTTTGGCCTGGGAGGAGGTCTGGGTGTAGGTTTTGGGCTGGTGCAGGAGCAGGACTGGGTGCTCTCGCTCTTGGTGGCGGATTCGGCTTGGGTGCCGGAGGAGCCAGAGCAGCGGGGATGAGGGCTGGTGTGGCTCCTCTGAGAGCCCGTCTGGGGGCAGAGTCTTCAAAATCGGAGGCTATGGTTTCAACCCGTCCTTCATCAGCTCTACCACTACGGTGGACGTAGGTGCCGGTCCGGTGCTCACCATCGACCCCACACTTCCGTCGTTGGACACAGTGCAGATCACACGCATGAAAGAGAAGGGGGAGCTACAGGTCCTCAATGACAAATTTGCATCTTTCATTGATAAGGTGAGTGAATGTTATTTACAAGCATTTTTACAGCTTTTACAGATAAGGTTTTAATGACTATGACTTTGTCGTTTCACAGGCCCGGTCTCTGGAGCAGCACAACGCGGTACTAAAAGCTAAGATTTCTATGTTTACTAACCCAGAGCAGGGAGGACCAGCGAGCAGTTCCATCCTTCTGACCTCTGCCATCGGAACCTATAAATCTCAGATTGACAGCCTCACCGTTACTAAAGAGGCCATCATTGCTGAGATTGAGCACTATAAAGGCATTATTGAGGATGTTCAAGCTAGGTGAATCTCTCACTGCAGCAGAAGAAATGCACATTCATGTATACAAATATACTATCGTTCAAAAGTTTGGGGTTTTTAAAAATACTTTTATTCAGCAACAATACATTAAAAATGTATCGAGAGTGACAGTAAAGACATTTATAATCTGTTTTTTTAACTTTCTGTCAAACAAAACTCTAAGAGAAGAATATTTTCGTTTCTTCAGAAGAATTGTCGTTGTAAAATAACTTTTTGTTTAGCATTGATAATATTAAGAAATGTTTCTTGAGCGTTAAATCATATTTCTGAAGGATGACACTGAAATTCAACTTTGCCATCACAGGAATAAATAACATTTGAAAATGTATTTAAATAGAAAGCTGTTATTTTAAATTGTAATAATATTACTGTTCTTTTATTGTATTTTTTAATCAAATAAATGCTGCCTTGGTGAGCAGAAGAGACTTTCAGAAACATCTTTAAAAAATACAGACCCCAAACTTTTGGTCAGTAGTTTAAAATATTGTGTTAAAGAAACATAATTGATTGCCTCAACATTAAAGCTAATTTTAGAAGCACTTTCATTCAATTTAAATTTTTCATTACATTTCAGTGGACATTTGTAATTATATTCTGCTTAACTGCTATTCATTTAGTTCTGCCTTCTTATTGGCACTTTGTGGTTTGATCTTAATACACTACAAGAATCTAGTAATTAATGAGTAAGGCATTTAAAGTTTCTCAAATTAGTCTGTACATCTTTGACCACCTGTGATTGTCACAGCTTTTGGGTAAGAAAGGTCCAGTCGAGAGGACATCTGCTGCACATACTGCACATTCTCTCCTCCTTTACTCAGGTATGACGAGGAAACCTCTCAAACCAAAACTCTGGAGCTCGATTGGACTGCATTGAAAGAGGTACGAAACATGCATCATCATACATCAGGAGGTTTCCCATAGATTTACAGATGAACGAGTCTCACAAATTCTCCTCCATCAGGAAGTGGATAATCTGTACCTTTCCATCTTTGAGTTGCAAACCATCATCTGTGGTTTGGAGGATCATATTGCTCTGTCCAAGCAGGTGTATGACGCTGTGAGTCTGCAAGATACCTCCGTTCATTTCAACATACCTCCGTTTATCTCAGCACTGTTATTTATTCATTTCCCCAATGGCCTAAGATTGTGTATATGTCTGTCTGGTTGTGTGTTAGAAAGTGATAGAGGTGAGAAACATTGTGTCTGGTGGTGTGAAGTCAGCAGTGTCTATCTCAGTGGATAACGCAGCCCAGGCCCAGGATCTAACCTCAGCGCTGACCGAAGTCAAAGCTCACTATGAAGCCCTGGCTCAACGCAGCAAGCAGGACGCCCTCCTCTCAGTGCAGGACAGTGTATGAAACCTTTGCTCTGCTATAAGCAAGCTATACTAACTCCTATTTGAAATATTAAAGGATAGTTCTGTCATTATTTACTCACCATCATGTTGTTCCGAACTTGTATGGATTTCTTTCTTCTAGAAGAAGATATTTTGAAGAATGTCAGTAACCAAACAGTTGATTCCATAGTATTTTTTCCCCTATAGTCAATGGGGTACATCAACTGTCTGGATACCATATTCTTCAAAAGATGTTGTTTGTGTTCAGCAGAAGAAAGAAATTCATACAGGTTTGAAACAACATGAGGGTGAGTAAATGATTATAGAACTATCATCTGTGAGTGAACTAACCAGACTGTATAGGCCAATAACATTAGTTAACATTAACACTATTATATATTATACCACATTGTAAATATTTAATTTTTTTTAAAATATATAATATAATATATACTTTTAAAAAATTAATATTTAACAATTAAACTAAATCTAATACATTTAATATAAATGTATACATATGAATGTAAACATAATTAATCCTGACAAAATGTACTCATTTTTGATTTACCTAATGCATTATTAACATATAGAATCTTATTGTAATTTGATGTTTAATATTAATATGTACATTATACGAACCTTTGGTAAGGACTAATGTAAGACTCTGATGCATCCTCATAGGGTGACCACCTGGTTATTGCTCTGTTGCAGGACAGTAGATGTGATTTTACTGGTAAATTTTAGTATTAGCCTATATTTCTTATTTTGGTATTGTCATTTCAACAGCTCGGTGGTCATCCTATCCTTACATGACTTTATAGTCTTACTCGATTCATCTTTAACAAACTGCCTCCCCCAAGTGGCGAGTCCTTGTATAGCAGGTGTAACGACATCACCACATGTTTTGGGCCAGACTGAGATCCACTTACAGCCTCTTTTCATTTGTTTGTCTATCTAGCTCGCCATGATTGTCTGCATCCACTCAGCCAAGTTCTCAGACACTCACCACAGCCAAAGAGGAGCTGCGAGTTTTCAAATTACAGATTGACTCTGTGCAGAGGGAGATCGACAGGCTCAAAACTCTGGTGTGTATTTAAGTGCGTCACACAACAAGGGTAAAAGCGACATTTTTGACATTTTTTTGACATTCCTGTGAATAACTGCAGCCCTCTCCAATGACAGAACTTGCAGATGGAGTCTCAGGTGGAGGAGGCAGAGTGTCACTCCAACTCCCACACGGAGACGTACCAGGATCAAGTTCTAATTCTCAGATCTCAGCTTGATGACCTCAGAAAGGTAAACTCAATTAAGACTAAATGATAATAAATCATTATTAATTCAATAAAGCTGTCACTCAGACACTCAGACTAAATCTAAATGGGCATTTTCCTCAGCAAATTACTCATTACGGTCAAGAATATCAGGAGCTTCTCGCCAGCAAGATGTCCCTGGATGTTGAAATCACAGCTTATAAGAAACTCCTGGACAGTGAAGAGAACAGGTGAGGTGGTTTAACATGAGATTATTGTGAGGTTTTGTTCACTCGACGATGACATCGTATCTGTCTCGTGGACCAGGTTGAGATCTGGAGGTGGTGTCACCGTGCACATGTCTAAGACTGTGGTCGGAGGAGGAGGAGGAGGAGGTGGAGGTGCAGGTCTGAGTGGAGGTGCAGGTCTGGGTGGAGGTGCCGGTCTGGGTGGGAGGTGCCGGTCTGGGTGGAGGTGCCGGTCTGGGTGGAGGTGCCGGTCTGGGTCTCGGAGGTGGATATGGGCTGGGCGGAGGCCTAGGAGGAGTTTTTGGGGGTCTAGGAATGGGACTCGGTGGAGGACCGGTCTTTGGAGGAGGTGCAGGAAGTTCCTACGGTGCAGGGAGCAGTTACATGTCCTCCAGCCTGAGCAGCAGTGCCTGTAAGTTTTCATAAATGCTTTCATACGTGTACACCATATGTTATATACAAACATAGTGTGCTCCAAAGGTCTGAGGCCACATTGAAAATCTGGTATTTATGAACATTATAATGTAAAATGTAAGTTCATCTTTTCACTTTTGTTCTGCTTATAAAAGTGTATAAGTGAATTATATTAAAATAGAAAAGCAATTTTTAGTTGTGGTCTCAGGCTTTAGGACCCCACTAGCTTAACTCAAATTGCGTTCGCAAATTCATTGCTGTGAAATGTCAAGTTCGCTTGAAGTCACTCTTTCCATTGTTCTTCACCCAGTGTCATCTACTGTTTACTGAAGATTTACAAACTCCACTCATCAAGCCACAACCGAAAGCTGAGCTTCCACATATGGGGCATAGAGAGGAAGATTACCATCACGCTTTATGAAGAACGCCTCCCAAAAGTTCACACATTTAGACCGCCGTCCCATATTTAACATAACGATGAAAGATTAATTCCCTATCTGTATGTTCATTTTGTATGGTTTTTATTTTTGACGAGGGTCCAAATGCTGTATTCATTTAAACATCATATCAAAATGTCAATATTGTTTTTGCATGATTTTGTTTATTTTCATGTATCACTTCCTGCTACAATAATACAATTAAAAAATCCATCCTGGTCATTACTGAGGAAAAAACACAGTGGTCTGTAATCTTTCCATGTAATAATTTCAATAAAATCTCTTAATTAATTAATTTAATAATAATAAAGTGTGTCTGTAATATAAAATATATATGCAAGAGTATATAAAATGTACACATTCTTTAAAAAATATGTATCTATAAATAAATAAATTGGCCTATAACATTACATGGACTTTTAATGAATTTAATTAGACCATATCGTTAATCATTTAACCCTTTTAGAAATATATTGAAATTAAAATTCTTGTCAAATTTAATCCATTTTTGTAGTAAAAAAGCAATGCTACAAGATGCTTAAAAAGCGGAAAAAACATACCCACACACCACCTACAGACTTTTTCAAATGTCATAAAGCTTAAATAATGAAACATCACCCTAGCATTAAAGAAGCTACATCTTGCAAACATTTACAAGCCTATTTTAGCTCAAGCCCCTCAAAATGTGAGTTCGTTATAAACTCAACCTTTGAAATCACACTATGCCCTAATTCTACATAATTCTGCCTGGTTGCAGAATTTTTTTTTTTCAAATTCAAAGTTGTTTTTTTTCCCCCGAATGCTAATGAAGGGGCTGCATTTCAAAGGTTTGACATTTTGTATGACAGTAAACTCACATGTAGCAAGCAGACTTGTGTTTTCACCTCTTGTCTTTTGTGTTGCTTGTGGGTTGTGGTGGTCTCTTTACCGGTGTCCGGCATGATTCTGCACGGATGTGGTTAGATTCAGTTTAAAACAGGAAACACTCAGGTTCATTCTTCTCTCTCATTAGTCCTTCATTCGACTTCAAGCTAAATTAATCAGAATGGAGATACCTCAGAAAAGGTAATAGCTCACAAACTTATACTCTACATAATTCAGGGGGGAGGGGGAGGGGAATAGTTAGTTTTGAAAGTTGTCAGATACTTTTACCACTTCATCACATTAATTGACCTGTTGTAAATGAAAAAAATAAACTATTGATGGTTATAACTTCTTGTGGTTCAGTTAGCTGCTGATAACAAACTCATGGTACTTCATCGAACGCTATCAAGTTCATCTTACATATATGAATAATTCACTTATCGTTGATTTGTGCCATAGTGTCTGGGGTGAGAGCTGTGTTTGTGGTAATGAATAGATAACACGCTGTCATTTGTTCTCATTTCCTCACTCTATGCATGTCGAAGAACATCTGTAAACCTCTGAACGAATTTACTTTGATGGAAGAGAATTATATGTTCTAAGAAAATCTTTTTATTTTTAATTAATATTGTTTAAGGCATGATTGAAGTCCAAACCCAGCAAGGAGTTGTCCTTGGCATCGTTTCTTTGGCTTGTCTTGGTTGTGTTTATGCTCTCTGTCTGTGCTGCAGAAAGAAATCTAGTAAGTTGTCTGACATCACAACAGCTTTTTTTTTTAAAAAAAATTCTCAGCTGCTTTACTTCAGCTCTTACATGATAACACGTACCTAACATATGGCCTGTACATATATTTGTCTTTGTCGTCTGATTAAGTTGTATTTTTATTTTGAGATATGCACCAAGAGGACAATGACCTGTATGACCAAGATCCTTTGTAAGTTAAATGTTTTATCTATTTCTAAATGTTCACTAAATATTAATTCAACTGCGTAATATAATGAATATATTAAATAATATAAAGACATATATACATATTATATATATAAAAAAGTGCAGCTGCCTTACATTTTTAAGTACAATCAACTTGGATATTTAAGTCGTTTAAAATCAAATCACATTAAAAGTTTTAAAATAAAATGTATAACTTCTCTTGCATAAAATTGCGTAACTTATTTTGATTAGTTAAAGCAATGTAAAAACATATTGTCATAACTTATTAAATGCGTGCTTACAAACAATAGATACTATTATTATAAAATAAATAATAATATTTATAATTTTTTGCTTTCAGCAATCTAGATGATAAATTTGATGACAATAGACACACAGGTAAACTACGTCTTCTTTCATCACATTCTGAAGAGAAAAACATTTAGGACTTGAACATCTAGTGTTTTTCACAGGAAAGCTGAAATTCAGAATGCGCTCTTCGTCATCCATGAATGAGTTTTTATTCTTATCTTGTCTATTTTTTTAGTGATTAGACAAAACCAAAGAGAGATGCCTTCAACCTCAAGGTGAGGTCTTTTGAACAATAAGCAATGCTGTTGAGTCGTTTAGTTTTATTTACTGTTATTTTCACATCCACTTTACTCTTAATCTAAAATACCATATTATTTTGGGTGGGGAAGGGGGATGTTTTTGTACATAACTGAAAGCCATTAGAGGCTCCAATGATTAAATGAACAAAATGAACTGTCTTTTCTGATGATTCATAATAGAAAGATCAAAATGAAGAAAACGTTACAGATGTGCTAAATGTATTTTCACAGGCAATCAATGGCGAACATGCCTGTGAATAGTAAGAATTTCCTATTTAAATGTGCATTTGTGTATTTAAACTCATTTCTATGGTACCAATTCAGGGCAATTCTTTCAATATGTTGATATGTAATAATTTGGATTATTTTAACTGTTTTCCATAGGTGACATCCATTGGAGTTATCAGAACCTTACAGATGGTAAGAGTCCTTGTTAATGCGGTCTTAAGATGTCACTTATAAATGAATGGCATTTTTAAATATGAACATGTATCCTAAAGTAATGCGTGTTTTTGCTGCTTCTGCAGTACAAGGCATCTTGGAACCAACATATGTGTGAGTGTTGTTTTTCATAATGGTTATGTGAGGAAAACAAGTCAGATACTAATCAAAGACTTTGGTTTACAAAAGCTAAGCTTGCTCAAAATTATGCTAGTCTATATTTGATATGCTTACATGCCTTTTTTATTTTAATAGGGACCCAATTCCAAATCCCCTTTATGTAAACAACGGTGATGAAGGTAAATGTGTGCTGATAAATGTTAGTATAATTCTTAACCATTGAGCATGGTTTGCTTTCTTCAGAAAAATGAGGTCAAGTGACACATTTTAAACTGGATACCTCTGAACCGCTGATGTCAAAAAGCAGTTGATGATAAATGATTTATGTCTATTTCAAAAGAGGCCACAAAGTCACACACTGAAAAAAATAAATCATAAGTGCATGATAGATTGCACAAATGGATATCAAGATGCTTAAAGCAGTTATTTTAATGAAATGTCACATGTCACGTTCCATACAGAAACATATCAGAATGTTTTTCCAACAAAAGAAGTGCAACATGACTCAGGTTGGTATTTTCAGCAAATAATGATGTTCTAAGTCACAATGTCATTCTAGGGCTCAACAATAATATAACAATGACTATTTTTAGAATTTATTTGATTTGTTTATTCGCTAACTTGACCGTATTTTGTAATTGCCGTGACTTTCAATTTATATATATATTAATGTACCTGTTACCTAAACTTTTTGTGTGCCATTAAATATAACTGTATCATTCCATAAAAAAAATAAAACATTGTTTCTTTGTTTATTGTTGTGTTTGGCATTGATTCACCAGACAGCTGTAGTTATGAAAACGTGAAAAATGGAAGTGATGAAGGTAATATGTTTATTTTTGGATTGGTTGATAAAATATTTCTATTAATTCACGAGACGGCACCATTCACTTTGTTCTTTCCCTTTTATACAGAATCAGAATCAGAATACGTGAACGCACCAAAAAGAAAAGATGTATCAGAATGAAATGAGGTGAGCATTTTCACATTTTATCTTATTTTTATGTTGATGTGCATTTACTGTGAAGTAAAAAAAGTGTTCTATGTTCAAACTCTTAATGCAAATAATGTTCCGCTCTGCTGAGCGATAAACAATGGTTCAATTCAGCTTCAGTGAACAAATATAGACTAGTGCTGTACAACTATTACAAGACCGTTTAAAATATTTCATGCAACAGAGAAACTAAATGTGTTCATACATATCAAGAGCTTTTTTAAGCCTGTTTCATAAAGGTGTGACAGATGAGTCAGATGAGTAACCTGTCCTTTCCATCACAAGTTAAACAAAAAATGACTGGGGGCGAAAGGTACGTTTAGTGGGGTAACACTATATACAAACAAGTCTTAATTCAAATTTGGTGTCTGCAACATGATATACTTTTTCCTCCTTGCTCTAAAATTGTCATTGGCTATGTTGAAAATGAAACCTCTAAAACGATCACTTCCACTTCTCTGCCGTTCTTTTTCTAACATATGGTACAAGGAAATGTTTTGTTGGAATGAACTTAATCATGATTTATAAATTGCCTTAAATTCTTATTAGGTAAATGGAATTAGTTCTGTTGCACCTTGTGCGCAGACAACAAAAACAGGTCCTTGAATCATTCACAAGCATCAAAAGGATTTTTTACATTTTTATTACTGCAACTTGTCATATTTGTATAATCATTCAAAATGGAAAAGTTCTGGAGGTTAAGAACAATGAGGAGAAGTGTGATTATTTGGTAACATCTCTTGTCTTTAGCTTGCATCAGGTGCGGCCGTCTTACTGCACAGTCGACCCAACAGACCAGCCATCTGTAACAGAGAGTTCACCCCTTCTGCCACTTTCATATGCGTGTAGCCAATTTCCTGGAGAATCAAATGTATGATTGCAGTGTGATTAAAATAAAGATTGTTTTTATCTCTGTACCATCACTGTCATCTAATAATTTCACTCAGGCGTCAACACAATATAAGAGAATAAATTACTGAGTGCCTCTTTAAAGTTTAAAGCTTCTTACGGAGACTCTATAAATACCTTAATATATTCCAGCTTCAAATATTCTGCCATCTGAAAGGTCTTACACACTCTAAAGATGTTTCCGATTATGTCTTCTGGTGAGTATCCTAGTGACCAAAGCTGCTCAATAACCTGTAGAAGAAGCATTATTTTTGTCTTTTTTCTCTCTCAAAAGGATACGGAATATTTTCAAGGGCAAATGTTTAGTGATACCTTGTAGGCTTCATCAATGTTGGCGTTGACGCAGTGTTCTAGCATGCTTTTAACCAGCAGAGGATGTGGCTCGTCACACACCTGCACAAGCAACATTACTTCACCAATACATTTTTATCCTTACATGATTTCCATGCATTAGAAAGAAAACAAAAATAAAACCTATCCAAAAATACCTTGAACACATTTTCACTGTTGATGTAACCAAATCCAGAATTTGTTGACTGCAAGTTATTCAGAGCCTAGATTAAAAAAAGAAAGAAATAAAGTAAAAACTGAAAAAGTGCGTATACAATAATCATAATAGTAAAAAATATATATATACATAAAAAGATACTTGACCTGACCTGTCTCATGTCCCCTTGAGCGGTGAAGATGATGGCCTCGAGGCCGTCGTTGGTGACATGCAGGTTCTCCTTCTCTACCACCTCCGTGAGACGCATCATGATCTGGTCGTCTCGGAGTTTGCTGTAACGCAGAACAGCGCAGCGGGACTGGATGGGCTCTGCAACACAATGATAGGATCATCTGAAAACCTCTATTATGCGTGTGCTGGCATGTACTTTTTGAAGCATGTTTAAATGACAATTATTATAAACAGCATTATGTTATTTATGTGGCACTTCCTCACCTATGATCTTATCTGATGCGTTACACGCCAGAGCAAAGCGTGTGGTTTTAGAGTAAATCTCCATTGTTCTTCTGAGAGCTTGCTGAGCTCCATCTGTCATGCTGGTTAAGAAAAACAAAAACATACTTGCATAAAGCATTTTTATACATTTAATCATTAATTTTTAATATCAACTTTTAATAGTGATGCACCAACATTTTTGTTTGGCCAAAAATGTCCTTTAACATATGCCATGCCGCCCCTGCCCCTCAGTATTTAGCGCTTAGGTTTCAGTCAATATATTGATATTTAATCACAAACATGAATGTGTTAAAGTTCATCCCACTCTTTTTCAAGCAGCGATTAATTTTTATGTTTGATCATCAGTGTTCTTTCGATTATTGTCTTATGTTGTACACTTTTTCATTGTATGCTTGAAAAAAAAAATATTTTTTTTAAAAAAATTGTTGCGAGCAGGACGAGGCCGAGGGCCGATCTCTCACAACCCTCGGCCTCGTCCTGCTTGCCACATTAATATTTTAATGTATAGTTTAGTTTAAAAGGCAGGATAATGAAGCACAAAACCCTGGAATGTGTCAAACATAAAACAAACTCAAAACAACCTTATGAATCTGATTTAAAAACAAATTTAAAAAACAAGTGAAGTAAAATAATAATAGTATCATCGATTTCTGTGAGGTAGTACAACAGAGACACACAGAAAAAACCTGAAATACATCAGGATTCATAAAATCAAGCACCTGTATGTTACTTGTAGAACAATTTAAGAGCACATGGAATAAAAGAAAGTTCAAGTCTTTTTGTTTTACTCCTGGGCACAAATAAGTAGATGATGTGGGAGCCACACACAAGAAACAATGCAGTAGAAACAATATTTTTGGTCAGTTACTTTTATTATGTTGTTGTTAAATTAAATATATATATATATATAATTATACAAAGAAAAACTGATTTAAAATAAGAAATTAATAACTATATAAAAAAGTATACTAATAATTTTTGGTTTCGGCACAGAATTTTCATGTTGGCACATCACTAATATTTTTATTCCCTTAAAAATAGAAATTTTTAATACAAATACTTATATTACCTGTCAGCCTCATCCAAGATTATGATCTTGTGGCGACCTTTAGGGAGTGTGACCTTTTGCTGGGCAAACATTTTAATCTTGTTTCTTACAACATCAATACCACTGGAATAAGTAATATAAAACAAATATAAAGAAACAGACATTTAAAAAAGAATATGATCACCCAAAATATCTGCAGAAAACCAGTTTGAAAACAGTCATAACTTTCCACTATCAATCCTTTCTTACCGGTCATTTGAGGCATTCAGCTCAAGAACAGCATCTTTCATGGCGGGGCCAAGAAGAGCTCTAGCCAAACACAAAATGCTGGTAGTTTTTCCAGTACCAGGAGGACCCTACATACAAACGTGGTTATTGTTTTAATGTAACTTATAGTGACATATCAAATGTAAATTCAGATGGCACCGATGTGAAAGCATATTTTAACTTACAGAAATGATGATGTTGGGCACATTTCCTTCTCTTGCAAACACCTGCGACAATAATGGAAAAGAGGGAACATGTCAACATTTCAAGAAGTCTGAGTATTATAATATTCACCACATCAGGCAAATTATTACAGCACGACGCCGTAACGTTACTAACCTCCAGTCTGCTGACAGTTTCCTCATTTCCAACTATTTCATTCAACTTCAGGGGTCTGTATTTTTCAACCCTGGAATTAATAACACAATTTAATCAATTACTTATCACAATGAACATGAAACTGCAACAAAAAAGACGGGCAGTTCAGTTGTTGTAAAAAAATATATGTTGCAGGCTCGCTATCTTTCGCAACATGCAATTCGTTCAAATGCCACGACAGCGCGCTTACAAACAGCCACAAACAGTACCATGGTAGTTCATATGCAGTCGTTGATGTTTTCGGTGCAGTATCATCCTTTTTAGGCTGTCCGTCGACTTGACTTTGTTCACTGTCTGTCTCTTTCATCTCAACATCCATGTTGACCGCCAGTAGCGCTTTTTCCCGCCACGACAGGAACAAAACAGATCTGACATGCCGTCACTTCCGGCAAAGGGAGCCAGTGACTTTTTATTTAATTACTGTAAATGGAAAATCTGATACAATTAATTAAATAAATGCTATTGTTTAACTTCCTTTTTACGATAATAAGTGAAACAAGAAGCACATTTAGCTAAAACAATGAAATATGAACACTTTTATTATTTAAAATTAATAATTTTATGTATTTTACACCAAAATGTTACAGAACGAACTCATTACAAAAGAGACTTAATTGTTTATGATTTTACGTATAACAGCTTCTGTGATGTAGGCCTATATTTAGTGAATATATAGGCTATTTAAACATTATAAAATACATTAAATCAGTATTTTTGTCAATTTTTTATTTTTGTTGTTGTTGTTTGAGGTCTTTGAAGTGTCTTGTATAAGTGTATTGTCTTTGCAATAATGGCACATAGCGTGCCACTAAAAGACAAGACTTGATTACAATCACATATTATTTTTTCAATAATCTAAATGTGTGTGTGTGAGAAAAGAGAGAGAGAGAGAGAGAGAGAGAGAGAGAGAGAGAGAGAGAGAGAGAGAGAGAGAGAGAGAGAGAGAGAGAGAGAGAGAGAGAGAGAGAGAGAGAGAGAGAGAGAGAGAGAAAATAAAAAAGTCATAAAATCTCATGCAACTGAGATGAGGGGGGCCATGTTTTTTAGCTAAAGAAAGTTCAAATGCAGTCACACTGACCCCATAAAATATTGACTTGCCGGATAAAACCTGTGAAGGTTTGTTGAAACTCTTACCTTCAGAGCATCTGTGGCAACATAAAGTTTCTCACACCGATAAATGTACTGTATCAGATTATCCCTTTACATTCAAATCTAGGACAATGACACCTAAAGAGACTGAAAATATGAAGACAATAATACACAATGCCCGACCCAAAATCAAGCAGATACCAATCGCAACAAGATCTGTGTCTGCATAGCCTACAAATGAATGCTGATCTGTGGAGGCCAGAGCATGGCAAAAATGACACAGTTCTTGCTAAGGTGTGCAAGTGACGTTTTTCACCATAAAACAATAACATTATGAAACCAGAAAAGAAAATGTACAATTCTTGTCAGAATTATTCAATAAATTTGTTTATCGTCCTCTTTCACAAGGCACCCATTTTTCTACAATACAGAAAAAGTTCAAGAACACTAGTTCTTTTTAGTCCAATAGTTTGAAATTAATAATTTTCTGTACCTACACCAATATTTTACAAAATGCACACGGTGCTAAAGTCTATAACTTACTGGAGGAAAAAGTGAGTAAATAAATAAATAACTTATGGCTGATGACTGCTTCTTACGGCTAGTTTTGCATCACTGAATATAAAATTGTGTGGTGTCTGTTGTCAATCACACACAACAAATTACAGACTAGTAAAAATGTACTATTGAAACTCAGCAATAATGACAGACTAGAGCCTGTTCTCATCTAAAACTGCTTAACTCAAAGTTAAGAGATTAGTTTAACTAAAAGCTGTTTGAATTCCCAACCTTCAGAGCATCTGTCGGTGAACCAAAGGTTTCTCATTTAAGTTTGTTTTAGCTTGGTGTTCACTCAACATGATGTGGTCATCACTTTCTGCTCAGGCTTTGAGGGGCTTGGATGGAAGGATCGAAAAAGGTTTCCCCTGGCATTGTGTACCACGAAGTGAAGAAACACTTGTCAGGGGACTAGAATTTAGAATAAAATACATGTATAGTGAGACAAGAGAACAGTTTTCCCGAATCTCAGACAGTAGACACGTTTGTTCATTTTCTCTTTATTGATTATATCAAATGTGACATAGTCTACACTTCTGGAAAAAAAAAAAAATGGGCCTATAGCCAAAAATGGCAAAATATTTAGTGGTCTATAAATGGTCTCAAACATTTTAATCACAATTCAGGAAATTATCAAGAATTGCACAAATACTTTTCTGATATTTTTCATAGACAGCAATGGCTTGAGTAGTGCATTTGCGTAAATTTAGCTGATTTCTTGCCCAATACATTGTGCTTAAAGGCACACTCCACCGTTTTTTGAAATAGGGCTTATTCACATTCTTTCCTACACTTAGATAGGTGTGCAAATGCATTTTTGTCTCAGTGCATGCATTGTTTTAGTTTGACAGGGTCGGCGCTAGCTTAGCTTAGCACAATGAATGGAATCCTTTGTTGCCAGCTAGCATGTCCTGATTTTTTTTTAAAAAAACACGTAATTACTTCTTGTGGCCTGCGTATCTAAATGTAGGAAAGAATGTGAATAAGCCCTATTTAAAAAAACGGTGGAGTGTTCCTTTAAGACAAACAAAGCCTAAGGTTTAGACATTTTGGGCTTGGGCTTTTTTTTTTTTTTTTTGCCCAGGAGTAATAGTGACACATAATGGAGCCATAACCTATACAATACTTTTAATTTGGGCAGTGCATTGGAACCAGAGATTTGAACTAAATCTTTTAAAATCATGCTAACACTTAACAACCAACAATATCCAATTTGCTTTTCAGTCAAAGTTATGAATAGTGTTCTCATGTGTAATCTCATTATCAAGCTCAAATATACTTGTAATTTATGCAAAAGTTAAGCTATACACCCAAATGTCACGATCTTGATATGAATGAAATGCTTAACTTTTATTATTGAAGATTTATCAGTAAATTTTACAAACTATTAAAAAAATTCCAAATGTTCTAAGAGATGAACATTTCCCCCACTTCTATTCTAAACTTTGATTCCATTATTGACTAAAAGACACGATGTGGCTGGTTGGTTGTGAATATCTGTGATGTTAAAAATGCATGCATTCAGTTCACGAAAATTATCTAAAAGGACTATAAACATTTCTAAGAACACATTTCATAGAATTGCAAAGAACTTTGTGTAAAAGCTGCAGCTGCAACCTTCACGGAGTCTGTTGGAAACCCTGACGTTTCTCACGCACGTCATTCGTATGGAGAAGCTCCGTGTATATAGGTCAGGGCAAAAGATCTCTTTTTGCTCAACACGCTGAAAACATGAAGGGGGTCATCGCTGTTCTCCTGGCTGCTCTGTGCTTCGAGGGGCTCAATGCAGAGTGTCCCGACCCAGCCACCCTGAAAGATGATTATGGAAGCAAACTCTGCGCCCAGATGTTCGAAGACAGCAGCTACTACTATGATGACAGCTGTACTGGCAGTTTCATTCATGTTTATCCTGATGAAGACACCCCCATCATGCCATGGGTTTGGGACAACCGTGTTTCCTCTTTAGTGGTGGGCCGAGGCTGCTCCCTGACAGTGTGGTCGAAATCCAAGAAGACAGGATCCAAGAAGAAGTTTTCTGCTGGCATCGTGTTTCACCTTAAGGAAGTGAAGAAAGGCCTGTTTGGAAACTGGAACGACTCCATCTCTGGATACTACTGCACGTGTTAGATGTGAAGCAAGGCCGAAGACAGAGTCCTAAAAGACATTAACATATAATGTCAATGACACAAAAGAAGAGCTGTAACACTCTGTTTTCAGACACAATTATACATTCTGCTCATTGTAAATCTGCTCAATGCCTGCAAGTGAATTAAACACCATGTTACTGCAGGGAATCTCTGCAAGAACGTGATGCAGAAACATTCAAGACTTGGTGCATGATTATTTTTATTGTTTTAAATGAAATGAAGCAAGAGTTTTGAAAGTATTGCCAAGTTACAGTCAAGTTTTGAAACTTCAAATAAAAGTCAAATAATTGAACAAAATCAGTGCTTGAAATGTGAAATTAAATCATAATTTAAATTTTATGATTTTTTTATTCCTGGTTTCACATCAATAAACCGCTTTGTGAACATATTCAAAAGCATGTAAATATCAAAACTATTATACTGCACAATACTGCAATGAATAGTGCAAAGGGAAGATAATCCATTGAGTCGTTCATGAAAGACACGTCAGATTGCATCATGTTTTCATATATGTCCTCCTACTGTATATGAAAATGTCCCCCTCCCTCCGTACATAATTCAAGGCTGGATTTAACTGCATTTCTCACATCTGGACTATACTTGTAGATCAATAAATCATGTCTGAAAACAGCTGCTAATGAGCAGGTTGACATTAAAGCCCTAGAGAGGAGCTTTGAGCCACCTGCAGTGAGCTCAACAACCAATCCTTTCTCAGGTATTAATGATGACAACTGAAACACTTACCCGCTTCCGTTTCTCTGCTGCATGGAGTCACTTTATTAAAATAAAATCAAAATAAATTAATAATAATAAAATAAAATAAATCTCAAACCTACACATCAGCTTGTACAAACCTCAAACTTAGTTTTTTTTAGTCATAAACATATTCTCTCTTGTTAAAAATGAAACTTTGGCCTCAGATGACACACAAAACCCAACAAATACAAAGACTACTCCACTGCCTAAGAGCACTAGTAAGATCAGTTCAGAACACTTAAAAAAAAGAATCATTACGTTGTCACGTTCAGTAGTTCATGGACTTTCAGTGTGTTTTCATCTGTCACATGTTTCTTTGTTCAGATTCCCGCCACTCTTTCGTCTCCTTGGTAACCATCATTATTAGGTCATGTCCATCAGCTGTGTTTAGTAATTATCCTCGTTGTATTCACTACTTAAGTTGTTCCTTCTCCTGCATCCCTTGTCACTGTATACATACAGTACACTGTGTTAATGTGAGTTTCACTGGCTGTTACCTGATTCTTGAGTGTTGCTATTAAAGTGTTGTTTGGATTTCATCTTGTTCCTGTGTAGGGACACCTAGGCTACTACACCACACCGTTACGTACGTAATGTTTATAGACCTTATTCAGAGCAGTGCCATGACAGGTATCAAAGTGAGGCTGTGAGGGATAGACTTGCCGTGTTTCCAATGGCATCCACTGTATAAAGCTCCTAGATTACTCACAATTTTCCACATCTTATATGTCGGGAGTTTTTGTGTCAACTGAAACCAGTGTTTCATGAGCAGAACAATCCAAAAACAACAGTACAGCCCATTGAAGAGATGCATGTCTGTCCCTCACAGCCTCGCTTTCATTCCCATTAAAAATCAAACATGGCGCTGCTGTGAATAAGGTCTATTACAGTAGGCCTATACAACATACAAAGAGAAAAAGGGGTGCAGACACAGTGTGAAATGCAACAGTAAGCTTTAAGAAAAGTTTATTTTCAATACACTTCTATTAAGAGCACTGTAAAAGAAAAGTTGAAATAGGCCTACCAAAGAATTGAATATAAACTTGGTATTCAATAGGCTACAATACAGTATACTGTCAGTACAGTAAAATAAATAAATAATTCAGCACATTTGGCCAAATTGGATTACAATATTGGTGATCATATTTGCCATAGTATAATTTTTTTTTTTATCTTCTGACATGACTTTCTATCCAGGCAGAGTCGTCTCGCAGTTCTGCAAAAATACCAAATGTAAGAAGTACATGGCTACCATTCCACCATTATTCATTCATTTTCCAAAGCACATAATCACCTGTCCCAAATTATATTATCCTGAGATTCTGAGTGGTGTATCATCAGTTTATCTACTTAATGTTTACACATGAATAAATACACATGTGCTATTTTAGTTCACAGTATGACACTTGAAGTAATTGTGTACTTGTGTTTTCTGAGTGAGAACAGGATTAAACCTCTGCAAAATGAGGACATTTGTGTAGAGAATTTTGCAGAAAACATTGAGAAAATTGGAACGTGTGTGAAATGCAGGTGAAATGTGTTATTTCGAGAACTGAATGGATGGTTTGGGAAATTGGGCCAACTGAATCAGTTATAGTAAAGCAATCAAGAAAAACTGATAGTCTTTGCATGGTCTTCAAACTTTGGTAAACTTTTATTATAGGAGGGCATGGAAAACATCACTGTACCCCATACCCAGGACAAAAAAAGGTTGTTTCAAAGTGTTAAAAATTTAAGTTTAGTCAACTTAAAATGTGAAGTGTGAAATGTGACAGCTTGGATATTTAAGTTGACTAAACTTTTTTTAATCAGCACGAACACTTACTTTTTTAAGTTGAAACAACTATTTATTTTAATGGTGTAACTATAGTACAAATATTAAACATTTTTATATTTTATTGAAAACATCTTCCATTAATTATTTTCTTCTGACCAATAATTTTCACTGTAAAATCCAATAGTGTTCATGACTCACATATATTAGTTAACTTTACTCAGTTATATAAAATACGTACTTCTTACTAGGTTTTGTTGAGTTGCAGTCAATTGCAGGGTGAAAATTACAAGTTACTCAATAATTTGAGTGACGCTTACTTGAAAAAAGCAAGTAGCAACAAAGGATGCAATGACGCTACTAAACCAGTGAGAGGCAGCAGTGCATTAAAGCGTGCCTAATGTGCCGAAAAAAACAAAGAAGAAGAAGCTGCACTTGTGAGAGCATGCGCGAAAGCTTCTGTGTGCATTTCAGCGCCAATTTTGAAGATGTGGAAAGACGTTGACAGACTGGAGACTGCCTACATTTTTATCTGGAGCTTCGCTACATTTTTGGAATAATAATATAAGATGATAATAAGGTGAGTAATCAAGCATGCGACTTTTGTGTGAATGTTTTTTTTTACAGTCTGTCGCTAATCTTTACTGATCTCCTTAATGTGTACCAAATAATTGTGATATTCGGAGCTTGAAGAATATGGTTAGGCATAACAGTTCCTGGAATGGCTGAAAAGCTATTTATTGTTCCCAAATTTAAAACCGATGCATTTTCACTGATGCATACTCCTCTGTTGGCATTGGTTTATAAATTATTAAGGTTACAAATCTTGTGAAATGGCGCACATTTACAGTTAAAGGTAACGTTAACCTGCAGTTTATGCAGAGATGAAGTTTGTGATGATTTTTGACAGTATTTTATGAATTCACAATAGCATTATACTTTTATTTTTAAATTGAGTACATTAAGAATGTAATGCAAGCACAGTAAAAGTGATTTTCTCTACTGCTTTATCACTGCTGATAAAATTAGCCATCTTTTAACAAGATGAGAAACTTATCGTTAGTAATGTTAAGTAGCTAATGTTATCCTAGTGGAACCTCTGATTGCATCAAAGATGGACCAGACCTTCTCAATGCGAAGATGTGAGATTGTGGATGCAGGTGGAGCAGTGGCCAGCTCTTTTTACAGAGAGACCAGTAAGAACTTATTCACATCCCTTTTTCCGCCATGAGTAACCACATTCTGTTTAGGTATGGCTTTAGAATTGGCCTGTAGGCCTGACCATGCATTGAAAAATTTCCACACTGTCCCATGCCTTTTTTTTGTGCCTGTGTTATAGGTGTTTGCAGAGTTTGACAGGATAGTCGACAGATCTGCCGACTGCAGAGTAACTTTTATGGTGCTGTGGATCGCTACACACCACGTTTTGTCACAAGTCTTCAAGAAGCATTGGAGAGAAATTTGATGATCTTATGCAGCAAATTAATACAGGGGTGAGTTAACTGCAGCCTTATTTTTTTATTATTATCCTGAGTTGATTATGGTTTTGCTTACAATCTATTTAGCTGTTGTCTAACGTGTTGTGGGGTTTTGTTGATAAACCATTTAACTGTGGACTGTTTTCTTAATAGTCACTTCTCCACTTAAAGACATAATGGTAATGACACTTTTTTTCATCTTCAGATAAAAAAATTAGAGTCCTTTCTGTTCCTCAATAGGCAGCAATGAAAGAAATCATTAAAGTAGCTCATGTGTCTCCAGTGGTTTAACCTCATTTCATGAAGCAACATGAGTGCTTTTTGTAATAATATTTATATAAAATAATATAAAAATAATATTTTGTATTTACTAAATCTTATCGATTTGTTCAAAGGATAACACTGGCTGGCATGGCTGCTCATGCATTAACAATAAACACATGTATGCAGGGCAGATAACTGATAAATAATCATGCCTTTTCACTTTTCCCTGTTGTAATATTTTTATTGTTTGGTTTCATTCAGGTTTGTGATATTCATGAAGCCACAAGTATGTGTTGGGGTGCTGACTGTCATTGACGAAGAAGAATCTCTCTCTCTACCTTTGCCCAGTGTCTACTGCCATCATTGTTGAGAGAGGTATTGTAATAATCTGCAGAACCTGCCTCATGCAATTTGCATCTATTTAGGTCTGTCTAATGCTTTACATTTGGATTACACAAAAGACATGAAAAACACTTGGTTTGGGACAGAACAAACTGCCACCAAAACTGCAATCTCTGAAAAATCTCTTGTTGAGTAATGAAATGTGCAAGATTAATGATGTTTTTGGCATTAGATTAAATTCGTTTATGACAGTGGAATTAGATTAGTTGATAGACAAATAAAAGGGAAACTAAGTCACTTGTTTAAAATTGTCAGCCCATTAGTTCATGAGCAAGTTAAAGGGTTAGTTCACCCAAAAATGATAATTCTGTCAGTATTTACTCTCCCTCACACTCCGTTCCAAACCCGTAAGACCTTCGTTCATATTCGGAACACAAATAAAGATATTTTTGATAAAATCGGAGAGCTTTCTCTCCCTCCATTGAACGCAACGTCATTGAAATTTTCAAGGCCCAGAAAGCTAGTAAAAACATTGTTATCCATGTGACTACAGTATTTCAACCTTAATATTATGAAGCGACGAGAATACTTTTTATGTGCAAAAAAAACCCCCAAATAATGATGTAACGAGGTTCGGTTGTTATGGGAAGAAGGAGGGGTGAACCGGCGAACATTCAACAAGTTTAATAACATAAAATAAAACGAATACAAAACGAAAGTATAAGCCAGCTGCCCCTCGAGAACAAAGGCCTTACGGGTTTGGAACGGCATAAGGGTGAGTAATTACTGACAGAAATTTCATTTTTGGGTGAACTAACCCTTCAAGATGCTGTCAGCATATTCATTTCTAATGTACATGTGTGTTCGAGACATTGCTTTTTCATTGTTTAGGCTAATGAATGTAGACACTTTTTATGCACTTCTATATACCAAGTTTGGTCTCTGAAGTGTTATTGATTAAAGTGAGTGATTGTTATTTATTGAATTGTTAAAGCTGTTTGTTGAGGATGTGTTAGAGTCAGGGTATGGTCTCAAATTTATTTATTTTTATTCAGATTTTATATAGAAAAAATTATATTGTTGTACTGTAAAAGGTTTTTGGGAAACACTTAACAAAAAGGTTCATTAGTTAACATGAACTAAGAATTAACAATACTTCTACAGCATTTATTAATCTTAGTTAATATTAATTTCAACATTTACTAAAACATTATTAAAAACAAAGGTTGTATTGGTTAACATTAGTTAATGCACTGTGAACTAACATGAAAAAACAATGACCAGCTGTATTTTTATTAACTA
This sequence comes from Chrosomus eos, assembly GCA_036326025.1. Lineage (NCBI taxonomy): Eukaryota > Metazoa > Chordata > Actinopteri > Cypriniformes > Leuciscidae > Chrosomus > Chrosomus eos. Next base: position 20,029,731 of record CM070834.1, read on the forward strand.
ACCTTAACAAAGATTAATTAATACAATAGCAAATGTATTGGTCATTGTTAGTTCATGTTAGTTAATACACTAACTAATGTTAACTAATGAACCTTATTGTAAAGTGTTTCTGTTTTTTGTTTTACTTTTTTTTTTTTTTAGACCTAAAGTGATTTACATAAATTGTATACCCCAATGCAAACTTATGTGGACCACCCCTGTGTCAGTTTTTAAGAAAACAATACAATAAATTTACATTTGAACTGTATCATTGCCTTACATTTATTTGTCCAGTTGTAAATGTTATCTTTGTAAAATTGTGAAACAATTCTCAATGATTTATAATAGATGTGTAGTACACGTGTAAGTGTACATTACTAGACATGCACTTGTTAGTACTACATATTTTTCCTATTTCACTTTACTCAGTTTTTAGAGTGCAACCGGTTTGCATGCTTTTTTCAAGTAAGGTGTACTAATTGGATTTTACATCAGAGTTAACACAACTAGCATAAATGAGTACATCTAAAGTAAAAGATCAAGTATAGTATACAAATTATTTTAAGTTACTGGAACTCTCTTGTAAGTGTACACTACTAGACATGCACTTGTTAGTACTACATATTATTCCTATTTCACTTTACTCAGTTTTTTGAGTGCAACCGGTTTGCATGCTTTTTTCAAGTAAGATGAACTAATTGGATTTTACAGTGTGGATGATTTATCTGTCTGTTGAAATGGCACTTTTTCACAAAACATAAAAGCTCAGTGCAGCTCATTGTGTTGGCAGGCAGGTATCACTCATACACTATTATGCATGACTGCGATATTCAGCTGAAGGTCACACCCCATGATGCCTGTGACTTGCCTCTTCAGCCCAATATGGGGGAGGAATAAAAGCTAATTATAAGAGGAGGCAGCCTTTCCCATCCCTCCACTCCTTACTATCTCTTCATTCAGTCCTGCCAGGTCGTAATGTGTACAACAAACAATCAACGATAACAAGACGTTTCTTCTATACCAGCATCACAGATAAATCTGGATAAACTGTGGTAAGCCATTTGGATATATAAGCAGCATGCTGTATTAAATATGTGTTTTGTTTTTGTAGAAATATTTAAAAAAAAAAAAAAAAAAAAAAAAAAGGGAGATTTATATCTTTTAATTATCTGCAAAGTACTTGGAATCTTTAAAAAGGAAGATTTGTATTAGCAATATCTAGTATGCACTGAAACTGTAATATAATTTGACGAATGGTTATACCACATTTATTTTGCGTTTTAAGATTTACATATGAAAAGCTATATGATAAAAAAATACTTTTAAAGATTTTGCAAAACTCAAAAACCTTTCATTCGAACGTCTGAAAACAACGGACATGTAATGTTTAGGTTTTTAAGCTAACAGTAAATTAAGAAGATTGATAGTGTGAATGTGTCAAGTGACTTTATATTAATAAGTGAGCAGATTATTTGTGCTCTCTGGAGGATATCTGCACTCCTCTCTCCCACTGAGCCTGATCCAAAACACTACCAGCTGAGACCCAGCAAAACAATTACTGCAACTCTGCAACAGAGATGTCTTTAAGGAGCCAATAGCACTGTCTGTTTAGGGAACTAAAACATCAGACATCTGTAAGACTGGAGTTAAGCTGTTATCCACCAGATGCATTAAGCTGGACTCACATGGGGTTTGTTTTGCCATATTCCTGCAGGGTTAATTTGGTGTCTACAGGAGAGCAGAATGTCTAATAACATGGCCAAGATTGCAGATGCACGAAAAACAGTGGAACAATTGAAACTGGAGGTTAATATTGACAGGATGATGGTAAGACACATGCCAAAAGAGTTTGGTTAGATTTAGCCTATTCATTGACATAATAATAATAATTGCAAAAGCTATTTAAAATGAATGATAAATGATTTAAAATAATTTACGTTTAACTCAGCGGTAAAGAAAATCAGATTTATGGGATGTTATTCCTGGATGTGTTGGCTTGTCTCTCTTGGCACAGGTATCTAAAGCAGCAGCTGAGCTGATGGCTTACTGTGAGACCCATGCGAAAGAAGACCCCCTGGTGGCCCCCGTACCATCCTCAGAAAACCCCTTCAGAGAGAAAAAGATTTTTTGTGAAATTTTGTAGTGTTTATTTTTAATCTACAAAGTTTATTGTATTATTTTCTAGGATATTACCAAGATATCTTTCGCTGATTCCCTAATGTCCCTTAAATGTTAACAAGTGTGAATACTCTCTCTATCTCCCTATTGTCGTAGGCTTCAAGAACTGCGATATTTCAGGATTCTATATGTTTTGGAATTGTCATTTATCCAGGTCACTGTTTAAATTATCATTTCGATGTCATTGATATATTATTTTTCCTCATGGTGGCGCTAGTTTTCAAATATCTGTCAATCGTCATTCCCCCATTCAGCTGCTGTGAGTGTTTGGTGAGGTTGCTTAGCCTCAGAACAGCAATAAAAGAAGAGAGAGCAAAGTTCATTCTGCTTAAGCTTTGTTTGTTGAATGTCTTTGTGTGGAAGCTTCCGTGAACGGTTTATACATTAACTTACAATACATTCCCTGGACAAATTAATCAATAACTGCATACCTAAATAGATTTCTTTCTCGCTTTTTTGTGTGTTAACTATCCCTTTAAGACTTATGTATTTTACAAATTATATAATTACCTTAATTAAAAAGTACTGCCTAATAATCTAAATGACAGTATATAAAAGCCAATAATAAAAACAATGAAGTTTTTATTAATAAATCTGAAAGCACCACCTTGGCTTGCACTGCAGGAGCAGATGGGCGGGATCATCTTTACATCTTTACTACTGACTGCCCGTTGCTGTCAGTCAAGCGCAGGAGGGGCGTGGTCATATTTTATAAAGTAAGGCAGGTGAGCAGGTGCACTTTTTGCAGACAGGTAACTAGGATATTCCCATCACAAGATCCACACCGGAGCACTGGGCACCCCGCCGTGACAACACAGGCCAGCGTTCAGGTAGAGTACACAAACAAGCTAACACCTACAACTCTACATCTTTAATTTTCGGTAGCCTACACAATAATAATATATATATATATATATATATTTAAAAAAAAAAATTATGGACTATGTGAATACTATACAGCACATTCTCAAATGATTAATTTGTCTCAAAGTTACTTTTTTTTATAGGCTAACACTTTTTGTAACATTTTACAATAAGGTTTCATTGGTTAACCGCTTTTGTTAACATGAACTAAGAATTAACAATAGTCTTTACATTGTTAGTTCATGTTACTTAATACATTAACTAATGTTAACAAAAGAGACCTTTTATTGTAAAGTGTTACCGAATTATATTGTAACATCATCATAAATTACAAATCTCCTTAAAACAAGCAAGATAATTTTTAAAAATGTATTTAATTACAGGGTTTTTATTTATATTGTTTTGGGGGAAAAAATGTTTTTCTATTTCTAATTGGCACAATTTAAACAGTATATTTTATCCAATACTGTGTTTACCAAGGAGATTTTTTTTCTTAGTGGTTTCTATCTTAATAGAGACAAAAGTCAATTATGATATGTAAGACAATAAACTCTCCCACACGCACACAAGTAAATCAAAGTGCTACTTGCCTACCAAGAAAAACTTGATTTCCATTCATCTCACTGACAGTATATTACTGGGCAAAAAAAGAAAAAAAGGGCCAAGCCAAACCGGGCCAAATATTTCCAGGTCTTATAATCTTTTGATCATTCCTCTTTAGATAAAATCTTTTCATTTGTAGGAAGCACGCCTTTTGCAATATTCATCTGTATTCCAAAGCATTCAATGACATTTTACAGTGAAGTTCACCAATACCAGCAGCTAAAAAGGCTCCCCACAAAATGAAACTCTTCCTCCATGCTTCACTGTGCTGGACATGCATGTAATATATATTACTCAGCAGATTTTAGAAGACATCGCTCTGGAGCATAACCGTACAACTTCACACAGAACTTCCCTTATTCTGTCTTTGATGTTTCTCTGAGAAATGGCTTTTAAGTATATTTGCTTACATTTTGCTATAATTCATGACCAATTAATTTGTGGTTAAGATAATCAAAAGCTTAGTGTTTAACCATTTTGGTGTCCATTTGGCAAGGAAAAACTCCCTGGATCCCAACAGGTAACCAGATGATAATATTTTGATGATAATGATAAGATATGAGCAATAAAACATTTCATATCTACATATTTATTTCTTTATTTAATGAATATCAGGGAGGACCTAACTATAAGCTATAAAAACTTATCATAGTGAACTTTGGTGCATGACACAATGACTCAAAGCCAGCTTTAAACAACTGTCTTTTTCTGGATCCTATTTTTCATGAGTGCACACAGACACTGAAAGACACACACAGACACACGTGCACGCGCACGCACGCACACACACTTCTTCTTCTTAGCTGTCCATTTGTGTTCGATGATGACACTTGGGTTGGGTTCAGCAACCTTGCTGCTGGTGCCACTTCCCGTGGGCGTCGAGTCCGAACCTTGAGCCGCAAACTTGTCCGCAGATGGAGCAGGGGAAACCAGATACCAGGGGGGTACCAGCCGCCTATTGGTGTCTCTTGATTCACCTCTTGGATCGTCGGTCTTGGTTGGTTTGGTGTATTTGAGAGACAGCAGTGCCACAGGTGACCTGCCAGGGTGATCTGTCTAGTGCCAGAGATTCAAGCTCTGTTGGGGGGATGTTCGCTCGCTTTAGGAGGTCCCTGGTATAGTCCTTAAAATGCCGCGTTTGCCCTCCAGCAGAGCGTTTAGCACCCATTAGTTGACTGTAGAGGACTTGGCGGGGCAGGCAGTGTTCAGGCATGCATATGGTGTGCCCTATCCAACGCAGATGTTTTTTGGCCACAGCTGCTTCCATACAAATTGAGTCAGTGTTGCTGAGGATGACTGTATGGGGGATTCGATCTTTCCAGGACAAGCTGAGGATCTTCTGTAGGCAGCGGATATGGAAGGCCTCTAGGTTGATGATGTGCTGGCAGTATGGGGTCAATGACTCTGCCCTATAAAGCAGAGTGGATACACATACCACATTGTAAACAGCAACCTTGGTACTAACCTTCAGGTTACGGTTTTCAAAAACCCTGCTGCGTAGGCATCCAAAAGATGATGAGGGTTTATTTATCCGAGTGAGTCTTGGGTGGTACCCCAATTTTGGAGAGGTGTTTCCAGAGCAGCTCAAGGTTGATGGTGTCCGAAGCTTTGCTGAGGTCGATGAAGGCTACGTAAAGGTCTTTGTGATGTTCCCGGCTCTTCTTCAGCAGCTGCCTCAAGACAAAAACCATGCCTGTCGTGGATCTGGTCTTCCAGAAGCCACACTGCGTATCCGGAAGCACAGCTTCCAAGATGTGCTCAACCAGTCTGCCGAGCATGACCTTGGCCAGTACTTTCCCTGCGATGGAGAGGAGAGATATTCTGCGGCAATTGCCGCAGACAGGTCTGTCTCCTTTCTGCTTGTAAATGACCACGATGTTACCGTCCTTCCAGTCCTGTTGGAGGGTCCCATGTTCCCAGATGTTTTGGATCAGACTCGAAGGGTTCGCTGGGTTTCTGCTCTTACAGCAGTGAAGGTGGTTATATGAGTGGGAGATCTAGGGCAGGACAGGAGAGCTTTGTGGGCTTCATGCTTGGTTTTTAGAAGTGACTGTATCTCAGCTGTGTGCTGTACAGTTTAATTTCTTGTTTGGAGCTGTCCTCGGGCCACGAGTGCTCTGCACAGAGGGAGAGGAGTCTGAGCACATTGCGGTTTATTTTCTCCACACCATGCTGGCCAATGACTTTACTCCATACCAGATGCTCCGTGGCCACTCTAGCATTGAAATCTCCCATGAGTATGAGCCTGTCCATAGTCGGGGTTTTCTGTAGGATGGCATCAAGAGCTCTGTATAAATCCTTTTGATGTTATACTCAGCATCAAGAGTTGGATGCCGATAGGGTTTCCGAAATGCAGGAGTTTAGACTTCACAGCAAGCCAACTCCATGATTACGACGTATGCCTTAGTTCAGGGACCCCTTCCAGAAGAAGGTGTACCAGCACCAACCTCTGTCAAGGAGTCCTCCCATGTAGTTTGGTCTTACTGAGAGCCGGGGGGGGGGGGGGGGGGGGGGGGGGGGGGGGAGGCTGGGGGCAAGAAGCTTGCGCATAGGTAAGGAGTGATGGTGATGGTGATTAAGGTGATGGCGTGGGTGCGCAAACCTCACTCCCACCATCTTCACTCCTGCCAGAGGGCAGGGGGCTGCCGTTGGTCCGCTCAGTTGGACTCCGCCTGTGCCTGTCCCCAAGTGCATTTTTGTCTTCGGGGTTTACTCCCCTAGCCACTGTACCCTCCCGAATTAACCAACATGGCTGTGGGGTTGCCTTCTTCTGCCTTCCCAGCTGTTGTGGTGGTTCTCATACCACCAACTTCCGCCTGCGCCGCGGTTGAGGTCTTCATTTTTTAACCATAGACTATTTACCCATAGCTGGGACATTGTTTGACGGGCAGCAGGACATTTCCATTCACCGATGGGCCTGCATGTCATGTTTCTGGGGCCCACTGCTGCTCTGAGATCCCGTACAGCTTAGCCTGGAACCGCAAGGGACCAGTTACCATGTGTGCCACGAGGAGGCGTGTACAAGATCTTGGCTTACACACTCGCCTCCTCTTTTCACCCCTGAAAAACAAGGAGCTATCTGGTGGCAGTAGCTAAAAGCAGAGAGTGGCAAGCAGAAGCAGCATCCTACAAGCACTACTACTCCAACACTGCTACACTGACGCGTCACACGCCCTGTGTACACGTACACACACCACACACACACACACACACACACACACACACACACACACACACACACACACACACACACACACACACACACACACACACACACACACACACACACACACACACACACACACACACACACACACACACACACACACACACACACACTTTTGCCTTAATATATTTATATACTTTATCATAGTTCACATTGTTTGTTTTTGTTCAAAGGGCAGAATGGCCAACTTCAAGGGACATGCACTACCTGGTACATTCTTCCTGCTGTTTGGCCTGTGGTGGTCGATTAAGTACCCTTTCCGACAGATACGGAGGAAAAGAGAGAGGCAACATGGAGACAGAGATAGACAGATGCACACTGTACTCTTTAACCGCATAGACTTAATTGAAGGAGCTCTAAAGATCTTTTTTGCATTTGTTGGTGAGTTACAATTGTAGTTACAGGTAACATTCTCTGTACAATGTGTAGTTGTGATATTTGGCAGCTGTGGTTGCCTTGCCAGACATTTACCATAAAAAATACAGTAGCAACATTTTAGGTTTTACAGATTAACATAAATTTACAGTAAAAAAACTGTATTTCATTAAATAATGTAATACCAATCTAATATCTGCTTTGAGCTTTTGCAATACACTGACAACCACCAAAAACAGTCACATGATGACCAAAGCTCATCACACTAGCTTTTCCAAAACCTGAGAAGGTAAATATGTAGAAGGTGCACAGTGTCATTCACACAACTAAATCCAAATGACACTAAAGTACTTTAATAACAATAGATGTAACATAAAACACTAATGTACAACTAAAAAATAAATGGTTATGAAATGAAAATGTGAAGTGTAATGCAGGAAATTCTAGGAATGTCAATTTACCGTTTTTCACTGTAAATTATACAATGACACCTTTTTCACTCTCAAAGCTGTAAATTTAACAGCATTTTACTGTAAAATTACAATAAATGTAAGGTTATTACAGTTATTCACCGAATATAGTAAGGAAATGACTGTTAACCATTTAACTTTCATTGTTAAAATCATGATAATTACACTGTACTCTTAAGATTAACATATACAGGATGCACATGTCTTTACTTAAAGGAAAATTTAAAAAATGTTTTGTGTTTAGCAGAGAAGTTTAGCAGACTGTCCAAGCTGCTCTCCTCCATACAATTATTTTTTTTTTGACAAAAATTTTTGGTGTTTTACACTAAAATCTCTCCCCAGGGATCATGGCAGAGCAGTTTGTGCCTGATGGTCCTCATGCACATCTGTATCATCAGGATGGCTGGGTGAAGCTGATGAATTGGCAGCACAGCACCATGTACTTGTTCTTCGGTATCTCTGGCATAGCAGACGTTCTCAGCATGACTTCTCGCCATGTGCCAGTTGGTCTTGACCGTCTCTCCCTTTCCATGGCTCTCTTTGTGGAAGGTATCAAGCAAAATAAGCCTTTAATTAAGTAAATATGCAGTGATATCCCACCATAGTACCTGCTGAAATGTCATGGCATTTCTCTTCCAGGTTTCCTTTTCTATTTCCATGTCCACAATCGTCCTCCTCTGGACCAGCACATTCACTCTCTGCTTCTGGTTGCGGTGTTTGGTGGATCTGCCAGCACAATGTTGGAGGTGTTTAAGCGAGATAACACAGTGCTGAAATTTTTCAGGTCCAGTTTGGCCATCCTGCAAGGAACATGGTTCTATCAGGTAAAGACAACATCTCAAACTCATAGGTGAAGAAAATTAACCACTTCATATGATTCTGGGAAAAATCAAAATTGCAATATGAAAATATTCGTTATGTTGCAGATCGGGTTTGTGCTGTATCCTCTGAGTGGATCACCTTGGAGTCTGGAAAAGCATGACAACATCATGTTCATCACCATGTGCTTCTGCTGGCATTACGCTGTGGCTCTATTGATTGTAGGCTTCTGCTACTGTGGAGTTTTTTGGTGAGTGGACACTGTCATTTTGGCCAAACAAAAACGTTTCCACTGTCTTTATTTTACATACATTGTGCCCATATCTTTCCAGGTCTTCAAAATGGTGTGATGGAAGGCAGATAGGCAACATGGAGATGGGGCTCAGAAAGTTTCCTGCCTCAGACTCTAGCTCCCAGAAGGCTTTGCTCCAGGAATCAGATGAAGAATAGTTGGAGCCTGTGATGACAGCCAGATTGAATGCACTGAATTCAATATTTTTTTGCCTTTTTCTCTTCTAGCAAGCTGTCTTCCAATTGGATTTTATGAATTTATGTTTGCATAATTTATCTGCAAAATATTCAAAAGGTTTTCATGTGCTAATGCCGAAAATATCTCATTAAAAAGGGACATGTAAATAATGTGGTTATCACAGGTGTCAGAAGCACCTGGCAGGATTTGACAAACCAGAGGAAAAACAGATCATGATATTATTTTAGAATATCAAACGCATGCATGAAAGACATTCACTACTAAATACCTATAATGGATGTATGCGCATTAAAATGTTTTATAATGAAATTCAAATGAGGAATATACAAGCATATACTTGTTTGTCACTTGCATTGCATGGTCAGCTTGATTCATGTTACTTGCCACATCATGGAAATGAAGAGGCAAAAAGCAGGCAAATGATTTGTTTTACATATACACAATTCAAGTTCAAGGTTAATCCCTAGATTGCAGTAAACAACGGCGTCAGGTTGAATGAAGGTAACAGCTGTTTGATATGTGTAGCACAATCATTTTATTTATCATAATACAAACCGTGGCTACTGAATATCAACAGTACTTGTTAAATTACATTTCTTTAGGAGAACTTAAGATATAAAAAGCACAAATAAACAAAGTTGCCTCTGTGTACATGTCAACATCGTCTAGAGAAAGGCCATTCACTTTAACCAAGTTCAGACTGATACAAGCCACGCGCAATTGCTTCCCAGTTCACACCGATATTATATCAGCATCCAAATCATACCTCCTTTTCAACTTGCAAAAATCAAAACAAAATGACAGAAAAAGCTGAGTCAGGACAAGACCAGTGCTTAGAATCTGACACCGCTTTGCCCATGGGAAAGTTGAGCAAAACTTTGTGCACATGCTCTTTTTGTTTCGAGGTCTATGAATCTTATTGATGTTTTCTCTTAGAGGCTAGAGCTGTGGTATGTCTCATTGAGGGTCTGGGTTTGTTTTTGGCGAGGGTGCAGTAGAGACCACCACCGTAGACACTGTGGATTTCGGAGAGCTGGCGGCTGTGCGCTGTAGCTGCTGAGCCGGTATGGTCTGGATTCGAACCTTGGGTAAAGAAACATACTTGGTTACATTTCACACACATGTATGGTTTGGCTTGTAAGACCAGTTTTAGTTTGTTTGGGAGTCAGATGAGTCAACCTGTGTGGCCTGTCCCTGCTGCTGTAGCTGCTGCAGTTGTTGAGCAGTCACAAAGCTGACTGGCTTGTTCCCAGCGATCAACTTGGTGCCTGCCGGCATGGTAGTCAAGATAATGTTCCTCCCCAGATTGCTGATACTAAAAACAGAAAAAAATCAAGATTTCAAATGATTGGGACCTTAAAAACCTGATAGGGAACTACTGATAGTTCCGTATCAGTTTATCAAGCTTGTTTGTTTACTATAGCAATATTAGATGATGAAACGGAATGCTCACTTGGTGCTTATGTTCCCTTTAAGTATGGGAGTAGTGACCACACTCTTATTTTTCAAAGGTTGGCTGAGGACAGATAGAGGCACCGTGATCCTCGTGGGAAGCTTCCCCTGAAAAGAGCAAAGATTAGAGTTTCAAACGTCATCATAACAGGCAATTATGCATAACAAACAGTGGCTCTGCTCTATTGCATCCTAGGAAGCATCCTAACTGAGATGAACCCAAGACTTGAAACATTAATGATGTGCTACTCTAACAAGCCTTACTCTTTATTAGATGTAACAGTTTTTTTATTAATACTTTTCAGATCAATTCAATTAAAGGGATACTCCACTTTTTTTGGAAATAGGCTCATTTTACAACTCCCTCAGAGTTAAACAGTTGAGTTTTACCGTTTTCGAATTCATTCAGCCGATTTTCTGATATTTAGAAGAATATCAGTATGCAGACAGTTTCTGGTCTCATTGACTCCATAGTATATATTTTTTTCCTACTATGGAAGTCAATGAGACCAGAAACTGTCTGGTTACTGATATTCTTCTAAATATCAGACAATCGGCTGAATGGATTAGAAAACGGTAAAACTCAACTGTTTAACTCTGGGGGAGTTGTAAAATGAGCCTATTTCCAAAAAAAGTGGAGTATCCCTTTAAGTAAATTTATAATCGAATTATTATAAATTAGCATAACCACTTTTTTTAACAGCTTTTACATCAAGGATGCACCAATGATGCTGTTAGTAGGTTTTGGTTAAGTATGCAATGCACTCTACGGTTCAATAGTTTGTGGATTTAAGTTTACTTTAGCGATTACAATTACATCATTATGCCAGTAAGTGGCGACAAGTGACATTAAACATTTAATTTGACATTGAATTATTCATTCAAGAAATTTGTTCAAAAACGCTGATTCATCCAGTAATGAAACAAGTCAAGTCTTTATATGTGTGAATCATTGAATCATTCATTCAACCCGATTTAAAAAATAAATTCAAATGAATTAAGTAATTTTAAATAGACTGCAGCAATTAACATTTTGTCAGAACCCCTAGTAAGTTACATGTTATTTTGTTTAGTTATCTGGTTTTGAAAGGTGCTGATGAACAGAATCTCATACTAAAAGATAAACTTACAGCTTGTGTGGCTACTACGGTAGCACTAACTGGCACCTGTCTGACTGTGGCCGCAGCAGTGCCCAGAGAAAGCGTAGAGCCTGTGGTTGCAGGGCCCAGTGTCACGCTTTTGGCCCCTCCCACTCCACTGGTGGCTATGGCAACAGTTGCCGCCCCCGATGATACCGTGACAGGCTTTGTACTTGTGGTGGTTGTGCTGATTGAGACAGTCTGACCGTGTTTCTGAGGAATCACACCAAGGTTTGGCACTATTCGAATAGTGGTTCCTGCTTTAGAGTCAGACGAGGTGACGGTTGAGAATGTACGGGCCTTGGGGTCAGTCATAGTTACGGCCAGGGCCGGCATGAGGCGGATGGCCGTGTCACAGGCGGCCTTCAGCTCCGGGTGAACCTTTACTAGGGTGGCGGTGCCTGTGGTAGGCACTTTGGCAGCCAGGTTCTCCGTTGTTGTGGATGCAGTGGTGATCGAGGTAGGGGGTGAAGGCTGGGATGGAGACACATGTAGCGTGGCAGAGATGCTCTTGCTGCCTGAGCTAGTGGCACTGCTCAGCATTTCTGGGGTGAGTTTCACAGTGGCCATTGGAGATTTAGTAAGGGTGGCCATCATGTCCGGAGTGATGCGAAGTACCGTCTGACCTTTGGAGTCAGTCGTAATTGAGGAGGGGGGCAAGCGGAGCACATCCTTCCCCTGAATGCGTAGGTTAGTGGCGGTAAGAGGGATCCCGGCCCCACTCTGGGTCTTTACACCTAACTGACCAGTGATCGCAACCTGGTTAAAACAAAAGTGAGTGAGATTTGACAGGGAAATAGGACAGATAATATACTCGGTTTGTCATACTGTGTTAATTAGAGATGCACTGATACATCCTAGCTAATAATGGTGTCGATAATTATTTTTATGTTATGGCCAATAACTGATAAATTGCTAATATAATATATATATTTTTTATTTGTATTGTTTTCCCATTATACAAGGAAAATGTACAATGACCAAGAAATATTTATAGAATAAAATAAAAACATTAATATTATTTTAATTACAAAATTGGCACCAAACATGTATTGGTATTTGCAGTTCCAGAATTATTATTATTTTTTTTTTAAAGCAAGCAACCAATCCTGGAAATTAATAATATTGAAATCTGTAGTATTTTTACTAAATCAAATATACAATTTTAAATGCTGAGTGAATTCAAAGTGAACTTAGGCATCACAACATTATAAAGTACAGTTTAAAAAAGTATATTTATTTTGAGATTGAAGTTATTAGTTTTTAATGATTAACTTTAAATGAACATTAAAGGACAGCAAATGTCATCTAAATGTTAAAATACGGGAAATTATTATGTAGATATCAAACATCTGACAATATATATAAACATTTACAATGGCCAATAAACAATATACTGATATATTGTGCATCCTCAGATTAGATAGATAGATACTATATTAATCCTTCTCAGGAAATTAGATTTGTTACAATAGCAGCAACCACATTCAGTCCTCGCACAGTCCTCTGATGTTTAACTCAGTTATTGCACATTAAAGAGCCTAAGAGCAGCAGGCAGGAACGACTTACGATGCCGTTCAGTTTTACATTTTGGTGGAATCTGAATGTGCTGTGTCGAAACACCTCTAGGGCAAGTAATGGGTGTATATTATTGTTCATGATAATGTTTATTTGTCTCAACATCCTCACCTTATATTAGGTGTAAACAGAGTCTAATGCATTCTGAGTAGGTTTGTACCTGTTTGATGATATTCTGGCTACTGACACCCTGTAATACAGCAGGTGATGTTGGTTTGTGTGCCGGGCTGGCGGGGGAGCTCGTCTGAGCTTTGGTTACTGTGACACCAGATGCAAGACCTGAAACAGTAAGGCTGGCCTGACCCCGTGAAGCCTGCACCTGAATGGGACTTCCTGCAGACTGGTTTCTTAGTGGTAGAGTCACCACTGCCTGTTCAAAGAAAGACAAACAAGAATGTGACCCATGCATTTGATAGTGTTGGACCCATTGTCTTAAACATTATTGCTAAAGATAATGTAGTGCACCTGCGTGATGTTCTTTCCATGCGCCACAGTGACCGGCACCCTGATGTGGTGAGGGCTCTGGTGCACTAATGTGGCCGCCTGGCTTACAGAGGACGTCGGAAGACCGGGCTGTGTAGTGACCACTCGCACCTGAGGCAGAGAGCCAATGGCAGCGGAGTGTGCCACTACCCGAGTGGCAGGCTGCGGAGAGGCCTGCTGGGAAACCTGTGGACCTGGCTGACTCGCAGACAGCAACGTTCCCAACTGAGACATGGAGGGAGGAGACACCAACAGGACACTGCGGGGGAAAAAAGTGAAATTGTGATCATGAAAGTCAAATGATAAAGAATATAGCATGTGATTGATGATACAGCTGAATATCAGCCTTGTTTTGCATTAAGGTACGATCACATTAGGAAAATTCCAGCCAAATTTCACAGGTAAAAAGGTCAATTTTGTTTTGTCAATAGTGAAGCAATGCATAAAGCACAGCGCACACAGAAGTCACTCTCAAACCAGGCAGCTTTCTGTTGGTCAACGTGATGAAACCACATGACCAACTTGAACCTGTTGCAAAATCTCCATGGGAAAATCTTTCGCCCTCACACAAAATTCCAGATTGTGTGGATTCCTATTGAAATGACTGGATTTTGCACACGGAAACTTGCAGAACAATGCTAAATGTGACAGCAACTTTAGTAAAAAAAAAAAAAAAAAAAAAAAAGTACATTATATTTTTGGCCTTTTTGCCTTTATTCGAAAGTACAAATGAGGAGAGATAGGAAGTGATAGGAGGAAAGAGATCGCGAGCCAGTCGAAATCAGTTCACCCGAAGCACTGCTGAGCTGGAGCAATGTTATGGTTTCGAACAAAGTAGAAAAGTATTTTGTCCCTGTAAAATACAAAATTTAAAGTAACAGTTCAAACAAAACTGACAATTCTGTCGTTTTCTCACCGTCATATTGTTCCAAACCTGAATGACTTCAACAGAAAAGTAGTTTAACAGTGGTATAAACATTCTTTGGAATTTTCTTCCATGGAAGAAAGCGAGTCATACGGGTTCCGTAAAGACATACAGTGAAGATGAGTAATTTATGATTTTTTTGTTGTTGCTGACCTTTACATAAAATTTTTTTGTTTACCAACCACTGACCTGGGATTGGTTTTGACGGGTTCTGGGGCGCATACTTTGGTTAGAGTAGCTGCTGTGGGAGGGAGGGGCGATTTAGGGGTTCCGGGGGTGCTCGGTGTGGGGGTGGAAGGAGTTTGAGACAAGCTGGTGGATGCAATGGCTACTCCTTCACTGCTTGAGCTCTGGCCAGCCTCTGCAGCACCATTCTTACTTCCTGGCTCCTTACCACCTGCCTTCTACAGTACACACAAACATACACACAGAAACATAAACGTATGCGACAGCTTAAGCAAATCAGCATGGACCAACTCTGATGCTTTACATTTCAAATTAGCGCGACAACAATGACATGAGTGAGTGTGGAAGCACTTACAGGTTTTGGTGCTGGTTTGGGCTTCTGCTGCAAAGCTTTCTTGGCTTTAGCAGCTGCTGCCTGGGCCTGGTGTATTCGCTCTGATTCAAGAAAGATGATTACAGTTAGTGTATGGATCTGTTTATTATTTTTGAATAATTCATTTTTGAATTTTTGATAATTGAGTTAAAACAGTTACAACATGTAAAAACAACACATTTTAAGTTTATGTTTCTAAGTAAATAAATGAAATGAGTAATAAAATAAAAATGACAAAAGCACATTTAGTACAACAAAAATAACACACAAACTGAAAATATAAATGCTAATTTTAAATATAAAAAAATAATAGTATATTATTAATACTGATAAATACACCGTTTTGGTTTTATCTGAATTTGCAGGTTCATATTTGCAAATAGCAGAATATGCAAACATGACACCGCCTGCTATTCTCTGAGTCCTAAACCTGTTCTACTTGTCTTCCATTCATAAGTACGCACACATACTGTACCACATTTTGCCTTTGGCCATGAAACCTTTTGACTTTTTTATGTAATGCACATGCATCACTGCAAGGGTTGCTTACCAAACTCCTCCTGGCTCCGGTCCCTGTGGAGGTAGATCCACAGCTTGCGACCGATGTCATATTTCACACAAGGGTCTTTCTCATAGTGCAGGCGGTCGAGGGCACCACTCACCACAGTGTTCACCTAAAAATGGACAAAATGTGTGAGTGTAACAATGACTAATGTGTTATAATGATAAATACGACAGTATGAAACGCGTGTCTGACCTGAGCACTGGTGACATCAGGGGCTAGGAACTGGGAGTCCTTCAGTAACTCACAAATCTCAGCTCTGGTACCTTCTCCGTTAGGAAGCCTGGCAGCAGCATCTCTCACTGTGTTGATGAAAACAGGAAACATTTTCTTTATTTGACCTCAATTGAAAACTGATATTGCTTTCTGAGAATAATTAAGGGAATAGGAATAGGCATGCTGATTCAAACCTATTTGAGCTTCTATCTACTTATTGAATGAAAGAAACTCAAATGAGCTTGAAATGATCCAAATTCTTTTTTGGGTGAACTGACACCAGAAATGGTGAAGAAAACCAGGCTCTCATTTACTAAACTATGTAACATCTCTAACAGAACTACAAAAGAAAGAGCACCCAGTCGTTACCAAGAGATAGTATGGTGACATAGGCCGGTCGGTCGGAGCGAAGCAAAGAATGCTCTCGTGCTTTATTGAGCGACGTCTCCTTGTCAAAAACTCCCTTGACTGGTCCCACCACAGATTCAAAGCCATGCATTCGGTAAGTAAAGGCTTTATGTGGCTGATCATAACGTTGCTGCTCCTAATACACACAAATATTTTAATGACAAAATAACAGACTGCATTCCATAAGCAGCACAACAATGTAAAAATGATCCGTTGGCAGGACGCCTCCTCAGGGTAGGTGTGACCCAGGCACTAACCTGCTCTTGAAAAACATGCCTTTCCTCGCCTGTACTAGGCCTCACCACAAAGTCAGTCCACCTAATAAAGAGAAAAAAATGCATGAAATGACAAGAATGTGTGTATCGGTCTCAACTAAAAAGACAAAGAAACTGTTGTTTGAATATGATGCTTATGTTAAGTAAACACTGTAATCCACTGTTAAACTCACACTCTGGGTGTTGGAGGAGTGAGTTCTGCGGTTTCCTCACCCTCCTGCTGTAAAACAAACATAGAAACAGGAATCAGAGAGTGTGACCTTACATCATCGTGGAAAAGCATGAAAGCTGTTTGCTACCTTGACAATCACATGATCCTTTGACTCCAGCCATAACTGGCACAGGGCACTTAGATCTTTGTCTCCATCTTGACTCGGACCTGCACAGATCAGTGTGAAGAAATGCACACAACTGGCGGCTTAACTGGCAGTCTTTACAAAACTAATATTCTAATCATTTTGTTTTTTTAAAGAGAGTTGTATTATACACTATCGTTTAAAAGTTTGGAGGGCTCAGTAAGATTTTTTTAAGGCATTATTACTTTTATTAAAGGGATAATTCACCCAAAAATGAAAATGTTGTCATCAATTATTCACCCTCAAGTTGTTCCAAACATGTATGAATTTATTTTTCTTTTTCTTTTGTGTTCTACAGAAGAAAGAAACTCATACATGTTTGGAACAACTTGAGGGTAAATAATTGACGACATTTTTATTTTTGGGTAAACTTTAAGCGACAAGCGTAAAGCATCATTAATCAAAAGTGTTGATTAAGTGTTGAAGAAATTCTATTTAAAAAAAAAAAGCTGTTTGCTTGAACTTTCTATTCATCAAAGAATCCTGAAAAAATAATTTCCACAAAAATATTAAGCAGTTTCAACATTGATAATATTAAGAAATGTTTCTTGATCACCGAATCAGCATTTTAAAATTATTTCTGAAGGATCATGTGACATTGTTTTTTTACCTTACCAACCCGAACATTATATATAATCTTTAATAATTGAAGAGCCTATATTTCCATCCAAAAATAAAATAAAATACACAAGTAGAGGAAAATGGTGGGGGGGATCATCGTACATATCCATTTCCATTGCTGGGAGAGCTCCTTGAATTCCACAAAAGGTATGAAGCCAGTAGGCAGAACCATCACACCAGCTGGAAACAGAGATATGAAGCATAAACCCAAATATCAACATGCATCATTGAATGTATAAATCATGAATTAATAGCTGCATGAAAATAAAATCATAGATTCAGTCATACCTTTGCTCTCTCCAGTGAGAAACTGTAGAGCAGGGACAACCAACTCTGACCAGCAGGGGGCGACAGAGAACCAGGGGTTGAGTGCGCTGGCCGGAGACGACTGCCACTGTTGGACTTTCTCCTCCAACTGAGAGCAACCATAAGAGGAAGACAGTGAAATACTAGTAAACACCTATTAGTAACACCTTCAGCTATTTCTGCCATCTCATGTTGCAGCAAAGTTTGGAAACTCCTGACTGCATGTATATTTCTCACGATCACAAGACCTTTTGACCTAAAGGAAATTATGAAATTAGTTACGCAGACAAATTATTCCTGTGTTCACTTATTTATAAACTATACTACAGTTTTAAAATCTAAAGATTTTTAAATGGATGAGCTCGACGAGGTAGAAAGAACAAGAGGCCAAAAACTGTCCAACATAAATGGAAAGTCCTTCAGTACTGTTTGAGAGCTTCCCAGGATGCACCTCATGTAGAAGATTGTGCATATCCGAAGCTTGGTGAAAGTAATATATAATATAGTTTTGATTTTTAATTGTTTCACTGCATAATTACCATATCATATACACAACCCTTCAGAAGTTTGGGGGCGGTAAGATTTTTTTTTATTGTTTTTGAAAGAATTATCTTCACTTAACCAAGTTTTCATTTGATTAAAACATACAGTAAAACAGTAATATTCTGAAATATTATCATTAAAAAACTTTTCTATTTTAATATATCTTAAAAATATAATTTATTCCTGTGATTATAGCTGAATTTTCAGCATTATTACTCCAGTCTGTCACATGATCCTTCAGAAATCATTCTAATATAAGCCTATATGTCTTCACTGTCATATCTAATCAATTTAATGAACCCTTGCTAAAAATATATAATTTTCTTCTTACTAAATATCATACTGAAAACTGCATATTTTCCATACTACCATCTGTCAAGTTTTTAATGACTTTAATATTTAAAATGGGGAAAATTGTAATAATAAAGAATTAGTAAATGTGTCTAAACTGTTGTATGTATTTATAGGTGCTGCATGTACCGCAGAGGATGTTGCTAGACTTTCCAGTCTGATGATGTCCTCAAGCAAATGAAAAAAGCTCATTGCTATCTCTTCCACTCTGTCAGGGCTTGTCTGGGACTCGTCTATGGGCCTTTGGTACAAACGAAACAGATAAGTGCAAGGTATTTAAATGCGGGTCGTTTTTTGGACAACTTATTTTATGTACAGAACAAAGACCTACTCTTCTTTAACGGATTGTGTAGGAACTGTGGGGGTATCATTAAGGCCTGAGTTCATGGAAGCTGCCGACATCGGAACATCACAGACATCCTCCGATTCCATTTTAATAGGGCGCATCTTTTTCTTCTTCCTCTCCTCCTTTATCTTCTTCTTAGGTAGGGCCAGGTCAAAGAAGGCTACAGGCCAAAACAGACATGGATTCTCACCTGCTGTAAAGATTCATGCATCTTATATTGAAGAGAATAAACTGAGCTTATTATTCTCACTTGTAACGGATCCTTTTCTGCCGATGTTGACTCGTGACATGATATCACCAAGATGGAGGTCGGAGATCATAAGGTCAGGGTGATCCTAAAAATGACATCAATAAATAAAATCATTACTCATACCAATCTTGTCTTCTAGTGCAATGGTTTTCAAACTTTTAGATGTCCCGGACCCATAATTTACAAACAGTAACATGCGGCCTTCCTCAAGGTTCAGTTTTGGGACCAAAATTATTTATTCTTTATTTAAATGACATCTTTTCAGTTTCTTCAGTGTTGAAATTTATAATGTTCGCTGATGACACAAATATTATTTGCTCTGGAAAAAATATGGATGAATTATTGCAACTGGTAGAAAAAGAATTAATTTTGTTAAAGGAGTGGTTTGACTATAATAAGTTATCTTTAAATGAAAATAAAACCAAATTTATGATATTTTCTGGTAATAGGACTCATAGTGATGCTAAGTTATATTTAAATGGAGTTGAAATTGAAAGAGTCTATGAAACAAAATTTTTAGGTGTGATCTTAGATAATAAACTTAGTTGGAAACCACATACAGTATTGAATACATTAGAAGTAAGGTAGCAAAATCAGTGGGAATATTGTATAAAACAAAAGATCTAATAAATAAAATGGGTTTGAGTATTATATATTCCTCCTTAGTAATGCCTTATTTTTCATATTGTTCAGAAATATGGGGAAATGCAAATAAAACAAATATAGCTGTATTAATTAAGTTACAAAAAAGAGCTATTAGAATTATTAATAAAGTAGGATATCGCGAACCAACTAACAAACTCTTTACTCAAAGTAATATCTTAAAATTTACAGATATTGTATATATAAAAATATTGGAAATAATGTATAAAGCACTTAATAAAAGTCTTCCATCTGGTATTCAGAAATTATTTAAGTTAAGAGAGGGTAGATATAATTTAAGAGGCCTGTTTATTTTTGAATGTGGAAAAGAAAGAACTAATGTAAGGTCTAGATGTGTATCAGTTATGGGTGTGAAATTATGGAATTTACTAAAAGATGATTTGAAATTATGTACTTCTTTGTTTAGCTTTAAAAAAAAAATAAAAAAGAAAATTGTTAATGATTATTCAGTTAGTATGTAAATTTTGTTAATATCATGTAAAAAAAATGTGTATGTGCAGTATTGTATAATTATGTATGTTTTTTTATAATTTATAATGCTGATTCTTCAGGTATGGTTAAATAGGGTAGGCAAATATAAGCCTTGGCTTCAGCCTACTCCTTTTTTTTGGTTATTTCATTGTAAATTTACCAGAAAATAAAAATCAAATCAAATCAAATCAAATAATATATATGATATGATAATCCTCGTGCAGGACGGAAACACCATTCTAAAATTGAAAAGGCAGCTATATATTTTCACATATAAAGACCCAACTTAGACTGTGAAAAATGTATGATATAAATGTGTAAATTAAAATATGTAAAATCATTTTTACTTTTTGTTCTACTCAGTGTAGTGTTGTACCAATGTATTACTTGTTTATTTATTTGAATCTTTTTTTATTCATGTAGTAATTTAATCTAATTTTCATCATTTATTTTTACACACTTTTTTTAAACCTTTTTCACAACGTAACTTCACATATGCTTGAAAAAAAAGGTCATATAAAAGAATCCAGTCTTCTCTCACCATTTGAAAAAAGAGCTTGATGTAATATAAAAAGCATGCTGTATCTTTAAATTGTCCCATTTAAAAATGACCGTTTAGTGTAACTTAGCTGCAGAAATGGCTTGTTCTGCACCTTTAAAACTTGGTGACATCACAAATTTCTTAAAGGTACAGCAGGGGAAAGAAATTAACCGTTTAGAGCCAGAGAGATGATGGAAAAGGTTACAATAAAATATTATAAGAAACAAAACATTACTAACATTACACCTGGACCTCAGAAGAGGGACAATAAAAACAATAAATGACCCCTTCAGGCAACTTACTGGCTGACGTTTTCTTTTTTCTCTGTGTCTCTGCAGCATGGTTCTTAGTTCCTTCTCACCCAGCTCAGGCTTGTCTACATGGAAACTCAGCTTTAGTTTCTTATAACTTCATTTCTGGGGAGCTTTAAAACAGCTTTAACTGACCTCTGGTTTTCATGTCCTGAGTAGAAAGGCTGGGTAGGACCCTGAGAGAGACAGTTGGAGTTGGGGAGGAGGGCGACGGAGGAACAGGCAACCAAGAGGCTGTATCTGTTTATATGAACATAAAACCTTCCTATGAACATGAACATACAATGGTGCTGAAAAAGTTCACACACTGCATCACACCCACCATCTTCATCAGATGACACATTACTGTCCCCACACTCTGTTTTCACATCCTTCAGTATGTGAGCAACTCGACGTCTCACCCTCTGCTCCAGCATCTCCTTATGAGAAGGGACAGGGTACCGCCGTTTTACCGCAAGCTCGGGTCCACTGCGGACAGCCAAATCCAGCAAATCCTACATTAAAAGAGAAAAACACATTAGTACGTTGCATAGAGTTACAGCAGAGGTTGCACCAACTATTCGATTTCTTCCGCAACTACCAGTGTCAGGATTATGTCGACCATTCGAGGATCACATGACTTCAGTTGTGCTAGTTTTCTATATGGTGCAAGTACAAATCTAGCATTGAACTTTTAAGAAACAACAAGGATACTGCATTGTTTACACTACCGTTCAAAAGTTTGGGGTACTATTTTTCATTGTTTTTAAAAAAAGTAGCTTGTGCTCACTAACGCTGCTTTTATTTGATTAAAAATACAATAAAACCCACAATATTGTAAAATATTAATATAATTTAAAATAACTATTTTATATTTTAATATAGTTAAAAAAATAATGTATTCCTGTCATAGAAAAGCTGATTTATTAATCAGTCATTACTCTAGTCTTCAGTGTCACATGATCCTTAAGAAATCATTCTAATATTTGATCCTCATGAAACGTTTAGATTAATATCAATGTTGAAAATAGTTGTGCTGCTTAATATACAGAGGAAAAAAGCATGTAACTAACAGCATGTATTTGAAATAGAAATCTTTTGTAACATTATAAATGTCTTTACTGTCACTTTTGATCAATTTAATGCATCCCTGTTAAATAGAAGTATTAATTTCCTTAAAAAAACGTACTGACTTCAAACTTTTGAATGGCAGTGTAAACAGTGAGATAAACATTGATCATGTAACAGACACTGAATTAGCTCTTCTGTGATTAACTGTACCTTTCTGGAGACCAGGATCTGCTTGAGTAATGTGTGGTAGTACTGTTGAAGGGAGTAGATGTGCCTTTTTTTCTGTGGTTTGGCACAAAGTTGTCTGTACTTGACAACCTCTGGGTTAAAGTAACCATCTATGGAGAGATAAACAAACTAATATGCATGACATTTTATTATATAAATGAAAATACTAGGATTGAAAATAAAAGGGAAGGAAGATAACCTCTGAAGAGCTTCTGGGCAATGTGCAAGGGGTTTCCGAAGAAGAAATTCTGGTCGTTGAAAAGGTCGCCGATGATGCTGTTCTGCTCTGAGTTGTTATTCTCGGAGAACTGAGGCAGGAGTTGACGAAGATGTGTCCGTTGAGCATCTGTGAGAACATCGGTCCATGTGCTCTCACTCATCACTGAAAAGAAAATCTCTGGCTGCTCTCACAAAGACACACATGCCCAGATAAAGAGATGGTTCAGTTTTTACACTCATGTTTTCAAAATTGAATGAAAATGGTGTAACTATCACTGAAACGTTGGCTGATAACTCACATCCTCCAGCAAATCTTCAGGAACCCGAACTCGACAGTTTCCCAACATGCACTCTTCCATCACACGACCATCCTGGTCCATTCCAGACTCCAATGGGTCTGTTAACATGTGATCCAATACATCCATCTTTACCTTCACAACACCAACCCTTCACACAAACGGTATCTGCAGATTTACAAAACATACAAGACATTAAGAACAAAGGAAACAGTCTAAATACATGCAAACTCTAAAGACATATGAAATGCTTGAAATGAAATGAAATGTTTTCTATGTATTTATTAATTAACTTACCATTTTATTTATTTATCCTAATTAAATTTCTACATTCCACACGACTGTATTAACGTTATATACAATTTGTGGTAATGTGATAAATGACAACAAAATCATATTGATCACCCTGCACCCTGTCAAGGTACTTTACTATGTTAGCTTGTGTATTACAAAACTATAATTTCCCGTGAAGGTTTATTGACAACTTGTATGTATGTATCTATGACACATGTAAGTTTATCATTAACGTTACACTATCTTGATGTTGCTAATTCTGCTACTAGCTAATACAACAAGCTAATAGCCCTTTTCACGCTTTACATATATTATGGTGTAATTAACAAAAACGTATCGTTTTAATTGATCTATTTATGTATATCAGGGAAATGTTTAAGGCATCTTACCATGAGTGTTGGTGGAAATTAGGAATGTATATGTTAGCTTGCTCTTCACAAGGGCGGTAGGAATAATAACATTGGTGCACATTTCCGGGCTGTCGTCTAAACTTCCGTTCATCTGCTAAAGGTTTTTATTTCATATCATAAAATATCAATTTTACAGTTTATGGGTGGAAAACACACACACGCGCGCGCGCGCGCGACACACACACACACACGGAAAAAAATCCACATATTGCTGAATAAATAAAAATATAAATTAAATGTGCACACCAATTTAAACAATTAAATGTACACATCAATCGTGTGTGTGTGTGTGTGTGTGTGTGTGTATACAATGAGAAAATGTTAAAGGAAATGCAATATTAAGATTTTTAATTTTTATTATCTTTTTATTTTATTTATGTTGCACTGCACCTAGCGGCAAAGAGGCAGCATCACGTATGCTACAAGCAATCATTTTCAGCCAAATTTCCCAAGATCTATTATAATATCTTGGGTAAACAAGTGGACAAAGCTTAGCTTTGACTTAATTGCTGTCTGAAGAAGATTTAATAAATTAAATTAAAAAACTATTAGAAAAAACGAATAGATTAATTAAGCACTTGTTCAACCATCCACATTATTTGCATAGGATTCATCCTCCATAGAAAAAAATAAAATATAGAAATTGCAAGCTCAAATTTTATGAGATAAAGCGTTACATATAATTTCACAATATGTAACCAAAAAAATGAGATACTATGGTATTCACTGTACATTATAATAACCTCTTCTTCTGTCTTTATTTTTGTTAACCTATGTTAAATTTGCTATATTTAAAACGTATTTGACTACACGTCTTTCTTTAAATGTACCACCAAGTCCTGAATTCACAACATGAAAAATAAGCAGATTAGATTTTCACTTTTAATTTTTATCAAAGAACCCACTAAAGCAAGGCACATTATGGGAACGCCAAACACCCAAGGAGGGCATTAACAAAAATAAAAATATGATATTATAACAAAATATTACAGATACACACAACAGTAAAACAAAGGTCATTATGCAAAACAATTTTTTTTTTTTTTTTTACAAAAATGACATTCAAGGACATTGTCTAGAATAATGTAATACTCTAAAATTGTTTCCTATTATTTAGCCATAAAATACATTTGTGCACAGATCTGATTATGAAGACTGTTTGGTATTAAAGGAGATTATAAAGTAACGATGTAATACAAATAAAAACAAAGCACAGTCCATTGACATGTTACGCCATCAATTACATTACAAAAATCCCTGAGAAGCACTCAAGTTTTAATGACTTAGCAAGGCAGCAAGAATACTTTTCCTCCACATAAAGAGAAACACAGTTCATTTGAGCTAAACAACAGCATAGTCCATATAGACAAAACTCTTTTAAGAGTGTAAACACATACAGAAACACAAATATAGATTAAGAAACTATGAGAGCTCCTTATTATGAAAAAACAAAACAAAAACAGTTCGTCATCAAAGAAAACTTTCCTGTGCACATCATGCGGGCTGATAATAAGAATCTTAATGGCTCCGGAAACATGACTTGACGAATATGAATGCCTTAATTTTTCCTCGATAACTTTCAATACAGGTTGTTAGGCTTTAGTCCATTTCTTGTCAACGTTGTGACACTAAACCCCTGTCATCTGCTTGATCCAGCTGCGGTATTCTGTGACCCGTGTGTAGACACCAGGCCTGTTCCTGCGACCGCAGCCATCTCCCCAACTCACCACTCCAGCAAGGAACATGCGCCCATTGCTCTCAGTGGAAGTCATTGGCCCACCTGAGTCACCCTGGCAGGGGAAAGAGAAATATTTTGTACAATATTGAGAAACAAGTTCATGACATGTTTCTGAATGTGGAAAAAAAAACAATCAAAAACTTTCATTTTACCTGACAGGCATCTACACCTCCACTCAATACACCTGCACAGATCATGCGTGGTGTTGTCCCTTCATCCATCAGCTTGCTGCACACAGTGCTGTTAATAATGCGCACCTCTGCCTTCTGCAACACTGATGCAACATCATCTAGAGCAGGGAGAAGACATTTTCTTAGCTTACTAACTCATTTTTACATCATAATAACTCTTATTACATCAAAATTTGTACATTCAGTATGTAAGTACGTTCTCTCATTATGTGATTTGGACAAATATAGCAACACTACCAGTTTTACCATTTTTGTGTTAGAGTTTAGACACACTTGACTAAATTTGTGTCAGGCAATAGATAAATGTGCAAAAACAACAACAACAAAAACGGCCAATCTGGCAGTCATGTCAGACTAATGATTTTGGTTCAAATGCACTTCTAGGATTCAACCATGATTCACTTATTTGCTCTATAAAATAAAACCATATGTTGATTTATTTGATCAAATATACAGTACAAATATTGTAATATACTGTGAAATATTATTACAATTTAATATAACAGAAGGCGAAGCTTGATTTTTAGCATCATTACTCCAGTCTTCAGTGTCACAAGATCCTTCAGAAATGAAATTCTGATTTTATGAATAGAAAGTTAAAAAAGAACAGTATTTATTTTACATATACAAAACCATATGTATATGTTGATTTATTATCTATTTATATTTTCAGACAACTGATATGACAGGATTTTAAATTCCAAACAAGTGTACGATTTTTTTTTGGTTGCCAAAATTACAATTAATTTTTTATAGAACTTCAATGAAAAATACATTTTTAAATGCTTGAAATTAATTATGTAGTATAAAGTATTAAGTATAGATTTGTCTCTATATCTTTTTTTGTAGTATTAAAATACTGTGAGAGATCTAAAATAAGATGGTAATACTCCCACACATCCATTTGTGTCATTCCATAGTTCTTTAGTTTTAAAATGACATTCAAAAAGTTAATTTTAGAATAAACCAGGGCTGCGTTTCCCAAAAGCATCGTAAGCCTAAGTTGATCGTAAAAACGATCGTACGACTGATCATAATATTATGGTCTGTTTCCCAAAAGCATCGTAACTTAAGTAGCACTTGAAAATCTTCGTAGAACTACGAGTGCTCTGGAGTAATCGTACATCCCCAAGTGCATCGTAAGAAGACAGATATATGAGGACACCTGCAGGACAACCGGCAGATTACACTTTTATCTAGATAACACTGCAACACGAGTAATATAATAATGTTTTGATTGTACTTTATTGTACACTTTATTGTACTCGTTTTTTGTTTACATGAATTTATAAATGAAATAATTAATAAGGGAAGAAAAAGATATAAATACACATCTAAATTAAATGAATGAACAAAAAAAATCATAAAAGAAGTAATGTGGAAAATATGCTTTAAAGACTGGGCAAAATAGGGATGAATTAAAAAAAATCTGTCAATGACTTGCTGACGTGCACGAAAACCAGCCATTTCTTGCGGACCTCCCTGATCTTGAACACCCCTGGGTGCAGTTAGTTTGCAATGTCCTTCCATATGTTTTGTTTGTCCTTATTTGTAGGGTGTCATTTAAATCTGTTAAAAATAAAATATGTGTTTCGCTCTATCTCCTCTAAAAGGACATTCAATTTATCTTTTTGAAAGGTATCTTCTCTTGTTTTTTGTTTTGTTTTGTTTTTTCAGCCATTTTGTCAGTGCCTCCGCCTGTATAGGTGCTTTATATAGACTTGTCTTGATTTATAATCCACAGCAAATGACGATTTTTAGGTTAAACGTTCAGAATCCGATTCCATATAAGGTTATTTCAGGTCTTCGCGAATGGACAGCGACGCTTAAGTAGCACGTAGAACGCGTTCTCGCGCGTTCATGTTAAGTGCATTTTTGGGAAACGCGCGTGGAATTGCGGCGAGCGTTCGTAAACTTGCACGTAGAGAGCGCTCTTAAGAGCTAAGATGCATCGTTATCGGGAAACCCGGCCCTATAAACCAGGACAGAATCAAGCATGACATTACTGTAACTGTCCTGGAAAAATGAATACTTTAACATTGTTTCCGGTCACACTTCAGAATAATGGTTTGTCATAAATAGATAACTAAGTGCGAAGTAATGCAGGACAAATGAGTAGTACTAAACTTCAGCTATTACTATTAACTAATATGAAAACTAATATGGAATATTAACTAATCAGTAAGTAATACCAAATTTAGGACTGAGAAAGTTTTAGATGATCAATAATTACTGAAGGAGTTTAGCCTCATTAAGAACCATTAACTATGACAGATTATAAAGAATTACCAATTAAATACCAATCACAACATTAACATCTGAGTCCTTCAACTGTGATGCATCAATAATAACTCAAATGTTACCTAGTCACTCTGCAGGAACTACTAGTGATAACATGTTTAATAATGATTCAGATCACAAGTAGTTGTACAAGCAGCGACAGTGTCTACTATTAGACTGATAGTTTTTCATATTTCTGATGCCCTATTATTATTCAATTTGGAAAATATTAATAATAAAATGAATGAACACTACCGTTAAACGTTTGGTGTCTGTGAGATTTTTCTTTTTTCAATCAATACTTTTATTGATCAAGGAAGCATTAAACTAATCAAAAGTGTTTGTTACAAAGGTTTCAATTCAAAATAAATACTGTTATTTTTGAACTTTCTATTCATAAAATCAGAATATTAGAATTATTTCTGAAGGATCATGTGACACTGAAGACTGGAGTAATGATGCTAAAAATCAAGCTTTGCCTTCTGTTATTTTAAATTGTAATAATATTTCACAGTATATTATAATATTTACTGTATATTTGATCAAATAAATGCAGCCTTGTTGGGCATAAGAGACTTCTTTCAAAAACTTAAAAAATTATGAATGACTTTTTTGAACAGATTATAGATTGTTACACGACTTACCAACTTCCTCTCTAATCTTGCCCCAGCCAGTGATCCATACAGATTTGCCTGCTGGGAAGTCATGTGTGGCTTCAGGTAAGCAGACAGGCCAGATGATCGGGCTTAGAGTCACAGGGCTGTCCAACTCCATTAGAGCAATGTCATTGTCGTAGCTCATGGGATCGTACTGAGGGTGAGAAATGATGCGCTTCACACTTTTTCGGGTTGACTTACTAGTCTCAGCCTGGTTAAGTAGGCCTAGATATACTTCCCACTGGTCAGCCTGGGAATACCTAGCAAAAGAACAAACAATCAGTCAGGATCAGTGCAAGAGAGATGGAGAGGAACAAACAAGATGAGAACTCACTTAAACTTTTCACCGTCCTGCACGCAGTGAGCAGCAGTGACAAGCCAGCGGTTACTGATAACAGACGCCCCGCACACATGACCTTGTGTCTTCATGTGGAGGCTGACCTGCCAGGGCCATTCTCCATTATTCGAGTCCTTTCCACCCACAATACGAGACTTGTAGGGCTTTGTCCCGCATTCTACAGTGAATCCGCAAATTGAACAGATATAAATACACATAATATTAATAGTGTGTTGTTGAACTATAAGAACTATTAACATTGTAATTATTATTATTCAAAACCATTATCTATCATAAATTTACAATCGCATGAAAAATGGTGGTGATGGTTTTAAACATACAGTCATAAATCATCTAATCATCTGTGTTGTTGAACTATAAGAACTATTAACATTGTAATTATTATTATTCAAAACCATTATCTATCATAAATTTACAATCGCATGAAAAATGGTGGTGATGGTTTTAAACATACAGTATCAAAAATACATAACAGAGGTCTTAACCTTCCAACAATTAAAATTGTCAATTTTGACTCTAATCTTTTGAATTGATATTCAATTAATTTTATACAAAATATAGAAAATATTAAATATAATTAACATGTCGGAGTTGAAAACTGTTGTGCTGCTTCATACTGTATTTTTTTGTGGAAACCGTGATACTTTTTTTCAGGATTCTTTGATGAACAGATACAAATCTTCATTATAAAAGTCTTCAATGTCACTTTTGTGAACAACAAATCCCTCATGATTTCTCAGAGGAAAGAAAGAATAATTTTGAACTTACTACACTCTGCTTCATCCGAACCATCCGCACAGTCAGTTTCTCCATCACACATAGGGTTCAGCTTGCTAATGCATTGGTTATTCTTGCACTTATAGGAGTGTTCAGAGCAGCGAATATCTATGGCTAGATATAAAAGAGAAGTAATTAAATCCAATAGTGTGACTCCTTATGTTGACAGCAGGTATAGTCAACCTCCAACCTGTGCTGCTGATAAGAAACTAATTGTAAAATCATATGTAAGCAATAGAGGTATACATACATAATAATATATGCACTTTTTAATATAGAAATAAACTGATGTTCAAACATCCTGAAAACTGAAGCCAAAGCATTTCAATCGCTCTACCACTCTCTCTCCTCTCCACCTATAGCTGGTGTGTTGTGAGCGCACTGGCGGCGTTATACTGTGGCTGCCGTCGCATTATCCAAGTGGATTCTGCACACTGGTGCTGGTTGAGGAGAGATCCTGACATGATTGTAAAGTGCTTTGGGTGTACAGTAGTACATATGGAAAGCGCTATATAAATGCCTCATTCATTCTTTCATTTAAGTAGTTCTTATCACGCTGAGGTATGCTCAAGTTTTCGCTTTATGTGGTTTTAGTTATAAAGTTATAATATTTTAGTTATAAGTCTAACGTCATGATTGACAGCTGTGTTTGCAGGCTCCGAATGACGTAATCAGCGCAACATGTCAACGACTATTTCTTCAACTACTGTGGCTTCATTTTTCTACAGTGCAAGGAAGTGGAGACACGTCATCCATCTTTTTCACAGTCTATGCGAAAACAGGCAAAGACATTAGCATTATTGAATAAAAGTTCTTACATTTCTCACACTGAGATTCATCTGAGCCATCTCCACAGTCGTTGTAGCCATTACACTGCTTCTGTGTTGAAACGCAGCGGCCATTTCGACAACTGTACTCTTGAGCTTTACAATTCCCTGCAGACAAAATCGAAAAAAACAACCTGAAATCATCTCCATTTCTCTTGCTCCGTAGTTCATGACTTTGAGAGCTGGTTTCATCCTTACCACAGTTTTCCTCATCAGTGTTATCTCCGCAATCATTCACCCCATCACAGAGCCAGAAACTGGGCTTGCAGAAGCCGTTCTTGCATTTGATTTGAGTCACATTACATTCTGCATGCATGGGTAAAGAAAGTAATGTAAAATCCCAAATTACACATTATTATAGTATTTCAAGAGCTTCTCTTTGTGAAAACAACTAAAGACTGAGTACAGGTGAAATAAACTTACGGCAGTCCCTCTCATCACTCATATCTCCACAGTCATTGTAGCCATCACACTGTAGGTTAGTAGACACACAGAGATCACTGTCACACTGGAACCGCCCAGGACAGGCTGTGGAAAGGTGATTGAGATGTTTTTGTCATGATGGACTGGCTTAGAACATTGCGCTTTAAAATCAGCAGAAAACAATATGATTCTACTCACGATTAGTGGGTTCAAAGGCCTCAAACTCTGCAGAAAAGCCCTCGCTCACGTAGGACAGGTCAGAATGAAATTTGACTGTTGCTTGGTTTGATTTGATAGTGTACACTGTTTTAGGTGGCTTCTCTCCACATATTCTTATAAAATAATGAAAAAATAATAGAGTGTGCATTAACATTCAAAAGGTTGGGTCGGTAAGATTTGTTATTATTTTTGAAAGAAGGCTCGTATAATACCCACCAAGGTATCATTTATTTGATCAAAAATACAGTAAAATCATAATGTTGTGAAGTATCATTACAATTTAAAATAATTCTATTTAAATATATTTTAAAATGTAATTCATTCCTGTGATGACAACCATGAATTTTCAGCATCATTACTTCAGAAATCCTTCAGAAATCATTCTAATATGCTGATTTGTTGCTCAAGAAACATTTCTTATTATTAATGTTGAAAGAAAACAGTTGTGCTGCTTAGTAAATTTATGAAAACCATGATACATTTTTTCAGAATTATTTGATGAATAAAAAAGTTCAACAGAACCGCATTTATCTGAAATAGAAATCTTCTGTTACATTATAGATGTCTTTACTGTCACTTTTGATCAATTTAATGCATCCTTGCTAAATGAAAGTATTAATTTATTTAAAAATAAATTGTACTGAGCCAAAACTTTTGTGCATAAATGATCTACTTCTATATATGTTATAGTTAGTAACATCTAATCAGGTAAATTATGATTATTTTGAAGCAACATATCTGTAAATAATGCCTTTACAATGAAGAGACTTACCTGTAATTTAACTCCAAGTAGTCTGTGGGACAGCTGCTGGTGTCCTTTTCAGGGCTTTGTATTGAGAACTTGTCAAACTTAATCTTGATATGCTTTCCTGCTGGAACCTGTGAGACAGAAGAACATTTAAGAACTTACAATATTGTGAGGAACTAATGTAAGAAACAGACCAATGATGAAGGAAAATGTAAGAGACATTGAGAACAAATCTATTTTACCTCAATGTTCCAGACACACTCAATCTGAGGTGGGTAATGGGAGGGATAGCCAGGTGATGTGAAGGTACCCTGAAGCCCTGTTAGTCTCCCTCCGCAGTCTAGAGAATGTGACAAGTCATTTATTTCACACAAATATTGGCCTTAGATTTGCTTGATTTAACAAACAAGCACAGGATCCGAAAATAAAGGGATAGTTCACCCACAAATGAAAATTCTGTTACTATTACTCACCATCATGTCGTTCCAAACCTGTATGACTTTCTTTGTTCTGTGGAACACAAAAGATGATATTTTGTGTGTATTTTTCCAGTCATACAGGTTTGGAATGGCATGAGGGTGAGTAAATGATGACTAAATTTTCATTTTTGGGTGAACTATTCCTTTAACATTTTCCAAAACACCTGGCTTTGGCAGGCCACTTGCAAGCAGGTGAGCATTAATACACAATAATGACTAACTAATAATGTTAACAGTGTTAGTAGTGTGAGGCTAAGGCGCGTATTACACGATTTTGATGCAAATCGACCCGAGTTCGAATCTGCCTTTAACCGAACTCACTCTACTTCCTTTTCCCATCACATTTCAGATCGGAAAGGCATTTATTTTCAATAAAAATGAAGAAATGTTGAAAAAAGTGGAAATAAAGTGTGTTTAATAATAAAGTGTTTATCGGATAGGGGAGGTAGGTGTAGCTTTATTATCTATATCTATATTTGACCCATATTTTTAGGCAGCACAGTGTTGTAAATTTTAACTGTGTATTGACAAGATACATTTTTATCGGCCAACCATAATGCTGTAGCCCAGGAGTTATCTTAAGGTACCCCTGCTTACAAGTGTCCAGAAATTTTATAGAGAACTGCAATGCAACATGGTTTATATTAATTGTTAAAATATTTGTCTGACCCTTGCAAATACAAAAGTAATTTCATAACGAAAACAACTTATGTCAGTTAATTTAGTTGTAACCTTTGAATAATAGTGTTTGTAATGTGTAACATTAAACCACCAAAATTAACATGTTAGGAACAAAATCAAAATGTGTGTTTACATTTTTGCGACAGAGTTTTACACAGCGCATATGGCTACATGATGTTGCAAGTGACAATGATCTGATTTATACGATTCTCATAAGGATTTATTATTTTTTTATAATGCAGTTTCATGGCAGACAAGAAATATTTATATCCAGTAAATTTGCCATTGGCAAATGTGTCAAAAGGGAATTCTGGACCCTACACAGGAGTTCATATATCATTAAACTCTACCTTGAATTTTGGCTGGAATCTGAGAGTAAAATGCCCTGAAACCTGGGAAGTTTTTCTCTTCATTTGTAACCAGTGTAACCAGCATGACATTCCCAGAGGAGATGAAAATGAGCTTCTCATTTGGTAAGCGATATCCACATTTCCTACATGAACACGGTTGTTAGATTCCACATAACACAAAGACAATGAAAACAAACAGGCATGTGTAACGTGACACTGCTCACACATGCGGTACTGTTTCATGGAGAGGATGACTGAAAACGTACGAACACTTACTCCGTTATGACTTGCTTCTCTGATGGTGCTAATGAGTCATACACTTTGATGAAATCATTACGACAGTCTTTCTCCAGGTCTAGGACGTCAAACTCTAGTCTGATCCTGTGCTCTGGGTCGGCCCGAATCTGCCACTCGGTGTAAAGGTTGGGAGAGTAGGAGGAATCAGGAAAACCTGGAGACCGGATAATGTCTGTCTGGTTCTCATGGGCATGATGAGACCTCTTAATGGACCCTTAAAGACAGGACAAGTTCAATACGAGTCTGAGATATGAACACATAAATAGATAAATGTAAGGAGCATATCTTTTACTCACGTTTGAGGTTTTTGCCAGCTAACCGACCATCCACAGCTGTAATACACACCCAAAATATATCAATTTTAACTGTAAACAATTAAGACCCAATAGTGATAGACTAAAATGAGACCCATATTTCTTTGAAGTTTCTGTAGAGAGGTGATAGACTGAAACTATGCGGGTTATATGAAACCCTAGATTTACCTCCTGATGTCATGCCATCAATGGTGAGGCTATTGTCAGTCCTGCGACCAATACCACTCCGGCTTTTCCGTATATTGTCCACCCCATCCATGGAAGCAATGGCCTCCTCCACAGCAGATAATTTGGACTCCCGCACATTAAACTCAGACAGGTAATATGCGATGATACCGTTATTACTGCCCTCACTACGGAGGAAAATTTTATGAAAATTACAATACAAATCAATGCAAATAAACATGAATGAGATTCATAGTATAAAATGAGTCCGGCATATTCTGTGATGCCCTAATACATTTATAGCTTTGTTTCAAAAGAGATTTTGGGGTTAACAATTCAACGTTGGCTGACAAATAACTTGTTTATTAACTTGTCCATTGTCAACACAGCTTGACTTAATTTTTAATATAAGGGGTGCTGCGATTGGTCACACTTAAATAGTCCTGCAGTGTGACAAATTCATTTTTAAGGCCAATTCACACCACACAGACAAACACGTTTGTGGGTTTTGTTGGATCAGTGTTACCCCTGTTAGCATCTGTTGGCGTTGGACGGGGTTTGTTTTCACCCGACTGAACGTTTTGAATCAGCGTTTGTCGGTGTCTGTTGGTGCAGTGTGAATATGACAGTTATTTGTCATAAAAATTCTAAATTCAATGGCAGACTTGTTTGTTGGTGTTTGTCTGTGCTGTGTGAGTTGGCGTTTAAAGAACAAATATTCCATGCTGTCTGTCAGTTCATATGAGATTATATAAGGTAATCTGCAAATATAATAGAAAAATTAAAAGACTGAACTTTCTGATTGACCTCTCATGTCAACTACCCATGATTTTCTCTCATGAGTTGTAGAATTATTTAATTACCTGAAACCTTGCACACTGGATACCACATGGTACCTTGACAGCAAGTTCACTTGACCGTATATGGTTTTGAGCTGAAAGACAAGGTAGAATTAGTATTAAGATGTTAATTAGTAGTATTAAGATGTCAGAAATTACCCTTATGAACACAATATACCACTTCCTGGAATTAGACATGAAGTAGACAAATAAAAACATGGAGAAAAAAAAAAAACGTCCAAAGAAACATGACCACCTCACCTGCTTTGAGACCTTTGAAGCCAGTTCTTTATATTCAGTGCTGTTAGAGTTTTCATAAGCATCTGAGAACGTCTGACTGGAGATGGTCAAATAACCACTGAACAACTTCTTCACCTTTCCAATTGGCCTGACTATAACAATGAACATGCTGGAGTTATTGTTTTGCCAAAATCATTCAGATTAATTCTAATGATAATAGCAGTGTGTTAGTTTACAGGTAGGTTAAAGAACTCACAATGGAAATGCCACACTAGCATTCCAGTTACTAATGCAATGATGGCGAATGCTGTGAGTAGACCAATTGCCACAATCGCCCTGCGCGATATGCACTTCTTCGTATACTTATCTGGATTCGATGCAGGAAGAAATTGGTCTGTCTGGCCAAAGCCACTGTCCTACAGAGAAATGTAAAATACAAGTAAAATACACTTGTGCTTTTTGAGTTGGTTACATGTGACTATTACGTATAGAATGAGTTACTCTCTGTAACTATCCTGAGGACACACTGTACTGTACATGACTAAAATGCAATTTTGAACCACCCAAGTGAAAACAGGCTATTCCTCTAAGCAGTCCAATCTCACTGGAATGAGTAGGCCTACATGAAATAATGTGGTTGCAACTGTTTTCTAAATCCTTAACCAACACCTTTCTCATTAGCGTCAACAATCCACCCCAACCAAGTATGCGTTGGCACAAGTGTGTGTGTGTGTGTGTGTGTGTGTGTGTGTGTGTGTGTGTGTGTGTGTGTGTGTGTGTGTGTTGTCACGTGACTGAAGTGGCAGCTTTTCGTAATTGATGAAAAACAGGTTCTTTGGATAGCAATCTTTTGGTTAAACATATTTAAAAACATTTTTACAGTAGATAATTATTTTTAAAATATTGGTGGAGGATAGAGGATACTGAAGAATTTTTTTTAAGTTCAAGCACAAAGTAAACTTGAGACTGAAACTCCAATGTCAATATAACCATTGGTTTAAGCTATATAAAACAGTGAAGTAAATAAAATTAGACAGGCATATACATTGAATCTATAATACAGCTATAATAT
The DNA here is from genome assembly GCA_036326025.1 of Chrosomus eos. Classification (NCBI taxonomy): domain Eukaryota; kingdom Metazoa; phylum Chordata; class Actinopteri; order Cypriniformes; family Leuciscidae; genus Chrosomus; species Chrosomus eos. The sequence goes on from CM070834.1 coordinate 20,066,242, forward strand.
AATTAATAATTATTTCATTATTATGTATAAATTATTTTATAATATATAAACATATATATAGGCTATACATACATACATACATACATATATAATATATATATATAGGCCTAGCCTATATATATATATGACATAGTTATAGTATATGTAAAGCCTATAGTTATAATAAATATAATAAAATTGCCTATATCTTAACTACCAAAAAAATGAGGCTGTTAATTATGTAATTTATCAAACACAAACAACACTGTACAAAGAGCAAAGAGCCTCAGCAGTTGTTTCAGGCTAGTAACGCCTGAAACAACTGACAAGAAGAAGAAAAAAGTAATAAAAAATACTCAGTTTAAAACATACCGGAATTTTTTTTTCAGATTTGAGCGGGTCCATGTCATTCGACGTTTTTGTCAAATTGGCCGCTGTCAGTCCACTGTGTTGCCGTTCATGTGTCATGCAGACTGTCATGTCCTCTGACTTCACCTATAGCGAAACCCGCTGGCACGCGCGCGCAGGTGTCTGCTGGATTAACCACAAGAAACTAGCCCTCCATCCAGCCCTTTTTTGCATGATATTTTAGAGTCGAGACGGTATAATCCTGTTGATTTTATTATTAATGTAGGTTTTGGATCTCAAAAACGATATTGTAAATCGTAAAGTGCCACTTCCCACCCAGTTTCGAGCAGCAGGTGAGTCTCGCAACCATCCCGTGCTCTACTTCCTGTAAACACGAGAACACTGCGCTACGTGGGAAAACCAGGATATCTATAAATAAAGCAGTAAACATGATACAAAATAATAATGTGTCATATTTGCTATCAATCTACTAACACGTGTACAAACTCTTAAAAAATAAATACTTTTTTTGCAAAGTCACTGAAGGTGTTTAACCTTCAGAAAATGTTAGAAATAAAATTAAATAAAATTAAAAAATATGCCAGAATGAATGTCAGGTCTGAAAATTTAGCCAGAATTATTGTTATTATTAATATTCTACTACTACTACTACTACTACTACTACTACTACTACTATATATAGTTTGTCACAGCTGGTCTCTATTTGTTTGTTCATCTTTTCTCATAATTATTTGGGTACTAGGGCTGACAAATGCAGTCAACACAAAAACTTGTTTAAAAAGACAAAAATTGAATGAGATTTTCAAGTTCAACTTTTCAGTAGATGCATCTGAAAAGTTCATTATCACAGTGACATGATGATGATGATGATGACTTTATACTTTATAAACATTTAAGTAAGAGACACAAGAGAGCAGCAAGAACATCCCAAAGATCAACATTAAAACCTTCTCATTAAAACTCATTAATTATTTAAATCTTTGCCATTTTAGACCTCAGGCACTTGTCATCATTAAGGGGAAAAACAAGGCTTCTCTTTCGGTCATGTCAGGAATCCCTTGATATTCAGTGTTATAAGCTGAGGATAAACTGAACAATGAACAATTGTATTTATTAGTAACTTACGTGAACAAAGATGAATAAATATTGTTACAAGTCATATTGCTCATTATGCGTTAATGTTAAATAATGAGATGAGTGTACTGTACACTCTCTAAAAGTCTCATAATAAGGTACCTTTTTGTACCTTATTTACCCCTGAAGGGTGCATATTAGTGCCTAGTACATATAAGTCCCTAAATGGTATATGTTAGTATCTTTTGAAAGGGTAGTCCCTCACGGAACAAAAATATATGGGAATATAAAATGTAATGCGATATATTAGGCTACATAATGCATATGGGATAGTGCTTATATTTTTCAATATAGCCTACCGCAATACATGTATGCATTGACCATGTATGGCTATATTAATACTTATAAAATATTTATAAATGAAGACAAAAATAGCATTACATGTAATATTCACAAAGTTGTATCCTTTATTGTGTACATATTGCACATGCTCCCATATAAATGTGTGCACCCACATTAATAAGTTACAACAGATTTCTAGTTCCCAACATGCTTTGCTTCTGACTGTTAAAGGAGGGCAAATGTTAAAATTAAGTGTTATTCAATGTTTTTTGCTCAATATTAATATAGGGGGAGATCTGTTAGTGTTTAATGTTCTATTATTTTGGAATTTAACATGTTTTCTGGTATGTCTACATTTTTGGGGGTATCATTATACTGAAAAGTAGTTCCTGTGGTGAGGTTGACGTTTTGCAGATTGAATCATTTATAATTTAAAAGCAATGAAAGTGCAATTCTTAACACAGTGAAAGTTTCTTGACTCAATAGCACATGCAGTTGTGCTTGTGCTTTTGATAACTAAATATGAGTCATTTAAAATGGAAATAATAATAAAAAAATAACATATATATTTATTTATATATTCTCTATGTGTATTTATGCTGAATGCATGAGTAAATATTATATATTTACAATATATTACATGCATATCTGATCACATATTCTTCACATATATTTATGTATTATGAAGTGTATTACTAAATATAAAATTACATACATTATGATATATTACTAAATATATTGTCACATATTTTAATGTGAAAACCGGCAATTCCTTATTCAATATATTGTAATATATTAACACAATATATTATTCTGTATATTTTCAAATATACTGTTAAACCATTTAATATATTGATCATTCATATATAGGGAAATATGTTTTCTTTTCATAGGAGGTCTACTTGCCCCAGTGACGGATTTTGTAGCTTTTTTTTCTGAGAGTGTAAAGTCTTATCAAATATATTAAGTAAAACTGAAAGAATAAAGAGTATATTAAATCTATACAGGTCTATATTTCAACAATGATTTTTAAAATGTAACATTCAATGTAAGAATCAGGGGAACATGTTCCATCTCTCTATATCCATCCAGGGTTTCTTGGCCTGAAAAGGTTAATCTTTATTTAGTGTGTTTATGTTTTGATGTGCTCACAGACTGTTCTTCCCCAAGGAAGCCATGTTTTCACAAATACAACACACTTGATAGACAGAAGAATCATAAATTATTAATACATGTCATAATGAGGAGATCAGGGAGCAATTTAGGGCAGACTGGATTAACTGTGCCCATGCGGTTTTCTGTGCTTCTATCTTTATAGCTATATAATGTTATACTGTTATATCAATTTACAATTTATATAGCAGTATAGCTGTTGTAAAAGCAAAACAATGTTCCCCCCATAACTTTACCAAAAGCCCAGCCAAAGTTCTCAATCATCCCATTAATTAATCAAAAAAGATGTAGCATTTATATTTATTTATTTATAAATCCAAATATCAGTCTCCTAATATTAATATGCCAGGATTTATTGTCTGCATGGAGCTCTAGTGTGTTGGACAACCTTCTAAATTAGATAATACTAACTTTTCATTAAACGTATAAATAAAATAAATTGGCCTGCAACATATGTGCTTTAAATTCTTAATTTCTTTTCTTATGGTTTTGTAAAGGGATTTACAGTCTAAGACTCAGAACATGAATGAAGAGCCGGTGTCAGAATTATAATAAATTAAAGAAAGGTTTTACTGAAGATAGTTTGCAGTTTCATCAGCAGAAGTCAGCTTCAAAACTCACAAGGAGTTTGTAGGCCGCACCGCTTACAGTTACAAAGATTACAGCAGTTCACCAAGGTCTAAGCTACGTCCTTGCTTCAGGTTGAATGATTCTGATTGGCTAAGAAAATAGATAAACATAGCAATTTATTTTCCACACATAAACAGATAGACTTGTAAAAATGAATGATTATAATCACTCATTAGATATACATTGAAGCAGCATTGGATTCCAAAATCCACCCCCTTCATTTTATTTCCATGTTATTTTTTTTCTTACAGCACATATCCACTTTTGTAACATAAGAACTAGGCTATCCGTAAACTGAAACATTTAAAAAGTAATTCAAGTGTAATCAATCTGTCTATTATCCAATTTTCGCAGTATCAGCGCTTGTTCTCATGCCGGAGATGGACTCGCGCTCTGCGGGTGAACTTCCAACTTCAGACCGCCGCCCTGTGTTTCACTCATAGCCAAAAGATGCTGCGATGCGACTACATCTAAACCAACTAAAATTAATCAATGCAGCTCATGTTGTGATAAATATCACTGTCCATTCTGTGGTTTCGGAGTTTTACAGTGTTGTCACTGTGCAATATCCATCTATCTGTCTGTCTATCCATCTATCTCTATCTCCCTATCTACATGTCTATATGTCTGTCTGTGTCTGATAGACTGTATTGCCTTCAAAACTTTCAGCTTGAAAACTACTTCAAACTTCTAGCTTTTAAAACCATTTCAAACTTTCAGGCTAGGCTTTCTCAAGCCAACCTAAAGTTTGTCTTGACAAACTTTTTTTTAAAACTGTTGTTGATAAACAAAGCCTCTTACAGACAAAGCCAATAACACTCAAACATATCTTTGTCTAACATCTTCCTATAATATGTTTAAAATATTTAAAAAAGAAATTCCTTGTATGACTCTGTACCATGTTAATGCCTTTCTTCAAAATGATTCAATCTTGTTTGTTCTGTATTTTATCTACAGTAAATTAGGTGTTGTGAAATGGAGTGCATTTTCCAGACAATAGAAGCAAGAGTTCCGGGTGCCTACTCGTTGACTGTGATTGCACTGCACTGCAATATACAAGGACTGCCCACCAGGGTATGTACAGTAGGTGATGGCAGAAGGGGAGTCCTGTGTGGATTTTATTCCGATAAGTAGGTTTGAGGGATATTGCTCGGTTGATTTGTTTTTTCAATGAAGGAGAGGAATTTCAATGTGTGTGTGTGTGTGTGTGTGTGTGTGTGTGTGTGTGTGTGTGTGTGTGTGTGTGTGTGTGTGTGTGTATGTGTGTGTGTGTATGTGTGGTCATGTTTTTGAGATATATGAGGACACAGATGTGTATAATGACATGGATATTACACTGGTATTACAACTTCCACGTGATATATGAGGACATTGCCTGAGTATTTCAAATATTTCAAATTGCTTAAAAAACATAAAAAACAATGGTTTTTTTAATTTAAAAATCCAGCATGTCTCCTGTAAGGGTAGGTTTTAGGGACAGGGCAGTTTAGGGGATAGAATATATAGTTTGTCCAGTATAAAAGTCATTACGCCTATGGAATGTCCTCATATATCACAAAAACACAGCTGTCTTGTGTGTGTGTGTGTTGTGTGTGTGTGTGTGTGTGTGTGTGTGTGTGTGTGTGTGTGTGTGTGTGTGTGTGTGTGTGTGTGTGTGTGTGTGTGTGTGTGTGTGTGTGTGTGTGTGTGTGTGTGATTATCTGTATGTGTACATATTTCTTTTACACAATTATCATCTTTGTTTTGAAATAACGGTTATCACTGTTATAAGTTTGGTTTTTTGAGTTGAACCCAAGGAGAACTTAGGGTCAGAGGGTGGGAGAGGGGCGCGTTGTTTAGTTGAAGTTGAAGGCACGGAAGTCTGGAGAGCCAGCAGAGCACCGACTGAGCAGGAGGGATAAGGAAGCCTGGTAGAGTAGCAGGGACGACAGTCCCTGGTGGAGCCAAGGGAGCGAGGAACCAAGTTGGAGCAGACTGCTTGACAGGCTGAGTTAAAAGCCTGGAGGGTCTGGGCGGAGCTATGTGGTCGACAATCCAAGACTAAGCTGGCGAACACTCAGATCGAGGTGAGTTACTGTGACCAGGGCAGGAGCCAAAGGGCTGAGGAGAGGCAGTGCAGGTGGGGATGAACAGTCAGGCTTAACAGGGTCACATCAGACAGGCATAAAATTCATGAATGACAGTCTTAGCTGACGTGGAACAGGCAGGATTTTCTGGAACGACGCTCTTGGCCAACAGGCAGAGGCGGTTGGAAGTGGGAGGCAAGATTGGAACATTGATAACAGGTGCTGGGTGACGAAACAGGCTCAGTGCACAGGGAAACAGACATGACATAATCACTTTCAATGTCAGCGCTTCATTAACTGCTGTAGAGGGGTTTGGGCTCCACCTCAAGCCCTCATATTCCACCAGTAATCCCTCTTGAACAGTCGTTGTAGCCGGCTCACGCATCTGGTCAGACGTTATGCCGGGCTCAGGCTCTGGGACAATCCTTATATCTCAGTTCATGATGCTGGCACTCTGATAGTAGCAGGATCCAGCTCTGCACCTGCAGTGGGCACAGGCTTCACTGTCCCTGGTCTGATGGCTGGGGCTGGCACCTTGATTTCCTCCTCAATCTCGCAGATTGTGAATGGGGAACCACTGTGGAGGAGTACCCACTCCACGTATTCCTTAAAACTTCCCAGAGGCTAATCTCCAGTCAGGCACACCTTGGTCTTTTCATTCAGGCCACATTTACACATAGGCGAGTATTTCGAGAAACTAATATTCCCCCCTCCCACCTCCGTTTTCAATAATAACATCGAGGACACAACACTGTAAAAAATATTTTAGCAATTTAGTTATTTCAACTTATTTTTTTAACTAGATTGTCCAGACAACAAGAAATTTTAAGTTTTCTTGTCCTCAACTTATCGAAATAAGTTAGTTAAACTAAAAAAAACCCATGCAAAAAGATAACTCAAAATAATGAGTTAACTTTTTTTACAGTGTAGTTTACAAAAAAGTTGTTACATCAACCCCATAAATACACCGTCGAGCGCCATCATATGCAAAACTGGGCGCTCACATGACGTTAAGCATTTTCTGGTGCATAATGTGACATTTGAGAACCTAAAACCCTATTTCTCGGTGACACGGCAACACATAACCGGCGTTATCCGAAATCTCCACTTTGGCCGGAGTTTTTAGAAATAATCGTTTTCTGTGATAAAAACAGGGTTTTCGTGTAAATGAGAAGCCAAACCGCAAGTTAATATCTGCGTATTCCCTTTGTGTAAACGGGGCATCAGACCCACCCAGAAAAACACACGCAGGCTGACATCGGCGTAGTGGACAAGATGTTATAAATCCAGTAAATGTGTGCCTCTAGGGTCTGGTTCCCCTGAATCTGACTGCTACATCCATGTTTTTGGTTCAGTTCTTCTGTCGTGGTGAGGTTGCAATAAAGTTGATGAAATTGCTATTTAACACAGAACTCAAGGTATTCAGAAAACACAGGAACAAAACAACCAACCCTAACATGACGAGAACTGACAAAGAACTGAAGGAAAGAGAGTTTAAATAGACAAACCAATCAATGAAATTAACAACAGGTGCATAACATACGTCATAAATAAACTTATCTGATTGGCTTAAGGGTAATCAATGATTTTAAACTTCAGACAAGCGCCTCCTAGCGAGAGAGAAAACACTTCTCTATTATGCTTTTCCAGACTATAACTGATGATCAACTAATGAAAAAATCATGGACACCAACTGAAAACTAACTAAACAAGTGCTAAACCCAACAGAGACAAACCCCGTTTACACAGCCAGGTATTTACAAAAACAAATATGTTTTCGTGTAAATGAGAGGCCAAACCGCAGGGAAATATCGGCGTTTCCCTTCGTGTAAACGTGGCTCAAGTGTCTTTTTATTACAATGTGGCCCTTGTTCAAATATTTCTTCTGCTTTTGCAGGCAAAGTGAGACCCTCTGTTATTGTAAGTTGATATGCAAATGCAGATTATAAAAAGGATTTGCATTCAATTATAGATCTGTTTATTTTTTAAATATAAACATATTATTTATTGTTTATGTGCAATAATATTTATTATTTATATAATATTATTATATAAATATATTATTTTTCATTATTTCACTATGTTAATCTTTACATTTACATTTATGCATTTGGCAGACGCTTTTATCCAAAGCGACTTGCATTGCATTTCAAGGCTACACATTTACATTCTTATCAAAAATAAATAATAATTTATCCGAAATAAAGTGTAAAAAAAAAATGTATTTGACTATTGTACTGATATGTGTCCTTTTGGTTCATGGACTGTTGTTTTCAAATGTTGCAGAAGTATTAAAGCTCTGCTCACTCTAAAACACGGCATGTTGTAATAAACAGGTTTTGAGTTCTTTGAAATTCATATATTTTACAACTGTTTATCAGGTTTGACTGTAATGACTGTTGTGTCTTAAACCTGTTAATGCCCTCAAGCAATTCTATCAGATCAACCTATTCTCTGGCAAAAATATGTTTGAGACTAAAAGGGTCAGTGATATACACACATGTATAATATCAAATTTCAATATATTTTTGCTTACATTTTAATGCTCTCTTTTTAATTAATTTTATATTCATAGTCTAAACAATGGTTATTGGCAAGTTTTTGCATGCCTGGTTTCTGAAACATACACATTGTCATTTGCACAAGGGGGAAAAAGACTTAACACCTTATTAGAATATAAAATTCTGTATAATTTTTATAATATTTGCAGACAAGCCTGCATGTATTTTGCATCAGAGATTTTCATAATTTCAACTACAAATAGTCTATTAAATCTTTAATGCTTATTCCAAGAAAGCTAAAACAAGAAAGCGGCGTTCACATTTACATGGACTATGCTGACCTCGCAGTGCGTTCAGTCCTTTCTCCTCATCTCCTGTTACTTTAGTAATCCCACCTGACCACACACACACGTGCACTCTTTAAAATGTGCAAGAATGTCGCTCAGCATTTAGCTGCATGATCACATGAAGCACTTTCTCACATTAAAAAAATTAGTGACCAGAAAAACAAGGTTTTGTAAAATGGAATAAGCTGGGTTCTGGTTTCTATTAAACTTTTCACTAATTTTATTGGTTACACAAATAACCAATGGCAGGTACGATATCCCCATGTGTTCTGTCCGCCTCTGTTTAACATCTATATAAGTTCAGGAGCAGTTTGTGGATCTAGCTGGAGCAGATGGAAGGTTGATGTCTGACTTATTCACTGTAGAAAGACAACACGTTTGTGTAAGAGGTCTGTTGTGTCCTATGCAAACTTTTGAAAATATTAATCTTTAATTCATATAATCAACAAAAAGATTGCATCAAACTGCATTGATCATTAGTATAAATCGTTGAAACAAGTCTTGTTTCACTGTTTCTTTCAGCCAATGGCAGGGTCCAATGGCACAGCTGGGGATGCGTCTTTCACTTATCAGCAAATCTTTAATCAAGACATGGATGCTGGGCTCAGTACTAAAACTGCAGTGGCTGTGTTAACATCTCTGTTCTTTGTTTTTGTAAACTGTGTGATGCTCTTTGCTCTAGGAAGCAAGCGCGTATTCCAGGAGACGCCACGCTACATTCTTTTTGGCCACATGCTTATGAATGACTCTGTGCTTTTGCTGGTCTCAATCTTAATGTATGCAGTGGCTCAGTGTTTCCTTCCAATACCCAAATCCATATGCACTATGTTAGTTTTTATCTCCTACTGCACTTTCCGTAACGCTCCTCTGACTCTCGCACTGATGTCTCTGGAGCGGTACGTGGCAATCTGCTTTCCTCTGAGACACTGCAACATCGCCACACCAAAAAGGACTGGAATCGCCATAGGAATCATCTGGTTCCTTAGTTCTATAAATATTATAACAGACATTATTTTTGTTTTAACTGTCAACCCCAATTTTTTAGCCGGTATTATATTTTGCACATTAGAAAAATTGTTTCTATACAAATGGCAGCTGGATAAATACCAAGCGTTTGATGTTCTTTATTTTGTGTCAGTTGCAGCGATCATCATTTTCACATACATTAGCATTATGATCACAGCCAGGTCTGTTTCCTCTGATAAAGATTCAGCTAAAAAAGCCCTCAGAACGGTGATGTTGCACTTGATTCAGCTGGGACTGTGTCTCACCTCTTTCCTGTATACCACAATAGAAAGAACATTGTACATGATGACTGGTACCAACTCTTCTCTCTTCATAAATCTCAGATATCTAAATTTTCTTATTATTCTCATTTTACCACGTTGCCTGAGTCCTCTGATCTATGGTATGAGAGATGAAGCTGTGTGGCCATTGTTCAAATATTTTTTCTGCTATCGTTCAGGAAAAGTAAAGCCCTCTATTAATGTACATTAACCCTATGGTTTTTTGACAAATGATTATATCCAAAAAGATATTGTGAATTACAAGTTGCAAAAACCTTAAACATAATATAATAATAATTGCAATATTTAAACTTGTTCACCAAACTCTCAGATGAAACTATCTGCCAAAATATTTTAAGACTGTTATCTGGGTGAGTGATATGTTTAACATAATATTTATTCATTTACATATATATGCATCATTCTTTTCATTTTTAATGCTTTCATTTTATTTATATTCTAATATAGAAGCTATTAATGACAGGTTTGTACATGGGTGCTAAAATTACACTCGTATAAAAACAACTAATATTAAAATAAAAATATTTCCTAACCAGGGACAAAAGTATAAAACATAAAATGAAAACTGTTAACACCTCACCAAGAATTCTATGTACATTTCCATATACTTATAATTAAATATGCAGACAGCCTGTATTATGCATTTGTACACTTTTGGACTGGTAAGTCTTTTCAAGGCTTTTTGTATCTACAAACAACATTTATATAGTTAATCATGCATGTCAATAAACCACCTTTACTGTATATGAGCTTGTGTAATAAATAGTTTATTCAATTATTAACAGATACAGTGATCATAAATTATCTGTTTGCTTGCTCACAATATGAACAAATCTGTATAATGTCCATTTGTTGCTCTTTATATTCTTCTTCTATTATATCTCACATTTATTATCTTATTATATGTACATACCACTAAGAGACAGATTGCTCGTACCAGACAAGAAGGCATGACAGCATTATTGCAGCAGAGAAGCTCTTACATTTCTTTTGCATATGTTTGGTTGTAGGGACTGCACTGTTTACATTTTAGATAATATCTACAGTGGCGTAGGTTGTAGGGCGTGAAGTGCTCGAAAGCAGCTTTTGACGCGCTCGACCCGAGTTCGAATCTGCCTTTTGCCGAACTCTCTCATCTCCCTTTTCCCAACACATATGAGATGTAAAATGTATAACCTAAAATAAAGGTCTCTAGCGTTATATTTTGCCAACAAACTAAAAACGAAACCATGATATGGCTTTGTGCCTTTATAAAACAGCACAAGACTTTAAGAATAGGCATCCTGTTTGTGCAGGGTGATTTATTATTATTATTATACATTTTATTTATAGGCGCCTTTCTTGACACTCAAGTTCACCTTATATCATCATCAACAACAATAACAAAATTTAAAAAGCAATGAGACACAATACAATTAAAAGATAGAAAGAAAAGTGTGCACTTTGCTCATGCGATCAGCATGGTTATCTGGTGTTTTCTCCTAAATAAAAGCTCAAGGTTTATTTCTTGCAAGTGAAGAAATTAGGACAAAAGTATTTTAATTTTCCTATATTATAGTGTAATGTAGGCTAAAATATACTTTTGAAATATTCATTTTCATGTATATAGTTCATTGAAAGTCTAGGATTTTACGGATTTTACTATATGGATATATTGGATTATATAAATCATTATTACATTATTATAATAATTGTTTGGTATCCTAAAACACCATTGATAATGTAATGAAGACTGAGACTCTCATAACTAAAAAGATGTTTGAGCCCTCTTTATTGTCCTGGTACAAAGCAATGCTTTTTCTTTGTTCAACGAGCAGTTCATGGGTTGAAGCTCTTAATTTTGAGCTCTCAAAGTGCACCAGATTGATGTATTTAACCTTAAAAATGTACAAAGTTTTCTTGTACATTTTGTACAACATCTTGTACATCGTCTACGTCGCCGCCGGTCAAGCCGCTTCAGCACTGCACTCTATGGCCGCGCTGCAGATATTTCAGGTCAACCTTCTCCGCACCATGGACGAGGTGGGCCCGAATCCCGAGAACTTCAGAGACCTGAGAAGTGCTACGGATTTAGCCTTGCGAGCTACTAAGTCCGCTGCCCAGGCCATCGGTCGCAACATGGCGTCCCTCACCGTGACTGAGAGACATCTGTGGCTGACGCTGTCTGACATGAAGGAGTCTGACAGAGCCATTTTTCTTGACGTGCCTGTGTCTTCTGCCGGCCTCTTTGGCCCGTATCAATAAAGCTGGCTCACGCCGCCTGAGTTCCAAATGTAGTACATGTGCCCACTCCTCAGTGCTCACCACTACCGTTAAACACTGTTTGCCCCGCTGCACACACTCACTCAGAGTTATCTCTAATAAACACAGATTGTGCTCTATGTGCTACTATAAGCGCGCGCCCTCTGACAGGCGCTGCGAGCTGTGTGATACTTACACACAGCGCCCAGAGCCCAGGTGCCATTCTCCCTCTAGCTTTGCGTTTAGAAGCATGGGAAATGATCCCGAATGTGTCAAAATGGGTTCTAAGCACCATTAAGCGAGGCTATTTACTGCAGTTCGCTCGCAGAACCCTGCGTTTCATAACCAGGGTCGAAACTACGGTACAAAACGATGTAGCACATCTACTTTGTGCCGAAATAGCGAAACTGTTACAGAAACAGGCATTAGAAACCGTTCCTCTGAATCAGAGCCAGTCGGGTTTCTACAGCAGGTATTTCCTTGTCCCCAAAAAGGAAGGCGGTCTCAGACCCATCCTAGATCTCAGGTGTTTGAACAAAGTGCTGATGAGGAGATTGTTCAAAAATGCTCACGACCAAACAAATCATCGTGAAAATTTGTCCGAGGGACTGGTTTATTTCACTGGATCTTAAAGATTATTTTCAGATTCAAATAGCGCCCCGTCACAGGCCTTTCTTGCGATTCGCCTTCGAGGGTCAGAGCTATCAGTACACCGTCCTGTTGTTCGGCCTGTCTTTAGCACCCCGTACTTTCACAAAGTGCATAGAAGTGGCGCTCGCCCCCCTGAGACTTCAGGGGATGCGCATACTGAACTATCTGGACGACTGGCTTATATTAGCCCAGTCAGAATCAGAACTGATAGCCCACCGGGCTTTATTGCTCAGCCATTTGCGAGATTTGGGTCTCCAAATCAACTGGACCAAGAGCTCGCTGTCTCCCAGTCAGAAAATCTCCTTTCAGGGGACAGATTTAGACTCCGTATCCTCGACAGCACGGCTGACGTCACAGCGCGCGCTGGAGATACAGCGCTCAGCGGCGTCCTTCCAAGTCGGCTGTATTTCTCCTCTAAAAGATTTTCAGAGGATGCTAGGTCTTATGGCCTCAGCCTCGGCAGTGCTTCAGTTGGGTCTGCTGCGCATGCGCCCCCTCCAGCACTGGCTGAAAACGCGAGGGCAGGCCAGTTTTCGGCTGCTGGACGGCTCGGGAGGGCCATCTACACATAAACTGTCTGGAGATGATAGCAGTCGTGAACGCCTTAGAACATTTTCTCCCTTTATTAAAGGGCCACGACATTCTAGTCCGTACGAACAACATGGCGGTGGTGTCCTTCATAAATCGCCAGGGCGGAATCAGATCGCGACGCCTGCATGCGCTGGCAGAACGCCTTCTGGTGTGGTCCCATCACAATCTGCGCTCCCTCACATGTACCAGGACTCCAGAATGTGGGCCCGGACAGGCTGTCCAGAGACAACGTTCCCCCAGGGGAGTGGTCTCTGCACCCCCAAACAGTCCAATTACTGTGGGACACTTTCGGCACAGAGAAAATCTATCTCTTTGCATCAGCAGAGAACGCGCACTGTCCAGTATTCTTCACGAACAGCAGGGACGCGCTGGCCCGCGACTGGCCCAGCTGCCCGCTATATGCGTTTCCCCCGATCGCACTATTACCACAGGTGATCAAGCGAGTGAGGGAGTGCAAGTGCTCTGTGCTCCTAGTGGCGCCGTTCTGGAAAAACCATGTTTGGTTCTCAGAACTGATGCAGCTCACAAGCACAGCACAGCTCCATGGCCGATTCCTTTGAGAAAGGATCTTCTCTCTCAGGCCAAAGGCGTGATTTGGCAACCGTGCCCCGACTTATGGGCACTACATGTGTGGACGGTCAACGGATACCCACTGACCTCCCAGCTGGAGTGCTGAGTACAATTACACAAGCAAGAGCGCCCTCTACTAGACGGCTCTACGCGTCTAAATGGTCAGTGTTTTCTGGCTGGTGTTCGGCCAAAAACCTAGACCCGCTACGCTGTAGCGTTACGGAAGTTCTTTCCTTCCTCCAAGAGCTTTTGGATGAGGGCAGGTCCCCCTCCACGCTCAAAGTGTATGTCGCAGCCATAGGAGCCATCTCAGAACCTCTGCATGGCCAGTCACTGGGAAGAAACGATCTCGTCATTCGTTTCCTTAGAGGAGCGAGGAGATTGAAGCCCCCTCGACCTCCCATGGTTCCGGCCTGGGATCTTTCCACGGTCCTGGAGGCTATGAAGAGTGGTCCGTTCGAGCCACTGCAGTCAGTGGACTTACGGTGTCTCTCGTTCAAAACCATTTTTCTCTTGGCTCTCGCTTCGGTGAAGCGAGTGCGTGACTTACACGCGCTCTCTGTGAGTGCGTCGTGCATGGAATTTGGGCTGAATGACTCTAAAGTTATGCTCAAACCAAGACACGGTTATGTCCCCAAAGTGCTCTATTAGGGCTCACTTTGTGTCGGCCCACATATCTTCACTACTATGTGTTCCTCGGGCACCTGCCCTTGGGGCTTCATGTGAATGACCTTAGCGTACACGGCGCTTTAAACTGGGTTCCCGTAGCGTAGCGTTTTTTTTGCTTCAGTATTCTCGAGAAAAGGGATTTTCCCGTAGCGTAAGCTAGCTTACGCAACACTCGTTCCCTCTTCTAGAGAGAACCGAGGTTACGTTAGTAACCGAGTTCAGCTCTTCCTGAGTAAAACCAAATGTGCTGCTGATGCTGAGTGGAGAATGTGTCCTGACCTATTTTTTACAGTCTATGGTCCTGACGAGTTGTGATTATATTAGTGTTTTTACGTGATTATACGATTGTATGTGATTATATTAGTGATTATACGAGTTTCTTTATACGAGTTTTTTATATTAATTGCGTTTGTGATCGGTTATGTAATGACTTTAAAATTACGTTATGTTAATTGGGTTAGATGATATCACCTGTTAACGATACGTTTCAGGTGTTGGGTAATAGGCTCCTTGCACATAGCAACCTGACGTCATATCCGCAACGGGTAAATACGGCTCGCTCTCTTCCTGTTTGAAGGCGTACATACACAACGTAGACATTTTCCGCCTCATACTAGAAAACAGTACAACATTATAACACGCATATTCTGTCAGCCTGGGGTTGTTTATTAGCCTAATGTAAGCTAGCAAACTAACGTAAGCCATAAAGTTTGAGATATATAGACTTACCTTCATATCCGTGGATATATGAAGAGGCATACATTTTAAAGCCCTTCTCTCTAATTTGCTGGTAGGTGATTTGGAGGAGGACTTACAAAGGCGATGTACGTCCGTTATTGTAAGTTTCGGCAACTCTTGTAAACATCTCATCTCATAGTGTAGAATAGCGCCGGAAAAGACGAGGCCGCATTTCCGGTAAGAAAGTAGTTACGTGCAAGGAGCCCATTTAACGTTTAAACATCATTTAAGTTCTTAACAAGCTTTTATATTTGCTATCTATTTTTGAAAATGGTACGTTGATGTTGGTATTACCACATGTTTGATTATTACCTCATATATGAACATGTTAGCTTAGAGTACTTGTAACGTACCTGGCTGACTAAATTCCCGCCATCAAATCTATGCATAGGTCTACAACATTTGAACTTACCTACTAAGAGTGAGCCGATGTTCGATTTCCTTATTCCCCGCTTGTCTCCTCTCCCGCACCAGTTCAGTTCCCGGGCGACGTTAGTGGTGAAGACCTTGAAGCATATTCTCCATACGGTCTTCTTATTGTCTTATTGTTGATGAGTGATTATTCCTGGCACCCCCTGCAGCATTGGTCTGTTCACTTGATTCTATCGAATGACAGGGGGTGACTAGGAGGATTTGCTCTCCAAAATAGGGAAACATCGATATGAAGATATTGTCTGAAACCGATAACATTCATTCTTTTTATCTGAAAGGTGATAACGATATATTGGCTGATTAATCTAAATCCAAAATTTTGTATACTTTTATTATAGGCTAATATACTTTTTATTAGGGAGCCTAATTACAAAAACAAAATGTTATTTATTAAAAGCTTTGTCCCAAACACAACATAAATCAAACGTATACAATAAAGAAGCCTAGTTTGAACCAGTGTATGATTCCTTAAAAATAAGTTTACACTCATATGGCCAACAAAAAATTACAACACTTTAGAAATCCAATCGGTTATCCAGATACAGAGGCCATATAATGGGGCTGTTTACACCTGGCCACTTCATGCGTTCTCAGATCGGTTAGCTATCTGATTTATCAAAACGATTCCATTTACACCTGGTCACATAAATGTGTTTTTGCGAAATGGACTTAAATTCGATCTTCAATTCCCGCCCTATATGCAGATTTAAAGGGTACCTATTATGGCATTTAAAATGTTCCTAATAATGTTCTGGGAGTCCCCAACAACAGTTTTACATGCATGCAATGACAAAAAACACTTTTGTTGTCTTATATGCATTAATTTTTACCTGATTTGCTCACCGACTCCCTAATGATTCGTTTGACGACTCATTTGTCCAAACCCCTCCTTTGCGTGACGCTAATCGGCGGTGATTGGTCAGATGACGCAGTCAGTTATATTTTGCGTTAGCCCAAAGCTTAAACATATTGATAAAGCACTGCAGTACTACAATACGCTTCACATAATTTCACATATTTCAAAAAACAAAAAACAAAAAAATGACATTGGAGACCTAGAAGCTGCTGAGCGTAACTCTCACTCTCACACACACACACGCACGCACGGACACACACAGTCACACACACACACACACACACACACATATAAAAGCAACAATTATTAATAGTACTTACAGGTTGTGATTCGGAGGAGGAAGCTGATCTAAATAAACTCGGTATTGAACCATCAGCCGACTCGCGAATCCACACTTGAAAGCATTTGTGTTTGTGAAGCGATCGTCATTAAAATAACGCAAACACAGCTCAAGGTGGCTATACTTGTGTGGTATAGTTGTAAATATAAACTCTAGCCACTGAGTCTTCACATGCTTGTCCCTGGGTAGTGAAAAAAAAAGTTTGCTTTTGATTCGCACTTCAGAACAGAGTCTCGTCAAAATATTGTTGTCAGGTTTCTCTGTCTGCTCGGCGCGCGCACTGAGTGGGCGTGTCGAATTCAAATAACTTGTACAAGTGACATACGAAAGCTAGAGAGAAAGCATCGTTTGTCTATCGATTCATATCAGCGACTCAGAGTCGACTCTTACTTTTGAGAGACAATAACTTTGTATACGGTGAACTTTCATATTTAAAACTTTGCAGGACGTTTTTGTTCACTTAGATCTATGTTACACACTACATGAAAGGTAATTTTCAAAATTCCATGATAGGTACCCTTTAATGGAGTGCATGTCACCGAAAGCAACAGATATGAGCTGCATTTTATTGATCATCAGCTAAAATTTCTAAATCAAAGACCACAATAAGAGAGAGCGGCAACAGCTCTGGTAAGATCATTTTGTTTCATTACTTTTAATGAAGATGATTGTGTGTTAAGCGTCTGCGACTTACTTTCACTTTGATTTGCGATAGTTTGCACGTTGGCTTGATGAATAGATGCTCATCTGCGGTGATGCGTGTTGCAGTAGAGTAGCGTCGTCATATCTGACTATAACATGACATAAAGCCTATAACACGCTCACATATAGTAACACATAGTAACATTTACATATGTGATTTCAACAACCATATCCATTTACACTTGTCCAGCTTCACCTGGAATGTGGCCCAGACCTCCTCCTGATGTGGTTTGAGTGATCGGATTCAAATCCGTCTCAAATGCGTTTCGGAGGGCATTTACACCTCGTCTTTTTACGATCGGATAGCTATCCCATCACAGAAAACGCATGAAGTGGCCAGGTGTAAACAGCCCCAATGTGAGAAATGTAAATGCGCCATGTCCTGATTGGCTAATGATCCAATCTGCTTGATTGGATCATTGTGATAGCATGTTAATGCCACATGTAAGTTGATAATTGAAGGTTATCGTCTGTCGTCTGTTAAGGACACTGTTAGTTAGTTGTTTTTATTTATTTTCATTATTTCTTATCTTACTCTGTGATCTTCCTTGGTGGTCACAATCATCTGAGGGTCTCTCAGGACAGAAAATGTGTGCTCTATGGATTGGAAAAGATCATGAAATATACAGTTTTAGATTTTGTTGAAGTGCTATTAATAAGATTTCCGTTTTTTTCTCTCCCTTTTCTATTGTAATTAATGTTCTTTTACCTTGTGTGTTAGGTGGATCAACACCCCAGCCGGCTCCATGATGGTCTTCCTGAGAGACGCCCACTGGAGCTGAGAAAGGTGGAGTAGGTAAGATTTGCTTGTTAAATTTGCAAATGAACACACTAAGGCTTCACACTCAGCGGGACACAGTCATTTCAGCATCTAGGGTGGATAATTTTGAGTCATCCCAGTGCCTTTAGTCTGGCTAAATTTGTCCAAAAATAAGTCAATAGGCTATATGCACGCATAAGTTCCACATTTGACGCAAGGATGCTCTTCCGTTTCCGGTTGGGGAACGGGATTATGGCAGAGTCTTCAAAATGTACTGTCCTCCCGTCTTTGAAACGAAACTTTCATATGTTTAGATGTACTTTTATATATAGTTATGTTTATTTCATATAATTTTAAAAAGAAGCATAAACACAACGAGGGGTGTCTGTTTTGTCTGTTTTTGTGACTAACGTTTCTTTAGTATAACCATGGAGTATAAAATTCAATATAAATTCTTGGTATTGCATTGGACTCTACGATCGGCGGAAGTTATCGAGTATCCTTAACCCTTCACCGGAAATACCGCCGTGCATAGAGCCCATTGCAGTTATTTTAAAGTGCATTATAATTGCAATTTTAACTGTTCGGTTAACTGACTCTATTTGGGTGAGGGGTGTAAAATTATAAAATTTACTAAAGTGAATTTATGTGCAGTAATCTTACTCTGTGTTATTCCTTGGTTGTCCCCTGAGGTTCTCAGGACAGAAAATGTGTGCTCTATGGATTGAACAAACATAAAATATTATTTTATTCAGGTTTAGATTGCATTTAAATGCTGTGAATGTTTCTGATTTCCTCATCCCTGATTATGCTCCTGTACCTTGTGTGTTAGGTGGATCAATACTCCAACCGTCTCCATAATGGTCTGCCTCAGATACACGCTGTGGAGCTGCAAAAGGTGGAGTGGGTAGGTTGCACTTGTAATATGTGTAATTGCGAGGTTACTGTTCCTCCATTGACAGGGCATTACCCAAAAAATTACAAACTTTAAAAAAGCATTTTCATTTAAGTCAGAAACACAACTAATAATTTACCTTGAAAGCTGGGGAGACTCTCACACCAGGTCTGCTGTTGGTCTTCCGTTTCCCTTTGTTGCTGATTGACAAATACTGTTGACAGTTGGGGGTCATTAGCAATATTCATTTTGAAAGCCATATTTGTGCAGCTGTATGTTTCAACAGTTACATAGTTCAGCGGTTCTTAATCCTGTTCCTGAATGGGAAATCTGTTGAAGTTTACTTGGAATATTTATTCACAGATTTTCACAACGCCACTGAGGGGGATTCACACATAGACAACACTTCCTAGTGAAGTGTGAAGGGAGATGTAATATACCTCTATAAATAACACACAATTTAAATGCATTTCTTGTGCACTTTATTGCCCTTTGAATGGAAACTATGCTCCATTTGAACTGGAATCATGGTTGATCATGTGAAGTCCACAGTCGAAGTGATAACAACATGTGCAGAGCAGAGGCTTCCGAAGAACGGGATTAAGAACCGCTGACAGTTTTAGCTTTGAGTAATCATTGTAGATTTGGATTAAAAAAATTGAAACGATTTAAGATAAAAGAGAAACTTACAGTTGCTTAAAGGGTTTACAGCTCTGTTCTGGAAAACCTGAGTTTGCGCACCAGGACCTAATAATAAGGAAATTTAGTTTTCTGTTATCTGGCTGTTATGCACTTTTATTCTTACTTATTTTATCAATCATTGAATCAACCAAATTTCAGAAAATAACATAGTATAATATTGAATGTCATGGATGTATTTTTTTGCTGATTTTTTTCAATTCATCATTGACGCAAAGATTGCTGAAGTCAACAGATTTGACTAATAACGATGCTGCTATCTTTCTTAAAGTGGTCATAAGTTGATTGTACTGAAATGTGTGTTGGCAGTGCCTGTACACAACCATCATGTAATGATAAAAATCCATCCAGTGTTTCTTTTTTTAAAATCTCCTTACATGTTTTCCCCTGTCTCAAATCGAGCCGTCTGACTGTGTGACGTCACACGGTCGGACGCCACTCCCACGATTGTTAATTGACAGCAGCGTTTCAACACAGACCCGCCCTGAGCGAACTGTCATCATAGTCCGAATCAAACAAGTAAAAAATCATATTAACTTGTACAAAAATGGCATTATATGACCCCTTTAAACCCCTGTATTTTGAAATCGTAATTTTAACCTCCACACACCCTCTGCAGAATTGTAGATATTTCTTTTTTTGACCTTTGGTTGAGTCGACATGGAAAGTTAATTGTTATTCAAAGCATTCGTTTCATTAACATAAATTTTTTAGGTTATTTTCCATTATCTTTTTTTTTTGTTGCGTTTTGGAAGTGCTGGAGGTTTCGGTGCTGGAGGAACACTTTCTTAGTCTGCAGATTTTCTTTTTTTAAGGGGTGGTGGTTCTGGTGCCTCATGATGAGTAGATGTTATCTGGGCATGTTTTCTTTCTAAGAAAACAAAGAAAAAGTACAATTGAATGCGCTACACTGTTTAAAGGCAAACTATGTAAATATGCTAATTGGTCAGAAAGCTACGAGATTTCATCAAAAATAATAATTAATTATTTCATTTTCGTGTGTTAAACCATGTATTTTGTCTTTTGTGACTTACTTGGGAATCCTTTTTCTGGCAATTTCAGGTTCTGAATTTATGTCAGATGTGTAGCTGGCCTTCCAATTTTTGGCCACATTTTGAAAATATGCTGAAAAATGTAATGCAGGTTTGGAGCTTTTAAATTTTGTTTATTAGAGTATGTGAGGTCACATTTTACAGTACAGAATTTTTTTTTTATTAAGATTCGGAACAATGAAATACAGGTATGCTGGGCAAGATCGTGTATAATTTACTCTTACCTGACTCATGCAGGATTCTGGTTCTGTGTCAGGTCCACCCTTTCTCTGGCTGTGGTTCCTCCATGGTTCTGACGCTCTTCAACACCGTGTCAAGGTCTTTATATGGTGGCCACCAGGAGTAGCCATCAGCATACCAGGACTTGGCAATTGGTCCAGTTGTCCCTTCTCCCTCAAACTCCACTATTAGGTACATTTTTCTTTTTTTCAAGCCTGAAACCCATATTGTTTATTTACTCTGATAAAATGTTCAACTATGTAATTCAAATGCATAAACTATATAACAACTATATAACTATAAGTCATATAACTATATAACAACTATATACTGTAACAAAAAGTCCTGATAAAGAATTAATCCGTATGTGTCACAGTCCTCGTCTGCACTAGTCTGTTTTTGTGTCTGCACTACACTTCCCAGAATCCTCCTCATTTCCACACCTGTATTCACTCCCTCACTTACCAGCCTGCCCCTCGTTATCATCATCACTGTCACCTGTTTTCACCTTGTTATGTTTGATTCATGCTTGTATTTAGTTTGCTTCTGTTCAGTTTGTCCTTGTCGGTCGTTGTCTATGTTACTTAGTGTTTGTATTTGGGTAACCTTCTGCCTGTCTGTAACCGTGCGAGTATTTGTGATGTAGTAAGTAAAGTTTATTGAAATTGGATCTCTGACTTCAGCCTCTTCATCTGCCCACAACACACCCGTGACAGTATGTAAAAGAGGAATTGCAACAAAAGTATGTTGATATGGGACAAGAAAAATTGTGTTCTCTATTTCCTCAAACTTGCAGAAATCAACGGTTGTTGAGAGGTCGCCAACTAAATGGATGCCGAGTGTAGAAGATGGTAGAGGATAGTCAAAGAAAGATTCCTGGTTGTTGAAGGTACCGTGCAACATAAATTTCATCCTTAAATGAAATGATGTTCTGAAGCTTAGAAACTTATGTAACCGCCGATGTAAACGTGACTGTTTGCCTGGTCTAGTTTAAGAGCATAAGGGTTTGTTCTTAACTCTTTATATTGTGCCGCCTCATGAAAGGATGCAGGTAGAGGACCATTCGCATGCTGTTTTTTTGAGCAGATGTGGCCTGGTTTTGTGTTTTCTTGCAGCATCTTTGCATCTCTGAGAATCTTTTTATTATTTGACTCAGAGGGCATGTTGGTTTCCTCAGAAGTCTTTTGAGTTTGTGCAGGCGATTCTCATAAAAGCACTGAAGTTGTCAAGAACGCCATGCTTTTTTGCATTATCTGCACGATGTACGAGGGAGTGTGCATTATAGGACAGGAATTGTGGACCATATAGTTGCCCAAAGTGAGTGACAAAAAGAACTAGCATTTCATTTGCGTAATCACCGTAATCCTCAATGAAACTGTTGCACAGGATGAAGATTCCCACAAAAAGCAGCATGAAGTTTTTGTACACCTCTGTGGTGACGAGATCCTTCATTATGACCGGTCCGGTATACAGTAAAAACTGCCTGAACTCTGTTGCCTTCCACCTATCAATTTCCTTCAGTGCCCCTGGTTTCCGTGCAAACTCCATGGGCACATTTCTCCTTGCATTCACCAACCTTTCTGTTAGTGTGTTTATCTGAAATCCTGATAGCCTACAAGTGAGAGGACCCATCTTCAGCCACAAGTGGAGAAGCCGTCTCATGACTCCGAGGCAACATGGACTCACAAGGTGCATGTAGTCGAGGGGGAAGCCAGAGACCATATCCAGGGACGTTTCTTCAAGGGGTGAGATACCTCGGTGATGATCAGAATCGGTCTTGTTTCTGAAGCTCTCATTGGTTCTTCGAGGCAAGTCACTTCTTGGAAATGTCATCCTATTTTCCAGGTACACGCCATCCTCTGTGCATTTTTCAGGAATGCACGAGCAGGTGCGTCGCAAACCATTGATGACAGTTGTAAAGTTAACTTCACTCCTTCAAATTCGAATCCATTGGCCAATTCATTTACTTCAGCGATAAAGTCTTCAAGATACTCAGTTAGCGAGGTAGGTTTACATGTGCCACAAAATAAGCCTTGTCACTGGTTCCTCTTGTCTGATATTTTGCAGTGTTCCTAGAATGGGCCAGAACTGTTGCTGAACTCTTGAAGAGGGGCAAACCATCAATATTGACCTGAAGCTCCAGCGTGTGAATGTTGCTCAGAATGTCGACGTTCTGATGTAGCAGCTCTGTAATGGATTTCAGCAATCCAAAATGGTAATATTGGCCACCACCACCAGCCTTGTCTTGTATTTCAGGGTTCAAATGCATTGTTCCCAGCAATGTCCTTGAATCTTTTGGCAGATTTAAACTATGCTGACACAGTATATCTAGCAATGAATTAAATTCCACATGTGAGATTTTTTTTGTTCAGTTGCCCAAGTTGCCAAATCGTCTTCCAGGGAAGTTGGATCAGATTCGGACTCCGTGTCTGATTCACTGTCATCAAGAACACCTTCAGTCTCATCAATTTGAGAGACACAGTCCACAAATGTGTCTTCATCGTCAATTTTACATTGACAGGTATTGTCACTGTGCATGCAGCCCAACTCCTTTCCCCAAGTTGTAGTTTGTATTGTCTGCAGTTGTTGATCCACCTTGTCCTTTGCTTTTCTTCTCAGTGTCCAATAGGATGGTTCATTGCAAGCCATAGTTTTAAGACCTTAACAGAAAAAAACATTTTTTGTTTGTTTACTGGCCTACCAAGACTAGACTACTAAACTGCATTAACACAATTGATGAACATACACTTCAAAACATCATCAATTGCGCTCAGAGGATGAAGACTTCAGATGAAAACCTCTAAATTCCATCTGAAATCTTCTGAAGGTGAATTTTTTTTTTAGCAGGCTCCTATGTTTTTAATGGAAATTAACAGGACCTATACCTTTCCATTAAAGTGAAATTATTGAACCTAATAAATGTCTGATAAAAATGCTCTTTTTAAAAAGAATTGGTCAGACGTCCCTTAGAGGCTTTTGCATATAAAGTCTACACAGGCACAAACATTTAAGACTGGTAAGGATATGTATAGTTTTTTTAAATAAGTCTCTTATGCTAAGAAATGCTACATTTATTTTATAAAAAATAAAAAAAATAAAAATTGTATTTAAATATCTAAAAATGTTATTTATTCCAGGGATGATGGTGATAATCATTTGATAATAAGAAATGGTACTTGGGCATTAAATTATGTAATTATGCTGAAAATTCAGCTTTGCATGATCCCAGGAATAAATAGCATCTTAAAATAAAAAAAAGTTTATTAATTTGTTATACAATATACACATAGGATGGCTTGAGGGGTGAGTAAATCTTAGGATAATTTTTAATTTTTGGGTGAACTAACCCTTTAAGTAGTCTTTTGCTGCATTGGATATATTTACATGCCACTATATAAACCATATAGCAAAATCTTTGAGTAGACACCTTATTTATTTATATATATATATATATATTTTATATATATATATATTATATATATATATATATATATATATATATTATATATATATATATATATATATATATATATTATATATATATATACACACAGGTGAAACTTGAAAAATTAGAATATCGTGCAAAAGTTCTTGTATTTCAGTAAATTAAATGAAAAGGTGAAACTATTATATTTAGTATATATAACTATATACATATGCATGGTTTTCAGAGGGCCAACATTTCTGTATTTAAAATCCTTTTTTAAATTGATTTCATGTAATATTCTGAGATTGAGATTTTTCATAAGATGTAAGACATAATCATCAAAATAATAACTTTTGCACGATATTCTAATTTTGAGCTTCTCCTGTGTATATATATAACATTGCCGGGATCAGTCCCGTAACGCGCGCTATGTGAACAAAAGGGTAGTGAAACGATACGTAATGCGCTAGTTTATGATCGAATCAGAGAAAACATGCACAAGCGTGGTAAGCAAACTTAAGCTGCTGAGACATTACATGTCACTTTCGATGTCACGTGTCTTTACAGGATTTTTACGGATGTGTGCAAGCGGCAACCGTCTCTCTCTTGAAACCAACACGGAAGTGAATTAAACTGCAATTCATCGACTGGCCGCTTGAGGCAGGCTGCAAAAGTGAGTCAAATCTGTATCTCCCCATGTTAAAATGTCCAACTTTACAGCAGAAAAAAATGTTTACAGCCTGGAGCAAAAAGTAGTTTTGGTCTATATAGCTAATTTTGCCCTTCATGAAAACTGTGAGGGGGGTGAATTATTTCACAACTCATCCGTTTAAATTATATTGAAGTCCCCATGAAATAAAAATTGACCATACTTACTTTGTTTGCCTAAATTGATCGTTTTGTGGTGAACAATTCATCCATGCAAGTCAATCCACGCAAAAAAAATGTTTGACTTCGTAATCTTTAAAGGGATACTCCACTTTTTTTGGAAATGGGCTCATTTTACAACTCCCCCAGAGTTAAACAGTTGAGTTTTACCATTTTCAAATCTATTCAGCCGATTTTCTGATATTTAGAAGAATATCAGTAACCAGACAGTTTCTGGTCTCATTGACTTCCATAGTAGGAAAAAAATATACTATGGGACTCAATGAGACCAGAAACTGTCTGGTTACTGATATTCTTCTAAATATCAGAAAATCGGCTGAATGGATTCAAAAACGGTAAAACTCAACTGTTTAACTCTGGGGGAGTTGTAAAATGAGCCTATGCCTATTTCCAAAAAAAGTGGAGTATCCCTTTAATCAAATTCTGAAAATGGGCATTGGAGGACCTTGCCCGATGACGTAGGCTTGACAGTTTGGGTGTCTGCTTAACATCCGTAACCACGCCTCTCCAACTGACATTAGACCAAGGGGGTAATCCATCAACCGGAAACTGAAGCCTCTCCGGGCGCCGCCATTGTAGCTGGCTATCACCTGCTGTTAGCATCCCATTGACTCCCTTCATTTTGGCGTCACTTTGACAGCGAATAACTTAACATCGGAGACGTCCAAAGACTCCATTTGTCAATTTATTTCTAAAGAAACACGACAATGTATAAAAGGCTCCATTACTGTGTATCTTACGTTATGGCCGATTTAGAAGCCGTTTTTGTAAATATAGGCTAACGACTGCGTCATAACCCCGCGACTCTCTGGCGCACACAAGATCAATGACCGTATAGACAGAAGTAGAAGCTTGCGTGCAATCGGGGGGACGTGGAGGCATACAGTCAAGGGAGAAGCCCATACACTGTAAAAAAAGTTAACTCATTATTTTGAGTTATCTTTTTGCATGGGTTTTTTTTAGTTTAACTAACTTATTTCGATAAGTTGAGGACAAGAAAACTTAAAATTTCTTGTTGTCTGGACAATCTAGTTAAAAAAATAAGTTGAAATAACTAAATTGCTAAAATATTTTTTACAGTGTAGAAAGTCATAAAGTTGCTCCTGCCGCGAGCTCATGGACAGCTACTCACGATCTCCGGCTCTGCAAGATTCGAAAGGGAATGATTAAGATTTTGGCTGGCGCAGCTACTAGGTTGCTCACGTCACATCTCCATCGTCAAGCTCAGTTTGAGCATGCGCAGTACGCTTGGCTATCAGGAAGTGAGTGCTTCTAAAGGGCTTCAGTTTTCTCCTTTGAAATCTATGGGGTCTCTCTGTCCATTTCTTTTACTGTCTATGCATTAGATAGGCACACAGCGTGTGAAAGGAGAGATGGCGAGGAGGTGCATTTTTCTAGATCCAATCAGGTGCTAGTTGGAAAAAAAAGCCATGCTCACTATTTTGCCTCATTTAGTATTCCGTTTCTCTTGGAAATATGTCACAGCACTGGAGAAAAGTCGTTTGCAACTTCCGGTTCACGGGGACTTTAAGCTTTAAAGTTCTGCATAATTAAGGGCGTGGCTACTTGAGTGACAGGTAGATTGAGGCTGCTGTAACTGCCGTTTGTCTGCTGTCTGTTAGCGCAGCAGCTGCTGTACTTGCCATCTCTGCCGTGTTTGTGTTTTTTCGGAATTATTTCATACAATTTAATACACGCATTATACCTTCGCCCACGCCGTTGTTGCATTCCGTCTTGGTCGAGTATGGAGAGAACAACCAGCGCTGTATTTCCAGTTGTTTTCCTCACATGCACTAATGGATGTCTGACAATTTCTTTGCTTTTTGGTTAGATTTAAAAACGTCTAGCTATATAGAGAGATTACACTTGTTATGCGGTACTAATGCTCTCACGGAACAGATATGCTTATTTAACTTTTTAGTCTTAAATAAAAAGTACCGTCAGATGATATCCTGCAGGTGTCAGTGCTTTCTCTCTGTCCATGCAGTAGATGCACACCCTTGAATGAGCGCGGATTTCTAATGCATTTACTTGAACTTCTGAGGTAATATCTTTGGTTTAACCCATTTGAGAAATTGAGAGGCGGCCAAAATCAAATTTAAAAATAGACTGAATAAAGCTCTTTACGAACTTGACGTGTGATGCCGCGCTTTGAGTTTTCTCTCACAAAAGAGCTTGCACGCCTCGCCCGTGTACTTCTGGTTGCGGCAGATCGGTATCGGACTCTGATGAGCACGAGCATTGTCTAGTATGTTTGGGCATTGATCATGCTAGAGCAGCGCTCGTGGATGACTCATATTCTCTCTGTGGGAACATGACCATCGCGTCATTACGGTCGAGACTCTGTGAACTCGCAAGAGTGAGAGTCCCCTCATCCACTCCCGATCTAGTGAGCCCCCTCCCCCCCGAGGGGTGCTACTTCAGCTGGTGGCCAGGGTGACCTGAGGGTGACGGTCTGGAACAAGACTCTGTGTCCGCGAGGGGGGCCTCTGTGACGGTGCCCGCTGGTGAACAGGTGATTCCCACGGGTCTACCCTCGGGTGGCCCGCGTGTTTCATTTGAAGCTACAGAGGAAGAAGCGATGTCTGTAGCAGCATCACAAGGTGGGTTTGAATCTTCTGGAAGTGAAGACTCGTCACAGCTGCCACCTTCCGGTGTGCATACGGCTGTGCCTGAGTCAGATCCGGAGATGACGGCCATGCTTTCCCGGGCAGCCGCGAGTATCGGGCTTGAGTGGAGGCCTCCACCCTGTCCTGAGCGCTCGCGGCTGGACGATTGGTTTTTGGGTAAGGCCGCCGATCCGCGTCCACGGCAAACCCCAATAACTTTCTTCCCGGATGTGCATGATGAGATCTCGAAGTCCTGGAAGACCCCCTTGTCTTCTCGGGACCGCTCGTTGGTCTCATCCGCCTTTCCTCCCCTCCCTCGATGGAGCAGCTGTCCGTGGGTACACTGGGCTTCTCCCGGTTGAACGCTCTGTTGCGATGCAACTGTGTCCTCAGAGTGCTTCTTCTCGTGGTGAGCCTAAGCACCCATCCAAAGCCTGTAGATTCTTGTCCACTCTGGTGGCGAAGTCTTACTGAGCCGCGGGACAGGCAGCTGCTTCTCTGCATGCTATGGCCACTCTGCAGGTCTACCGGGCCCAGATGCTCAGAGACATGCACGAGGGCAGGACAGACCCAGGGCTCTTCGATGAGCTGCGCGCAGCGACCGACCTTGCCCTCTGGGCGACGAAGGTTACCGCGCGCTCCCTGGGTTTGGTGATGTCCACTTCGGTGGTCCAGGAGAGACATCTGTGGCTGAACCTGGCTGACAAGCGGGATAGCGAGCGGACCCGTCTGCTCGATGCACCCCTGGCCTAGGCTGGCCTCTTCGGCGGAGCAGTCGAGGACTTCGCCCAACAGTTCTCGACTGCGCAGAAACAGACAGAGGCCATCAAACACATTCTACCCCACCGATCCGCTGCTGCCTCCACCTCGGTCGGACAGATGCCTCAGCCTGTTCGCCGCCGAGGGCGCCCTCCTGCGCCTCCCGCCCGGCCTACGCAGCAGCCTCCACCCAGGCCCGGTCGCGGACTCGCGGAGGAAGCTGCAAGAAGGTGCCACAGCCCACTCCCGCCCCACCCCCCGCTAAACGCCGGGCCAAGCGGGGCTCCTGAGACGGGCTGCTCAGGGATGATGGTCGTTTCTCAGCAGATGGTAGCAGGACCACTGGTAGCAGAATCTTTTGTTCTCCGCTCCCCGCTGCTCACCCACGGTTGGGCAGCACCCTAAAGTGATTAAAGAATGAAACGATCCCCTCTTCCCTGAGCTTTACAGAGTTCTCGGACGACACAGAGCGCCGCCCACAAGCCGTGCTCTCCTCGTCCCCTTCTGTCCCAGAGGCGGTTGACACGGCATGCCGTCCACGGACCGCTTCGCCCCTGTCCCCCTCTGTCGCCAGACCCCTGGCAGAGCAGGCCCCCGCGGGACGACCACCCTGGTCCTTCCCTGGCCCCCTCTACGGCCAGTTATCCGCTTCGCTGCCCCTCCGGGGGGAAGCCTGTGGTCTGCATGACCCCACTGGTTCAGTTCCTGGGAGCCTGGCTAGAGCTTCCCCGTCTGTCCCGCTGGGTCGCCCGCACCATCAGGCTCGGCTATGCGATTCAGTTCCCACGGTCTCCTCCCCGCTTCAGGGGAGTCCACTCCACTTTGGTCGGTGGCAATGCCCCCATTATGAGAGCAGAGATTGCCACCCTGCTGGTGAAGGGTGCAATCGAGACTGTCCCTCCAGCCGAGATGAGGTCCGGCTTCTACAGCCCCTACTTCATTGTCCCCAAGAAAACCGGTGGGTAACGACCAATCCTGGACTTGCACATGCTGAATCGCTCCCTTCAAAGGATGCCGTTCAAGATACTCACTGCCAAACGCATTTTCGAATGTGTACGGCCCCAGGATTGGTTTGCAGCGATCGACCTGAAGGACGCCTACTTTCATGTCTCCATTCTTCCTCGACACAGACCGTTCCTCTGGTTTGCTTTCGAGGGGCAGGCATACTAGTACGCGGTTCTCCCTTTAGGGCTAGCCCTGTCACCTCGCGTCTTCACGAAGGTCGTCGAGGCAGCCCTTGTTCCCCTTCGGGTTCACGGGGTTCGCATCCTGAACTATTTCGACGACTGGCTGATCCTAGCTCACTCTCGAGACCAGGTCTGCGAACACAGGGACCTCGAGCTCCGGCACCTAGCTCGTTGGGCCTTCGGGTCAACTGGGAGAAGAGCAAACTTTGCCACGTGCAGAGGATCTCTTTTCCCGGTATGGACATCGACTCGGTCGCCATGTCCGCGCAGCTTACGAGTGAGCGCACGCAGTCACTGCTGACTTGTCTGAGACAATTACAAGACAAGAGTGGGGCATATGGCATCTGCAGCCGTGGCCACGCCGCTCGGATTGCTTCATATGAGACCACTTCAGCTCTGGCTTCGCGACCGAGTCCCGAGGTGGGCATGGCAACAAGGCACGCTCCGAGTACCAGTTACTCCGACCTGCCGTCAGACCTTCACCCCGTGGTCGAACCTCAGTTTTCTCAGGGCGGGTGTCCCCCTAGAACGAGCTTCCCGGCATGTTGTTGTATCAACAGATGCCTCCACCACGGGCTTGGGCGCCATGTGCAATGGACATGCTGCCGCGGGCTCCTGGACAGGACCCCAGCGCCTATGGCATGTCATTTGCCTCGAGTTGCTGGCAGTACGCCTTGCCCTGCACCGCTTCCGGGCGTTGCTCAGGGGTCAACACATACTGGTCCGATCAGACAATACCACCACAGTAGCGTACATCAACCATGGTGGTCTACGCTCGTGCCGTATGTCGCAACTCGCCCACCACCTCATCTTATGGAGTCTGAGGTCGCTTCGAGCCATTTATATCCCCGGAGTCCTGAACTGTGCAGCCGACGAGCTCTCACGGCTTCAGCCTCTCCCTGGAGAATGGCGACTCCATCCCCAGTCGGTTCAGCTGATTTGGGACCAGTTCGGGGACGCACAGATAGATCTGTTTGCCTCTCACGACTCGACCCATTGCGACCTGTATTATTCCCAGACCGAGGGCACGCTCGGCACGGATGCACTGGCGCACAGCTGGCCGCGGGGCCGCAAGTATGCGTTTCCCCCAGTGAGCCAAAAATATGTTTAAGACCAAAAGGGTCAGTGATATACATGTATAATATCAAATTTCAATATATTTTCGCTTACATTTTAATGCTCTCTTTTTAATTAATTTTTATATTCATATTCTAAACAATGGTTATTGGTTTGTTTGTTTTTAGCGAAACTTTAGCTAAGTTTTTGCATGCCTGGCTTCTGAAACACATGCATTGTCATTTGTACAAAGGGGAAAAAGACTTAACACCTTATTAGAATTCTATATAAAATTCTGTATAATTTTTATAATATTTGCAGGCAGGCCTGTATTTTGAAATTTTACACTTTGGACTGTTAAAGACTTAGGTTTTTTGTAACCCTAAACAAACCGTGTAGTTTTACAGTGATCCTAAAATAGTTGAATATTTAATTTTCTGTTTGTAGAGTTGAGCTTGCTCACAATATATTCTCCAAACAACCCTTTATAATGTCCATGTGACGAGCAGGATTAGTAATCACGCCATTCTCTCACGGCCCTTGGCCTGCTCGCCACAGTCCATTTCTTGCTTTTTTTTTAATGTATTTTATTGAGGGATGACATACCAGCAGAGAGGGTCTTACATTTCTGTTGCATATGTTTGGTTTGGGACTGTGAACATTGTATAGTAACAGACCCTGGATTCTTGGCTAGCCCACTCATTTAAATCTGAGTGCATCAGAGATTTTCATAATTTCGACTACAAATAGTCTATTACATCTTTAACGCTTATTGCAAGAAAGCTAAAACAAGAAAGCGGTGTTCACATTTACATGGACTATGCTGACCTCCCAGTGCCTTCAGTCCTTTCTCCTCATCTCCTGTTACTTTAGTAATCCCACCTGACCACACACACACGTGCACTCTTTAAAATGTGCAAGAATGTCGCTCAGCATTTAGCTGCATGATCACATGAAGCACTTTCTCACATTAAAAAAAAAAGTGACCAGAAAAACAGGGTTTGGTAGAATGGAATAAGCTGGGTTCTGGTTTCTATTGAACTTTTTACTAATTTTATTGGTTACACAAAATGACTAATTTATGGGCTCCCTACCACCCAATGGCAGGTACGATATCCCCATGTGTTCTGT
Organism: Chrosomus eos; assembly: GCA_036326025.1. Classification (NCBI taxonomy): domain Eukaryota; kingdom Metazoa; phylum Chordata; class Actinopteri; order Cypriniformes; family Leuciscidae; genus Chrosomus; species Chrosomus eos. The sequence continues at coordinate 20,098,502 of CM070834.1, forward strand.
CCGCCTCTGTTTAACATCTATATAAGTTCAGGAGCAGTTTGTGGATCTAGCTGGAGCAGATGGAAGGTTGATGTCTGACTTATTCACTGTAGAAAGACAACACGTTTGTGTAAGAGGTCTGTTGTGTCCTATGCAAACTTTTGAAAATATTAATCTTTAATTCATATAATCAACAAAAAGATTGCATCAAACTGCATTGATCATTAGTATAAATCGTTGAAACAAGTCTTGTTTCACTGTTTCTTTCAGCCAATGGCAGGGTCCAATGGCACAGCTGGGGATGCGTCTTTCACTTATCAGCAAATCTTTAATCAAGACATGGATGCTGGGCTCAGTACTAAAACTGCAGTGGCTGTGTTAACATCTCTGTTCTTTGTTTTTGTAAACTGTGTGATGCTCTTTGCTCTAGGAAGCAAGCGTGTATTCCAGGAGACGCCACGCTACATTCTTTTTGGCCACATGCTTATGAATGACTCTGTGCTTTTGCTGGTCTCAATCTTAATGTATGCAGTGGCTCAGTGTTTCCTTCCAATACCCAAATCCATATGCACTATGTTAGTTTTTATCTCCTACTGCACTTTCCGTAACGCTCCTCTGACTCTCGCACTGATGTCTCTGGAGCGGTACGTGGCAATCTGCTTTCCTCTGAGACACTGCAACATCGCCACACCAAAAAGGACTGGAATCGCCATAGGAATCATCTGGTTCCTTAGTTCTATAAATATTATGTCAGACATTATTTTTCTTTTAACTGTCAACCCAAATTTTTTAGCCGGTATTGTACTTTGCACATTAGAAAAATTGTTTCTATACAAATGGCAGCTGGATAAATACCAAGCGTTTGATGTTCTTTATTTTGTGTCAGTTGCAGTGATCATGATTTTCACATACATTAGCATTATGATCACAGCCAGGTCTGTTTCCTCTGATAAAGATTCAGCTAAAAAAGCCCTCAGAACGGTGATGTTGCACTTGATTCAGCTGGGACTGTGTCTCACCTCTTTCCTCTATGCCACAATAAACAAAGCACTATACATGGCGACTGACAGCACTTCTCTCTTCATAAATCTCAGATATCTAAATTTTCTTATTATTCTCATTTTACCACGTTGCCTGAGTCCTCTGATCTATGGTATGAGAGACGAAGCTGTGTGGCCATTGTTCAAATATTTTTTCTGCTATCGTTCAGGAAAAGTAAAGCCCTCTATTAATGTACATTAACCCTATGGTTTTTTGACAAATGATTATATCCAAAAAGATATTGTGGATTACAAGTTGCAAAAACCTTAAACATAATATAATTGTTATTGCAATATTTAAACTTGTTCACCAAACTCTCAGATGAAACTATCTGCCAAAATATTTTTAAGACTGTTATCTGGGTGAGTGATATGTTTAACATAATATTTATTCATTTTTATATATATATATGCATTATTCTTTTCATTTTTAATGCTTCCATTTTATTTATATTCTAATATAGAAGCTATTATTGACAGGTTGGGTGCTGAAATTACAATCGTATAAAAACAACTAATATTAAAATAAAAATATCCCCTAACCAGGGACAAAAGTATAAACATAAAATGAAAACTGTTAACACCTCACCAAGAATTCTATGTACATTTCCATATAATTATAATTAAATATGCAGACAGCCTGTATTATGCATTTGTACACTTTTGGACTGGTAAGTCTTTTCAAGGCTTTTTGTATTGACAAACAACATTTATATAGTTAATCATGTAAATAAACCACCTTTACTGTATATGAGCTTGTGTAATAAATAGTTTATTCAATTATTAACAGATACTGTGATCATAGAAATTATATATTAGAAAAATATATTGCTCACAATATATGAACAAACCTGTATAATGTCCATTTGTTGCTCTTTATATTCTTCTTCTATTATATCTCACATTTATTATCTTATTATATGTACATACCACTAAGAGACAGATTGCTCGTACCAGACAATTAGGCATGACAGCATTATTGCAGCAGAGAAGCTCTTACATTTCTTTTGCATATGTTTGGTTGTAGGGACTGTTTAACATTGTACAGTGATGGACCCAGCATCCTTCAATGTAGCCTCACTCATTTTAAATCTGCATGCAGCTGAGATTTTCATGTAATTCTGGCATAATTGGGTGTATAAATAAAAACATTTTATGATGGTATAATAGCCTATAAAAGTATAATTTTTAAAGATTTGTTCAATCTGGCCTCAAAATTAAAGTGAAAGGCTTCAGTGAGCTTTACTTCTATTTTTAAATGGGGAACGAAGTTCTGCTTCTTGGTGTTGTTGCTATGGGAGACGCCATCAGCGTGACCGGTGTCTGGAGCATGTGTAAACACGCCAGTGTACAAAACCTTACTCCGTCTCTGCGGGACAGGCCTCAGCCTAGAGCGCTAAGAGCAGAGCTGTAAAACCTGTACATGTTCTATGGGCCATTTTGTCAGGAGGAAGGATATGTTGGGCAGAAGCTGTCATGCAAAGTCTGACAGAATTTATTTTGATAGTTTTTCTAGTTTTATAGTATACAGGTTTCCTCCTAGACAATGCAAATGAGGGGGAGAGAAAGCCTGCAAGCATTTCTTCCAGTATCGCCACATACGACGTATGCACAAAAGTGGACTAAGGATTCCTCCATGATCTTGAAACCACAGTGTGGAGATCGGGAAAGAACGGGAGATGGTGATGGGGAGGCTGCACTCGTGCAGGTGTGAGGAAGTGGTCATCTAATTTTGAGCACACAAGTGCTCGTCTCACATCGAGGCAATCTATTTAGCTTGGGTGCCGCACAGTAACAACTTTAAACAGCTCCTCAAATGCAGCAGACTGAGGAAACTGCTCTGTCAAGGCACCCGCCTCGAGTTCCAATCGAAAGGGAACCTTTCAAGAGCATGTTGAGTCAATAAGATATAAAATACAAAATAAAGATGAAACGTATTAAACAATCATATCATGATTGTTGTGGCCAAAATTATCACAGTTATCAATATTATCACAGTATTGGTAAAAAATGTGCTGGAAATGTTTAAAAAGTTTAAAATCATTTCACCAAGTTTTATATCGAACTCAACAAACAACAAATAAAACTAGCAGCACTATGCAAAGTTTAAAAATTATTAAAGACTAAGTAAAACAGTGATAAAATAATAACAAATAAACAAACTTCAAGCAATAGTAAAAAGAAATAGGCTACAATAGGACAAATATAAAAATGTACTAAACAGGGCTGTACGTTTTCAGGTAGGTCGATCAGTATATCCAGGAACAGAAATTGAAAAATCAAATGTAAAATAACACTAGTCATCACTGTATAAATTAAATATAGAGCAATCCTTGTTAAAGTTATAAAAGATCTTTAGCCAAGAGAAATGAATACTTAAATGCTTAAATTACTGCTGCTGTCACTTTAAGACTGAATGCATGGATCCAATATCCTAATAATCCGACATGGCGACATCCTAATAATCCGATTTCTTTCTCAACTGTTTACATTAAGACATAACCAGCAGAGTTTACAAGGATATTCGCCAAGATGATCATTTTGTGTTTATTTGTCTGGTGAAGCGCAAAAAGAAATAAAAGATCTCAATCCTGAGTTCGCACACTATCTGCTGGCTGTGAACATTACTTTAAAGGTATTACAGGGAGGTTACATGAAAAGAAAATGCTATTGAATCAGTCAAGTTAGCTTCAGAGATGCATGCTTCCAGGTTCTACATCAGAACGCCGGCTCAGTATTGGCCGATGCTGTTCTCAAGACCATCACGACACATGCGTGATACTGAGCCAGTCGGCGTTCTGATGTAGAGGCTAATAACAAAACATGAATAGTGTAGGAGAATGACATGGAAGAGAAAAGATTGTTGAATAAGGTCATTATTTCTGTTTGTTTTTTTGTGCACAAAAAGTAAAGTAGCTCTTGTCGCTTCATGACACATAAGGTTGAACCACTGTAGTCACATAGACTATTCTAAAGATGTCTTTAGTACCTTTCTGGACCTTGAAAGCTGCAATGGACTTTGCAGGCTATGGCTGGTTCAGAAACCTGTCAGATTTCATCAAAAATATATTTATTTCTGTTCCGAAGAAGAACAAAGGTCTTGCGGGTTTGGAATGCAAATGACATTTTTTTGGGGTGAACTAACACTTTAATTTGTTGAATATTTAATTTTTGGGTTTAGCTTACTATGTTCATATAATATATACACTGTGCCAACTTGTATAATGTCCATTTGTTGTTCATATTAATGTATTTATCCTCGTGATGTGAATCACAGCGGATGATGCGTGGACAGACAGCAGCTCTCCTTTTATGGACTGTTTTCATGCCTCACTGTTTCTAACTTTAAAAGTTGAAGCAGTAGTAGCCTGCACTCTCAGAAAAAAAAGTACAAAAGCTGTCACTGTGACTGTATCTTTTCAAAAGGTACACCTTTGTAAAAAGTGCATATTGGTCCCTCAAAGGTACATATTGGTACCAAAAGTGTACATATTGGTACCTAAATGGTACATTTTAGAACCCTTTTGAAGGATACTGGTCCAGTGACAGCTTTTGTACCTTTTTTATTCTGAGTGTACAGGTAAAAGTATTGCACAGTAAATCAACAGTAAGTTTAAGTTTAAAACCTACATGCTGTTAACATCCCAGAAGTTGCAATCTGTTTGTGATGAAGTTGGATGAGACTCACATGGACTGAGAGCCATGCATGTTAAATTTATATAGGCACACATGGTGCCTATATAAATATAAGCTATTTTATTAACATACACTTCTGTTTTATATTTTTTATGAGATTGAGACAAATTTGTTTGTCAGTGTGATCAAATGTGCTGAACAAAAATCGTGTTACACATACATATCCTGAGGAACTTGAGCCTAAGTTTTTATTTGGTAGAAGACAGCCTACTCATATTTAATTAGCACTGTTTAAAGCAATAATGGTATTTAATAACTTTTAATTTGATGTTTAATGTTAAAACAGACCTGCTTTATTTTCTTAGTTTATTCCACTCTAATATACAGCTGTATTCAGCTTATAGCTATAAATGAGCTTCTTCCTGCGTTGGTCTATATATCTTTGAAGCGAGTCAACATTTTAACAACAGCCCTATATTTAATCAATGATGCCAGCATATTATGATTTTGACAGACATGTGCTTGCTTAAGTAGCAACCAGGGGCCTGTTTCAGAAAGCAGGTTAAGTGAAAACTCTGAGTATGTTAACCCTGAAATGAGGGAAACTCTGGGTTTTCGGTTTCAGAAAGGGAGGTAAGTCAAACCCGAGAAAGCAGAGTAAGTCAAGCCCGTTTCTGAAAGAGAGGTAACTTATACTCAGAGTCAGTTACCATGGTAACTTACTCTGTGAACCTAACCTGGTCGGGAGCAGGTTTTCTTCAGTAAACCCAGAGTTTATTGCGGTCTCCTCCCCTTTTTTAAAGAGGAAGTGGTGTTTAAACACCAAAAATAATACTAAAATGTATTTACACATTCTTTAAGGAATATATATTGTTTGTCCATGGTTTAATTGGCTAAATCTGTTTTGCAGCACTTTGCCAAAAAATAAAAGGATTAAAACGTTTGCTAAACTTTAATTTGATTACCACCGTTTTTGATAATATATTTGTATTAATTAATTTTAAAAAAATCGGAATAAAAAAACATTTCATAGAACTCAATTATTTAAACATATTAATAAGTTATTAATGATAAAAAATAAGTTGTTAATCTAATTCATAATCAATTATTGAAATTAGTTGATTAGATATGTTTTATTGAACAAATGTTTAATTTATTTAACTGTCATTTAACTGATGATAATAATAACCGTAATTTAATAATGCAGTTTATATATTTAATAATTGTTTAATACCATAAACCGTGATATTTTCTGAGATGGTTATCATACTGTGAAACTCTCATATCGTTACAACCCTACATGGGAGAGTCCCCCCCCCACCCCCAACCCTACATGGGAGAGTCCCCCACCCCCACCCCCGCTGTTAAACAAGTTACTCAGCAACTTTTACTCACATTTTAAATTAGCTACTTTTTACTTTTACTTGGGTAGATTTTTAGACTGGTACTTGTACTTCAGTAAAATTTTATCAAAGTAATAGTAGCCTACTTTAGGTTGAATAACATTCTTCCAGTTTCACCTCTGATATTATAACAGTTGGGTAAGTTACTCATAAAATAGTTATGAATTACTAAGTACAAATGACATCTTGCAGTGTAATTAGATTAATGTAATAATTACTATCTTTAGAAAGTATTGGTCTACATATTACTAATTACTTAATCCTATATCAACCTCAACCACTTGAACAATACAAGGAGAGACAAGAAACTGCACTTTCAAATTAACAATATACAATTGAATTATTCTTGAATTGATCAAAGTGTGTAGAGGGAGAAGGTTACATAAAAAATATACCTTTTAAAAATGTAGGCTATGTTAAATCCACTATTGTTTTATACTGAATTGGTCTGTCTATGCAGTAGCCTATTTAATGTAACTGCATCATATTTTATTTTAAATTACAGAAGAATAAAGAGTAATCCCTTTAATTAAATTGCAATATTTAGATTACTTGGTAATTAATTGTAAAAAATTACACCCAACACCTTTTTTTGTCTGGCGCTGTTGCCATGGTGACTCATAATATCTGCGCTCCATTGATAATGGCTTTTTATAGTTGTGGTGCAAGCTCTTAACTCAGAGTCAGTCAACTCAGAGTTGATTGAACCAACTCATTTCAGCTGTTCTGTAACCGAAAACTCAGAGTTTCCCATCTCAGGGTAAGTCAACTCAGAGTTCAAGTTTTAACTCAGAGTTGGTTGAACCTCCTTATTGAAACAGGCCCCAGGTAGCAACACATTGTTGTTGTTTTTATGTCTAGGCCTACTCTGGTTGTAGCCTACCTTTACAGCAGCGCAGACGTGGCAAACTTGTTTTAAAATGTTCAAATAAGTAAAGCAAAACCATGTATCTTCTGTTTATAAAAACGAAAAGCAAGCTTGTTTTAATGCTACGTTCCATTTAGGCTACCTGGTAACCAGGGGCGTGTCTAGAAGGGGGGCACGGGGTGGCACTGGCCCCCCCTGGAATATGATTGGCCCCCCCTGGTGCCCCCCCAACATCATTGGGCTAGATTTACTGTTAACCTGACAATGCCCAACGCCATTGGATCAGAGCGCTGTCAATCACTGCTTGATTTGCGATTCGCAAAGCGGAATCACAGGTCCGCGTTTTTCAAACAGTAGGAGAGAGAGAGACGTCATTGTTACAGTCACTCAATTACTGTATATATTTTGAAATATCGCACCGTATGTTGTTAGTCTGATTACTCTCATGTGTGACTGATCAAGCCAGTAACGTTAGATCAGCTAACGTAACTTCGGCAGACTGAATAGACTTGTCAGTGTTATTCCACGGCAGCGCACACGACCTAAAAAATCTATTTTTTTATACATTTTTTAATAGTTTACTTTATCTGTTGTTTTAAAGACCAACGGCACTAAATATTTACAGTGGTGTAGGGCGAGTTGAAAGCTGAAAGCAGCTTTTGATGATGCGTTCGACCCGAGTTCGAATCCGCCTTTTGCCGAACTCTCTCTTCTCCCTTTTCCCAACACATATGAGATGTAAAATGTATAGCCTATACCATAAAGGTATCCAGCGTTGTATTTTGCCAACGAACTAAAATCAAAACCGTGATATGGCTTAGTGCCTTTATAAAACAGCACAAGACTGTAATTAAGTAGCCTTTATAGGCATTATGTTTGTGCTGCATGATTCAAAGAAAAGTGCGCTCTTTGCTCACGCGATCAGCATGGTGATTTGGTGTTTTCTCCAAAATAAAAGCTCAAAGGTTTATTTCTCGCAAGTGAAGAAATTAGGACAAAAGTATTGTAATTTTCCTATACAAAAGTGTAAGTAAAACATACTTTTGAAATATTCATTTTCATTTATACAGTACATTTATAGGCTATATGGATTTTACGTAATATGAATAATTATATAAATCATTATTACATTATTATAATAATTGTTTGGCATCCTAAAACACCAGTGACAATGTAATGTAGGCTGAGACTCTATATCATAACTAAAAAGATGTTTGAGCCTCTTTAATGTCCAGGTACAAGTCAATGTTTTTTCTTTGTTCAATGAGCAGTTCATGGGTTGAAGCTCTTAATTTTGAGCTCTAAAAGTGCACCAGATTGATGCATTTAACCTTAAAATGTACAAAATTTTCTTACAGGGGAGCAGGGAGGTCTACCCAACATAGTTTTACAAAATCCTATGGGAAAGAACAATAATTTAAAGGCTAGGTGAGATGACTATTTAATAGTCTTAGGTAAAGACTATTAAAGCCTAGGTAATGATTTTTTTATTTATAAGAACAAAACTGTGTGGTCCAATACATGTAAAATACAACATAATTTTCTGGCTCTTGTTCAGTACCACATTTAATACCATCTATTAGGGCACTGGACAATGCACATATTTTTTAAATCGTGTTTAATATTTTCTAAACAAGTATGTATTTCTAGTTGAATTTTCTAGCTGATTTCCCATGGGCCCCCCTAACTGGTTCTTGGGTCCCCCCTGTGCCCCCCCATTTATAAAATCCTAGAATCGCCCCTGCTGGTAACAGATACGGGAAGAGGGTGATCAGCAGCTGGAAATTACATCACACGAGAGGTGCAGAAAGCGGTATTTTGCACAGATAATGCCGTAGGCCTATATCAGATAATGATACAGATAACTATCATGTCCACAAATAGACATGATGATAGAGGTTGGATATGATAGAGGTTGGATAGTAGGCCCTACTGTGTACACCACTGAGTTTATTCAGATATATAAGTGTCCACTGATCATATATTTTACTACTGTTTCAGCCATTCTGGATTCTGAACATGATTCTGAAGTCGGGGTTGTATGTTGCACTTCCCCGGAGTTCACCAGCGCTTCATCGACACTTCTAGACTATAGGTCACCAGCAGAGGGCGCAAAGAGAGGTAAAATAAATGAACGACAAATTATTTCCTCTTACAGCTGTTATTAGCATTATGATAATAATAGCTAGGTCTATTTCCTCTAATACAGATTCTGCAAAAAAGCCCTCAGAACGGTAGGCCTACTAACTAACAAAATGCTGTGACTGTGTCTTCCCTGCATACTAAACAAGCACTAACGTTACATGGTGATTGAGAGCTCTTCTCTTTTAATGAATCCAAGGTAGGCTACCGTATTTGAACAATTATTTTATTTTTCTCATTGTACCGCGTTGATTGAGTCCTCTGATCTATGGTACGAGAGACAACGCCGTGGCGTGTTGATGAGCCCCCCAGTCATTTAAGCAAAGTAAGGTAGGGCCTAACTCTGTTGCGTCTGTATATATGAAACAGTAATTTAACGTGCAATAATCATTTCGAAAAAATCAGTTGTGTGTGTGTGTGTGTGTGTGTGTCAATGCTAGTTTTATTATTATTATGCCATTTTTAACACGTTTACTTTTAAAAGATCATTATAGAACCATATAGCCTATTTACATTAAATTCTATGATTCTGTTGTTTTCAATTAAACGTATACGCTTTCATTTTATGTATACATGTGTTTTCTTTATACACTGTTATTTTCTTGCTAACTACTGTTAAACTCCTAAAAAGATATTTTTGTAATTGATGCGCCGGCCCGTATCCTGTATTATGCACTTGTACCCTTTAGATTGTTAAAGCAAGACTCTTGTGTTGTTTTTTTTTTTTTTTTTTTTATCTACGAACAACATGTATAGATGATCATATACAAATTTAAATATAATATACTTTATCTGAGTTTTAAGTGATTGTGTAATAAAGTAGTATTTTATTATTAACAAATTCAGTAACCTAACCATCCAAAAAATCAGCACAAATCTTTCAGTATTACTTTTTTTAACCAAGTTCACAAAGTATTTTACTTTAATTAAAGTACACAGTATTTTTTTGTACAGACTATAACATCTATTTATATTGAGACCACTCCTCCAACAACAGTGTCCAAGGGGCATGGCAACATTTACTATGTTATGCAAGTGGCATGAGTTGTATGATGTAACCTGAAAATATAAATATCACAGATAACTTTAAATTAACTGTTTTCATGTTACCTAACTGTCTCTTGTATTACACTTAGTGGTATAAATGAATGCACAGATAATGTAGAAACTAATAAGCTGGTGTCAATATTTTGAGCTGATACTGTTTGTGATTAAATTGGTTGAGGCTTACATGGGCTGAATTTAAAAATGTCTCATGGTTTCAGGGAACCAGGTTACATACGTAACCTGAGACATTCCCTTTCGAAAAGGAATTTATATGCTGTATCATGCCATTGATGCTGTGCGAATGTTAATACCAACACCGCCATGCCCAGGGATGATGCCCATTCTACAAGGCTGTGAATCTCTGGCACAGACAACTGTTGAGAACATTCCCTGAACAGACTGATCTCATGAAACTGCGTATGTATGACACGCCAATTCGTATTTCCATTTTTGGCGTGCTATCAACACGCATAATCGCTTTTCAGCGTGTTTATGAACGCCGTTGACTTAACGTTACATTACTGTATATATAAATATATATGACCTACCCCAACCCCGTCCCTAAACCTACCCGTCACTGGTTAATACCATTTATGAGTCTTTCCCTACCATCCTACTAAGAAAAATATCGCTCCCCCAGATGTATATCAAAATTTGGCTTTATTTCGGTCGTATTTTTAACGCGTGTACATACACGCTGAATCACTCGGACATAACGGCGTAGATATACACGCATACACGCGGATAGCTCAAAATGCGTATAAATAACACGCCACTTGACTTGAAAGTGGCGTGTATGTTTACGCAAAAGTCATGATGTCATGTTGCCCTGAAGGACCTGGGGTTATATCCACATCCAAATTGTAAAACCTTATAAATGTGTGTGGAGATGACCACCAGCCTGACGCAGTACAAGCATCTTGCAGAGGTGCACCCCTGACAAGAGCTTATGAAGACACAATACTCATAGTGGAGTGGGCCCTAACTCCTTGAAGCGACGTTCTGGAGCTCTGGAACTAAGAATTGTTTCAACAACTTTGGTTGATAGAGCAGAAGTCAGGGGCCAGACCCAAAGTTTCCAAATCTCTGGTTGATATGGTATATTGTCCCCTGCACTTGAAACATAAGGCCTCTCCGGACAGGAATCTTCTCCAATGGAGTGATGTCTAAGAGAGATATAATGTCAGAGAACCAGGGCTGGCCAGAGCGGAGCCACTAGACACAGGTGAACTCGATCTTGGCGAACCCTTGAGGAAGAGCTACCAGAGGAACGGTCTACAGATGCAGCCCCATCCACGTATGTATCATGGCATCCAGCCCTAATGGAGCTGGTGGTGAGAGGGCAAATTAGAGGGGACAGTGGGTCGTTTTGGAAGTGAACAGATCAACTTCTAGTCTATCGTACCTCTGCCATATTTACTCCTCCACTTGTGGATGGATTCGTCATTCCCTGGGATTCAGCCCCTGCCTCGACAGGAAGTCTTCCCACAAATTGACATGCCTCAGAATGTAAACTGCCCTCAGAGAGAACAGTTTGGTCTCTACCCAGAGCAGGATCTGCTGCACCTGCCTAAATAGGGGGCGCGAACACAGCCTGCCCTGGTGATTGATGTAAGAGACTACCGCATGTACGGATCAACACATGGTAACCACCTAGTTGCAGGGGAAAGTGTTTCAATGCTAGAAATATCGCCCTCATCTCGAGGCAATTTATGTGCCAAGAAAGATGAGGATCCCTCCAAAGGCCACAACCTGGGTGTCCATCGAGAAACGCACCCCAACCTGTGAAAGAGGCGTCCGTCGTAAGTGTCTTGCGATGACAACACGTCCTGAGAGTAGGACCCAGGTTCATAAACCAATGTCCCTTCCAAAGCTGAGAACACAGGGGAAAAAAAGGTGTAAAAAGGGGTACAAACAGCTTGTCACTTGGGCAGTAACCTTAAAAGAACATCTTTGTACCTTTTTTTTAAACCACAAAAAGATTCATAGTAGTACCTTAAGGTATGTTTTGTATTCCGCGGTACTAATATACACCTTTTAGGAGTAAAAAAGGTACAAAGATGTCCTTTCAAGGGTACTGCGACAAGCTGTTGTACCCATAAAGGTAATATTTTTACACCTTTTTTTCTCTTTGTGAAGGGTCCAACGCCCTCTATGCATAACCCGTATGACTCTGGAAGGATAAAAGTGGAAAAATGTTCTCTGACTGGGAGATAGCACTTTCTTCTTGAGGTCTAAACTGTGCTGTGCTGCTAGCTCTGCACTAAAATCAGCCAATATTCAATGTAATTGAGCAAACTGATGACCTGGAGTCACAGCCAGGGCCGTATCCATGCACTCTGTAAAGGTCAACTCAATACTGGTAAGCTTTGTCTCCAAAAGTGAACCTGATAACTTCTTGTGTTCTGGGCAAACCTCAATGTGGAGATAAGCATCTTTTATGTCTATTGTCACAAACCAATCCAATCCTCGGATTGAATTTGGGAGGAAATGAGTTTGAGCGTTAGCATCCTGAAACTGTATGTCTGCAGAGTATGGTTCAGGCCAAGCAGATCTAAAATTGAACTTCTTTTTGGGGTACTATGAAGTACCGGCTGTAAAAACCTGCCTCTCTCTCTGGAAGAGGTACATTTTCCATGGCCCCTTTTGCCATAGGTATAAAGTCCAGGTTTAGAAAGTAAAAGTCCTCCTCAGTATTTTGTTTCAATCACCTAAATTTGTTAATTAGCATAGTTTTTCAGCCAGGACATAGAACTAATTAGTGAAATCAGCTGGCTGAGTTCATGGGTGGAATAAACATATGGTAGGACTTTTACTTTCTGACCGCTGGACTTTACACCTCTGCCTTTTGCCAAGATAGACTGGAGTTCTTGTTTTAGAAATATTGTTGTTCTTGGTTCATCCTTGTTTCTAATAACCCATTGAAGTGAGGTGGACGGGAGGCAAGCAGAAACACCCCCTGAGGGCATCACGGGAAGCCTGGGCTGCGTTCAGCGCCGACAAAACGTTGCAGAACGTTTTTTAAACAGAAACGGTGACGCGTTGAACGCACTGTTGTGATGACGCAAGAGTTCCAACTACGGCAGCTGAGAAGGCTTTTTGTGTTCTTTGTGAAGAATTTTCGGAGCATGATGAAGTCAGTATAAATATGTGTTTAATACAAAATATGCCGATGTTACAGCTACTGCACTGTCGCCCAGAACACAAGAGAACATCCCAATCGAGTGAAGGGATTTGTGGAAACTGAAATGGAAGCACATCTTACCTAATAAAGACTAAAACACATCTATTTAGCCTCACATACTGACTTTATTTGTTGTACTGTTTTATTAATAACCTGTATTTTCTTTCTCGTTTTTAGGAAAAGCACTTTACATGCATTGTTTATTTTTATACAAAATGTCTTGCAATGAAACTAAAAATATAAACAACTACATCATTATGTTGATATCCTATATTTTTACAATAAAACTTACGACAAACATGTCTTCTAATATCCTCAGATGTTGCGTATCGAACACATTTGTAAATTACTTCCATTGTGCGCGTTCACTTTAATCCCGCGTGCTGTATACACATGTTGCTGCTGATTGGACTGCAGTTCTGACACGCCCACCAAACAAGAGAAAACGCATCTCAAACATAGACAGTAAAAGAAATGGACACAGCGACCCCGTTGATTTCAACGGAGAGAGTTGAAGCCAAGGGGGTAATCCATCGACCGGAAGTTGAAGCCTCGCGGGAGCCGCCATCTTGTAGCAGAACTTCACTTGCGTTAGCATTCCCATTGACTCCCATTCATTTTCGCGTCACTTTGACAGCGAATAACTTTACATCTGAGGCGTTTAAAGACTCCATTTGTCCATTATTTATTTCTAAAGAAACACGACAATGTATAAAGGGCTCCATTACCTTCTATGTTACATTATGGCCCCGTAGAAACAGTTTTTGTAAAAAACAGGCTATCGACTGCGTCATAACCACTCGACTCTCTGTCGCGCTGAACAGAAGTGACCGTACAGACAGGAGGAGAAGCTCGCTGGCAATCGGGGGGACGTCCCGTCAAGGGAGAAGCACATAGATAATGAGTCCATAAAAGCAACGGGACAAAATACTCCTGCTCACTCACGCCAAATAACTCTTTGCTCAAGTTCCCCGTCTCTGCAAGATTAACGTTGGCAATTCTCACGCGCAGCTACTAGAAGATTTACGTCTGTCAGACAGGTTGCTCACGTCATCAAGCTTAGTTTGAGTCGGTTTGAGTCTGCGCGTCAGGAACGGAAGTGCTCAAAAATCGCTAAAAATGGGCTTCAACTGTTTCAACGGAGTTCCAATGAGATGGCTCTGTCCACTTCTTATACTGTCTATGGTTGAAGCCCAACATGGGCACTTACTTCCTGATAGCCAAGCGTACTGCGCATGCTCAAACTGAGCTTGACGACGTGAGCAACCTGACTGACAGTTGTACGTGTTCTAGTAGCGGTGCCAAGAGGAATCTGAATCATTCCCTTCCGAATCTTGCAGAGCCGGAGAGCGTGAGTATTAGCTGTTCATGAGCTCGCAGCAGGAGCAACTTTATGACACTCTATGGGCTTCTCCCTTGACTTTATGCCTCCACATCCCCCCGATTGCGCGCGAGCTTCTACTTCTGTATTTACGGTGAATGTCTCTTCTGCGCGACAGAGAGTCGCGTGTTATGACGCAATCGTTAGCCTATTTTTACAAAAACGGCTTCTACGGGGCCATAACGTAAGATACAAAGTAATGGAGCCTTTTATACATTGTCGTGTTTCTTTAGAAATAAATAATGGACAAATGGAGTCTTTAAACGCCTCAGATGTAAAGTTATTCGCTGTCAAAGTGACGCCAAAATGAATGGGAGTCAATGGGATGCTAACAGCAGGTGATAGCCAGCTACAATGGCGGCCTCCGGAGGCAGCTTCAACTTCCGGCTGATGGATTACCCCCTTGATCTCAAACCCCGTTGCACAACGGTGCAAGCCGTTTCCAGGAAACATGACGTTCAACACAGAAACCGTAGCAAAACGTTGCGCACCGTTGTGATCTTGAACATGCCCCTGGTACACAATGTTGTGGTGTACCCCTCCACGAGAGGGCTCCCCCTAGGGACCTGGTTCCTGGTTCACACATCTCCTATATTGAATGAGTTCCTGCCATTACAGACTAACACTCATTCCTAAATTCACAAACACACACTTTATAATTGTGTCCATAAACATGCACTCAACAGAGATGTGGCTTCTGAAGACAGAAAAGCTGATGACGTGCTTTTCAGGTGTCTGTTTATGGTCTCGGTGACGAACATACGCTCAGCCAATTGAGTAAGTATGTTAAAACCTCTGTGGTAGCCATTGAGCCTCAACAACATAATATGTGACTTTTATACAGTCTAAAATAAAATTTTATACAGGCTAAAATAAGCCTACATAATACATTTCGTGAAGAGATTTCACATGGTAACCATAGTTACAGCTCAAATACTACAAATAAAATAAATAAAAGTTTCTACTGTAAAATCATGAATCAAGGATTGTTCTATCATATTATTTATTTTTGTGTGTGGTAAATATAAAACCACAATGTTAACTATACTTTTTTTCACTTGTATACTTTTGATATTAGAGCAAATGTATTATTTTGATATTATAAAATTAGAAAGAATTTGAAACAATAGTGGTCTCTGATTCTTGGGCCCCACTTTTAATTCACCCACACATCTCTTTCTATCTCTCTTTTGCTCCCTCCCTCTCAAACACCCAGTGGCATGTACGGCACCCATGTGGTTCAATCTGCGAAGCTTCAACATCTATATAAAATCAGGAGCAGAATTGTTTGTGGAATCTGCAGCTTTAGCAGATGAAAGGTGGATGCCTCACTGAAAGGGCAACACGTCTCTGTCTAAGGTATGTTGCAAACTTGTTAAAATTTTTAAAGATGCCACTCAAAATAAATAGCTATATCAGTACAATTGTATGATTTACACTGTAAACTTGCTCTCATTAATCTCGTTGTTCTGTTCTGTTCTGTTTTTTTGTTTTGTCTTTCAGCTTATGGCAGGGTCCAATGGCACAGCTGGGATGTTTCATTCATTTATCAGCAAATCTTTAAGGTAGACATAGATGCTGGGCCCAGTACTAAAATTTCAGTGATTTTGTTAATATCCCTGTTCTTCTTTTTTGTAAACTGTGTGATGCTCTTTGCTCTAGGAAGCAAGCGTGTATTCCATGAGACGCCACGCTACATTCTTTTTGGTCACATGCTTATGAATGACTCTGTGCTTTTGCTGCTCACAACTACCATGTACACTATGGGAACATTTTACCTTCAAGTAACCAGAACTGTCTGCACCTTATTAGTAGTTACCTCCTACTGCACTTTCCGTAACGCTCCTCTGACTCTCGCACTGATGTCTCTGGAGCGGTACGTGGCAATCTGCTTTCCTCTGAGACACTGCAACATCGCCACACCAAAAAGGACTGGAATCGCCATAGGAATCATCTGGATCCTTAGTTCTATAAATATTATAACAGACATTATTTTTGTTTTAATTGTCAACCCCAGTTTATTTTTAGATGTTTTATTTTGCACACAAGAGAAATTGTTTTTATTCAAATGGCAGCTGGATAAAGCTCAAGGGTTTGATGTTCTTTATTTTGTGTCAGTTGCAGCGATCATCATTTTCACATACATTAGCATTATGATCACAGCCAGGTCTGTTTCCTCTGATAAAGATTCAGCTAAAAAAGCCCTCAGAACGGTGATGTTGCACTTGATTCAGCTGGGACTGTGTCTCACCTCTTTCCTCTATGCCACAATAAACAAAGCACTATACATGGTGACTGACAGCACTTCTCTCTTCATAAATCTCAGATATCTAAATTTTCTTATTGTTCTCATGCTGCCACGTTGCCTGAGTCCTCTGATCTATGGTATGAGAGATGAAGCCGTGTGGCCATTGTTCAAATATTATTTCTGCTATCGTTCAGGCAAAGTAAGGCCCTCTGTTAATGTACATTAACTGTATGTTACAAAAGATGATTTGAAAAAAGTTAACATGCCATAAATTTAATAATTAAAAGTAAATATTTAATTGTGTTGAATGCCATATTTAAAAATGTTTGTCTGAGAAGGTAGGGAAGGGAACCATATACTTTTACATTAAATTACATTGTTCTGTTTAAAATGAATATATATTTTTTTCTGTTCTAATATAGATGATTTAAGCAGTCTTACTGCTTAAACAATGCATCCTCTGTTAATTGTTAACAAGCTCTTATAAGAATCTTTCATCATATATGCACTTTGGACTGTTCAATGTGTGTAAAATAAAGCAATGTATTGAATTATTAACAGTATAAAAAGGTTAACATTTGTCTATAGTTTGTCTTACTGCAATATGAGAGTTTATCTTTAGTATAAGCTAAATGCAATATTTTCTGTTGTGCTTCTTGATATATTGTATTAGGTTTAAATATTGATTCTATCAATAAACATGAATTTGATTATAACTCATTTAGGTATATTTCATTTTGCTTACATATGAATACTGCTAATACTGTAAATTATAAAGGGCAGAATTGGTAACTCGTCTACTCATAAGCTAAACTACTCATTAAAGAATTGTCTCATACCTTTTTTTCTGGGAATCAGAAACAGATTTGATTTACTACAAAGAATTACATTCAGTGGCAATAGGCATCACCTGTGAAAATCAATATTTATACCGAGCCTTAGAATGAATGAGCAGACTGCGGAAATCTCTCTTTTTATTTTTCCCTTGAAATCGGCAAACGACCAACACTTTGACCACAATATGATGCAATCATCCTAATTACAACAATAAACAAGCAAGGCATCAGAGGAAATGCAAAAGAAATCAGTTAAGGGGAAATAAAAGTGTAAATATACATAACAATTTTAAATTAAAGTATTATTGTATTATTATTTCCAGCCAAAGTAGCCATGAGAATTTTAATGACTACAGCAAACATACATTAAGTCATACAAAACTGAATATAATTTAAGAATGAGTTCGCAGTAAATGAGTCATCATGATTTTGGTTGTATTTGAATCCCCAGTGAGAGCAGAGAGGGATGACAGCGCTGGATGAAGACTACGACTGGAGGCTACACATCGTCTGTTGAAGCAAACACACAGAAGACGAAAAGGGGCAAGATTAGAAAACAAATAAAATATATGAATTATACGATTCAATCAACATTTGACTTCTTACCAGGGGAAATCCTCCTTGAATTCAGTGAACTTGTTACGGACCATGAATGTGGCTAGAGCATCAGCTACCTGCAAAACAGCATATTATAGTTCAGAAGAAACCAAATCAGTAAAAGGCTACAGCAAAATGAATACATCCATGTTTTCAATGACTGTGACCCTATGATACAAA
Organism: Chrosomus eos; assembly: GCA_036326025.1. Lineage (NCBI taxonomy): Eukaryota > Metazoa > Chordata > Actinopteri > Cypriniformes > Leuciscidae > Chrosomus > Chrosomus eos. The sequence continues at coordinate 20,117,043 of CM070834.1, forward strand.
CATACTTTTTCAGGGGCATCTTCATGAACAGCATGGCCACATTGTGGCAGAACCTGCATCTGAAACTTTCCTGTAATAATCATCAAAAAAGACATGAAGGACCTTCTGGCCACAGCAACGTGACTTGCCTGAAGAACAGAAACATCAATGCCTTACCTTGCATTTGCCCAATGGTAAGATCTTTATCAAGCCTGTCAACACCTGTGGGAAACACATTATTACACATTAAAGTCTTAACAATTAACAATTTTTTTAAAAGAATATTGCAGTATTTTTATATAAAATGATTTATCCGTGTAAATTTTCTTTTTTATTTCATGTGCCATCCTAATCTTTAATCAAAATAACTCCCTCTCCCTCTTGCAGCAACATCTCTTCTCTGATGATGTGTTTACTGGCATAAGGGTGGGGCAACCTGTCACTCACATGACATCACAGCAATAGCAAACCATCAAATCAATTCCCAATGAACAAAATTAAGTCCCGCCATACATTTTTTCTTGTTCAAGACGCCGTATATATGTCACAATAGAGAAGACTATCTCAACTTCTTTTAAGAGTTCTAAAATGCACGTCTAAGCCTTACCAGCCAGCAAGAGGAGTTTTGGACAGAGCAGCTGAGAAAGAGAGAAGACAATCCTTTAAACCAGCCCTCCCAGTACTTCTCTGTCTTTGAGAGTTCAATACGCCATGTGTACAGACATTCTTTCTTTATCTGCCAAATAGAAAAAAAATATCAATCAATCATTTGTACATAAAATAATGTGATGTTTGATGTTCATTGTGAGACGTAATTGTAATAAATGCACAATAAAGTAAGGGATAATTACACTGCCGTTCAAATGTTTTGAGTCTGTAAGAGTTTTTGAAAGGAGTCTCTTATGCACACCTAAACTACATTTATTTGATCATAAATACAGTGAAACAGTAATATTGTGAAATATTATTACAATTTAAAATAACTCTTTTCTATTTATATTATATTATATATATAATTTACGAATTTGTAATTTATATATATTCATGTTGGAAGGCAAAGCAGAATTTTCAGCACCATTACTCCAATCTTTAGCATCACATGATCCTTCAGAAATCATACTTACATGCTGATTTGGCGCTCAGATTACATTTCTATTGTTATTATCAATTGATGAATAGCAAGAGCAAAAGAACAGCATCTATTTTGAAATGGTAATCTTTTGCAACGTTATAAATGTCTTTGTCATTTTTGTTCAATTTTATGCATGCTTGCTGAATAAAAGTATTCATTTCTTAAAAAAAAAAAAAAACATCTACTGACCCCTAACTTAGTATACAGTCAGCCAGTTATTGTTGCAAAATAAGCCCTGACAGGGTGATAAGATCAGAATTGAAACATTTATTACCTCTTGGTCATCCTCTTTCTTCCTTTTATGGTTGGATTCACCTTCTTCTTCATCTTCCTCTTCTTCTTCTTCAATAATGCCTTCACTGGTGCTCTTGGAAACCCCTGGACTACTCAATGGCTCCTCGCATCTAAACATCCAAACACATGTGATCACAACAACATATACAATAGCTAAAGATTTCTACACGTGTACAACAATTCCTGGAGCTAGTTAAAGGGATAATAAAAATGATTCTGTCATCATTTACTCACACTCAAGTTTTTTCAAACTTGTATGAGTTTCTTTCTTCTGTTGAACAAAAAATAAGATATTTTAAAGAATGTTGGTAACTTGAGAGATAGTAAATGATGACAGAATTTTCATTTTTAAGGGAATCCATACTAGGGAAGACTTACTTTTTCACCTGTCCAACCATGGACACTCGTGCAGACTCAATATTTCTGATCTGACCACTTTTCACACTGGTAATAAAAAAAAAAACACAGTTACCAGTTAGGATACATGAGGCATACTGACCTCTACCATGTTTAACTAAAATAACTATATTCTAAATAAACTTGATGGGCTGCATTTCTCAAAAGCATTGTGAGCCAAGTAGATCGTAGTAAAAGACCATTGATGGAATGAAATATGAAATCCATGAAAATGAAAATAAAATCCATGTAATAGAGGCATCAATATCAGTGACCTTCAAATCATTGTACTTATTAAAAAATGCCTTTAAACAAATAATTATAATATTCAAAACACTGTCTTTAGGTTGTTAATGTTTGGTGCGATTAATTAAGAAATCTGTGCAATAAATTGATTGACAGCCCTAGATTTTATATATATTCCAGCACTAGATATTATTTTATATAATAATAATAATATATTTTATAACAATATACTCAAAACTGTGTACCTCCATTCGATTGCGTTCTCCACAGATTTAAATGTTTTTGGTCGACCTCTCAGAAAGTTTTGCATGCTGTTCAAGGCATCCATTGCTGTACCTGAAGAATGAGCAAACTAGCATTAACGCATACAAAATATAACACACAGTCACAAATAATCAAACTGTATTGAAATCGATGACAAAACATACAGTGGTTTCATAATGATTTGTGAATATTACATCAATAACTCTGAGATGTCAAAAGAGTGTTTGTTTTTTAATGTATGCACTTGTTTTTCTCTTGTCATGAACTGTTTTTGCTTGTGTAGATTATGAAACCAGGTAAAATAGGGATGAGGGGTGAAAACTTACCTTCCACTACATCAATAACACAAAGGCCAAGCAGTGACGGGACGTGATTGGATGCAGCCGTGTGAACTGCTATTGCTCCACCCATGCTGTGACCAATAATCATGATCGGAGGTGGGTTTTCACCATAAAGTGCCTCCACCACTTTTCCAATATCCCTGAGAGAAAGTAACATTTCTAAAGAGTATTTTACACAATAATGATGTACTAAAAAAAAGAAACGTTTTTTCTTTGCCATACCAGGCCAGTAGTTGGCGACGCCAGTTTTTAAAGAAACACTGCACGCCTATAGACTGAACATGCAATACACATGCACACGATGTTACCGTTTTCACAAATGCGCATTTTTGTAGTTTACACAGATACGATAACGGTATCATTTTCAAAAACTTTTTCTTTGAAAAAACACTGTTTTGTGTTTGGGTTATTAGGCCCCCAAAACACCGTTGTTGTGTAATTTTTTCCCGTTTTAGGGCCATGTAAGCGGCCCCTAAATGTCGCAAAAACTTCCTATGTACAGACATTGAAAGAAGAGAAATGAGCACGTACTCACTTGGCCATTGTTTCAGCAGAGAGGTCGTCAGGGTTCTTTACTTCCGAATCACCTGAGAACAGGTCGATTAAATCATATATTTTGTGTTAATTGTATGCATGTTATTGACCTATGTGATTTTAAAATCAAAAGTCAATGGTTTGTTATCAGCTAATTAACTAAAACAAGTATGTTTTCTAAAATAAGAGTTTGAAATCATTTACCATGTCCTCTGAGGTCCATAGCTGCAACCCTGCAGTTAATCCTACTGCATATAACAGACTGTAAAATACAAACATCAGATAATATAATTTATAATATTAGCAATTCATTTTATATACATTTATTTTTGTGTAATGTGCCAAAAAAATATATTACAGGATTCTAAGATGAATAGAAAATTCAGAATTCTGTTTTTGTTTTGTAACAATATAAAACTATTTACTAGGTACCAACAGGCCTAATTGTCCATGTATGTATATTTATTTATTTATAAGTAAATAAATATACATATCCATACACACACTACTGTTACACGTGCTGTATATTAGAGCAAAGAACAGAGCGCCCTATTTCCACATCTGTCTCTTTATGATGTACATGATGTATCATAAAAACACAGACCTAAAAGTAACGTAGTGATGTACGGCTTTGTGAGATGTAAGAAACTCACGGTGAACACAGCCCAGGACAGTGCAGAGTGACCTCCTCCATGAAGGAGCAACAGGACAGGACCATCAGTGCCACTGCTGTAAATTCTGAATGTGTACAGAGGAGTTAAGGAATGTTTTACTGAATAGAATGCATTACATGAGGTAAATATAGGGCAATATTTCAACATTTTCCAAGAGTCTCCTCAACAATTATTAAGCAAAGGATATGTCTTTGCTGTTGTCATTTTCCACCTCCACATCCTCCATGGTTTCGAAGTACTGACTCCAGGGCAGAGGAGTAAAATCTCGTTTTCTTCCTGGTCTGCATAGAGAGAGGGGAGAACAAAATACACTCAGTGGCATCCATGTGTTCTTGTGGAAATATCCTTGTGGGGGTCAACCTAGTGGTCACAGGTTAAATGACTTACCAAATGGATATAGAGGTCAAGTGTGAAGATGAACATGAATCAGAAGACACGCAAGCTAGTGATGGGAATTCTCATGATGTCTCATTTAAGCAAATTGGTTCTTTCGAACTCTTTCGCACCATTACATAATGATAAGCTGCCATTTAAAGCCAGCATGAAACAGAAGATTTCATTGATTTGATTGTATACCCATGTGAAGTGACTTCTCGAAAAAGAAAAAAATGTACGGTTGGACTTCATTTTGTCCATCGGGAATTGATTGGATCTTTGTAGGATATACTTTGCAAATAAAAGTTTTAAATGTCCTAACTACAAATTATTGGTCAGGAAATTAGCTAAATTTAACCAAATGCAATAAAAAAACATGGCTGTGTAAGAAGTTTTGGGAGAATATTTGAAGTTGTGTGTGGTGTGGAGTGAATGATTAATCACAATGTAGGCCTAACACAAGTTGCACTGAGATGCTCTTCTAAAATCTGCTGAGAAATATAATAATAAATGCATCTGTAGCACAGCAGGATAGCATGCAAGAAGAGTTTAATTGTGTGGGGAGCCTTTTTAGTGGTTGCTGGTATATGTGAGCTACTTCATTGAGAAAAGTAATTAAATGCTTTGGAGTACAGGAGAATATTGCAGAAAGGTTTGCTTCCCACAATTGAAAAGATGTTATCTAAAGAGGAATGATCAGAGATGTTATTTCTCAACAAGACAATTCTCCTGCCCAAACTGCTAAGACAACCAAGAAGTGGCATCAGGCTCATGTTTTGGCCTGATCAGCGTCAGATTTTAACCCTATAGAGAATATTTGGTCTCAGTTTATACACAAATAAACTAGGAGAGATTTTTCAACAACTCATGAACTGTGTGAAGCCATTAAACAATTTATTTGATGCGAATTTCCAGACCAGTGATTTGTGACTAAAATGGTTAAGACCATTAAAAGTCCAATACATTTTTTTTTACCCAGGAGTGTAACGTTACAGTCAAGTAACGTTAGTAAATTAATTTCTAATACATTTTGTATCATCTGTACTGTAGAAACTTTCTTATCACCCTCTGATTTGACCCAAGTAATATACGTATGTCCGAAATAGTCGGTTGTTGCGTTGTTGAACCGCTTGAGCCGATTAAATCTCGTTCAATAGCTTTATTGAAAGATTCAGTCATTGCTAACGATTGAGTCGTGATCACGATAACGTTAGCTAACCTAAGAGACACAGAACGCAAGAGGGACAGCAGACAGTTAACCAGAGAAGCAAAATCTAATCGTGGATGGATTTTAGACCTGTGCGACAAATATTGAAACAGTTAGCTAAACACAACATTACAAGCAATAGATCCCGAGAACAGTTATGACTCGTCGTGACAGCTATCAGCTATCAACGATAAGTGTTGTTAAAACACCTCGTATGTACGTTCCCGATGTGCATATGAATTTAATGAATAATATGATGAAGTGTAAACTCACCCCATTCTTATTTTAGATCCAGACTGCAAACCTGCCATTGGGGGTTTGGAGGCTAGCAAATTCAATTGCAACTGTTTCTCCATGGTGCGAGGAAAACAAAACCCTTTGAGCACGTAAAGCGTCTAGCCCTCTTTGCACCATACGATCCTCTTCTATAACAGTACAGTTGAACAATTCACACATTAACGATAAATCAGTCTAGTTCAGCAGACAGGTACAGAAATCTATGTTCACACAAGTAGTCTCCGCCCACCAGTATTTTTACCCAGAGTGCATTATGGGAAATGTAGTCATGCAATTGTTTCTTAACGCTACCTCTGACGCCAAGGCGCATGGAAAGAACTACAACTAACAGAAAACCAGTTTTGGTTCCTTTGCACGTAAACTATCCTGAAAAATATGACGTAATGCAATACAAAGGATGATGGATTGATCATCATCAGCCCACCTCAGTAATCCCTTGTTGGACTGTTTTCTAAATATCGATTTCTGCAACTTTTCTGAAAAACTCGACTACTATATATTTAACTGCTTTCTGGTGTAGCCACTATTTTCACTAAAATAAATATCAATTGATGTTTTTTTTTACTGTATTTACCCCAAATTTTCATATTCCTGAACATTTTTATTTATTTATTATTTCTTGTTAACTCTGCATCTATATATAGCCTATTAGTTATTATATATTTTATAATAATTGCTCAAATATTTAAAAATCCTGAACTTAAAGCAAGTTTTGTAATATATGGAAAGAAAATGCAAATTCAAATGCAGTCTAAATTTAAAAATTGATTTGGACCAAGCATTATGAAAACTGAAACATTTGTGATAAGGTTTTTGACTTTGAAATCAGCATTTATGATTGTAAAGACTTATGAGTAACAGCAGCAGCAGTCGCAATAATAATAATGATTATGTTAAATTTTTACATTGGAGTGCATAAGAGAGAAGACAAAAAAGAGATTTGATATTTTTCTCCTTAATTGCTTTAATAGATGATTATCACTCTCATTAACAGAAGTTTATTGTCAGGGCAGGATCACTGGTATATGGTGAAATAAAATAAAATAAATAATATCAACGAAGCACCATAATATGGATAAAAGGCATGAATCTAAGTGGCCTACATTCAGTAAAAACTTCTTTCTTAAGAAATGCAAAAACACTAAGCAGGGAAACCTACTTTGGACCTAGTTTGTGCTAATCATAAAAAAAATTAAACATTCACAGTTCAGAAAAAAGAAAATGAAAATTGCCACAGCAAGGACTTTTTTTCCCTTTTAAGACATATTTAGGGGCTTCAATAGACTATTTGGTGAAATCCCAGAATGTTACGCTGCCAATTAACTCCCTGTGAGGCATTCAAATCAAATCACACTCAAGCCACCAGTTACAAAAGATTGCAAAAAATTCAAACACAGAGGTCACCAAAAAGAAAAAAATATGGAGCTACAGTAAAACACAAAGAGCATTGTCAAATCTGAATCATAAGAGTAAATCCTCAAAGGCAGGAGTCAGAAATGTGTCTGGATGCTTCGCCACCCTCCAGGCTTCAGTATCATCAGCAGTGTCACTCACACACCTCGCACCACAGCGCTCCCTGGAGGGCCCCACGCAAACAACATCAAACCAACGCTGGCAAACAAACAAAAACAACCATCTCGGTCAAATTTAAAACACAAAAATGAATATAGCCATGTCAAAAATAAGAGGAAGGCTGTTAATTTTTGGACGTGAAGGGAGAGTAGAAACAGAAACAGTGCTTGGAGAGATATGTGCACGTCTCTCCTCAGTGCATCAGAGGTGAGGGAGAAGTCTTCACATTCTGGCAGGACTTTCGAGGAGAGAGTGGAGGAAGAGACATTACTTCTTCCAGATGGTGTAAAACACCCATCTGAGTTAGCATGTTAAGGAACTGGCCATTCATGTGAGGGCAGCTATGAGTGTTTCCTTGTCAGTAATGCCAAATTTCAGTGGACAACAGAAAAGTATCGTCTAAAGGTAAAAAAAAAACATTACTTAAATATAAAATAAATAAATAATGTTATAATAAACACACACAAACGTACTAAGGGTGTGAATCTTCACTGGTCTCACGATTCAATTCATTTACGATTATGTCAACTATTTGATTCAATATCACAATGTATCATAAAGCGTTGCTTCCTCAATTTTCAATATTACTGCACATGGCTACATTTTCGTCAATGAATACAAGCAGTCAGATATATGAACTCCCTGAATGTAACAAACATCAAACAAAACTTAAGTCTGAAAGTAGCACACAACAGGAGCATTTAGAACTAATAAACACTAGTAAATACTAAACACTATTCTGCGCATACAACTGTCAAGTAGTGTACTTAAGTTACAATAACTCTCACACACACTCGCACGCACATGCTCACACATACTAACATGCTGTAAATGTTAAAATAGTGGTACTTTTTCTCTCTCGCTTTTGTTTGGGTCCGCATCGTGGAAACGATTAATTTCAACACCCCTAATACAATACATACACACACAAATATATGACCGTTTACATTCACTTAAAGGAACACTCCACCGTTTTTTGAAATAGGGCTTATTCACATTCTTTCCTACATTTAGATAGGTGTGCAAATGCATTTTTGTCTCAGTGCATGCATTGTTTTAGTTTGACAGGGTCGGCGCTAGCTTAGCTTAGCACACTGAAAGGTATCCTTTGTTGCCAGCTAGCATGTCCTGAGTAAAAGTGATAATTTACACTAGGCGATTACCTAGGCAGATATTGACTTGGGACTATATTAGGGGGAAGCACAGGCGAAGAACTGCTACTTAGGCGAAGCACTGCTACGTGGGCGCAGAGATATCACGCAACACATGAAATCCCAAGTAGCAGTGCTTCGCCTAAGCAGCAGTGCTTCGCCTGTGCTCCCCCCTAATATAGTCCCAAGTCAATATCTGCCTATGTAATTGCCTAGTGTTAATCTGCAGCGCTATTTGTACTAGTTGTGAATACACAGGCCACAATAAGTAATTACGTGTTTTTTTTTTTTTTTAATTATCACTTTTACTCAGGACATGCTAGCTGGCAACAAAGGATTCCATTCATTGTGCTAAGCTAAGCTAGCGCCGACCCTGTCAAACTAAAACAATGCATGCACTGAGACAAAAATACATTTGCACACCTATCTAAATGTAGGAAAAAATGTGAATAAGCCCTATTTCAAAAAACAGTGGAGTGTTCCTTAAAGACATAACCTACTATGTTTTCTAAGATAATTTTTTGGGTGTGAATTTGTCCATTAATATATATATATATATATATATATATATATATATATATATATATATATATATATATATATATATATATATATTATATATATATATATATATATATATATGTTTTTCAATCCTATATATATATATATATTCAAGGGACTGACCATGTAATTTAAAAAGGATACAGCTCCATATATGAGGGAACACACACCACCTCTTTGGAAAAGTCCACTTTGCACGAAAGTCTCCCCAAAAGCTTTTCATATTCACTGAGTGCATCAGTCAGATTCGCACAATTACCCTGCAGGCAGAAAATAACATAACATTAAAGGATTGAAAAACAGCAAAAAACTCACAGCAATTTTAACTACATGCCCCACTCACCTGCGTGAAATACTTTCCACTAGGCCGCAAAACTCTAATAGAGAGGTCAAGGATGAGTCTCAGAAATTCCCATGTCGAATCTATAGAACAATACAAATCAAATTGATTTAATATTTGTAAAAAATGTAAGACTCAGACAGAAGAGTAGCCGCATATAAACTAACCCTCCTCAGGTGCAGTGGAAATAGGAACAGCTGTCAAATCATTAATGACGTAATCAAACGTCCTCCCTTGCTCTGCAAACTTTTTAAGTACAGGAACACAGTCTTGAACCAAAATCTGAAACAAAAAATGAGAAATTAGGAAAAAAATTTAAAAGTAATTTTCATAGTGCAGAGGATTATATACATTCATTGTTAGCCATAAAAAAAAAAACTGGCAGTTGCCCAGAGTTTCCGTAATTTCCTTCAACTGACCACATTGCACTTGTTTCAAAAGCAGGAAAGGGGCCTCATCGCAACTTCAAGCACACCAATATGTTTAGCAACTCATAAACGGTTTTGGAGAGACAAGACAGAACAAACGAACGAGAATGTGTAAATATAGCCTAATATACACTACCATTAAAAGTTTCAAAAAGAAAGTAATACTTTTATTCAGCAGGGATAAACAAGTGACAGTAGAGACATTTATGATTTCTATTTTAAATAAATGCTGTTCTTTTGAACTTTCTATTCATCAGAAAATTCTGACAAAAATGTATGATGGCTTCCATAAAAATTTGAAGCAGCACAGCTTTTTTCTACATTCAAATAAAATGTTTTTTTGAGCAACAAATCAGCAAGTTAGAATGATTTCTAATGGGTCATGTGACACTGAAGACTTGAGTAATGATGCTGAAAATTTTACTTTGGAATACATTACATTACATTTAATTGTGAATGTTTTGATCAAATAAATGCATCCTTGGTGAGCGTACAATACTTCTTTCAAAACATTTCAAACAATCTTAAGACACCCATGCACTACAAGATAATCGGGCAGATTTTGGGTCTTATTATCCCCTTCCAAACAATCCTAGGTAACCTCTGGATTATCTTGAAGGTTCTACAGATTATTTTATCAGATTTTCCTGTGGTGTAAGCAAGGTGTGTTAAGAGTGAATCTGCTTGGAAGAACGCCGGGGGCCACAACAATGTCAAATCGTAAATATCCAAAATGTATGATCAGGAATCCAGGCGGTTGTGTGGGGGGAACCCTGAGGACAAACGCGCACATACTCTTGTAAGACTGAAAAAACTGGAAGAACTGGAAGATAGCGCAACTCTCTGAGACCTAAGCAAATTAACATTTGAATTTCTCTCTTGTGCACCATTCGAGACACAAGTCTCACCTAAGCAATCCTAATCTACATCTTTTCCCTTGACCCCCATTCTCCCCCCACTCCTTCTCCCTCAAGCTTGAGATCATCTGAAATTCACCCAAGAATCTATATAGTTTAATGTGAATAATTACCATACAGTATACAACATGTTTGATATCATTTGAAATGTCTCAGTGCGACTGGTACAAAGGTCTCATTCTCAAAGTAGTAAACCAAAAGGTAATAAGGTATTTAAAGAGTTTAGAAATAATTCTCATACATAGGAGGTGTGTCGTCCAGGCATATGGCCTCATGTTCTCAGAGGGTGTTAACTCAAATACCCAATGTTAGCAAATGGTTCCATGTAAATCAACTTCTGCCCCCAGTAAGTCTGGGACGGTGATTAATGTAAATTCCCACTGTGAACTCATGTTTACATTTGAAATGAGGTCTGTCTATATAATGAAACGCAACTAGAGCTCTGGGCGTATCTGTATCTCAGATCAGCCTGTGAATGCTGAGAGTCACCGAGACTCTTAGCATCATGTATTTCATAATATCGGGTTAACATTTCTCCTCTTTATTCCAGAGCATTTGATGTTTTGTATTGATTATCTTTGAACTGATTATGAAATGGTAATGATACATTTACCTGACATAATAAACTGTTACATTTGATTATTCTAACTGACTTTGACATTATTTTCATTAGAGGAATAGGGAATCAAACATTTGCTCACATTTAATGATGCACGGATATCATTAAAACCTTTTCATTTATGGAGTCAGATGAAATAACTAGAAAATACATATGAAAAATGTATTGCATTTAATCAAAAATCCTCTCACGAGAAAAGACTTTGGGCCGATCGAGCGCGAGTTTACAGGTAGATTGTCACATGGAACGAAAAGATACCCAAACGAAAAGAAACCCTCATAAAATTGTAAAAATCTTTTAGTGTGATCCAGCCATTACCGACTTACTTATAAACTAAAGCTTGACTAGTATGTTTAGCAACAGGGACTGACATAAATAAGAGCTTTAAAAAATAAAATTGTCACAGTCAATCCTTACCTCATAACAATCTCCCTTCAAGTTATCTAAAATATTCCCACACGTCTTCCTCATGTGCTTACGGCATCCATCAATCACCAGCTCGTCGATGTAAATACTTAATTAAGGAAAGTACATCTCTAAAATCAGCTACAAAGTAGTTTTCCATTTAACTGCAGTCAAGTGTTAGCATAAAGGATATCTCAACCATGGTGATCATCTTTGGTTTGAGCTTCACCGCCTCATGGAGAATTCCACCATCTCCTCCTCCCAGAATAAGTACCTCCTTTCCAGCATAGTGCTCTTTGCCGCTGCCCATAATGGCCTGAGTGTAGGGCAGATCACTTTCTGCCAGATCTGACATTTGATCACACTAAATTAACACACACTCATATGATACAATAACCCAAAAACTTCTCATGTATTTGAAACTAGCAAATAAACAAAGCCCCTTTAACTTACTGACATCCCCGTTAAGAATAAGCATATTGCCAAACTGCTGCGAATGCAGGATTTTGATGTTCTGGTAGGCAGATTCCTTCTCGTACACAACTTCATCAATGTCGTACTCCATCAGCCTGCCGTCAGCCGTGGGCCAGTATCGGTCCACATCACTGCCTCGAATCAGCGCAGGGAGTCTGACAGGACACATTCAGTCAAACAGATCACAAAAATGTTCCACAATACACATGTTTAGAATGACATGAGGATTTAGTTAACAATGAGAGAAGTTATGGCAATTGATTCAGGATGAAAATAATGCTAGTTTCACCTCTTGATCCTTTGGATATTTCCATCCAGGAGAGCCTTTAATTTCTTCTCCAGTGCATTCAGTAGCTACAGAGAAAACATGGTCTTATTATGACCTTCTTAATCAGGGAAGTAAACACATTCTAGAATGGTTGAATCACTCTCGCCTACTGGTTGATCTGTGGTCAGCATGCCGTACTGTTCAGAAGTTTTGTTTTTTTAAAGAAATTAATACTTAAGTTCAGCAGGGATGCATTAAAAAATCTGAAAAAATAAGTAGTTTCCACAAATGTTTCTTGAGCACCAAATCAGCATATCAGAATACCAAACACAAACATTTGACCGGTAGTGTATAAATATACACTTCAGAGTGTTGAGGAAAATGTGATTTAAACGTTTTTAAGCAGCTATCAAGCAACAAAGAACGACTCCATCCTTATAATCAGATATCCCAGTTTTAAAAGAAAAAGTATAGCAACTGAAAACATAAAGCTGACATCTTCAGATATTTATCAATCGTTTTACATCCCACAAGTGAATTTAGGCATAATGTCCATTATGGAAAATGAATATTCCATTTTGAGATTTGCTAAAGATTACATTTAACAGTGTTTTTAGATTCTACGCGTTTTAAAGATTAACTCTAATATCCATATGGTACTAGTTAGATTTCATATATACCATATGGTGGTAGTTAGTTAGAGGTCGGCCGGTAGTGGATTTTTACCAATAACGATAAGTAAAGTGAAGTGACGTATCGTACTTTCATTTTTTTAATCCATACTTGCAGTGAGTAGTGAACACACACTGCAAACTGTGGACACACACACCCCCAGTGCAAAGGGCAGCAAAAGAAAAAAAAATAGCGCTGAACCATGAAAATGTACTTAAATGAAATACATAAATATGTATATAAATCCAAATATGAAAATACTTTTCAAATTTACTCACCCACAAGTTGTTCCAAACCTGAATTAATTTCTTTCCTCAGTTAAACAGAAAAGAAGATATTTAGAAAAAGATTGGTAAAAAAAAAAAAAGGAAAATAAAATACTATGGAAGTCAATGGGGTCCATCAACTGTTTGGTTTCCTCCTGACTTTTACCAGAATATCTTCTTTTGTGTTCAACAGAAGAAAGATATTCATACAGGTTTGAAACAACTTGAGGGTGAGTAAATGATGACAGAATTTTCATTTTTGGGTGTCTATCCCTTCAATATTACAATATTAGCTTTCTCACATTCTCACATCACTAGCTTTAAATATGCAACTTTTCTTTGAAAACAAATGCATAAAAATGACTAGCTGGATATAAACTAATGCAAACAGATGGTAACAATCATGACATTAAACATTTGGGTCAGACTTTTGTGTGTTTTTGTCACATTGTTGCTATTAGCGTCCTCTTAGCCTCGATGACAAACATATTGCTGTTCTTTCTCTACTAATGCAGCATATAGTCAACAAATCAAATACTTCATAGTGATATAATTTTTTTAGTGTAGTAGTGTACTGTATTCATACTGTTTTGTTGTGTTTGTTTTAAATCTGCATCTGAAGTGTCCTGCTCTGTGCAGCGCACAGCCTCATGTGTCAAAACAAACTCCACGAGGCATCAGAGATAGTTATTATTTCGCTTTTAGAGGCCGCTCTTGTACTGTATAATGACAGCGGACCCTTCTCAAGCTCAGCACAGACACAACCTAGAAAAACTATCAGTATGGATTTTTACGAATAACCGATTGTTCCAGCAGTCAGTTATCTGTGGCGATTAATTGGCAAAACCGATCAATCGGTCGACCTCTGGTACTAGTATCTCTATCACCTACATTCTGTTAACTCACATTGTCCACTTGCACTACATCATCCCCTTCAAGACACTGCAGGTCAAAGGTCACCAGACCATGGGAGTGCATTCGTAAGATGGCAAACCTGATACAAAGAAAATACAGAAGCACAATTAAAACCTCAAAACTGCAGTCAAAAACTATATAAAAAAAAACGATGCGGCGCTCAGGCCAGATTATCCCAGCTTAAGCCTAAACAAAGCCCCAACAGCTGTGTTTACAGCAAGCCACACACAAAACAGGAAGTGAGTGCCAAAGCCTTTAGATCAGATTTACAAAGCCACTAAAATGACCCTGCGCTCTACTAAATGCGGTCCTTTGTTGCACAGAGGATGCACTTAACTGACCAATCAATGGTCATCCTAAAGAGTGTCTGAACACTGCAGCACACCTGGTGTTTTCAGTGGGGCGTTTGTGTTTTCAGTCATCATTATTGTCAGTTAGGTTCAACATTACGCTTAGCTGTTACAGAGCAAAAATGAAAACACTCCATGGAATTGCCCTTTGGAAAGGAAACTCCCTCAAATACAGCAGCAAAATTGCCATAATGATTACATCATCATCCATTCTTCAAATTTCAACTTTCATCTTAACAACACCTGTTGAAGAGTTTTTGCATCTTATAAATAGGGATGGGTACCGAAACCCGGTGTTAAACGTGCCCCGTAGCTGAATTATGAATGACCACAGTATCGATAAGCTCCAAACCTAGACAAGCAAATTATACTTAATAATAAAATACACAAAAATGTCAAAATGACCGGCTTGAACGTCTTAAATGGGCGTAATGGGGGAAAATATGATTTGTATTATTAGATCTGCATTTGGTCTTAAAGTGGTAAGAGTAGTAGCAATATCGTTAAAACCTTAAAGATACCCATCCCTAGTTGTGAAAGACTGGTGTTCTACTAAAGACATTTGAGGCAAAGATGCTCACCTGCCATTCTTGCCGACGAAGGTTGCCAGATATCCTTGTCCCTCCGAGTCGTGGACATTCTCTGTCATTTCCTGCTCTTGAAATATAGACTGCAGGCCACGCACAGTCGCAGAGACATCAGCTAAACAGATAGAGGGAAAACCAACCGATTACTTTATCCTCCACCTCAAAGGTCCCTAAAGAAAATCTTATTACTAAAGATGACTGACCCTAAAGACAATTTTACTGCACACAGATCATCTCATTTGCACATTTAATAATGTTTCTGAAACTAGTTCACCCGAAAATTAACATTCTGTCATCATTTACACACCCTCATCATTCAAACCTGCACGGCGCTTTTTTTTTTCATTGGTGGAACAAAAAATAAGATATTTTTAGAAATGTCTCAGTTGTTTTTTTTACATGCAAAGGAAGTCAATGGTAACCAAAGTGTTTTGGTTAACACCATTTTTCAAAATATCTTATTTTGTGTGTCCACAGACGGAAGAAATGAATGATGGTTTAGAACAACATGAGGGTAAATAAATGACAGAATTTGTATATTTTCTTTCTTTTTGAGTGAGCTATCCCTTTAAGGACTGATAACTTTGGTCACTATTCACTTGCATCACATCTTTTCTCATACATTGAAATAAATGGTGTGGTGACTGAAACTGTCATTCTGAAAATCTCTCGTTGTTTTCCACAGAAAAAAGTCTGGTTACTTTAGAACAGCATGAGAGCAAATAAATACTTGTTTAACGTTTTTGTGTGCACTATCCCTTTAAAACCCACTAATCACAAATAAGTTGCAAGAGTCTCCAAGTGTGGGTATCTGCAGGTTGGAGTAATGGGCGTGATGAAAGGTTGGGTCGTGCCTAAAGGTATGGGGCGTGGAGAAAGGTCATCATCATTGATCACAAAAGCTGTTTGACATGGTATGTGGGGTAGGGTTAGGGGTTAGTTTTTGTTGTAGGCATTCACCTTTCAGCACACCCATTAATCTGACCTGCAGTTATCCCGGTCTCAGAGGGTCTGCATCTGTCCATTACACAGAATTCATTTAATTCATGGATTCAACTTTCTCTTAAATAATTTTTAACCTAGTTTTGCAATATCTGCACAAAACAAGCCAATCCATATTTATTCATAGCCATTCTACAGTTTATAAAGTACATATCGATCTGAAGGAGTACTTTTATCTAATGTAAATAAATCTAAAATAATAATGATACTCTCCACCTGTCACACTGCTCAAAAGAGTTAGGCTACGGCATGTTTGTGTGAAATATCGAAGCTTTATGATCGCTGTAGTATGCAAGAATGGAAAACTCATCTTATCGGCTTGCGATATTATTAGCCAGTCAGATAGAAGGAACTGCCATAGCAGGTGAAAGACTTTCAGAGCTTGTCAACATACAAAAAACATTAATCGTTCAAAAATATGTCAGATGCACGAGACTACATATAGAGGGTTTACACGCTGTGCATACAAAATAATAGGTAACATAATTGGAATTATTTGTTAGTATGCACTGCGGCTAGCTCGCCTGCTAGTGCATATATATGTGCACATATAAGCTCTATTCAAACGCAAATGCCAGCTTCGGAGGAAAACCGACATTAGCCTCTGCTAACGCTGCTATGCTACCCCCCTAGAAGGTCATTTATCAGAGCAAACGTCAATAGGATATTATGCACAACAATAGAAGTTTTCGCTCGACAGCAATGACATGCATCCCGCGGTCGTCTCAGCAATGCAGAAGTGGGACTGCAGCCTCGCTGCGATTCTAAAGACACTAAATCGCTTACAGGGCAGTTGCGAGGAGGCCCGTTTGTCTGCAGTGAAACACGAGCCCCCTCTTCTCTTCCAGTCGCCCCCTCAATTCATTTCACTGAAATTTACCTGGCGCACGGAGCTTGAAGTCGAGGGTGTAATGTAGCACTGCCATGATGGGGTAAAGCCGTCTGCCATGCCTGGATGAGGCAGCCGGTGGTGAATCGGTGGAGAGTCTGTGGTGACAGAAGGAGCGAACGAGCACGCCGGAGGGAGGGAGGTGTGTTGTGTGCACCGCGCTCTGTCTGTCTGTCTATCTATCTATCTCTCTCTCTCTCTCTCTACAGTCAAGCTCGGAAGTGGGTGGGTATGGTAGCGCTGTGGAGTTTGATTCATCTCAGCGAATCGAATCTTTTGAATCAGTTTCTCAGAGATTATTCACTAATTTTAACAGGGTTAAACGGTTACTAAACATATACACGGCAAACGCAGTTCACTTAAAGTTCCCACTTTGCTTGTATTTTGGGAATTCTTTAACTAATAATTTCTGCAGATTATCTATCATTTATTTTGCTGCTGTCAAAGACATTACATCAATAACACCCTTGTTTTTTGATTTTGTAGGCAACTGTTTTGTATTCAATTTATTTGCAAACGATTTGGGAACACAAATGGAACACATATTATTTAATCATGCCATATGCTAACTGAAAATGAAACAGTAACAATAACATTGATTCGTGGAAGAATGGTCCCGTGGCATCAAAACCGATTTCACACGTGTAGGGCGTGGGCTCACTGCTGCACATAAAATGCATTATATTCTGGGGGGGCTGGCCTTTTTAGGGGGCTTTCCTCTCAGGGCAAACGCTTAATTGCTTTTTACATCTTTGAAAGACAGATGCAATGATTAATGCATCGATCCATGGCCATGATATAATTATTAAATATGACATGATTTTAAAAGTGAGCTATAACATTGACATGCAATTCACTTTAATTAATTTAGTAGCCTACTAATAAAATTAGTAGAAGGAGAATTCCGGTCAATTTTAACATTGAACTCAATTTTTGTACATTTGGAGTGCTGTCAGTACAGACAAAAACGACAAAAATCGGTGTTTCCTACACCGTGTTTTCCTCTTTTTAAAATTCGCACCCTGTTGACTTCAATGGGGCAAGTTCTAAACCTGCTTTTAGCCTCTTAACATCCTTGATGTGTCATTACAAGTGCACAGCCATGTGAGTGGTGTTATTAAGAGTGACCACGGTCAATCTGACTGCAGTAGATGCGAAAGATATGAATAAAAAATATATTTTTATTCAGCCAGCTCACATAACTGTATTTTCTTCCTGTTTTCGGTCGTAGTCGAAGTAGTCGTTTGTCGAGTTCGCGCGCGCGATCATTGGTAACTAGATAACTAAGGATCGCGCGCGCAAACTCGACAATCGACTACTGTGGACTTCGACCGAAAACAGGAAGAAAATACAGGTATGTGAACTGGCTGAATAAACATACTTTTTATTCATATCTTTCACATCTACTGCAGTCAGATTCACCGTGTTCACTCTGAATACAATCATCTGTGCACTTGTAATGACACATCAAGGATGTTAAGAGGCTAAAAGCAGGTTTAGAACTTGCCCCGTTTAAGTCAACAGGATGTAGATTTTAAAAAGAGGATAACAAGGTGTAGGAAACACCGATTTTCGTTGTTATCTGTACTGACAGCACTCCAAATTTAAAAAAATGAGCTCAATGTTAAAATTGACCGGAGTTCTCCTTTAAGCCTATTTGGAGATATAGATGTTTATAATGTGACAATATGTCAGTCATCGTGTGATAACGAAAATATAGGCCTAGACTACTGAGCAGGTGTTGTCATTGAACAGGCTGTAAAACTGTTACAGACACTCATGAAAAACTGATGCTAATTATCTGGGAATTATTCTCTAACACCAGTCAAGTTGTCATTGTTTGTGCCAAACAAGTTAGCCTACTCTGGCTCAAAGTGATGATCGGAGCTCCAGTGGTTTCCTCTGTGGCCTGTGGGTGAACGAAACTGCTTGAGAAATGCAATGTGTGGCGAGAGTGCGTGAGAAAAGACCGAAATGAGTGACTGTTATGCTCAATGCACGACTGAGAGAGCCCTGTGGTAGTCCTCCTATGTTGGGGGTAAAGTATTAAGTTAAATAATCAATTACTTTTTTCAAGTAGCCTAACCAGTAAAGAAACACATTACTTCTGTCCCCAGACATCCATTACATGGACATCTGTCCCCATGTTGAGAGAAATCAGGAGTAATTACAGATGGTTAAACATGATGGTTATTGGGTTTTAGACTAAAAGTGAGCAATTTACTTTTCTCACCAGCACAAAAACAGAATCAGTTGGCTATACCTCAAATGCAAACCTGAAAACCTGCTATAATTAAATGTTAAATAACACAAATATACATTATGTATTGATCACTTTTAGTAACCAATGTATTTGCTGCTGACCTTCAATTATCCAATTCAACGATAATAATCAAAAATAACCTAAGATAAACATAATTATTTTTTTTAATTGCTAAAGTAAGAAGAGTGTTGCACTTTCTTCTCCTGCATCCGATTCTTCTGGAATCCAGAATGTCAGCATAGCTGAAATGTGTTTTGAGCTGCACCCTCTAATATACAGGTGTGCATTTGCATTTCCTTCACCCTGAGGCTTATTCATTTCACAGTTGGTGTGAAAGGGCCATTACATTTATCAAAAATATAACTTTTTTTTTTTTTTGTTAATAAAAACAAAAAACAAGCAAGGTGAATTAAGTAATGCAAAAGTAACGCAACAGATTAATTTTTATAAAAAGTAACTAACGCAATTAGTTACTTTTTTAGGGAGAAACGCAATGTTGTATCATATGTGACCCTGGACCACAAAACCAGTCACAAGGGTCAATTATGGTCACAAGGGTCAAGAGTCAATTTGAAATTGAGATTTCATCATATGAAGGCTGAATAAATAAGCTTTCCATTTATGTATAGTTTGTTAGGATAGGACATAGGCCGAGATACAACTATTTGAAAATAAATCTGGAATCTGAGGGTAAAAAAAATTCTAAACATTGAGAAAATCGCCTTTAAAGTTGTCCATTTATGTTTGCGATTTTGCTGCATCCATTCACAAATATATTTTTTTATATATGTTTATGTTAAGAAATGTACAAAATGATCTTTACTTAATATCCTAATGATTTTTGGCATAAAAGAAAAATCAATAATTTTGACCCATACAATGTTTTATTGGCTATTTAATATAGTACAAATATACCCGTGCGACATCTAACTGGTTTTGTGGGGTCACATATTACTTTTAAAAGTAACTTTCTCCAACACTGTACTCCTCTCACTAGAAAATGTTTAGCTTTTCTGTTTGTGTCATCCAAAGGCAGACAGTACTCAGATTTTAATGAAAGCCTCTCTCACCACACTTTAAATAAGGGTGCCCTAATTTGAGTCCTTATACCATTTCCCCCATAATGTTGGCTTTATTCCAAGCATTTAATTGCCAACTGAACTAAATCAAGTAGCACGTTTGTGGGCATGTGCATTGCATGCCTAAAGGCAGTACCTAAATATAGGTTAATGTAAGTATACAGCCCAGCTTTCATCATCAGGATATCAGCAGTGATTTTACACAAATCCCAAATATCATAAAATATTTTAGAAATAAAATAACTGAATCCACTGAACTGTCCTGATGGCCTAACCCTCAAAATATATAACCATAAAAAATAAATCAAAATGTTCACACATGGGATGCCTAACAAGTTACATTGGAATATAAAACTAAAACTAATGTCAAAACATCAAACAATTTATTGATAAAATTACTTTTTTGGAGATACTGGAACACTGGTGCTTTCACATGAAAGTTTCATTTTGTTAAAGATATTTCAGGAACACATTAAAAGGGGTTTACACTTGCTGTTATCTTCAGATAACACATAGTTCAGCATACAAAACCATGTACAAACATCTCAATAAATATCATGCTTACAAAAATAGACAGTGTCAAACTAATTAACCGTTTTAGTTCAACATTATTGCAAGAATCTTGCTGCTAGGGTGCAAACTGTCAGAATATTACAACATACATTATTTACAACAAACCTAGGCTTTCAACACACCCGCCCGCACACAGACACGCAATCAATACATCCTGGCAATTCTTCTCTTACAGTCACAGTAACATTTACCATTGAAAAATGTTAGTTTCAGTGAAGCTGGAATTAACACTCTCAGTTAAGACACATCACAGACATTAAATAACCAGACAATGGCCATGCAAATCAGATTTAGAACAAAATAATTTCTATATCAGTAGTTTTATTCATTCCCTGTGTTTTTTCTTTCAGTTATGAGAGACTATTGGGTAGAGTTAATTGGAAGTGCAGTTATCTGGCCCCAAATGGAGGCCAAAGTCATTATTAATTCAAAAAGAAAAAGAACTGTACATACAAAATAATTGCAATATTAGCATGTTCAATAAAAGAGCAAAAAAAAGTGAGTGCAATGAGAGGAAATTAATAAACGCTGTAACAGAGTAAAAGAATGAAAAATATTCCTTAAGAAAGAATTATATGTTTGATAAAAGCGACTAAGATGAACCCTCCAGAGAAAGAGAATGGATCTTTTTTTAGCAGATATGTCTGGAATGACTGGTGCTGTGTCCTGCTGCGTTCTCTGGCTACACGTCCCGATGGATGATCTTAGTTTCTGCCTCTTGAAGAGGGATGTCCTGTCAAAGCAAGACACAGCGATTAATGATGCGTATTAAATTATGCAACACACGTCTATGATCACAAGACATAAAACAAAGAAAAAAAATGTCAAAGCTGAAAGCATGAAGACATTTGATGAGCAAATATCCCAAAGTTGTGAAATATAAATATCCCTGGTAAAAAATAAAAATAAATTTAGCGCATTTAAATTTGCCAAGCAAAAGCATCATGGCATCTTCCACAAAAAAAGTCTTTGATCAGTTCAATTGTGTTTCACCCACTGAAGATCACTTGCTTTAAACTGAATATTATGTAATCATCTACCAATGCACATTTTTGTTTCTTGAGCAGCAAATCAGCATAATTATTAGAATGATTTTTGAAGGATCATGTGACACTGAATATTGGAGTAATGATGCTGAAAAACCAGCTTTGCATCACAGAAATAAATTACATTTTAAAATATATGAACGCGGAAAAAAGTCATTTTAAATTCTGATAATATTTCACAATATTACTGTTTTTACTGTATTTTTAATCATGTAAATGCAGCTTTAGTGTGCATAGGAGACTTTGAAAAACTTAAAAAAAAACAAAAAACATTACTGACCCAAACTTTTAAATGATAGCCTATATGTTAGGTTGAAATTTGAATTTGGGGTTTTAAAAACGGTATTCCACATCTTACACAAGTGTTTTTTTTTTTGTGGTCATGTTGCTCAGGAAAAGCAGTAAACCAGGGGGGTATTGCACAAAAGCAAGATAAGGGATTAAGCTGGGATTTTCCAGTTATCCTGGCTGAATTTAGCCCTGACTCGGTTGCATGAAGGGAGGCTAAATTAATCTACATTAAGTTACTATGGAGATTTACACTTTGAAGCTAGCCTGCTCCGGAGCAGGCTAACAACCAGGCTAAGTTTAATCCTAGTGATTTATCGGCTAGTTCCTACCTAAATCCTACTAGATATTAATGTTTTAGTCACATGGTCCTGCATTAAAATACTAGATATAGGCTACTGTCATTCATCTAAGTATGCGTACTGTAAATTTTAGTTATTATTAAAAAACTGCTGTTCATTTCACTGTCAGAGGTTTGATGAATATATATATTATTTGAGATTTAAAGCATTTATTGTCATACACCCAGATTTTCCTGAGCAATTATAACTTTTCTGTCCACAATGAATGCCAACACAGTGCAAAAGAACTACTTATCAATATGAGAAATAGAATATAGATATACTATGTATATCTATATATGCAAGTATAGAGTAGAAATGTACTGTTGAATGAGAAAAAAATATTCCCAGAGTTGCTTTGGATGTTGATTGGGACAATGCTGCCATATTCCCAGATAGCAGAAATGGTAGACTCGTTAGAGAACAATACATTGCAAATGATTTCAGTTCATTTAGTTTTGATTTAGCCCATCCCTTAATAAAGGATAATGTAGGCTGGGTTAGGTAACAAATTCTAGTTCCACTTCACTGGATCAATAAATATAAAGTGTATACTTGACATTCATAAAAAAAGTTACAAGACCACAATGGTTTTGGAATATTTTTCTTTTATTATTTTGCTCTTATCACTTGTCAGCTTGGAGCTTTGGAGAGAAAAAAAATATAATGATTAATACATTGTGTTACCGCACACGTTTTGTCCATTTTCGGATCGGTGATTCTGTGATCGATTACGTGATCTTTTAAAGAATGCGGTGAACGTGCATTTATCCAAACTATATAAACCAGGCTTGACATATCCGCGCGTTCTCATCCTGGCTCAGCAAACGTGCAACGGATTAAGCCAGGATACACTGATTAAACCAGGTCAAGCCGGGACTGTTCTGTTATCCTGGCTTTCTTAATTCTACTTTTGTGCAACACCCCTCTGGACTGCAACCGGTGTCCCCTGAATGCTGTACCTTGAATGAGTTTTGAAGGATCCGCAGGCGGTGCAGCTTCTCGTTGAGTAACGGATCATTGCAGCGACGGACGAATGATCGCTTGTACTCTAATCGAGAAGAGGACCTGTGCTCATTGACAGGTGATAGACTAGTCCTCTCAAGAGCCCTGTACAAATCCCCCAATGAGTCAGCCTGGTGCCTGCGCTCCCGATCCGAACCTACAGAGGGCAGCGAAGAGTTACTCGCAATCACCAGAATTATCACCACAACTGCAATGTTTTCAAATTCAAATGTAATGCACAAGTATAAAGTTTTGTATATCAGTAATGGTTATTTAAAATGCATGAATATGGCACTACATGCATGTTAGTATAGGGCAGGATTAAAATCCAACACTCAATGTTACACAAGGGATTCTCAGCTCTATCTCTTCATCTAAGGCTGAAAACATCTGTTATAGTACACACCAATAGAATTAGATGTGGTGTGTTTTATTGTAATGATCATTAGCTGTTATACACTGACTATCAGGGATCTTAGGGTGGAAGAAAGAGAGAGCAAATGGCCCTGAAGCCATGTTCCTCTGCTTCCATTCTGAGAAGACATTAACACGGACTGAAGGGACTCCTCCTCGTGTGCTGTGAGGCACAGTATAGTTCTGAGAAACCATGAATGTGTGGAACAGAAAGGAGGGATGAAAAAGGATAGACAGGGACGAGAGCTGTCACGTTGTATTAGTAGGACTGCACCTAATATGAGGCTATTGGAGGTCTTAAGGGAGATGTGCATTCAGCTGAGAGTTGCAGCTACAGTGCATCTGAATCAAGCAGCAATATGTTTATCATTACAGGCTACAATGCAAATAACTGGAGAGTTGAAGCAAAATGCAGCGTCCCCTCAATGATATTTAGCAAAAAAAATGCCCACCTAATAAAACAACAATGCAACAGCAATACAGTTATTGTCAGCTTGCTATTAAGCCATTCTCAAAATTACAAAATTGCAAGATTGTGACTCTTATTGTGATTGTAATGCCTTCTAGTAAATTACAATCAAAATTTTTTTTAATACATTTTCAATAAAAAAAAACAAGACATAGCTATAATTAATAATTTATCTCACGCACGCACAAATAAAATGCCAAAAATAACAATAATACTATATAAAACACCCCCTTTGAAAAGTAACATTTTAAACAATATCTCAATGAACACAAAAACAATTTCCAAAATGTGGACAAGACTAAGTTTAAAATAACATCCGTTTAACTTATAACATGAAAGTAAGGTTAATAATATAACTTAGAATACATATTTTTCAGTTTAACTAAAATTAGGATTTAAAAAAAAATATTACACCCCATAAACTTAGACTAAATCTAGTACTTATTTATGTCTTCTAGGCATGGAATGAACAAGTTGGCGACATTTTGCAAGAACTTGTCTCTTCAGAATTCCCCCATAGTTGTTCGATTGGGTTCAGATCAGACATACTTGGCCACTGAATCACTTTCACCCTGTTCTTTTGCAGGAATCCAACAGTGGCCTTAGATGTGTGTTTAGGATCATTGTCGTGTTGGAAAAGTGCACGGAGTGATCTGCAGTACATCTGTGAATGAAATGCAGCTCCCCGACACCAGCAGCAGCAAGGACACTGCCACCAACATGTTTCACTGTAGGCACCATGCTTCACTGTAGGCACCATGCATTTTTCTTTGTATTTCTTTGGCACTTCAGTTTTGAAGCCATCAGTTCCAAAAACATTTATCTTGGTCTCATCACTCCAGAGTCCCAGTAGTCTTCATCTTTGTCAGCATTGGCCCTGGCAAACTCTAGGTGAGCTTTTTTGTGCCTGGCCTTTAGGAGAGGCTTCTTTCGTGGACGGCACCCATGCATGCCATTACTCTGCAGTGTACGGCTGTACGCTGTGTGTCACGGGAAATAGTCACCCCAGTTTGGCTTTCTACTTCTTTAGATAACTGCAGTGAACTTGCATGCCGATTTTCTTCAACCCTTCTCATCAGAAGACGCTTCTGTCGAGGTGTTAACTTCCGTGGATGACCTGGATGTCTGTAAGATGGTTGCAGTTCCATCTTTTTACCAATTTTGTACCACTTTTGCTACAGATTTCTGACTGATAAGTAAAGCTTTGCTGATCTTCTTGTAGCCTTCACCTGTGTAATAAATAATTAGACTCACCTGTGGTTGAATTCTTATTAAATTAGACATTTGTAGTCTAAAATTTAGCTTTGCTCCAGACACTTTCAGTGGGATGTACTCATTTTTGCCCTAATTTGAGTAAAACTGAAAATGTTATATCATTAACCATACTTTCATCTTATAAGTTAAACATATGTTATATGAAACTTAGTCTTGTCAACATTTTGGAAATAGTTTTTGTGTTCATTGAGATATTGTCTAAAATGTTACTTTTCAAAGGGTGTGTCCTCATTTACACTGAGCACTTTACTATTTATATAAACATTTAATAACATATTATTATTATATATTATTAATAAAATATGTATAAAATTCAAATTAATTTAGCATATTTGTTCAACAAAAATAATCAGTATCAGATCAGTATCAAATTATTTATAATCATAATAATATCATAATATCTCAAGGGAAATCAATAATATCATGACAAACAGGCACAATATGGACATAATATGACACGGGCAAACCAGCCGGCCAAATCCAGTAACTACTCACTTGCCTATGCCTACACATGCTAACTCACCCACTAACTTCCCTCTGCATGTATATGTAGGCAAAGGCAAGTTAGGAACACAACCGGCTCTCAGTTTCCTGACCTGTATCTCTGGCGTGGGCCCGGCCCAGGTGGTATCGCTGTGCATCTGCGTGTTCAGCTGCACTGCTGGCAGCCAGGATAGCATGAAGACCACTGTCACGGGGCAAAGTGAAACTGCGGTGCTTGCTTCCTACTCCACCTCCTTCTACTCCTTCTCCTCTTCCTACAGCTGTGAAGGACTTTTGGCTTGGTTGGGTGGGCGTAATGGGCAGGGCGTAGTGTTCTGGTGGCATCCCGTGATGGGCGGGGAGCGTCGACTGGCGGCGGAGCTCGACGGGTGCGATTCGGCTGGAATCGACGAACACGGAGTCGTCTAATGGCAGAGTCTGCAGGAAGTGGAGGCCGGAGCTGGTGAGGGGAGTCTCGATGAGGTCCTGCCACGAACGCCGCTGGCTGGAAGACTTTCGGCCCGGAGAGCTAGCACTGCTCACGCTGCCCCCATGTGTCTCGGATAGGGGGGAGCGGGACTGGATGGTCTCCGTGGAGGGTGGGCGGATATGTTTGGACTCCTGGAACGGACTCACCTGTAACACAGTGGGTTGGACAATATGCAAGGACCTTTTAGTTGGTATATTTTACAACTTAGAGGTTGGTGCAACAAGAAGCGTAAATCCAAATTGAAGGACAACTATAACAAGAGGGGCATTTATATCCCTGTTTTCCATTTACCCTGCTGTCGTCTTTTACAAGCTCACTGCTGTCACCCTTAGTTATGCTCTGCCTGGATGGAACGGTCTGAGACAAACACACACGCACACACAATTCTCCTGCTTAGGATTATAGGACTGATTTGTGTCTCCTTCATTAAGATTACAGAGGGCTGGAGCCAGAGGACCTCCTTAAAAAAAGTGCCCTTTGACTATGAATTTACAGTGGCCACAATCACCCCTGGGGTCTAAATAATTAATGTGTCCTTCATGTCCCTTCTGTCCACCCCTTCACACCTCATTCTTCATCCTGCTCTCCCTTCCTCTCTGCCCTTCTCTTGTCCCACCATGTCTTTCTGCATTGCATCACCTCATTTGTTTCCTTCAGTCTAAGTTTTATGTATATGGAGTACACTACAGTTCAAAAGATTTTTTTTTTTTTAAAGAAATTAATACTTTTATTCAGATGCATTGAATTGATCAAAACTGACAGTAAAGACATTTCAAATAAATGTTCTTTTCCACTTTCTGAAAAATCCTGAATAAAATGTATCACAGTTTCCTAGTTTTTAAGCAGCACAACTGTCAATATTGATAATAAGAAGAAATGTTTCTTGACCATGAAGGATCATGTGACACTGAAGACTGGAGTAATGATACTGAAAATTCAGCTGTACGTACATTTTAAAATACCGGTACATAAAAATAGAAAACAGTTAAAGGGGACCTATTATGCAAAATTCACTCATCAAAATTACACACAAAAGTAATCCATCCGGCTCCAGGGGGATAAACGAAGGCCTTCTGAGGGTAATCCGTGCGGTTTTGTCGTAAAAATATACATATTTAAAACTTTATAGATGAAAATATCTGACTTCCGTCAACGATCGACGCGCGTTCACGGGTGATGGAAGTCGGCGTACGAGGTAGGACGTAGCGTAGAAAACGTCGTGACGTAGAGTGAAAGCGCAGGCGCAGCCAGAGAGCAGAGCAAACCTCACGTCGTTCCCTACGCTACGTCCTACGCTACGTTATGACGTTTCCTACCTCGTACGCCGACTTCCATCACCCGTGAACGCGCGTCGATCGTTGACGGAAGTCAGATATTTTCATCTATAAAGTTTTAAATATGTATATTTTTACGACAAAACCGCACGGATTACCCTCAGAAGGCCTTCGTTTATCCCCCTGGAGCCGGATGGATTACTTTTGTGAAGGATGTATGCACATTTTGGGACTTGAAGGAGCTGGACCCCGTATCATCACATTATATCCACTGAAGGGTCTAAGACATTTTCTAAAATAACTGAAAATGTGTTCGTCTGAAACAAGATTGACATATGCATCTCGAACGGCTTGAGGGTGAGTAATGCATGGCTTAAATATCATTTTTGGCCGAACTATCCCTTTAAGAGCAATAAGTCCTGAAAGAGAACTTATTTTATTACTCAAGGGACCATCTGACATCCAGCTTTCGGTGAGCATGCTTCAGAAGTGCAGGGCTCTCAAGTCTCACGCATTTGGCGTGAGACACACGCATTTCAACCCGTTCACACGCTCACACGCCACACCTTGTATTTCTCACGCTGAGGAGTAAGGAAACTTGTACCGCTATACAATAAATGGACGAGGCGCAAGCAAACGGAGGGAAGTTCTCTGCCGAGTTCACATAATCTGTCTCGAGTTACAGAGTTAAATGCCAGCTACCAGCCAATCAGAAATTAGAATTAGTTGTTTCCGGGTAAATTATGTGTTACCGCTGCAAGCACGTTCATTACTAGACAACACTCGCACACACGGAGTGGAAGTTGAAAGAGCAAGATCTGATGAATGCGGTTTGCGGACCTCTTTATTTATGTTAATTTTTTAGCATTGATTTTACGATTCCTGGACAATATCTCTTGCCTGTGATCAAAGACAGTGAGAGCTGATGTTGAGGAGTATAGCCAAATTCGTGCTAAATTATTTTTGATGCATTCAATAACTCTCCAACTACTTTTAAAGGGGTCATCGGATGCAAAATACACTTTTATTTGGTGTTTGCAAATAAATGTGTCTTTGCAGTGTGTGGACACACAATCACCATGCATTGAAAAAATCCATTCACTTTTTTTAATCCTCAAAAAGCCAAAAAGTTATTGCTCATTATCATTTAAAGAGACATGCACCGAAACGTGTCACTGTGAACAGAGCTGTTTTTGAGGAGGTAAAAAGGGTGTTTTTTTACACAACCATTGAGAAATTTTAACCAAAGTATGTTACAAACTTTACATGAAGACCCCAAAGAATCATACCAACTTGGGGAAAATGGGCATCCAATGACCCCTGTAAAGGTGACCGGTTTGGGTCTTGACATGCATGCTCAGGGCAAGTTGTTATGACACAATGTTATGTACATTGAGCACTGATGTTCAGTTGGCTTGTTTGGGGTCAATTTAAAAAAAAAAAAATTCAATAAATTTGTATTTTTTTTAAATATAACTATTTATTTTATTTGGATGAATTTGTCTTTTTATCAGATTTACAAACTGATATAATTTCCATTTGTGCTGGTCAATTATGAACAATAGGCAATATTGAACTGCTAGCAAAAATTGAAGCGAAATTGGTTGGGTCGAGGGACCGCTGCTGCAAATATTTCGGTGGCTCCTCCCCTAAATCTCACTCTAAACTTTTGGTAAAACTTGAGAGCCCTGGAAGTGTGAGGTCAAAAGAAACATGTATTAGAAGTTTAAACTGATATGGCTTTAAAATGCATGCAAATCATAACTTTCATCATGATAAAGAACTGTAATGTCACATGAGAGTGACCGCGATAGAAATGATAATCAAAACCAAACAGATGTTTCTTTAGTTTTTGGCAGACTATCCGAGGCATGAGCTATAAAGGCTGCCCTCTTCTGGATATGGGGTGGGAAGCAGCAGCTCATTTGCATTTAAAGATACATGCATGAAAACAGCAGGTTTTTGTTTCAACTAACAAAAATTATCTACAGGGTATTTTGAGCTGAATCTTCACACAGACACATTCTGGGGACACCTGAGACTTATATTACATCTGTGAAAAAGGGGCATAATAGGTCTCTTTTAAAAAAATCTTACTGACCCCAAGATTTTGAATGGTAGTGTATGTGAGGAGCGGAAATACATGATTTTGCCTGGAGCAAGGAGCTTTTGAAGAGTGTAACAGCTTTCCATTAAGCCGCTGTAGTATTAGCAATAGGAGTGAGCAAGTAATGAACACGTATAAACTCCATGAACACAGATGTACGATGCAACCAAAGTCTTTTATTTGCTGTGCTCTAATTAATAAACGTTGCTTCCATTAGCTTCTTGTGGTGTCTCATTTGTTGTGGTTCAAAGCATAAATCCATACCTTGCAGATACAGCACACAAACATTGTCCATATTCCATATGTCCTTGAACATCGCTCTTTATCAGTGAAGCATGGTTAAGCACCATTAAACTCAATTCAACACATTATAATCCTGAGCACGGTCAGCATGATATCCCATGTAGTAATCACAAAAAACTGTGTGCTTCCCTACTACCAATACACCTGTTGGCTAATTACCCATGTGCTCCTAATATACAAATGTCAGAGCTCCCCCAATGGACAAATATATGATTGCATTAAAATGGCTCCTACACACCGGCCCCTTAATTGCTCATGGCAGGAAGACATAACAATTACAGAAAAAATACATAAAGGAGCCGTAACAAGTAAAGCAACATATACAGACAATTCGTCATAAATTCATGACATTATTAAACTTGTAATCACGGTCACCTCAATCATTTAACTCCAACAAAAGACAAAGCTTTCTAACAGGTCGTTCCAGAACACTACCTTTGGTTTTAATCTTTACAGTGCGTACTAGACCTTTATCATCTGGAAAAGTTTCCAGTACTCTACCTGTTACATTAAGTCAAAAAACTGTGTGCTTCCCTACTACCAATACACCTGTTGGCTAATTACCCATGTGCTCCTAATATACAAATGTCAGAGCTCCCCCAATGGACAAATATATGATTGCATTAAAATGGCTCCTACAAAGAGTTCAATATGACATGAGTAATGTGTTATTGGCCCATAATGCAAGTACATTTCAGACACATGTTAAACACAGTGTAAACCAGTAGCGTAGCCAGAAAATAGACTTTGGGTGTGCATCTGAAAAACTGGGTGTGCCACATTTATTGTCAGATTACTGTGCAAAATTATTAACCATAACTATGCTCCACATAACCATAAAACTAGGCTATATTAGTGCCTTATTGTCTATGCATATAGTGCCTTACTGTCTATGCATAGTGCCTATGGAGATGCTGGGATCACAGCAGCTGATGTTTGCTGATTGGTTTTCAGTACGAATGTCGGCAGATATTTTCTAAACGAAAATAATTTAAAATTACAATTTAACCTTTTGAGCGTTATGGCACCATAGACTATATTGCATTTTTATTTCTGTGCCCCTGAGAGTATGACTTAGAATGTTTAGTGACGTCACAGAATGGCCAGATTCAAACTGCTTTCGCGGTTGGGGTTTGCTGGCGCTGAGCCAGAGATGGACACGCTCAGCACTTAATATGCATTGTTTTCAGCCACATAATGTTTATTGTATGTTTCAGACATTTAAATACACATAAGCACTAGTAAAGAAATACAGTTAGTAAAAATACACTGATGTCTAGTATGGAAGCAGCAATAACAATCTATTTAGAGCGGGGCGATTTTTTTCCCTAAAAAATCTGCGATTTTTTTTTTAAAATAAAAACTCGATTTACAATTCGATTCGATTTTTTTTAATCAAGTAGAATTTCTATAACTCTGTGTGTTGAACTGATAATCATTCTTTTGTGTGTTAAACACAATCATTCTTTTGTGTGTTAAACACAATCTACTTAATACAGACAACTTCATTATAAAGAAAAACAACAAATCCAAAAAATATATGATCATAATCTATGACAAAAATTCTGTTATAAACTAGATTATTGGATAATTCAGCAGTAAAATTTAGTCTAGAAAAATCCCAAGTGCACAATAATTGTATAAAATGTGAACATTTAGTGAAAAAAAACATTTAGTGGGTATAAGAGCACTTAATCTGGTAAAACGTTACATGTTGCTCTTTGGTCAATTATTATATAGCCTACTATAAAATTGAGATATGTTTTAAATGTATAGCACAGCTGTTTAATGAGGCAGCAACATATGATAGATAGGACAGAGCAAGAAAGCCTTTCATTGCGCAAAAGTATTATGATATGAAAGACTCCAACACATCGCGGCACAAAGCGCTTATGCGCATCCCGAGCGCTGAATGATGCGCTTGAAGCAACACAGAGTCACAGCGCGTCGACTCCGCATTGAAAAGTTCAAGGCACAAAGGAAAGACATATCGATGCGTAGTGTATTATACAGTATCTATCTATGCAATCGTTTTATTGAGCCTTTTCTTTTAACAGTTTTAAATTTCAGTTACTGTGCGCATGAAGAACAATTATAGTGCTCTGACACTAGTGTTGTGATCTAAAATGTAGGCTGAAGAGGGGGAGAAAAAGAAATCTAAAAAATCGATTTTTTGAAAATATAAATCGATTTGACCTACCAACTCGATTTTTAAATCAAATCGATTTTTTCCCCCAGCCCTAAATAGATTCAAAATGTAATTTGCCGATCTGTTTTATTTGTATATCAGACACATAGCGCTAGCTGCTAGCGGAACTATAAAGTTGACTCTATTCTTCTCTCAGTTCAACGGCCACTTTCTTTCAACGGACAATTTCAGGTGCTGTAAATCCAGCTGACATGACTCTCTAAACTGCGGCGCTCATCTTGTTATATAGATTATAGATCAATATCATTTATTTTTTAAACGAAGAATTGAAATATCAGACATGGCACACGGTAAAGGGAATAAAAGCGAATAGCTCTGTCAGTGTGTCACGTGACAATCATGACACGTCGCCATGGAAACAAGGTCAGTTAAAATTTGTTTAACTTACGCTTGAAAGTGTTGATTTTAAAAACAATATTTTAAGTAATCAACAATAGCCCAAGTTTAGTAAAACATTTTTTTATTAAGACTATAAAAAAAAATAATTCTGCATCCATTATTAGGTGTGCCAGCTGCCACTTTGGGTGGCACCGGCACACCCTGGCACACCCGTGGCTACGCCAGTGGTGTAAACACAGGAACCCAAGCAAAAAAAGAAAGACATGACTTACTGAGGTAGGGTGTGGATAAGTGTCATACGGAGGTGGAGGGCTGTCCTGTTTGGGTGTTGAGGGCA
Source organism: Chrosomus eos (assembly GCA_036326025.1). NCBI lineage: Eukaryota > Metazoa > Chordata > Actinopteri > Cypriniformes > Leuciscidae > Chrosomus > Chrosomus eos. The sequence continues at coordinate 20,150,493 of CM070834.1, forward strand.
TGTGATCAGCATCCTCATGGTCACTCTCGCTCCAGTAGTCTGAGGAAATGACAGCAAATATACATTAAACAAACAGGAAGTCCAATACTGAAATTTGAAGGCTGCAGAAAGCAGACAATAAACTTCATTTAAAGTCCCCCTGTGGTTAAAATCAAGTTTGTACCGTTGTTTATGTCTATATGGTGTTTTTAATATACTTTAAGACAAGCCATGTAGAAATTCATCAGTCAACACCATTGCGGAGTATTTTCTCCTTAAAACTGCAGTTCACCAAAGAGAGTCTAAAAAGTGCGGTTTGAAATCGCCCATGTTCCCTACTGTCACAAACAAGTAAACAATCCCGTCAACGTGCTATCATTCTTATCAAGCACTTTGGGCATTTTAACACAGTGAGCACAAAAACACCTTTAAGAAGGAACATGAAAAATCCGTGAATTATGAATATGATGTTTATTACGATGTTATGATGAAATATATGCCTTTCTCCACTGACTTTCTATGATGTTCAAAGCATTTCTAAGGATGCTGATTTTTAGAAGGAAGCTGTCTGACTCTGAGATGGTTAACGTGAACATGGTTTGTATAACATTAGCAACACATTATTAGCTGTTTGATAACGTAGTCAAGCCAAATGCTAATCATATCAATTACCATTATGTGAGAGCGATACATAAAAAGCATTCTGATTTATCGATTTGTAGACAACCATGTAAATATGATCTTCTTCTTCTGAATCAGTTACTGTTTCAAACATACAGTATATGTCTGAATTAAACCAATATACTTGCCCTTCTTGTGTAGCATTTAATATAGGCAGGGACTAACATGCATATTAATGGATCTACGTATACTAAATGAAGCAAGGGTGTAGTTACATTCAAGCTATTTTTAAGCATGAAGAAATTATTTTCACCTGATTCTTTTTTTTTTTAAATATGTAATTTTGATTATTAACGATGAGTTTAAAGTGATCAAATTATTGACTGTAGGGGGACTTTAAAAGATGCTTGTATAAATTTTCTAGTCATCGTCAATGTAGCATTTATTCATGAAATGATAATGTTCTAATAAAAACAAATTAATTCTGACGAATGATTAAAAATGACTTCCTGCATTTATATACATGCATCCAACATGTTGTACTTCATATGCTAATATTTATAGGACTTGCAGACCAGACCACACAAAGTCAGAGTGGGAGAATAATTGATTGGACAGGCTTAGCGGAGCATGAAGGCATCTTCTCACCATGATCCTGTCGGATCCTTTTCTGCTCTGAGTGAGCTGTAGCCGCCATGTTCATCCGACTGAGCCACCTGTGAGCAAACATAAAAAAAGTTACCTGGGGAGCTCTTTGCACTGCTGAAATGCAGAGCTGAAAGGGTCTTTTGGGATGTTGCTAAAATTAGAAGCTTTGATCAGCTAAGGGAACATTAAATGAGATTCGGGAGCCTGTGCAAGAGAATTCATGGCAATGTTTCAGATTACATTATGAGCCTTTTTTGTTTCTTATAGTTTCATCTTACCTATTCATATCATCCAAGTTGTCCGCAGCAAAGTAGAAGCTCTTGATTTTAGGATGGCAAGCCTTAAAAGCACTGAAAACAAGCAAGAAAAATAGACGATCAAAACATGCTGGCCTTTCCGATAGTGTTTCTCATTGCTTTCGTTAGGTAATTTGGTTAGGTAAATAATTGATACCCTGGTGTTAGGGGTGGACAGATTATTAAGACTTAGTAAGACTGTGATATTAGTGTAGTGAATATGATTTGTTTACCATTTTTATGTTTTTTAAGTAACGTAAACCGCATTTAGAAAAACACTCAATGCCGCTATTGTATGATAAACTGTCATCTCTAGTTTATAATACCACTCACAACTTTTTGCGACATTCGTTGGCTTGATCAATGTTGAACTCAGGCAGACTGACAAAGCCCTCTGCCTTTTCATCCTAAGAAAGAACAGAGAACAGTGAAATGAAAAACTTTATCTAGACAGTCTAATGGGCCATTTTGTTTTGTGGTACTGCATCATGTGCCCACACCTCTTCATTGATGTACCAGTATAGGCAGGCATCTTTCAGCACAACCCAGTACTTCTTCCATTTCTGAGAGAAGTAGCTCTTTGCATCCTTCTTCTTCCAGAGCCATCCCTCACAATCACCCTGACCCAAGTCTCGGCAAGAGATTCGCCGCTTACTAATGGAGGGCAGGGATCCAGCTAAGAAGGACAAAAGAGAGTGAGAGAAATCAGAGATATGAACGTGGGTATTATAAATGAAAGGAATGGCAGGAATAGTATCAAAACAGTGACGTTTTTGATGTACTGCCATATAATGGCAGAGAAACGCCTTGACAGAACAATTATTCAGAGTGAGACGGTGTAATGAATGTGTAGAAAAAAATAACTGTCGTGCAAAAATCATTTTCTCAATCAGTATTTTTTCCCCTTTCCAGTCAAATTATTCAAACATCCTTGAAAAAACAAATTACATTTAAAAAAAAAAAGAAATTTAGACAACATATTATATTATTAAATAATTTAATAAATCCTTTATTTAATTTATGTATAAATTATTAAATATTTTTCTGGGAAAACAAGACAAATTTATTTTTGTCTGATTAAGATTATTAAAATATTTTTGCAATGTGTCAATAACTACATGACAGGGGTTTAGAGCTAGTAGAATTAAACATCTCACCTCTTAACTTAACTTTCTTTGACCGAGAGAGCATGGACGATCGATCAAATGTCTGAAAGATAGTAAATAAATAAAAGATTTAAATCATCTTATGCTGTATCCCTTATATTCTTGCATATGTTGTCTTCAGAACACTCACAAGATAGACAGAAGAGGTTTCAGATGTGGGTGTGGCCAACGAGTCCTGCTGCAGCATGTCCATCTGGAGGGTGGGGACTAGGGTGTAGTGGGCGGGGCTTCCACCTTTCTCACTCTTTCTTCTACTACGCCGACTGCTGCGACGTCCTGTGTGGTACTCCTCTGTCCCTGCCTTGTCCTCACTCACATATCGCAGCAGGGAGTTTTCTGTCAATAAATGTATGGGATTATGAAACCACACTATACTGATTATGAAAATGAAATGGGACAAAGCACATTTTTAAATGTACCTTTTAAATAATGTAATGCTTAGAGTTGAAATCAAATTATTCAGAGGTCTCATCAAAGAATAGGGCTGAAAGGTGCAGTGTTGCACATGTACAAATTTAATATAAATTCTGCCAGCATGACTAAAGAAAGCATTCTCTCTCCTCCTACTCCTTCAACAACAGATCCTGGCCTCAACCAATGAGAAGCCAGCATCTTGGCAAGACCTCTATGTTGGAGTTACCATGGCAATGCAAAACCAAAAAAATCCCAAAATCTCAAACAAAGAGCCAGCGAGATACTGGCAGGCAGATCCCAGAACAAAAAAAAAGGTAAATATTGGGGAAACAGGACAATATGAATGGAATGGCAGAAGATGTTTAAATGGAGAGGGCTAAAGTGATGGAATTCTTGGTTTAGTATAACCTAAGTAAAAGAGATCCACACACACACACACACACACACACACACACACAACACACACACACACACACACACACACACACACACACACACACACACACAACACACACACACACACACACACACACACACACACACCACACACACCACACACACCTCTTCTGATCTCTTTCTTCAGCTTGGCTGGATCTTCATAGTCTCCAACCCAGTTATATTCTACAGGCATGGAAATAGGCCTCAGCCGTCCTAGTACACAAGCACAGAGAAGTCGAAATAAAATCAAATAAAAAAATACTGCACAATAAACATATTGGGCCAGGAGTAGAAGTATAACTCAATTGTTATGTTTACTCCAATGATGTATGGCCATTTTAATCTAATGTACTTCTTTGTTGCAGATATAAAAACATCCCTTCTGACTGACTGATCCCTCGTCACCCTGGCAAGACTACAAACTTGAATCTGACTGAAAAAGGGACCAGCATGAAAAGACAACCTCTCCTGACACTGAAGCTAGCCTGTAAAGATCAGACATCATCATGTAATAAAGCATGTACCATATGTGGGAGTGCTGTCCCTGCGTACGGGTGGAGGGCCCTGATTCTGATCATACTCGTAACAGTACAGGACTGCATCCTCATCCAACAGGGGGAATCGCCTCCGACACTCCTGATCCAAGAAGGAATTGGGTGAATCAGAACCTTTAGCGGTCTGCTGGCAATTGCTGGTCAGATTCCCCATTTCATCTCTGCAATGGTAAGAAAAACCTTGTGTAATCTTCTATTGCCCCTTTCGGTAACACTTTACTTGAAGGGGTGTGCATAAGACTGACATGACACCTTCATAATCATGATATGACATGTCAAGAATATAAAGAAGGTTTTATGCATGTTTATGACAACTGTCATTAAGTGTCATTCGCTCGATTATGACATTTTTAATGCAAATATGATATTGTTTGAGATGTTCTTCGTCATGACAACTTGACATAAACCAATACATCATAACCTGTCAGTGTCTTGGTAATGACAACTTGCCATTATCAAGACAACATAAACATGACATAGCAGATTAATTATCAAACTTAAAGGTGCTTTAAGCAATGTCACACGTTTTTTTTTTATGCCAAAACATTTTTTGTCACAGCAAACATCTCCTCACTATCCGCTAGCTGCCTGTCCCCTGAACACACTGTAAAAAAAACCCGGTCTCTGCAGACACCCCAGGCTCCACAAACGGCAACAAAAACAAACTGGGATAACCTGCACCATGAAACATAACACACTGTTCCAGCCAATAACCGACAAGAAGGATTTGGGGGTGGGTTTGGGGGGTTGCGCGGATGAGGAGGAGAGAGGGTCTAGCTAGCCTCCATTTTGTTTGACAATACTTTAAATGTCAACTAAAAGTGACGTCACCCGACATCGCTTAGAGCACCTTTAAGAAACCACTTAGCTTTATGGGTTAACATTACATTAAACTGTCATGTGGTTGTTTTTAACATTGGCTGTCATGAGGCCATTATAACGGTGTCATAAATATTTTTCTTGACCTCTACAGTGCAGTGGTACAAATTGAATTTGTCATTAAAATGTTATAATGGGCTCATGACAGCCAATGTCAATGTCAAAACAATGTTGACCCATAAAGCTAAGTGGTTTCTTAAGTTTGATAATTAATCTGCTATGTCATGTTTATGACATATTTATGACAGGTTGTGTTGTCTTAGTAATGTCAAGTTGTCATGACAAAAACACTGACAGGTTATGATGTATTGGTTTATGTCAAGGTGTCATAACAAAGACATAATTCTGTACCTGGGTGAATACGGCTCGTCAGGGGGAGGGGGGATGTAGAGGTCCTGTAGAGCGCAGCTGTCCCGTCTGGATGGGGTGCTGAGGGTGCTGGATGGTGTGGCCACACTGCTGCTGGGGCTCGGGGGGATGATGGGCTAAAAACAGTGGTACCGTTAGCTTTAGCGTTTACAACATCCCTTAGGAAAGATGTTCAAATATACTTTCACTTTTAATACAGGTTATTGTCAGATTTTCACTTGTCGATAATGAGTGCTTGTTATTTCATTGCAGGTAAAGAAACAAATCATAAATATGTCTACAAATGTCCTCTCCATTCACATGCACACAACCGTTTAAAATTTTGGGGTTGGTAAGGTTTTATAATGTTTTTGAAAGAAAGGCTGCATTTATTTGATCAAAAACAGCTACAGTGCTGGTCAGAATTATTTGCCCCCTTGGTAAATATGATCAAAGATAGCTGTAAAAAAAAATCTGCATTGTTAATACTTTTGATATTGTATTTAAAAAAATAGCAAAAATCTAATCTTTTATTGAAGTAAAAGACTTGAAAGTGGGGGAAAAATCACATTATGAAATAAATGTTTTTCTCCCAAACACATTAGGAACAATTATTTGCCCCCTTTTATTAAATACAATGTTTCTGTGACAAATATTTAGAATGCATTTGAATCCAATCCCTTTATCAGATTGCTGTATACAAATATGATGCCCAAAATACAATGTAAAGCTTTCCAGGTCATGCATTTTGTTACAGCTACATATCTGCAATGGATAAGTGCTTAATATATACAGTAGTTATTAAATGACAGAAATGGTGATATTTTTGTTTCATGAAAATGTCAAGGGTTATCATACAAAAACTACTGATTTAACAACATTTTCATCACTGAAATATAATTACCATAAATGAAATGACAACTACTAAAGGAAATTAATCAACAAAAATAATACATTATTTTACCAGACATCAAACACTCATCCTAATGGCAGAATAACCTGACCTGTGTGTCTTTGTGGAAGAAGACATGCGAAAAAAAAAGCAATGGCCATCTCATTTGAGTGTACAGTCATACTGAGTCTGTTTCGTCCTGCGTTTATGCATTTAAAACACAAAACACTTTGTGCACTCTGAAGCGACTTTGGTTCTGTGTAAATAAAATGCCATATCAATGTCTTCAACTGTTGTCATGACAATCAGCGTGTCTTGTTAACTGTCAGCTGTGCAATAGAAACGGCAAAGAAAACAATGTATACGTGCAATTTATACACTGCACAGTCAAGCGTCTAAATCAACATTACACATTTTCCTCTCAGACCACAGTAAAGCTTCCTGATGCACAGGGGCTTCGGAGAAGCTGGAGAGGAGATTGGGGAAAGAGGGATAAGCAGCAGATTAGAGGTAAAAAAAATATGAAAGAGAAAAAAAGGAAGGTTAGTGGTTGGGGGAAGAGTGGAGTGAAGATTTGCCATGCAATATAGTTGGTCAAAGCCCTAAGGGAGGGGAAGAGTGCTCTTAATGCTGCTAAAAAAAGAACATGCACAGATTGGGGGACTACGCCACAGCATATCATCAATTCACACACACCACTTAATCCTCATACCGCACACATCCCGTCAGTACCTGCAGGGCGAGGGGCTTCCATCTCATGTTCTTGAGTAAGGCTGGGGCTGACGTGAGCGTGCTCTGAGGTCGTTTCTTCAGCGTGAGGGTCACCCCTGCAGGATTGCTGCGTAAAGAGTTTACCAGGTTCTTCAGCTGCCAGCCCACCTACGCAAGTCCAACACACGTGTTGACCTCACCACAGGAGAATCAGATAACATTCCAGAGCACACAAACATTTTGTAGTCTTGTTAACGGGGGTCATTCTCAGGGTTCTAAATTAACACCCGCCAACCCGCCAAATGCGGGTAAAAATTCGTTTTGGCGGGTGTTAATAAAAACTTACTAGCCAGTTTGGCCGGTGATGCATAAGGTTCTGTTCTCGGTCATTTATGCCCCCTGGCAGTACTTCCTACATTTCCCATGAACACTGTGCCGTAATGCTACGTGATGACGTTTCATACGCCCATTGGCAGTTTGCAGTGAAACCAGCGCGAAAAATGATCATGGAAACGAACGGAGCATCCACCAGAAAACACAAGGAAGACGAAGAACGAACGGAGCCAGAGCAGGGACCAAGTAAAGTAAAGTAAAAAGTTGAGATTAAACTAAATGCGGCAGTGGTTGGGACAGACTTCTGGGTTTAAATTTAAATGTTGTTTAACAAGAGATAGGATACGTTATTTTTTTTAAGTTGAAGGTTTTTGTCATTATTTCTGATACATTAGGCAATATACACAACAAGCTTACTATATATCTAGGTTTTCTTTTAGTTGAAAACATTAAACAATATGTGTAAACAAAAAATATAAACAAAAGCGTTTCAGCTCAAGCAGCGTGGACGGGGAAAAAACGCAACAACAAAAAAAGCAGACGCGCAATTATCGTACAGAACGTACATACTCGAGTCAGTATATGATTATCGTGTTTATATTGTTTCACGTTCAAGTTGAGAAAAAAATATATCATGCTCGAGTGAGAAAACGCGCTGCGCTGACAGACGTTGCAGAGACGCGCGCGCGTGTTTGTGTGCAAAGTGACAGCACTTTGCGTTTTCTGTGCTTAAACCTGTCTCCCTCAAAATCATTTTGCTACCAGAAGGTATCATCTCGTATCACGATTCCATCGGGGTACAGCTGCTTACCTGCAGTCGTTAATGCAGTGATGGATAGCTGCTTAATCAATCCACTGCTGTTTCTTTGGATTTCATGTGATTTCTCATTGTGGTGGTGATATTATGATAACTCAGTTTAATTAATAATTGATTAAAAGTAATTCCATTTTTTAATAGGCTATCATTTTCATCTAAGTAATACCAAACTTCGCGAGGCAGACAACAACATTATGTGATCAAATACAAATAATCCACTTGTTAAACACAGCTCCACCAAGTGCACTTAATTATAACTTTGAAAAAAAAAAAAAATTCGAATAGTATTTTATTTTTTTGAATAATAATTACAGATCGAAAATTTGAATATTCGTGCACATCCCTAATAGATAGATAGATAGATAGATCCCAAACTTGAAATGAAATGTTTGCACTTTCTGTGTTGTATTGTATTTTATATGTGTTTTCCATGCCAACAATGTTAATAAAATGAACAAATGCATTCAGTGGCACTCATAATTTCTCTTTTTTTCACCGGAAAAAAATTTGGCTAGTGGAAATTCTGATTGGCTGGTAACTTTAGAAAGTTACCAGCCACATTGGCTGGTGATCAAAAAAGTTAATTTAGAACCCTGGTCATTCTTCATGTCATATACGTCTTAACATTTTGGATAAATAATAAAACTATTTTCAAAGAAGGAAAACTATACACTACCATTCAAAAGTCTCTGATGCTCACCAAGGGTGCATTTATTTGATCAAAGATACAGTAAAAACACTAATATTGTGAAATATTACAACAATTCAAAATAACGGTTTTCTATGTTAATGTATTTTATAATGTAACTTATTTCTGTGACGCAAAGCTGAATTTTTTAGCAGTCATTATTCCAGTCTTCATGTCAATGACCCTTTAGAAATCATTCAAATATGCGGATGTAGTGCTCAAGTAACATTTTCTTATTATTATGAAAGTTGAAAAACATTCAGGATTCTCTGATGAATAGAAAGTTGAAAATAACAGCATTTATTTGAAATAGTATTTTTTGCAACATAAATGTCTTTACTGTCACTTTTGATCAATCTAATGTGCTGAATAAAAGTATTCATTTATATATGTAAAAAAAAAAAATACTGATCCTTGAACGGCAGTGTATTTCTTAACATGAAACAAATTTTTTTTTAAAAATCTTAAATTTTCTCAAAATATTTTAAACAAAGCATGTTTCGTATAAATAATATATTAATTTTAAATTTTTATATTCAGTTTTTTATGAGCAATGACTAATATCTTTTATTCAATCATGTTCATTTTCACCTTGTTGTGTAATAATAAGACTGCAGTAGAAACTATATAGAAACTATAACTAAAAAATATTTAGTTATAGTTAGTATAAGAGTATAAGAAACTAAAAAATATTTCGTCATTACGAAGCGTAATGAAAAGGAATGATCTAGTCATGTTAGCAGGTAAAAGCAGGTACAATTATTGTGTATAATAGAAACACTCACCACTGTCTGATGATTGACCTGTATGACCTCATCACCAGCATGAATTTTCTTACACCGGTCAGCTAGTGACTGGAAGAGGAAGAGGGACAGACGGAAAGCCATCGGATTAACACAATTGTTTTTAATATCACATGTACAACCGTCCATGCATGTCATACTGAGATGAAATATTGTAGTGAATTATTGAAAATGACTACTCACTCCCTCTGTAGTGCCTGTGATGACATGTAGGCCATCATAGGTTGATTTGATGTACATGCCCTAGGGCAAGGAGAAAGACACTTTAGAGCCATTGCCTGAAAATATCGGACACACACCGAGAAAACACTGAAAGTAGCTTACTGACATGACATGCAAGCACAAATCCACTCTGACACACAGTCTCATAAAGGAGAGATATAGTGGGAGAGAGAGGGTGTGTGAGAATGTTTATTTTATCTATCTCTATTCAGGCTTTATTGAGCGGATACTGAAAGGGTCAAGTGTGTCTATATGTAACTGTGAAATATTACTGCCTGAAGCTCACACAAACACAACTACCAGCATACCATCATTAATGAAGATGGGGTGAACGTGGCTTCAATGCTGCTAAATACTCAGTCTATCTATCATCCATCCATTTGTCTGTCTATCGATATATCTATGATCCATCCATCCATCCATCCATGAAGTAAAAAATCTTCAGTTTTGAATAATTAAAATTCATAACAAACTTCTAAATTAAAGCATTAAATTAGTAATATGTGTTTATTATTTATCATTTAAAGGGCTTTTGATTTAAAATGCTGTTAAAAAAACATCCTATAATAAACCTCTAATAATAAAAAGAAATCCGGCATCCAGATACCCACCAGTCCCTCGGTGGACCTTATGTTGTCCAGCTGCACCACTTCCAGATGGGCGGACCTGGGACACCATGGGGTCCGAAGAGAGGGAAATGATGTGGTCACACACACCTGAAAGTGTCTTACACTGAGGACAGAGAGAATCATTTTGAATAACCTGACCAAGAGAGGCTCAGAACAAGTATTCTAGCTGAAGCCGCTCCTGGGCTACAATATGCTGATCATTTTGTTGCATGTTCACTGCACAGCTTCGTAAACACCATCTGCGCTGAGATCGAGAGTCGCCAAGATGCACTGTTTTATGAAGTAATCATGTGACCAGGATGGTCTCATAAGCATAATTCTCCATGATCTTGCTGCCTTCTTCGAATTGATCCGTGCAATCACGATTCTCCCTCAATCTGCTGCTGGTGACTAATCAGTAAAGGTGTTCCTGGTGTTGTAAACGCAAACTCTCTCTTTCTCTCACTGTCACTCTCAGATGAAATGTGGCCTGGGCTGGTATTTATAGCAGAGAGCCAGCTGTACCCTGACTGACACTGCAGCATGGGCTAGACTGCATGAATCAAATGTGAATATATTTCTCTCTCACTCACCTCACACATACTCTCGCTCTCTTTTTTTCTCACTTCGACACAGATTTCTATTTTTGAACAGAGGAGCTAGATAAGAAGCTTTATGTAAATTAATCAAGAGGATGTGTGAGAATATAAATGTCACTCTTACCACATGCAGTATCTTATTTTCTGTCTCATACACTGTGCCATCCTAAAACACAAGAAAAGAAAATGCAATTTTAACAAATTACATTCTAATATCATCACACTTACAACTTCATAACTGACATGTGATTGAAACGGCACAATACATTTCATTTATAACACAAAACTGTTATAATCAGTATTTTAGTTTTCCAGTAATACATTTAAGCATACTATTTTCTTATTTTGTCCTAGAATTTTATATTTTTAAACATTTAAAATAGTATATTTTAATATTTACACTATTTAATATTAAGAATATATATTAATAATGAATTAAATTTGTTTTTTTAGCCCACTGCAAAAAGTTCTTGTTTTAAGCATAAATGTCACTAAATTTAGTTTGATTTATGCTTAAAATTTTTTTAATTTGACATACATATTCTCTAAAAACAAGTCCTCGGATGCAATTCTGTTTCTTACGTATTTTTTCTTTGTATATATTATACTGGAAAACAAAAATACTAATATTTATTTTTCTGTAGTGTTATATAATGCTAAATGGTTATATAATGCTTTATAATTCATGTCATAAAACTTTGATTAATATATATTCAATGGTGAATCATCAGAAGTATTATATAATATTTGCTAATGATATATCAACAAAAGTTATAAAATGCTTCTCAGTTATGTGATACGAACACATTTGATTTCTGCTCTAATGGGTAAACAGAGTTTTGGGATGTCTCAGATGAGGAGCTGAGCTCCTGTAAAACAAAATAAGAAAAGATGCTTGTTGGCACGGAGACTTGCACCTATCTGAAATAGCCAAAGGCAGCGTTCTCTGTCTTAAGCAGACAGCTGAGGAGGAGATGAGTCATCCTCCCACACCGAACCTGGTGCAACACTTTTCCTCTTTCTCCTCTCATCTGCACATTTCCTCCACTCTCCATCACTCTGCTTAATGGTAGTCTGATTTCCAGCCCGTGGGTGAAGGAGCTCGGGGATCTCGACTAGCCACACTCATGATTAATCTTAAACATATTGGGAATCTCCTTCAACACTCATCCTACACATCACAGCCTGATTCAAAGGAGGGTAAATAAAGATTGAGCTAATACACATTAGTGTTTAATAAAGAGAGGACAACTTTATATAAAGTTTGAATGCGTGAAAGGCCCTTCAGAGTGTGGTTTTTTTTTTCACTTCACAGGGCATACCATAAAGAGCAAATTCTATAGGCCTTCATACATGTTCTGGGACACATCGCTTTTCTTCCACCTGGGACAGTCTGTGCTCGCCCTCAATGGCCCATGCCAGAGCAGCACTATTTCAATCCAGGACAGAAAATTGAGAAGGAGAAAAAATGTCCATGGCCTCCTTCTAAAGAACCTTCTGCCCTAGAAACTTCACCCTGCTTTCATTGCATCCTCGAAAAAGAGGATTTAGTCCTATAGTATGGCGTGACACTGGTGTGGGTGAAACAGAAGATAGACTCTAGGTTAAAAGAGACTTCTTTTACTTTTATGATCCTTTTTGGAGCTTGACAGTAAAAATATGTTGGGTTTGGAAGGACGTGGGAGTTAATAAATTACAAAAATGTTCATTTTGGAGTAAACTATCCCTGAAAAAAGATGAAGATGATATGTTAATGTTATAATTGAGTGTTTCAGTCCATACCTGCTGAACTATTGTGGTCAACTCCAGACACAGCTGAATCACATTATTCCTGGTCATGGAGTAGTCGGCTACGGCAGCGAACGGAGACCTGATGAAGAAGTAACATCTGCCATTAACCATTAGATCACTTCTAATCACAACCATTTTGTATGTCTAACCTTCCTCGCTGTCGCTGCACTGCCAAAGCCGAACTGAGTCTAATTCAGGCAATGGAGGACATTCATGATGAGGAATGAGAGCTAAAAGGAGGTGAACCAAGTAGCATGTGGAGAGGGAGGGAGATGAAGAGTAACAAAAACAGAGAGAGACAGATAGACAGAGCTGAAAGAGGAGAGGATTTTTCGCTCCAATGCACTAATTCATAGAGGCTCAGGCAGCAGGAGGAAGCTCTGCTCACATGCCCCATCACACAGACTGTAAAGATCACTGTCTTTCTATCATTATGAGAGTCTTTAATTTAGACCATGCTGTTCCCTTCTGTGGGCATACTTGTTATGGAACAGAGACTCAAAACAAAATGATACTGGTAAGAAACAGGTTTATTGAAACAAGTAGCGGTGAGCACCAGTGGGTGACGATAATGGAGAATGTCTTTGAATAATGATGGTGAGATATACTACTGACAGTCTGTGGTTCTTTTGCAGATGATGAAGGAGGTCGTGGATGCTGTGGTGAGAGATCGCTGGAGTACACACAGTGGAATGGAGAGAGGTAGGTAGCTGAGTGATGACAGGAACCAGGAAGACGATGGAGACTTTGTAGAAACGGACGGTAGACGATCACACTAAACATCAATCATAGGAAGGTAAGAGTAACAGGGAAGTGAGTCCTTACTCAAACGAGACCAGACTCGGGGTGCTGGACGATCTGGGTGAGTCTCATGGAATGTGGTAAGGATGGTTGGATCTTTGGAAGGATGGAAGGATATCTTTTGTCTGCGCACTGCCCCTTGAAGGTGATGATGTGCATCGTCTCAGACCCTCTCACTCTCTCTGAACCAATAGGCGACGGAGGGGACGTCGGAGGGTTCCCCAGACCACGGGAACAGCGGAGCCTGGTATCCGAGCACGCACTGGAAGGGAGTAAATCCAGTGGCAGGCTGACAGAGGGAGTTATTTGCGTACTCTGCCCAGCAATTGGTTCCAAGAGTTCTGGTGGCCGTGGCAGAAGGTTCTCAGAAAGTGCCCAATCTCCTGGATCTTCCTCTCCGTTTGCCCGTTCGTCTGAGGATGGTATCCCGATGAGAGACTGACAGTCACACCTAGGAGTCCGAAGAAATCCCTCCAAACCTGGGAGATGAATCCTGGGAGCCTTGATCTGACACGATGTCCTCAGGAATCCCATAGTGTCAGAACACGTGGTTGAAGAGTAGCTTCGCAGTGCTCATAGCAGTAGTTAGACCTTTCACAGGAATCAGACGGCAGGATTTGGAGATCTCAATCGGTCAACAATGACTGTGACCAGGGGCGTCGGGGAACAGGCAACGGAAGTAGCTTGCCGGATGGAAATGGTGTGGGCTTTTGGAGATGGCGCAGTCTGGAATCCCTGGATAAACCTTCTCACATCCCTGGCCATGTTGGGCCACCAGAAACGATCTTGTAGCAATGAGAGGGTGCGGTTGGCCCCTGGATGGCCAGTGCCCAAGGAAGAATGTGCAGAGTGTGTGAGATTATTGTGTTGTGACCGGGGAACATAGGTACGACCGGGTGGACACCCCGGCAGAGATGGCTCGGAGACACTGGAGGAGGAAAGCTGCTGATGGATGGACCACTAGATGGGGCACAGGATAATCTTTTGAGGCAAGATGGGCTCCGCGTCTTCTCTTCAGAGTTATAGAGACGGGATAGAGCATCAGCCTTGAGATTCTTTGTACTGGGACGATAGGAGATGGTGAAATGGAAGCGGGTGAGAAACAAAGCCCATCTTTCTTGTCTGGGGTTGAGGCGTTTAGCATCTCGGAGATATTGAAGATTTTTTGTGATCAGTGAGAACTGTGAATCTCTCCTTAGAACCCTCCAGCCAGTGTCTCCACTCATCCAAGGCAAGCTTGATGGCCAGTAGTTCTCGGTTACCAATATAGTAATTAATCTCCGCAAGGGATAGTCTCTTAGAAAAGAAGGCACATGGATGGAGACATGTTGGGTTCCCCTGCTGCTGCGATAGGCGTCGACCTTGACGACGATGAAAGCCTGGTTGGCAGCTGGTGTCAAGGTCAGAGACTTGGGCTTTTTCTGAAGGAGGTTGGTCAACGGGGAGGTGATGGAACTGTAGTTATGGATGAACAGGCGATAAAATTAGAAAATCCGAGGAAACGTTGGAGCTAGTGTTGCTTTCGTCAATGAAAAATATGACTAAATATCGTCGTCAACGAACCTTTATCACAATGTGACTGTGTAAGGTGAGTGCTTTTGTGCTGATGATCAGATGACGTGCAGGTGCGAGTGATTAGTACTCAGGTGACAGCGATCTCCATGATTGTATGGTGGTGGAGCCTGGCTGATCCCTTATAATAATAAATTCATTTCTGTCTGATTTTGTTAATATGCTAGAAGCATATTATTATTACAGCATACAGTCTTTTTATGCTAAATATAATAAGTATATACAGTATATTTATATTACAGAATAGACCTGAGTAGTTCCGATTTTTACTTGCCATGCCAACATTTTCTAGCCTGGTCCCACCAGACTCTCATACATTTAATTTGTACATAGAGTCTGGCACCTCTCCATTGACAAGCATCAACTTACTTGTAGGCGGGTACTCTTTTGAAGTCTAAAACTATTGGATCTGCCCAGAGTCACTCTATCTGCCATAACCAATCGCTAACGTTTGGTCGTGACATATGTATTTTCCCGAACCCCGTGGGGAGGATGGCCACCAACAAAACAAAGCAAAGATTGTTCTTGCTCCGGTTGTAACTTGCGAGCATATTCGGCAGCGTTGTCACAACGGACCGAATGGCTTCGCTCGCATATTTCTTATTTTGAACTACAACTCAAAATAACGCACGAGTCGACATCAACGTCATCGTTCTCAGCCACTCCCTCTGTTTGCTCATTGGCCCGGTAAAAAATTGATCGGGAGAAAACCAAAGTCTACAGCACAATCCCAGACGCAGTACTGAAGGAAAATGAAAATTGAGCGGAAGTACGAAGGAGGGCGGAGTCAGGCTAAACATTTTCATGGGTCCCAACACAATTATACAGGGTATATGCAGGAATCTTGAAGTTATTTTAATACCTTTTCAAGACTTTTTCAAGACCTTTTCAATATTTTTTAATACCTCACCGCCACTTCAAGCTGTAACCATTTACATCAGTGATACTTTTAACTTAACAGTTTAAGTTTGTGATAAAGACTATAGTCCACTCTGATACAAAAATATTAAATAGGCTGGGATAGTAAATCACCAACTTTCTCTTAAAACATTTCAGAGTGTTTTTTTTTTCTCGCCCTGGGAAAATCCCACCATGCAACCGATTTCATTGGTTTAGGTTACAGTGACGGGTGGGTTTAGGGATCAGTGTTTTGTAAAGGCAATCAGTACAGTGATTGACATGAGAGAGAGGCAATTTACGAACGCACCCAAAATAGCCTAGTTTTTTATGTACCTGTTCGTTTTTTTAATAAAAATGAATAAATTCACACACTTTTACGATGTTTTTGGGACTCAAACTGTTGGACAGCTAATTCAGAAAAAATACTTTCAAAATTTAAGACTTTATAAACCCGTGATAAGACTTTTTAATACTTTTTAAGGGTCTTAATTTTCCCAAAATTGATTTATCACCTTTTAATACTTTTCAAGACCCCGCGGATACCCTGTTATATTTATTTTCTCCTATTTTAGTAATGTATTTTACACACATCTGTTCAAAAGTTTGGGGCAGTTGTTTTTCATACTTTTCAATACTTTTATTCAGCAAAGACAATAAATTGATCTGAAGTTAAAGACATGTATAATGTTAAAAGGGATTTCTATTTCAAATAAATGCTGTTCTTTTGAACTTCCCATTCATCAAAGAATCCTGAAAAAAAATGCATCACATCCCTACAAAAATATTGAATACCACTACTTTTTTTCTAGCATTAATACTAATAATAAATGTTTCTTGAGCATCAAATCAGCATATTAGAATAATTTTTGAAGGATCATGTGACACTGAAGAATTATGCTGAAAATATTTAACAATATTACAGTTTTTACTGATCAAATAAATGAAGCCTTGGTGAGTGCAAGAAAATCTTATCAAACCCAAACTTTCGAACAGTAGTAATACAGAATGTGCCCCAAAATATTTTATGAAATGTTTAGTTTTCTTTACAAAAAACCCTTTAAAATACAAACAAACAAATAAATAAATATAGTTTTAAATGTACAAAAATAGCTATAAATTCATAAACCCACAAATTCATGAAAAGTAGTAAATGATAAAAGGTGCATTTTTACTACTTACTGGTGCATTACTAGCCATTTTGGTTTAATTCTAAATCTAGCCGATTTGGTTTAATACCTTTGTAAGCTAGCTAGGTGAATTTAGCTTCATTTTAGATAAGCAGAGAGAATTATATATGTACATATATGTACATGATCATCTTTGTCATTTTCAGTCATGTCCTGCTTATAGTTTCAATCAACAACTTTATTCGTTCCAGGTCGGTTCACAAGAAATATGTATGTGAACACTTCATATATCGGATACCCGCAATAAAATGCAGTGTAAAAGACCTAAGACATTGACTAGAAGAACCGATTAACTAGTCGACTAGATGGTATAAACCATAACCCAGAAATCCTCTCTATAGAAGAAAGCACAAGGGCATAATTTATCTTAATGAGTGCACTGAGCAGCATATCTGACTCCAGGGTTCATATCTTACACTGAATAATAAGACTGTAACATACGAATATGATCACCCAGGACAACACTCCTGCTGTCATCCTGTCTGGGGAGAATAAATGAGGGAGACCCGGAGGCCAGGAATAATCTAGGGAGATGCAGCAGCAGATTAATTGCACTCAGAAATTATGTGTGTGCGGTAGGCAGGATACTTGGCGTACAGTCATAACGAGGAGGCGTGGCCAACGAGAGCTTTAGCTGATGAAGGAATTAATGCAAACACACAAAAACATGACCTTGCGCACACACACTTGAGAGACAAACAGAAGTGCTTAGCAGACACGCTGGCCGTTTTCAGGGCCAGCTCCTCCGAAACAGAAGAGACTTACGTAAGCTTTTTACTCATCTTTTGTTTGTCAGCTGATTGCTCATGGGTGTTACATAAGGAAATCGGCATGATCGTGTCATCTGTGGCCTCTCGCATGACCTCACTGATGAGTTCAAAACAATGAAGCCTTTTACCCGAGATGAGCGGTCATGTGACTGTACGCATGGTAGATAAAAGAGCAGGATTACTGAGGCTGCTTTCATTGAACTTTGAGTTTGCTTGTAAATAAATACAGCAGCCTTAAAACTACTTGGACACATTTGGACACGTTAAATGTATTAATTGAATTGCCTTTACAAAATATCAATTCATGTGGCATCTGCAAACCAATTTATCCCAACTAACTTAATTTCAATATACTGTATCTATTGTTTTATCCTCAACAAAGTCTTTTTATTTGCACAAATTTGCTTGTGCTATCTTTAAATGCAAAACAAATCTATCTTTAAATTGCAAAAACATCCATACATTTTTAAGTCAACTGAAGTGTCCAACAGTGTTATTTTATATTATTTATAATTATTAACATTTTGATGTAGCTTTTATTTCTATATTTTCATTTTTCAATTTTAGTAGTTTAATTAATTCTGTTACGGCATTTTTTTCATTTCTATTATTTTTTTAATATTTGTATTTAGCTTAAATTTTTTAAAGGTTAATTAGTAATTTTAGTACCACAACTTAAAACAAAATAGAAATCGTGCATTGGCAGCTCACTGAAATAGATGAAAGTTAAATTTTTTATTTTTAGTTATTCTTTTTAGGGTTTGCATCTAATTTTAACATTTTATTTACATTTAACGACAACAATTTTTAATAGTTTTTAATAGTTTTAGTTAACAATAACAACCCTAGTGGACAAAAATAGTAAACTTAAGCACAATTTATTCGTATGTACTTTAGTATAACTAAATGTATTTGTGGTCTGTTAAATTGGAACAACTAATGTTATACTAAATCCATTTTAGTTGTCCAAAAGCAGTGCTGAAGTTCAACTAAAGTTGTATTAAATATACTTGTTTGTGCTAAAGTGAAACTATTCCAAGTATACTTACTAAATACACTCTAAATATCTAATCTTGTATTTCAATTTTGACGTGCAAAATTCCCTCAGCATAAACTTCAAAAGTATTTTGGTGACATTACAATTGCAATTCAATTACACTAAAAGAGTGTTGAACATACATTTATAGTATACTGATAACAAACTGAGGTCACTTTACTTGTAGTGATTTTAAAACACATTGTAATGGCATTCTAAGTAAACTATGTAAAAGTATGCTAGTGGCATCATTATTGTGTGCTTCAAATATAATAAAGTAAATTTATAATGAATGGCACAGCTTAAGAATTTACCTTTTACTGACATTTTACAGACATCCTTCAGTATACCAGTAAACTCACTTATCAAGAGAACATCAGTTAGACAATGGGGACAGATATATGTACATTGAATGTAGGAAACACTACGGACTGGATTCGAACCCGGGTTGCTGCCACAAAAGCGCACTCGGTTTACCAGTTGCGCGACTACGCAGATATGCATTAAGCAAAACTGGGGTTACTTTGTGTTCTTTCTATACTGTTACAAGTACTGCTATAAGCAAACCATAATGACAGCACAAATTATATAGATTTAAAGACAGCGAATCGCAGAGAAAAGTCTCAATATAGGTGCAGTAAGCAGTGCGTGAAAATAAATGCGAAACTGTATAGAACATGAAAGTGCGTTAAACTTGAAGCTGTTGAAGAAATAAAGCCAGCAGACACAACATTAAATATCATCTGCAGAATGTTTTGCTTCCCTTTTACCTGACATGATCTTTCATTAACGCTGCATAAGATTAGGTTTATTCTTGTGCACACACTAAAACACACGTTGGTGGAAGAATGTGAACGTGCAGAAGGGCTTGTGTTTAAGTGCGTGCAGATGGAATAAAACCATCCATGACATTTCTCTGCCGATTGTCTCTGCATGCTTCAACTCTCAATGTACTGTCCAACTGCTCCTGATGTAAAACGCAATGAAATGATTTGGTGGTTTGACGCTCTTGCATTATGCTGCGGATTTAAATGTGACACATGAATTGAAATTATTTTAATAAATTTTACGTTGTTACTTTTCATGGTTACGTTTCTGGATTTATTTGACACTTTAACTTTTTGTGCAATTTTTGAGGACTGGTCAGGATCATTTTAATAATTTGTTTAATAATTATAATATTTTGACAGCCCAAAGGGCTGCGGTCCACATTTCAAAGTGCAATGGGCCATTAAAGTGCCATAAATGGGAAAAGTGTATTACAGTAGGTGCATTGGAGTGTATTAGGAATACACTTAAGTAATAAAACTTCTGATCAAGTATGTGAATTTCTTTCACCATTTCAAACTGACTATATGTTATTTTCTTAATTTGTCATAAGTACATCTCTTTACTTTTGCAACTATATGTATGCTGCTTTGCAACCATGCAAAATTGTGAAAAGCGCTATAGAAATATAATTAAATTGAATTAAACAATACCTGAGATTCAAAGTGTGGTTAAATTATTTAAAAGGTTAAGGTCAAAATTATAAAACTTACTTCATGATTATGATTTATTATTTTCTTTCAAACATTTATATGGCCTTCATACATCTATAGGATCATAAGATGAGTTGCCTCATTCATCCTTACTGAGACTAGTTGTTGAGCTGAGTGAGCATGGACGTGTCATTGGGGTTATGAAGTGGGCATCCTCTTTCAAAGCTTTTGTCCAGTTACTTTATATTATATATACAATGGGTGGGTATATATTATATACATATGGGTGTGTGTGTGCATTTGTAAGTCAATTTAAAGTATTTTTTTGTGCTCAGAGAACATAATTTTGATAATCACTTTTAACAAGTTTCAAACATGTTGTAGATGGAATTAGGAACCTAGCCAGTGTACTTTCTTAAAGATGAATATATATTTCATCCTTCTCCAATTGCATTTGTAAAAGGTACTACTTTGCAAATTAATTTGTAGTGCACTAAGTTTGTATGCTTGATGAAAGCATGAAATAACAACATTGATAGTGTATTTTCAGTTATTTATTTTTCACTAGGGAACAATACTTTCACATATCTGTGTTGAGTGTGGGCTGTGTTTGTGCCTCTTTGCAGGACTAACCTATCCAACCAAGCCAGCAGGCTCTTGGCGGCAGCGATAAGGTCCACTACAGAGGTCAGAAAGTCATTGGGAAGTTTTCGGGTGGCTCTGCCGTCATAGTGACCGCCCCTCCGCCGGCCCGTTATGAAGTTCTGCAGGTTCTTGGCTGATGCGTTCAACTTATGGGTCAGAGTCTTCAGGTTCTCTGTCTCTAGTCCATAGTTCTGAATAAGAAAGAGCAAGAAAGACCATCACAACCTCCAAGAAAGAGCTAAATAGATTTTGTGAGCATTGCTAAGCTATGATGATAAAAAAAGGTGTCCTATAAATAAACATTTTTAAATCTCTCTTTTCAGGATTTTCACTTATGCTCCAGCTTCTGTAATACTGTAGCTTACTCCTGAAACTCTGCAATGTGGTAGCTTACATATATTATTGGCTCTTGTGTGACAAATTGCTTGTGATGTTCCACATTTTAAGTTGCTTTGGATAAAGCATCTGCTGAACGATTAAATATGGATGTAAATGTAAATGAAACGGGGGAAGGTAAAGGAAAGGTCATAGGCACTCTGTGACGCAGTCCAAGTTCACTGGGAAAAAAGTAGTTTGAGTGCTTTTAAATAATGGAGGAAATAAAATGGAGAAGGAAAAAAGGGTCACTTAAAGGTGCACAACCCACGCAACATTAACGTGAACATAACATCATAGTTCAAGTGTTAATAAATACCTTGCTATAAAAATATATGAATACATCAATATATTCAAAAGTTTGGGGTCGCCATACGATTTTTGAAATGTTTTTGAAAGAAGTCTCTTATGCTCACTAAAATGTTATTTATGCAACCTAAAATACTGCAGAAACGATACCCCCTTACGGTCATATACTCCACATGACACCACATAGTACGGATCTCCCAGAATGCCTTGCTGCACACAAAAGCCAGTGGGGATCTGTCATGCAATAGAACCAGCATGAGGGACAGATGAGTAATCATATTTAATGCAGCAGGGCTCCATGTTGGACAAACCCAGAGAAGCATTACATAAGAGGCTTTCAGGGACTAGCTGGGCTTAAGCACATGACATAACAAATGGTGGGAACAAAAAAGAGGAATACAGGGGGCCAGTTTGCAAAGGCAGTGGCTAATATACCCCCATTCACCCTCCTTTTTCTGCCCTCTTCCTTCATCCGCTCAGGATTGCTGTGTTCCTTCTCTCACACTTTACTTCATTCTCCCTCAGAGCCTTTCTCTCCTGTTTTAATTTGTTATCCTTCTCTCACCCGACTGCTGCAGAGTTTTCTACCCACTCTGCCCACACAATCTTTCAGTCGCTCCGCCTCTCTTTCCCTCCTTCTGCGTAAGCGTCCTTATTTTTGTTGTACCCCATCAGAACAGCCTGGAAACTGTGTGCAGGATGACAGTGGGGAATGGAGGGATTTTCAAGGATTTAAAATGTTTGTTTTGGCTATTATAAATTGCACAGGATGCAATTACCATAAACATAGAGGCAGCATGGGAAAAACAGGGTCAGGTGCTTCAGGAATAAAGATAACTCATAGTGGTTGAGTGATTTGGGTATTTTAATGGTTAATAACTACAATAGGGCTTTTCAACCTTTTTGATGACACACACGGACCACCCAATTATGATGATCCTCTTTGCCATGCTAAATGTATCTCTTGATACATCTAAAAGTATTCTGATGTGGTAGAAAAAGTAAAAAAATTTAAATAAGTATTATCCATATAATAATTAACACATTATGTATATTTAATACAATCTTGATACATGAAAATATGAATTAATTAATTAATTATGTCAACTGCATTTGACATGTCAAAAAATGTATAGTAAGAAAAATAATTTGTAAATGTGTAAATATTACATGTAAAAATATTTAGAAAAATATATTTACTTTTTCTACCCACCATCAGGATACTTTTAGAAGCATAAACCTGAAGAAAAACTTTAAACTATAGCTGTGAATAGAAAATAAAATTACTCTCATGATTTCTGATCAGTCTTTAGAATGCAGATTGAAAAAGTAATATGAAATTATGTATATTTAAACCTTTTATTCATTTTTTTGCTTTTGAATCTATTTTATTAAAAAAAAAAAAAAACTTTATCCTTTTTTCAAAACCCCTGATCTATTGAAGAGGGTGGATGTAATAAATGTACATAATACAGCTTACATAACAGATTTACTAACAGCTTGAGCCAGCGAAAACCCTTTTTGGCGTTAAAAAAAAACTACTGTCAGTATTTACTAAAGACAAGCAGTGAAAAATGAGCACTGAAAAGGCGTGGACTGGGTTATTTTTGCGGCTGACCTTATTGCATATGCATTTGTAGGAGTTTCTCTTTCAGATGCAGAATTTATGGGAGGAGAGTATTTAAATGAATCATGCAAGGTGATTCATTAAGGTTTGCGCTGGTCAATTTACTGGTATTTGTACCATAATTTACAGCCCAAAAAAGCATGTCTTAAACCAGATGCTAGTTTTCACTGCTCTTCATAGATTGTGCTGCCCATTATGTAAATGATTAGACTGTGACTGTGTTCTTTAATTTGCGTGTCGTCAGTAGATCACGTGCAGAACATTCCACTCCCATCTGCGCTTTTCTGGAACTACGATCTCATACTAATTTGCCCTGTTTAGTAAATCTGGCCCTAAATCATGGAATATAACATAGCTGGAACACTGAATTCACCAAACTGCATCCAGAACCATAACTACACATCTTGTAATTGCTATTATGCCATTTCAGTTATGTTATTATAAAAACATAACACCAGCATAAAGCGAAACATAATGCTGTAAAACTCACTTACTCTGTAAAGCAGATACAATTTATGTTTGTTGAGAACACAATGCACCTGTGTTTGTGTGTTTGCATATGTGCTCACCAGCGCACAAAGCAGGTCCACGGCCTCCAGAATGAGTTCCTGGTGGCCGATTCGAGAAACACCCAGATCTTCGAGCTCCTGATGTGTGATTCTCAACAGCTGTTCACCGCCAACCTTCTCCTGCTCAAAGTTCTTAATGTACTGCTGCAGACAGTCATCCAAGCCTTGAAAAAAGCAACAAACAGCAAGATGAAGACATCATTCAAGATGCTAGAGCATCCTGGAACCTATGTATTCATTTACAGCATAACTTGCTTAATCTACTAAGAGTTATAATCTGATTAAATATGCCTAAACAGAGATTATAAGCAACTACAGTCTCAAATATATCTCCCAGCATTAGAGTGTGGGAGCCGATTGCGTGTTTACATGGTTACCATCAATATGTACAGCACACATAAATATCCTCTCTAGGACAGTAGTGAGGGATTGTGAAAGTTTTGGCACACAGCTGATTAAACAGACTTTATTTTGTGGACCGATCCAGGCACACAACTTTGAAATGCTTTGCTGTCATGAACAGACGTCAGTGGACTTCAAGCACTATTGTCACTAATAAGGGAAGACCTGTTTGGCGAGCGCTAGCTGTTGTCTAGGAAACACATGCCTCCCCCGTGCCCCCTACCCTTCAACTAAACCGATCCTTCACTATTGTTGTCCTCTCCCACAGATTCACACAAAACATCATATATTTATAGAAGAGAGACAGAAATTATTTCACACTTTCAACCGAACCAGAAGCATTGTGTTGTTTTGAGATCATTTAAGTACAAGCAAGAAGGTACAAAAGACACAAGTTCTATAAATCAGTTTTTTTAATGAGTCAATCAAAAAGATTCAAGAAAAAGCTTTAAATTTGCTCATGAGTTTGCGGTTTAAATCAGATTAATTTAGTAGGTTGTACTGGGTTCACAACCAACCTCCACACTGAACTGGTATATAAAACTTATAATAAATTAATAAATGGTATTTAAAAAAATGAATACAATATTTTACAAAACCATTGATTCTCAGAGCTCTGTTGGGACTGCAAATAAACAATTGTCTCAAATGCAAAAGAAAAAAAAAGCATCCAAATGCAGTTTCTTCATGTATTTAAAGGTGCCATATGTCAAAAAATCAATTCAAACTCCACATATTCCATGCCAGATGGGGGCAGTATACCTCCAGAAAGTTGGCCTACTCTAGTCTGTTTTTTAGTTTCAGGTTGTTAATCTTCTAAAACCGTCAAATAGTCCGCTTTGTCCCGCCAAAGCCTATTTTGATCGGTGAGGGATGTAGACTAGAATGATTGCTGCCGCTGCGCTTGACAGGACGCGTTACGAGCAGAGAGAGAGAGAGAGAGAGAGAGAGAGAGTGAGAGAGAGAGAGAGAGAGAGAGAGAGAGAGAGAGAGAGAGAGAGAGAGAGAGAGAGAGAGAGAGAGAGAGAGAGAGAGAGAGAGAGAGAGAGAGGAGAGAGAGAGAGAGAGAGAGAGAGCAGAGAGAGACGAGAGACGAGCCCGGCTGCGCGCGCGCACTCTCACGTCTTCAAACAACACGAGCGCGGTCCTGCTCTCTCTCCCTCGCGGATATTAATCAAATCAATTGACACGATAGTAAGACCGCAGTTTCACATGGAGCATTTGGAGATTTTTAGAGATTAAAGAGATAAAGAGATTAAAGAGAGTTATTCGCGTGTTGTAGTTTGGCTGGTGGTTATGTATGTTGCCCGCATACCGCCTCCCATGGCCGAAACTGGTATTACGACACCTGTCGGGCCGGCGCTAGTAATTTAGCATGCTAATATAGGTTTATATCTCTGCAGCACTATAACTTGTCAATTTTTTAATGAAATCATTGCACTTTTTTCTTCTCATTCTTTTGATGCGTGTAGCTCATTTTTTGGATATTTTTACCTCAATTTTGACATATGGCACCTTTAAACTGTAAATTAAATTAAATGCAACTTTTAATTTCATGTAAATTAAAAAAAAAACAGTGGGAACTTGATGTTGATCACAAAGACTTCAATGATCAGTTAAAATATATTCACAAAATACATTCAGATTCACTCAGATACTTCAGAGCAGTACTGGATGGATTCACAACTGACTTCCTTACTGAACCGAGAGTGTAATTTAAAATAAATAAATATAATATTATTGGTAATTTGGCAACAAAAATGTAATTTATCTCCTTTAAAAAAATTCTTTAATTTCTTATTCTCACTGTGTAGTTTTTACTTTTTGTAACTCTTTTATAAGTATGTATGCGATTATTTACATAGAAAATGCTCCGCAGGTGACACGCACAGTATGTGTAAATAAAGTTTCACTAGTAAATGCAGAAGCTGGCCTCCAACAAGCAGCACCTTTACCTCAGCATTTTCCATGTTCACTTCCTCCCAGCCCCTCCTTCTGTCCTCAGCACTATTTATTTCCTCTCCACCTCCCATAAATTCCCAACACAGACTTGCATTTTCTCCTCCGTGAAGTTTCATTATCTGTACGCTCATTTCACAACAAAAGACAAGGATGCAGAGCATGTAAAATGTCCCTTTCATCAAACCCCTGATATTCATCTCTCTGTTGCATACATCTAATGGACCGTGGGGAGAAAGTTCAGATACCGGCACGGTTCAAAACTGCTGAAAGCGAGCGTTTCACGGCTTTGCATGCAATTTGAGGGCTTAACAAATCCGCTTCTTTACCAGGCTGATCTAAACCCGTTCCAAATGAAGGAATCATCACGTTTGTCGCTGTAAGTTGCTATAGAGACGGCATAGGGATGGGAAGAGCGTTTGAGTAGGACCTCATTACCAAGACAAAACTGGAAGTGAGATGAGAAGCTTATACGCGAGACGTTTGAATAGACAAATAAATAAATAAAGAAACATCTAATACTTACATCATTGTACTATTCTGAGATTTTAGCTTTTGTGTGGCGTTTGCATTGTAATGCTAATAGAAATATTATTATTAAGACTCTAAATGGTTCTACTGCAGTACCAGTGCCAACTTCGCCAATCATTAGAAAAAGCAACATGAAACTAAGTGTCTTTTTTATGTCTCTGTGAGTGTTGTTTTTTCTGTGGCTGAGGGAGACAGGCTCACACAGCGCCAGTGTACACAACAAACAGTAAACTCATTGATTAGGTGGACATTAATCTGCTGTTAATTGCAGCTGTTGTGGCTAAATTGTGTTAAACACTACAAAGAAGAGCGCCGTACGTTCATCTGGGACCATTAATCTCTGTCATGCGAGCCGGGTGGTCGGCCAACAGCTAGAACCGAATAAGATGAAGCAAGAGGGTGAGAGTGTAAGTAGGTTATGGAGTGAGTAAGTAATGAGAGAAAGATGTACTGAAGAAGGAAATCTGATTGTAGCTTTACAGTATGTTGACTAAGGTTGCTTAGAAGCTGGTCCAATTCAATCGTGACCTGAAAACCTCTAAACTGTCCTGAATCCATGATTTGGCAAACGGTGTGGCCCAGAACTGAAAGAGGGATTGGGAGTTTCGTAACTCTCTAAGCAATGGATGATTAGAGTTAGATGGATAAAATGAACACTTTCTAAATATCACTTTCTAGATTCATCCAAAAAAAAAATTAACCATTTACTCAACCAGTTTCTTTCTTCCTCTAAAGGATAAACTGTGTTGGTCCCACTTTTCCATGCAATTGCTGTGAATTGAGATTGGAGCTTTCAAGCTTTAAAAAGGTGGAAAACCCTAAATTTCCAATCAATTCCAATACAATTCACATATTTGTTTACTTGTACATTAAATGTATTCCGAACTAAATTCAGCGCATACGCAGTGCCAGTCGCCAGTCTCCACATTCGGAACCGGAGGAAGCCATCGCCATAATGTCACCAGAGCTTTTGGGAGTATAATTGTCATTTTATCCTTGATGATATCTAAAAAGACACCTGAAATATCATGGCCCTGAGCAGGTGCGCAAGGTATTTTTAAATCCGACTGAGAAAGTAGCCAATTCAAGCGTTTAAAGATGAAAGGGTTAGTTCACCCAAAAAAGAAAATTCTGTCATAATTACTCAACCTTTTATTTATTTTTTATTTATTTCACAATACCACTGATTGCATTTCTTGCTACATCAGAAGCAGTTGTTGGGGGTAGCATATTACAGAAGTAACAAGTTACAAAATATATTACTTTTCCAGCAGCCAAGAACTATAACACATTACTAAATATGGAAATATAACTGACATCACAATTTTATGTCGTTCCAAACCCATACGACTATCATAAGTAGATATCTAACTCTGATTTATGAATGAATCATTCAGCCTGGTTTTGTGAACTTGATCAACCAATTCACTGGTAAAGAATAAATCACAAAAGAACAAATCGTTCACAAGTTAGACATCGTTCATTATTTCATGTTGACCATTACAACTGAAATATTAAAGCACTGCAGGTTTGGAAGTCCATGAGGGTGCCATGATGATGATGCCATAATTTTCTTTTTTGGGCAACTATCCCAATAATGCTATTTCTCAGTGCTATTATGCAGGGATCTGCTTGTTATTTGCACACTGCCGCACACAGTTATTTTACAGTGTCTGTCAACAAACAGCTCAACAGTCTGTGTCTGGTCAATACGTGTGAAATCCTGTTGCACTGCTCAGTTAAATAGATTAGTAAAACATGCATTTAATCAAGGTTATATTTAAGCTCCATTGTGTGCAGTTTTATTGGATTTACTGCCATTATTCTGCTAAGAATGACACCAAGGGGGGGTTCAGAGTGAGTCAGGAAGCACTGAGGGGGGCAGAATAAAAAGAGCATTGAGGGAAGGTCACGGGCTCTTCTGCTGCCGGGCCCTCAGAGGCATCACCTGGGGACATCACCACTGAACTGTATGCTAATGTTAGAACTGCAACATGGTAATCGCAGTGTGCTAGGAAACAAGAAAAACACAGCATACACCATGAATTTACAAGGAAATGTGACAAAATATTCAAAACCGTAAGTTACTACATAGAACAAGTCTTTCGCTGGAGCCGTGGTGCAGTGGTAGCGCACATTGCTCTTGACACATTAGGGACAAAGCACTCATAGTCACAAGGGTGGCGTGTGATTTGCATCCAAACCACAACATGACCTTATTCCAACTAACCCCTTTAACTGGACTATCCAAAGGAAGTCCAAAATGTGACATCCTATGCAATATATGTTAATTTGCTAAACATATAGTGAAAAATAATGCAAGATGGAGAGGTGGTTGAGGAGAGATTCCCTGATATTATTGTAAAGTGCTTTGGGTGTACAGTAGTACAAATGAAAGCGCTATATAAATGCCACATTCATTCATCTAGTTCGTTCGTTCATTTATTCATTTAAGATTGCAAAAGTTTGGGTCGGCTCATTACGATTTTTTAAATCTCTTATGCTCAAAAAGGCTGCTTATTTGATCAAAAATACAGTAAGAACACATTATTGCAATTTAAAATAACTTTTTAAATTTTAGGATATTTTAAAATGTTATTTATTCCTGTGATGGCAAAGATGAATTCTTAGGGGCCTTTATAGTCTTTAGTGCTGCTCAATATTTTTGTGGAAACCTTGATAGATTTTTTTCTTGAACTGCATTTATTTGAAATAGAAATCTTTAGTGACATTATATATTTCTTTACTGTCACATTTGACCAATTTAATGCATCCTTGCTGAATAAAAGTATTAATTTATTTCAACAACAACAACAATAAAACTTACTGATCTCAAACTTTTGGATGGTAGTCTAAGTAAAATACAATTTACCGGTCCTTTAAAACTTACAGTGGGAAAAAGTAAAGGAAGCCTTGCAGAAGTCCCTGTGTGACATTTACATCACAATGCATTGTATTTGTTGAGATTTATGTTTCTATATATGTGAGTTATGTGTATTAGACCGCTTATGTTGTTGTGTTGATGTTTACTCCATTCATTTATTGTCATGGATGTTACTCTGACCACTGTACACCATCTATACATGTTTATTTTAGCCACTGTCTACAGAAAGTCCAATTTTTATGTACTTTGTCAACTCAAAATGTTTACTTTGACCTTAATTATAATGGTTGTTTTCCGTATATATTTAAAGGTACAAGATTTTAGTAGTTCAGGTAGGTACAGTACTACCATACCTGTACTGACCCCCAACTGTATAACATTATATCAGTTATTGATACAGTTATTATGAACTATGAAATATACAGCCGTAATTCCTCCAATCCAGTAATGCCTGAAACATTTGTGATTTGTATCTTTTTATCATGCATTTTTGGGAACCATAGCTTTCCACTCATTTCTAATCATACCACTAATTGTTTACACGTTACCATAATACAACTAGTTACAGCATGGCGCAGGTAAGGGGGGGTGATCACTCTAACAGTTGCTGTGATCTTTCTCATACCTTTAATGGCATCCAAAAACACTTACCTATACCCGCAAACAACATTTCCATTTACCTTCAAAAATATTGGGAAGTGCTAATTGATGTCAAATATGCAAGACAAAACAAAAAAACAAACCCCACAAAAGGTTCCATAGCCTATGTTAGAAGCTCAGAGTACAAAACCATATCCAAAAGGCATAGCCTTAACACATGAAAATGCTAGAGGGTTCTGAACAGATGCATTTTCAAACAGCACAAAATCCTGAGACTTAAATAAGCAAAATGATTGCAGTCCTAGTCGACAATTTGAGCTATTGTGTGTGGCTCAGTGTGGGCAGAATATAGCCATGCAGACTTCTACTTCGTGCTGCATAATGCTGTTTTAGCTTAATAAATGCTGCTAAAGGGATATTTATTTATTCATTTTGTCATCACCCTTAACAATGTAATGTTGTTAAAAAATTCATCCGTAGAACACAAAAGGAGAAGATTAGCAGAAAGTTCACGCTGCTCATTTGCATATAATGAATGCAAATGGTGACCAAGTGCAGTCAAGCTCCAAAAAAATTAAATATATATGGAACATAGCAATGTGTCATATGATGACAGATTTGTTTGTGCAAGGATTGTGAGTGAAACTTTGAAGGCATTATTACATACCAATGATCAGAAGGCTCTAATGATCACGCAGATATTCACAGACACGATCAGCCCATAGGGGTTTAACACAGTCTTACACTGATACACATGCATATAAACACTTTATCTTCTGTCTAAGCAGCTGATACAGCAGCTTGCAGGTTTTTTCTGCACATAACAGACAGATGCCGATTAAATTCTTCAGCTTTTTAGAAGCAAACATCAAGAAAATGTCTGAAGCTTCTTACATTTCTCTCTGACCCTGAGGAAGGGTTAACTTACAGAGCGACGATGTGTACTTGTGAGCATGCTTTTAGTGTGCAAACAGCATAAGAAACCCTTTCTGGCATTCCCTTAGGGAGGAACACCGCCTCGGTATAATTCTTTATGATTCCTACACTGCCTTTTCATCTCGCGTATCCTTCCTTAACAGTTTAGATTTGCTCAAGATATAAGGATGTTTGCACTTTAAAAAGTTTCCAACCTCTAGATATTTGCCTACATGTCTTCTCCGCGCATATAGACTGTGATCTAAATCACAAAGCATGTACTAAATCAGCTATGTTCTGGCATAAGAGCAAACTGAAATGAATAGCACATTAAATTACACAGCTTATTTTCGTCCATTTGAGCCATCGCCTTATTTACCCACTCTAACACATCACACGCCATCTGATTAACTAAGCTCAAGCCAAGACATCCACACGTGCAGGCATACAAGCGCACATTGTTGTACGTTTAACAAAGCTGGTTATTGCTGAAAAGCACACCTGCAGACATATTCTCACACAAGCAAGCGTACACACTGAGTACCAAATTCCTATTCCTACCAAATTCTCGA
Organism: Chrosomus eos; assembly: GCA_036326025.1. Lineage (NCBI taxonomy): Eukaryota > Metazoa > Chordata > Actinopteri > Cypriniformes > Leuciscidae > Chrosomus > Chrosomus eos. Next base: position 20,182,435 of record CM070834.1, read on the forward strand.
GGAATGAGATGGAGATGCTGATCAACCTTTTTCAAAAACATAATAACTTAAAGGCAAAACATTCAGTCAAGTGGAACACTTCCCTTATTTTAATTTCAAATGACTGTCTTCCTCTTTTTTCTCATTTCATCCAGAACTCCTGAGCAAATAAACCAGCCATTTAGACTCAAATATCTTTCTCAAAGGAGTTCATCATATCTAATGCCAAATGTATTTACAGTGTTGCAATAGGCCTAATGTGCATTTTCCATAATGACACTGGCTGCATTAGAAATCGCATACTTCCTTATATATAGTGGGCAAAAAACAGTATGTGACAAAGGTAGCATGTCCGAATTCACTGTACTCATAAAAGAGTAGGCTAAAAGTACCCGGATGACCTTCTATATGGCGTGATTCTGAAGTGCGCACACTTTACTATCCCACAAGGCTACCGGAGAGGATTTGTAAATGGCAGTGAAGTGACACAATTGACGCTGGGAGGCCACATCATGATAATGACAACATGGTGAATGTAGTATGTCCGAAATACATTCATACTATACACATTTATTCAGAACAGAACATACTTTTTTTACGGTCATGAAGTAATTACTTATTCAAAATAAGTACCTACTCAAGAGAGTATACGATTTTGGACGCAGCCACTGTTACCTAAAAAAAATCAATGTATGACTGTAATGTGGCAAAGACAAATTATAGTAAAAGGGATTATTCGACTGCCTTTGTGGTATAACAGTAAACTGCACATAAAAATAAAACAACTGTGAATGGTTTCTTGACATGTCAATCAAATGGTCTGCTAACGGCTTTTTTCGGGGCCAGCAAAGGCTGCAATATGGACCAGACATTTTGTAATTTAATCAAACATAAAAGCTTCACTGTAAAAAATAAATAGGCCAATCATTTTAACAAAATTCTACAGTAAAACCCTTAAATGGTTACATTTTTATACTGAATATATATATATATATATATATATATATATATATATATATATATATATATATATATATATATATATATTTTTTTTTTTTTAATTAAACATTTTGTTATCATTAATAAACACTCGGATGTTTATGTTGAAATGTATGATGTTTCTTTCATTATTATAGTAACGTGTGTGTGTATGTGCGCGCGCGCGTGCGCGTTCTGTTCATAAGCCGTTGTTGCTCATAAAAAAAAACATTTTCATGAACTTCAGTGACCATGGAGGGGCCATCGAGCCTTTAACTGCCAGAGGGGTCCCAGCTGATCACTCAGCCTCAACGTGACCCGTCACTTTACATTCTGTTTGATGAGATGACGTGACTACTCTTTAGCCAATTTCATTCATTAACACCATATTAAAACCCAATCTGATATCTTAATCCTTTTACGTGTATTGCCGACATCAACATATGTTAATAACAGCCATCGCTATAAGCTCAATATAAGATAGACTACATCTTAATTGCATGACAGCTAGAGCGCGCGCGCGCGAGCTGTCGCGCCTTGATTCAGCGACGTTTCTTTAAAACGAGTTGAATTAAATATTGTAAGCACGCAAAAAATGGACAAATAGGTAACATTTACATTTTCATAAAGCACAAACAATGTGCATAGACGACGAGCCTTGGATATACAGTATGTTCCTCTATTGTTATAGCAAAATACATACGGCTGTAAAATGCATACCTTTCATCCAGTCGACCACATGGCTTGTTGACCACCTGCTTACAGGTTCCATGACCAGAGCCATTGTGGAAGTTTTTGCAGACGGTGCCAAACAAAGGTGCGAAAGAGGCGCTTCAGCACACTCCAGATTCACTCAAGCAGATTTCTGCCTGTTTTTCATCCGCTGCATGTTTACCCTGCAATTTCTGCCTTGGTTCTGGAAAAACGAAGCGTTGGTGGTCTTTCAAGTTCAAAGCATTGCTCTGCATTCCTTCGAACTAGTCTTTGTGAGAGAGCTGTCAGAAAAGCCTTAGATTTCTCTTGGTCGCCCGCGAGGGTTTATCCTCATTTCTATCATATTCATTAACGACGCGAACCCTTTAACGTTTCCATTCCTCATCCCATATACCGAGCCCTAGAAGAAAAACAACGGTGAATTTGCGCGGCCGTTTGCCTCGTCTCAAGCTGTTACCAGTAAACAGTAGCCTGCACGCGCGCCCCTCGCACACAGTCGTATGACTCGCGCCTCGTCCATTCTTGCCAGTCGTTGGCTCTGGCAAATGAGCCGTCATGAGGGCCAAGCAGCGGAAACATCTCCATAATTGAGCTGTGTGCCAACCAGAGGATTAAATACACGATTACATATACGCCAGTATTCAAAAATTGGGGCTATTGCTTAACTTTTATTGTTTGCAGATTCATATGCATCATTTACTTTTAAGCCATTAATTAGATTTTTATATTTAAATGTTTAGATGAACGGTACTTTCTTTTAATCATCTTTTTTTCTTTCTTTTTTCTGTTTTATGAATAAATTTCATGAAGGAAAAAAAAGGAATAAAAATAAATGTTGACTGAGACGTCAGTTCCTAACATTCTGTCCCAACCCCTCTTTTGTGTTCCATGTAAGAAAGAAAGTCAAAAGGGTCTGGAACAACATGAAGGTGAATAAATTAAGGAAAATGTTTCATTTTTGGATGAACTACCTCTTTTCTTTAATCCAACATGCATAAAGAGGTAAGGTGCGCGCGTACACACATACTCTCTCACACACACACACACACACACACACACACAGACACACACACACACACACACACACACACACACACACACACACACACACACACACACACACACACACACACACAACACACACACACACACACACACACACACACACACACACACACACACACACACACACTCTCTCTCTCTCTCTCTAAAGGAACATTAATATTTAAGCTGTGGTAGAATATTCATTCAATTGAATGCATGATTAAAATGGCAAATTCCATAAAACATTTTTTTTTTCAATAAGGTGTTTTAAATGCCTGCTGTCCTCAAAACTGGAATGACCTATTGTCAGGGCTTTGTGCATGATCATTCAAGGGGAAACATGCAACGCCATGGGCTGACTTTCATGCCACTAGCCTGTCCCAATTAAGCCACTTTCTTTTTAAGAAACATGGTGCCAAACAAAGGGAAAAAATCATGACATGTTTGTTACAAAATTGTACTTTCTTTCTTCTGTGGAACATAAAAGAAGCATTTTGAGAAATGTCACAGTGTATTTTTGTAAGTAAAAACTAAATGTCATCAAAACGATTTGGTTACTAACATTCTTGAAATATGTTTGTGCTCTTCAAAATACAAAATAACAGGGATGTATTTCACAGAGTGCTTTATGTTGATTTGACATCTCATGGGAACATAAGGGGAGTGCGCACTGCTGACAGATGTTGAGGATCCTTACTGCCGGCAGGGGTATTGAGGAGAGGCTTTTAAGGGACAAGGGAAGGAGAAGTGATCAAGGTTCAAGAGCTGCTCCATTAAGACTCAGACTCACCATCTGCAGTTAGAGTTTGAGGCTTAAACAACTATAACCTTTCACAGCGGGAATTCAGGCCTTATAAATACAGGAACAACACAGGGATCAACACAGGATCCTTCACCTCAATGGTGTCAATTAGGTATAAGTCAAGGTTCTTCATCCTTTTTACACATATGAGTAGTAGTGCATAGAAAGTGCACAGAAAGACAGAAATTTTGTTAATTATAAAAACTTTATAGCTTTTGATTAAATAAATAATAATAAAATATATTTATATCTATTGTTTAACTGTTTTAACACAAAACAACTGATCAGAAAAATAATTGGCAGACCCCTGTTATGAAGACCTCTGGTAGACGGGGCACGGGAAGCAAATAGAATAGAAAAGAAATTAGAATAGAAGAATTCAAATAGAATTCAAATAGAATAGAAAGGTAAAATTGGAGTATAAAGGTATAAATACACTAGTAATAAGCCAAGAAATAGCCTAACCATATTACTTAATGAAATAGGACTACACATTTACTGAATAAAGAACACAAATATAAGCCTATGAAAATCATAATTTTGTGACAAAACACAAATGCTCCTAAACACACAATCAGCTCAAAATAGCAGAATAAAAGCTTGATCTGTAACCAGACAACATAGCATTTAGATGGCTAACATTAGTCCACTGCCTCTACGAACACTTACAAAATCTACTTCACTAAATATTCTTGCTGTCTCTTTAAGAAAAGAAGGAAGTAGGCCTATAACTTCAAACCGAAAGTACATGGTCAGACACTGAATAGGTCGCGTTTTATAGAGGTTTGGTCGCTGATAAAGTTTTATACGGGCTTGTAGTGGCATACGGGCCCCGAAATTAATCACAGATGAAAATCATTTTTGAATGGATATAATTTAGTTAACAAACCGGTTTTATTCGTTTCGTCTTCCGGAATTATATGTGAACCAGACGTGGATCGAGACGATTGGATCCAGAACATTGAAATAAACAAAGGTGAAATAATTTATCTGAAGCTCTCATTTGACCACAAAAGCTATAAATATAAAAACTGTATTATAACGTTACCATGAAACAGGCTGATCAAATATTGGCTTCTTTTTACAACATAATTAACGGTTTTTTTTTCACACTGTAGCTACATTGATAAACCTATAGGTCAACGGAAACATTGAGTGGACCAGCTGCAACTTGTTTTTATTAAGTAACAGTTAGTTACTTCTGTAGACATGACGCCACGTAAATATTTAACTTGGCTCTAACGTTAGCTGTGGCGAGTCTTCTAAAACGTACAAAATAAAACAGCATTTTAAGGTTAGGCTAATGTGCGTGTACATTAGTCACATTATGAATATTTCATTGTAAGCACAAAATAAATTAAATAAATAACGCACAAGCAGTTTATGATTGGCTGTCAGTTGCTAAACAAACAACTCGCTGACATTCTAGCACCATTTTTTCCCCACACTGCCTATCACTGGCGCCGCAAATTAGTGTAAAACGTTAGCAGGTTTTTAGAAAGGGTTAAACGTGTTAGCCTACTACTGTAACAAAACAAAAAAAAATGTTTAAGCAATAATAAGGCAATATTGGAGCCTCCCACAGGAAGACATGGTCATCCACATGAAAGGCAAATGAACTTTACAAGATGTGTATCGCTTTTAACAGGGTAAAAACACCTAGCTGCTTCTGACAATCGGGGGAAACGCTGCAAGTACGAGATGGATGACGACGGAGTAGACATGGCGTCAGACAACAGTCTGCCATTAGGAATTGGGGCTTCCGCCTTCGGGAGTGAAAATGGGGATGAAGCGGACGACTTCATTCCTCAGAGGACACTTCCATTCACCCTCGGATACTCCGATCCTGTGGGGTAATATGTTTTTTGGTAATCTGATATTGGTGTGATAGGGTTCAAAAATGAATATCCATGTTGACGTGCATTATTTTATACGCACGCATGCTTGTCTGTTGTGTAAGTGCGACGCCTGCTGGTAAGACCAGGAACACGCCAGTTGCCTATTTGTGTAAAGTTACTAAGTTTAGTGATGCATATCTTGGTTAATTACATCTCATTCGCTTTCATTTGAATGTCTTTTTCATGTTTATATTTACAATGATCGTTCTCACCAGACAATACGTGGAGAGAGCAGAGTCCCCTGCACCCAGTTACGCCTCCATGCAAAGTGACAGCTGGTCAGAAACAAGAGAAGAGCGAGAAGAAAGTTCCACTCAAGTAAGTTTGCTTCACTTTCATCAGCCCGAAGATTTTTTTTTTTAGATGATTGGACAAGTTCAGAGCTGGTGCCATCTTTTATATATTGTCATCTTTCCTCGCAGAGTTAATATATTCATCATGAAGTTGAAGATAAGAGCATTTTAAAGAGAGGATTTAGACTTTGAGAATTAGTGAGATGTGTAGCATAAAAATGATAGTTAAAATGGGTTGTTTGAAAGGTCAGAGACTTTGCTCTCTTTGTGCTTGTGGCTTAGGTGGTTATTCTTGTAATTCTGGTTGTCCTGGTTAAGATTTTCAACTTTCCACAGGGTTCTGTTGTGCAGACGGGATTCGTCTGCTTCTAGCAATGAATCCTTTAGTAGTGATGAGGACATGAATCGAGAGGGTGATGCTGAAGAAAGGTGAGTGAAAGTCACATAATGCACCTGTATCATTCTGGTCATATTTTCGTATACAATTCAAAAGTCATATATGTATAGAGATTTAAAAAAAAAAAAAATTGAATTTGAAATTAAATTAATGAATTGGAATTTTAAGCCTGGCCTATATAATTTAACTGATTAATGTCTTTACATTAGTTATGATGCTTACATTTTCATTAAAATAGTCATTTTTGTTGTACAGATTTATACTTGTACACTTATTTTAATTTTAAAATAAATTTTAATGTGGGAGGGAAAATTAAACATTTAGCTGAACCCTTTATATTGTATGAACCATTGTATTTTTGTTCACTGCATATTTTTATATGCATATATTTACTTAAGTCATCTATAAAATACACTACCATTCAAAAGTTTGGGATCAGTAAATCAAAAAATGTAAATGGAAATACATTACATTTTCCAAAATTGACAGTAAAGATATTTACAATTTTAAAAAAATTTAGATTTCAAATGAATGCTGTTCTTTTTATCTTTATATTCAAAGAAACCTGGACAAAAATGTATACTGTATAATGATTTCCTCAACAAACACAACTGTTTTCAACATTGATAATAATAAGTAAATATCAAATAAATGTTCTTTGAGCAACAACTCAACATGTGAGTCTGTGACACTGAAGACTGGAGTAATGATGCTGAAAATTCAGCTTTACCATCACATAGAATAAATTACATTTAAAATAGAAAAGTTATTTTAAGTTGTAAATATTTCACAATATTAATGTTTTACTGTATCTTCAAATACATGTGCCTTAATCAAAATCATTAAAAAAAAATCTTACAGACCCCAAACCTTTGAACAGTAGTGTTGGTGTAAATAACTCTTTCTTTTTAAAATAAGCACACGGAAGAAGGTCAGGAAGGATGTGGCCTGAAACAACAAAAAGTCCCTGTTCCTGTAAAACCAGAGTTGGTAGTAGATCCAAATGAGAAAAGGCATCCAGCGATGACGGTGAAATTTGCTTTCGAGGTAAGCCCTACAACCAATGGTCATCTATTTAATGCAATCACGATATTACCATTAAGTGCCTTTTACAATGAGTTAATGAAAATATCATTCTGTGCTACACTCAGGCCCTCACAATCTGCCTAAAGAAACTTTCACAAGACGAATTAAAGTACTTCCAAAAACTAATATGGGACCGATATCCAGAGCGCTTCCGTGATCCCCTGGATGGACTTGATATTGTGAATCTGGTGGATAAGATGCTGGAGATCTGTGATATTGAGGTGTCTCTGAAGATCACTCTGGCGCTTTTTAGTGTCATGAACTTTAAGAAACTGACTGAATATCTGCTAGGACTATGCAAAAGAAGTCAGTCATATTATTTTATCCTCGCTAAAGCATTATAGTGCATTTCAAACAGTTGTCTTAAAGTCTTTCATTTTGATGTTTCAGACGAAGTGCGCTACGAGTTGAAATTGGCTCTGAAGAAGAAGTATGAGACTGTGTATGAGGGTTTTAGCCCACAAGGACAGCCAGTTCCCTTTGAATCGGTCTATACAGACCTTTACATTACGGATGGCATTAATGCATCAGTGAACAGCGAGCATGAGTTCAGATCAAAGATAGAAGAGCTCCAAGAGACTGGTAAAGTGAACAGGAGGCCATTAACCGGAAATGACTTATTTCCCTCTGAGACTACGAGGGCTAGGCACATAAGGTCGGTGTTGTCCAGAGGAGTCCCAGGAAGTGGCAAATCATTTGCAGTGCAGCGCTTCATCCTCGACTGGGCGGATGGAAAAGTCCACCAAGGTGTTTTCTTTCTCATTCCTCTGCAGTTCAAGGAATTGAACCAGATGTTGGAAGGAGAGCATACCCTCATCTCTCTAATCAGCACCTTCTATCCAGAGATGAAGGAAATAGACACTCTGGATTTTGAGGGCTGCCCAGTAATGTTCATATTCGACGGCCTAGATGACACTCAAATCTACTTTAACTTCCGGAGAACAGCATATTGGTGTGATTCGTGCAGGCCTGGGACTGTGCAAGTGTTGATTACTAACCTCATCAGGGGGAACCTGCTCTACAACGCCTTCGTGTGGATCATTTCTAGGGCAGGAGCTCTGGATGTGATCCCACCAGAACACGTCCACCAACTTCTAGAGGTTCGTGGCTTTACCGATGAGCAGAAAGAGGCCTATTTCAGGAAGACGATCGTAGACCGAGACCTTGCTGAGAGGGTGATCGCTCACATCAAGTCTTCTAAGACGCTGTTTATTATGTGCCACTTGCCGTTGTTCTGCTGGGTGGCATCTAAAGTCCTGCAGCGACAGTTTCAGTCTCTTCCACCATCAGGACAGCTGCCCAAAACTCTTACCAATCTGTACACCTTTATGCTGCATCGTCACACTCAAATGTCCGTTGAAAAACTGCAGAATGACCCCACTGAAGAAACCAAAGGACTTACTGCTGATCAGCTGCTCATTAAGCTTGCAAAGCTGTCCTACAGCATGCTTGAGAAGAACGAGTTTCAGATGGAGAAAGAACATTGGGACGAGGTTGGATTGCCGGATTCATACCCAGCCATGGCCTGCACCGGTCTCTGCACTGAGTATTACAGGGAGAAGTACATGATTTACACTGAGAAGGTGAGCTGCTTTGCTCATCCGACCATTCAGGAATACCTCGCTGCTCTTCATGTTTTCTTCTGTTTCAAGAAACATGGGAAGAATATCTTGAGCAGAGCAAGCTGAAGGTCTTAAAGGTTTCCCTGACAGATTTGCTTAAGAGTGCAGTTGACAAAGCATTAAGCTCTAAGAATAGCAACTTCGATATCTTTCTCCGCTTTCTGCTGGGTTTGTCTGTGGAGGCCAACCAGGAGCTGCTCAAGAACCTCCTTCAGATCTCTACCAGTTCTAGCCAGAACGCACGGGAGGAGATGACACGATACATTACTAAGAAAATCAAAGAGGGCCACTTCCCGGAAAAAACTGAAAACCTTAAGCGTTGCATTGATGAACTTAACCCACAACTGTAACACTGGAGTGTTGGATGTCGAACGATGACGAACTTCTGAGAGTGATGCTTTTGCATTGTCTCTTGCCAGATTGAGGTGGTAGAAAAATAATCTGTGAAGAATGTCTATCATCCAGGTCTACATTGAGTGTCTTGCAGTGGCATTTGGATGTGTTTTTTTTTCATAAGTAAAAGACAAATTGTGTGTAAACACTATAAGAATTGTTCAGTCACTTTCTTTGGAGAGTTGTGTTATTGCATTTGGATATTGTTACTGCAGCTTTTGTATTCAATACTGTTCATGGGAATGTTGGTTTAAAGGTACATACATTTAAAGTGAGGATAGTATTAAATGCTTTTATTAGGATTAGTGTTATTATTCCATATCAAACCCAAACATGCATGAAATATTTGTGGTACTTGTCCATAAAATAAAAAATAAAGACCTGCTCAAAAGTCGGTTTTGATGCTTCTTTTTAAAAATAAATTCTTTATTATGCTCATTTTTAAAACACTATCTAGGATAATTTCAACGGCATTTAAATCAAGTCAATATTGACAAATGAGAATATATATATATATATAAATGTTCAAAGAATTAAAAATGTATTCATCAGAATAGTTCTATAACTTAAATGTTGACTTTGAAATTTTTGATGTTTAAAAGCAGCATCTTAATCAAATCAATAAAGACAAATGAGCAACTATTATATATAGTAAGCAAATATTCATGCTAAGTTAGGTTTAAAAATGATTTTAAGTTCACTTTTAAAACCCTCAGGTGCTCTTCGTCACTTCTGACAGGAACATTTTCTGTTTTGAATTTTTAAAAATCAGCTTCATCAGAATAGTACGAAACTTTGTGACTTTTATGGCATTTGGAATGTGAATACACAAAAAAAAAAAAATTGTGGGCATGATTCAAGCAGGCAAAGTGGTCGTAAAATAAATTGTTCACTTTTGCTCTTCGGTCAAAAATGATCGACCATAGGAAATTAATGGGAAAATCGACAAAAACACAAATATTCTCAACAAATCGGCTACGATGTAGAAAAAAAGTGCTCAGCAATGAAGGGGTGAAACTAAAGCATCAATAGTGAAAAACAGCCCTATAAGGCACTTATATTAATTAATTAATAATAATAATAATAAATAAATAATAAAGCTGTAATAAAGCATTCTTGTGTATTTATTTAAAAAAAAAATGTTGCCTGTAACAAAATGCTTTCTCTGTATTCAGGTTTGACTGTAATAATAATAATAATAATAATGCAAAAACCTGTACACTTCACATCAAAATTATTTTTTATTTTTTATAAACCTAGACAAAAAGTATTATTTGAGAACTTCTAAATTTTAATCCACATCTTAAAAGTAGGTAAAAAAACTAGAGAATGTTGTCCAAAAACAACTAGAGAATTTACAAGCCTCTCCATAGAGAGCAATACAGGCATCTAGTGGAAACACCATGAAATTACATGTTTTGTTTTATTTTATTTTTATTTTATATCAACAGATGGCGCTAAACTGACTTTAAAATAGGATTTAAAAGGCCTAATCTGAAATACTGCATTAATTAAAAAATATTTTTAAAGAAAATTAGAAAAAAAACATTTTTTTGTATTATTTTCAATGGCAAAAATTAACCATAATTATTGCATAAATATCAATAATTACTATCAAATCCTCTCAAAATACAAAATATTAATTAACAAAAATAAATCACATTGGTTTTACTGGGGTGGAGGAAGTTTAATTTTTAGATGTCACTTCTGACCTTGAAGATAAGTGATACACCCAAATTAAAAACCTTTAAATGTTATAAATTAACATCCACGTGTTAAAAAATAATAATAAATGCCTGGTTTCACAGACAGGGCTTGGATTAAGCCAGTATTATGCCTTAATTCAATTAGGACATTTAAGCAGCTTTTATAAATGTGTCCTAGAAAAAAGACTTCATCAATGTGCATCTTGAGACAAAACAATGGGAGTGACATATTAAGATATGCTTTCGGTTAAAACACCTCAAACATGCATTTTAGTCTGGGACTAAGCTTAAGCCCTTGTCTGTGAAACCAGGTGACTGTGTGTTAAAATAATACTAATACATCATGTTTTAGTCCTGAGTCAAATGCTGACACTGTTGCTGATCGTATCAGGGCACATGTACGTGTAAGGCACTTGTAGCCCAGTGTTTCTGTCTTTGATGGACTCACTCAAAAAGGACAGCTCTGCTTGATAATCTTTAATCATTTTCTGTGGAGACGTCTGGCAAAAGTAGTCCTCAGGGTATTGCCCAAGTGAAACCTGCATAAAAGATTAGAACGAATTTATAGGGATTTGTGATTATTAACAACAAATGGGATAATCCAATCAGTTAAGTATAAAACGCTCACTAAATCTGATGAAGGTTTGCTCAAGAGCCAAAAGACTGATACTAGATATGCAGAGGTGTTCATGTCAGGCAGAGTGTCCAGCAGGGTGTTTTTGTCTGAGCTTCCCTTAGATGTAGGAGGGGGTCTTTTTAGAGAGCCAGGGGCGTTGGGAAACCAACTTCCATAGTCAAACTAAGTTAAAAAAAAAACATTTTTTAGATCATTACACACCACACACATTAAGTAGAATAATTTTCAGTTTATTTTAAACTTACTTGTCCTGCTCTGAGGGCAGAATGCTGAGCTGAAACTGTGAAGACCACCATGGTTACTAATTTAATTACCTCCTCCACTGTACAAAAACACTGAGGTATTCCTAAATGAGATAAAAAGGAAGATTGATGATGAAAAATATAATGACATCACAGCTATGGCCATATCACTTTACTTACCTGTGCTGCTCTTCTCGAGAAACCCATGAATGAAGATCTCCTTGATCCAGTCCTGGAGTTCAGTGTCCCGCTGCACATCACCGTCACTCTTGTAATAAAACTCCACCATGCTTCTTATAAACCTAGAGATCGATAGCAAAATCACCAAAATCTTGTATTTGGCACACTGAAGAATGCTTTCAATATGCCATGAAAGAAACGTAATTATGCAACAATTACTCATTTATGATGCCCCAGATCTGAAGTCCATCATCTCTGTAGAAGAAGTTGGGAATAGATTCCAGACCACGGTCACTGATGTCTTCAAGAAGGCAGAGAGAGCTGTAGGTCAGGTCTGAGAGCGCCTTCTTCATGAGATCGGTCATCCCTTCATCTCCAATACTGGTATTCTGAAGTGATAATGATTTGCAAGTTATTGTGTTCATTAAAAAATAAATGAAAATAAAAATGTCCTAAGTCAATACCTGAGTGACAGCACCTTTAGGACCGAGAAGTCTGTCCCGAATAAGGGTGTTTATCTGGAGGGTATAACGTGTGTGTGGCATCAGCAACTATGAGAGAATCACAAATATGAAAATGAGTCATGATGATTTTAAAGAGGACCTATAATGCTTTTTTACATTTTCAACTTTTTTTAGTGTGTAATGTTGCTGTTTGAGTGGTAATGGTAAGGGGCGTGAAATTTCTGAAACACGTTCAAAGTTGTTGGCCAATCAGAATACACTGGCCCAGCCGACCAATCAGAGCATATGACACTTTTCGGAAGGAGTGGCTTCAGAGACACAGGAACGAAACAGAGTGTTACTGAAAGAATGGGGAGAGTGGTGCTGCAACAATGTGAAAAATAAGTGCTTTGCCAAGAATGAAAAACTAATCTAGTAGACCCCAAAAACAAAATCAAGACTTTGTAAAAGGGCATAATAGGGCCTCTTTAATACATCAGATCTTGAGACTCTCTGTAAAGGTTTTGCTCATCCAGGTTATGGCAGAATGTCAGGTATTGTACTGAATTCTTTGAGCTGTAATGTATATTTCTTTGGTCCAAGTGTGTTAATACTCAGAAGTATTAAAAAAGGTCCTGTAAACAAATGAGCTGTAACTGACAGTCTCTCGAGTACCTTATGAATCGGGTGAGCTGCCGAGAGGTTCCTTAGTAGCGACACTGTAAAGGCCTCAGCCAACAGATGGGTGCGCAGATAGTAAGATGCCTGATGCTCAAGACAGTCTGCGTTCCTCACATAGAGTTTGGCAAGCTGCCAATCATACTCACAGTCGCTAGGCAGGAAAACTGGATTGTCGTCTGACGCCTGTTGCTGCAACTGACACAGCAATGACAGACCAAATGGGAATCACAGTAAATCATTTACTATAAAATTAACATTACATACTCAGCAAGGTTAAGAAAAGATAAATAATCTTCAAGGTTGGTTTATTTTTTTGTTTATCTTACTGGCCATGTCTGTCACACTAAAACAAAAAAATGTAATCAGCATATGTATTATCAACGAAGTATTGTCAAACAAAACGAAGGCTAGCTCGACCCCCCCCCCCTCCTCCTCAAAAAATAGAAAAATAATCTTTAGTCATATATACTTTTAAAAATACTGATTTAGAAAATCTTCAGGGAAAAATTAAGAAAAGATTTTCTTCAGGGAATTCGTGTTTGTCGTCTTTTGTGTGTTTGTTCTTAAGTCAGTAAAACCCAGCAAATACCTGAATAGCAATAGGCAGAAGTTTGCCCATTTGGTTCTTGTACAGCAGACACAGTGGAGCCGCAACATACTGCTGCTTCCCATTGACGACTTGAGCTGGTAAATCTGCCAGTCTTTTATAGTCACATAAGAATATGTTTCCTTGCTGTTGGGTTAAAAAAAACAACCAATTGATAGTTTATGTTGTTGAGACAACATTCATATTGAGAAAGCAAGAAAGCAGATTTGATATTGTTTTACCTTCATCTCTTGAGTAAGAGAAGTTCCACTCCCAAGAAAAGGCTGCACCATAGCATCATTAACAGCAAAGTTCAGAGGAAGCTCAGTGCATCGGCGGAGCATCATTGGATTTGGGCCATTTAAGAGCTGGTATCCAAAAAATTCATCATCCATCCAGTGCAGCTGCACATATTCTATTCAAAAAAGGATTGCAACGACGAAACTGACAGATTATTTCAGTTTTACTGCACTCGGCATCTGATGTGAACATATCTGTGTAACAGATCACTTTAGCAGCTATCATACCAGAGATAGTGGTTCTGGATGACCAAAAGGCACTCTTCATGTCTTCCATATGAACCCACTGATCAGGTTTTTTCACCAGCTTCTTCATTTTGATCTCACCAAGCCTGGAAGATAAATTCATCATTGATGTAAAGAAGTGACCAGGCAGGATATACTAATACCTATAATAATAATAATAATAATAATACAACCCCATTTCCAGAAAAGTTGGGACATTTTATAAAATGCAAGACAATCAAGAATCTTTTTTGTTAATTCTCTTTCCATTTTATTTATCTGACAAAAGTACAAAGAGAAGATTTTCAATGTTTTCACTGATCAAATTAATTGTGTTTTTTTTGTAATATTAATATATATATATATATATATGAAACATTTCAAAAATTTTGGGACAAAAGAAAAATAAAAGTGAAAAGATTATAGAATATCCAAGTTAAACTGTTTTTAAACAGTCCACAATGAGCAGGTGAATTGGTTATTGGATGAGGGTATCATATTTATGTCTAAAAGTAGCATCCACCAAAATTCCTGTGAGTTCTCTGGGCCTAATCTCATCTCAGATGGTCCAAAAGACATATGAAATGTGTGTGGTGGTCAGATGAGTCCATGTTTAGATTGAAAAATGGACATTGAGTTCTCGGTCCCAAAGACGAAAGGGACCATTCAGACTTTCATCAGCGACAGGTTTGTAAAAAAAAAAAAAAAAAAAAAAAGGCAAACATCTGTCATGGTATGGGGGTGCATCAGTGCAAAAATCAGACAAATGATGATCAAAAGAAAAAGAATCAGACAATGATGACCACAGACTGTTGAGCAGCTGTCTTGTATCAGGTGAGATTACGCAAAAATTCCACAAAAACATAAAAATTCCAAAATTGCAATTACAATCCTCAATTCCCAAACGATTAAAAAGTGTAATTTAAGGAAACGTGATGTGACACAGTGGTAACAATGCCTCTGCCCCAACTTTTTTGGAGTGTGATGCAGCCATTAAAATCAAAATTGGCTGATTTTAAGTTGGTCAGTAAAAACATTGGAAATCTTCTTCTTTGTACTTTGTCACTTAAGATAAAAAATAATTAACAAATCACAGATTCTTGATTTTTTTGCATTTTACAAAATGTCCCAACTTTACTTGAAAACGGGGTTGTAGGTTAGGAGGAACCTTACGCAGTTGAGCTGTTGAAAGCTGAATCCATGTCTTTAGTGAAAGAGAAGCGGACCACTGAGGAAGAGACAGGGGCTCCTGAAAACACGTACACTGTGGGAGACCTGTTTTAAACTCAGTCCACCTCGAGGAAAAGCAAAGATACACAAACACATGTAACAATGAGGAGGGCGCAAAATTATCGCAAAGACAAATCTTGGTCGTGTAAACTTACTGGTACACTTGTTTGTTATGCTCCATCTCTTTTTTTCTGTGCTCTTTCACTTGTGAATATTTTTCGTCATAGATTTGTGTAGCTGTCAGACATTATAAAAGTAACAGAAAGTTACTGAAGTCAAGTTTGACAGAAAATCCCAGTCAGAATAGATTTACATTACAGTTTAAAAGTTTGCGGTCAGTAAGATTTTTTAAATGTTTTTGAAAGAAGTCTCTTATGCTCACCAAGGCTGCATTTATTTGAACAAAAAAGCTCAAAAGAACAACATTTATTTGGAACAGAAAACTTTTGTTACCTTATAAATGGTATTACTTGCACTTTTGATCAATTTAATGCATCCTTGCTGAATAAAGTATTATTTCTTTTTTTAATCTTACTGACCCCAGACATTTGAATGGTATGTATGTAAAATATGAATGGTTACAACAATGATAATAATGATATTTATAAATAATAGATATGCAAACCTTTGGCCTCTCGCAGCTCAATCACTTCACCCTCTGCCATCCAGCGATAGCATGGGAAATGGATCACATCCTTCTCGGGGGTTCTTACTTTTACCAGAGAGCAGAACCAGTCATTCTCTGGCAAGAACATGAAATTATCTTTCTCAAGTTTGATAAGCAGCAGGTAGCCGATGGTGAACCTGGTTGTCACGTTGTACTTTACTTTCTTGGTAAAAAAAAAAAAAAAAAAAAAAAACAATACTACAGTTAGAGAAACTGATGGCTCATTTCAGTCAGATATTTCCTGTGCACATTTTAATTTTGAAAATTTTATATATAATATATATCTCACCATCCCAGTCTTAAAATCTCTTCCAAAGCTGTCAAGCTTGGTCCGCTCACTCTCTCCATGTGTGCCAATTAGAGTAATGAATATTTTGTCAAAAGTGCTCGCGTGGGTCATGGAGCCTGTGGTAACCTCTACTTCATATATGGCTTCCATGGCTCTGAAAAGGAATACAGAGGTTTAGTACTTGCTCTTGATTTTTAATCAAAATCATATTCCTATCCAGTAGGCACTATTTGTTTTACATTACAATACCTTAGTCTAAAAATGTCACAATGCTTATACATTTTACATTTAGGGATAGTTCGCTCAAGCACACACAAGTCATATAATTTACTCACCTTTATATCGTCCAAACCCATAGGGTTCAAACCTGTTTTCAAAAATGACTTCATTTTCTGTGCGATTAATGAAGATATTTAGAAAAAAAAGTGTTTTTGTCCATAATATAAGTAAATTGTAAACAAAACGGTTTGGTTATATCAACATTCTTCAAAATGTATTATATCATGTTCCACAGAAAAAAGTCAAGCGGGTTTGGAAAAACATGAGGGTAAAAATATTTTTATAAAATATTCATTGTTGTTTGGACTAACCCTTAAAAAAATCCAACAACAAATAAATTAAAAAAATCGAATTTTCTGTTTTATAATGTATCTCTGCTTTTACTCTGTTTTACACAGGACGAGAGCAGCAAATATACACTTGCGTCGCGCCGCGCCGACGACAAGTAGGTAGACGATGCGTCCGGCGTGGATTATAAGCATAAACCTCACTAAATGAAGTGTAATATTACAGTATATATGTATATTTAGCATATATTTTCAAAGAAAACATACCTGAGGTAAATGTGCAAGCAGAGCCTGAGAGAGACAGTTGAGTCATATGAGGGAAGACCTAAAGCCTAGCAGGACCCTGCCAAACTGGATTCTCCAATAGCGAAAAGCTCAGGCAAATCGAGCTGCAGGTGAAACTAATAATACTGGTTGTAGCCTACCATAAAAGGACATTCCTGTAGTGTGTATTTCCCAATCATTGACTTCTGCCCAATATAAAAAAGACATTACATGTAGGTGTTTTAGTTGTGCATGTTTTAAATGTTTTACAAATTCTTTGAAACAGGAACTGTTTTTTTGGTTTCTTTGAACCCTTCTTCTTGGAATTCAATTTGTGAATCATTGTTAGTTAGTTGTATAGCACCAAACATGCAGACAGCAGTTTGTTTGTTTGTATAAGATAAACCAACTCATAATCATCCTTGATCCTTCAATAATAATTTCTTATGTCAGGAAATAGTACCAGCAAAGACCAACAGCTCATTTTATTTTTGTCAAAGAGTACTGATCAACATAATGTAGGATCAGTTCACTGTTGGGTGGAATATCTGTACGAATTAGGCTTGACCATCATGATTGACATTTTAAACCAAGTTTATTTGTTATTACAGTCATGAAGATATATCCAGTTATACGCAGCAGTCATAATAATTATTGTTTCTTCTTTACGACATGTGCACAGTCATATTTGCCCCTGACCACCTTGAGTTTGACCCCTGGTAAGTCCTGTGTCCTCCCTCCTTTCACCAGCACCACATTGTGCTCCTGGAGGTTGTGTCCTTCTCCTGGGATGTACACAACGACTTCTTGACCATTGGACAGACGTACTCGTGCACACTTGCGGTTTGCCGAGTTGGGCTTCTTGGGTTTCCTGATCATGGTCTTCAGAACTACAGCTTTGAGCTGTGGATGTCCAAAAGTGGCACTGATCTTTGGAAGAGGTGGGGGAGGTCTGCCCTTACGGTGCATCTGATTGAGAGTGGCCATGGTTCTGGTGAAGATTGGTCCAGACCAGAATGGTACAGATTGCGATGCTGACAAAATAATATAGTAAAACTGGCATCATTCATTTTAATTACTTATTTCAAAACCATTTCAATTATTTATTTTAAGTTAATCAAATATGATGGTGCAAAGACTCACCCTGCAAAACAGACGAGAGCATTGGTCTCAGACTTCCAAGAAAAGACATTCTTAATTCATCTGTATGAACAGCTGCAAAATCGAATCATACGATGTGTAAAGTTATCATCTCAGTTTAACTGTGGAACTTAATGAAACACACTGTGACAGTGTACAATTATTATTTTTATGTTTAATTTACCTGTATGTACGTTGCGTTAAAACAAAGTAGCGGACGTTTCTTATGTGCTAACATTAGTTTTCAGTCAGAAGAGGAAAGAGGACGAATTATTTCACCCTCACACAGTTATGTTAGCGACATGCACGTCGCCATGTTGAAAATACGTCATCATCGACCCGGAGGAATCTTCCTCGATCCCAGACTAGTGACGAGCTCTATACTGAACCGCCTAATACTGCCATCTAGTGGATGGGTTTTCACGATTACATGTCGTAAATCCCATAGACATCATATTTGATGTCCATGTCTATGGTAAATCCGGTCAAATATTTTTTTATTTAGATATACACAGAGCCATATAGGATACTGCTTCACTCTCTATATGGCTCTGGATATAGGCCAACATTAAGACATGAAATTAATACAAAACGGCTTGATTAATATAATTCACAATTTATATCACGAACATGTCTAATATTATGAATTATAAGCTATTGTTATATTATTTGTGGGGTTCAAAGTAAAAAAAAAATGTCTGTGGTGTTCAAGAAAAAAACTGAAATTCTTGAAAAATAAAAAAGGAAATGTTGTAATACACGCATAAGTTTATCTTTTATCTTTTATTTTTTATTTGTTTTCTTTTTCTTTTATTAAGCAGTGAAACAACTGTATTCTAAAATATAATTAAAATCTAAAATAAAATCATTACACATTTATTTAACATTTCAAACATTAAACATTTCAAATTCAGCGTGTAACCAACCAACACATAGCTTAATTTCGTTGACATGCAGAAAACCAAACAGAGATGACCTCTTTATTTCCTCATGTTTTGTTCATGACAGTTGTAACCATAGACATAATAAATACATAGACGCCCAATAATTTGGTTATTTGTCTGTTATTAATAAGGTTACATTTGCTGAAGAGAAAAACAGGGACATAATTAAAACATTCTGTACTATTCCCAATAATGACCACTGAACGTCAGCATTGAGCAGTCTTTACAGCAGATTCTACTGACAAATCAAAAAGAGACATTAAATAAAAACTTGTTGGTGCAATGCAGATCATCGTGAGAGGTGGACAACTGAGAATAATAATAATAATTTGCTACATCTATATAGCACTCAACGCGCTTTGGAAGGGAGGAATCTCCTCAACCTCCACCAATGTGCAGCATCCACCTGTATGATGTGTCAGCAGCCATATTGGTGGAGAGGAGATGTCATAAAGCCAATCAGTATGGGGATGATTAGAAGGCCATGATGATGGACAGTCAGGACAGAGGCCAATGGGCAAAATTGGCCAGAATGCCGGGTTACACCCTTACTCTATTTTCTAAAGACATCCTGGGATTTTTAATGACCACAGAGATTCAGGACCTCAGTTTAATCTCACCCAAAGGATGGGGCTTTTTGATAGTGTAAGACTGGAAAACTGGTTGGAGAGATAGACTTTGACCACTGGTCGATGAAACAAAGGATCTTGCTGGAAATTTACATTTGACTTCCCCCCTCTTCCCCTGAGACAAAAAGTCTCACCTCATCTGCATTTCATTCTCTCTCTCAGTAACTCCTAAAACTCACATAAGAATATATATGGTTAAATATGAATGAATATCATCAAGTTTGATACATGTTTGGTATTATTTGAAATGTCTCAGTGTGACTGGTACAAATGTCTCATTCCCAAAGAAGTAAATCAAAAGTTAATAAGGTCTTAATAGTTTAGAGATAACTGGCACACAAAGGAATGTGGTCTCTAGCCTACCCCCAAAAGGTGTGAACCTCTGAATGCAAATATCCATGGTTAGCCTATATAATGAAACGCAGCGAGAGCTCAGGGCTGTTTTCTGTATTCAGATTAGCCCGTGAGCTTGGCTCACGTAGCCATACAATGTTGGGTAAAGGATTTTCCTCTTTGTTCTAGAACATTTGATGGTTTGTATTGATTATCTTTCAATTGATTATGGAATTGTAATAATACATTTACCTGACATAATAAATTGTTATATTTGATTATTCTAACAAACTTTGACTTTATTTTCATTGGAGTTAAAAGGAATAGTCAAACATTAACGTATACTTAATGATACACAGACATCATTAAAAACCTTTTCATTTTATGGAGTCAGATGAAACGAGTTAATACATAAGATAAAATGTATCATTTAATTAAAATCTCTTTGCCATGAGAAAAGACGGAACACTGCGTGAGACCTTCACCTCTAATCGATACCGCAATTGGATCGAATTAGACGGCCTTACAAAATGGTGACCCCGGGACGTGATGTCGCAACAGATGGATTTCGCGAGCAACGTCTTTTCCAGCAAAGTATGGGGATCTTAAAATCAACACGAGGTTTGAACATCTTCTCTTTCTTCTGCCGCTGTGGTAAGTCAACTTTTTCTTCCCTTTTGAGAAGTGTTGAGAAAATGTTGTTTGCATTGTAACGGGTCGGAAAGCCCTTTGTTTAGTCCGGAACTGAAATACGTGAGGACGTGATAGCGGCAGTGCAGATGAAGAATGAAAACCCTTGTTAATAGATTTTAAAGATATCCTTGTTTGCCCACACAACAAGAAACAAAACCTAAAATTGGAATAAACATCTTCCAAATTATATTCTGGTACTCGATGAAGATCTGTAAAATTAGAGCCTAAAAGTTTTGGAATCAGCATGTTTTCTCCATTGTTGTATTGGCTTTGTTTGAACAAACTAGCACCACGTGGTGGTGGAAATGAGCAAACAACAGAAAAGAAATTTCTAAGTTTGTAAACAATCGGAAGACATGTGATTTTATAAACAAAAAGGCAAATTTGAGAAAACAGGACGAGATTTTTTACAGGCTAAACCTTAGGATAACACTAAAAAGGATAACACTAAATGCTACTGTCCATGTTGTTTCCAAAATGCTCAAGGCTAATGCTAAATGCTAATGACCATGCTGCTTCCTTAGCCCTTTTGTGTCACCGGCCCACCGGTGGGCCAAAGCCACATTGAAAACATGATTATCTCTATATGGCATTTGAAAGCTTACACGTTAACACCGATGGGATTAAAAAGCATGCAATAATTCTGTTGATTTTCTCAAATTTGGAATTGTGCTGAACACATTGTGATCATAGAACACACTTTAGTTGTTTGTGCTACAGCATGCACATAGGCTAAATTTAAGTTTATTCATGAAGCACAGGATTGCTTTACTGTAAGTGTGTTTGTATCACTTAGGTAAAGGCTGTAGATGTTGTATTCTAGGCCGTGTGTCCTGTTAACTGAATTAAACACGTGTGTGTGTCTATGCTAAATTTGGTGACTATAATGTGATTCACAATTTGAATTTGAAAATCAGAAACAGTGAACGCGCATCTGATTAATCCTGAAACAAAAACCCTTTTCATATCAAAGCTAAAGGGAACGAAATTCCCCCAAATATAAATTGGAATATGTGTGATAATCCTGTCCTGTTTACATTATGGGCCGAAAAGGTCAAGCCTACACTGGACAAACTCAGTAAAAAAGGTCTTAACATTGACGGTACTGATAATGAAATTTTCACTTGGTGGAAAACAGTGGGTAGTAAGCAGAAAAAATCAAAACATGATGAAGTAATTGAAGCTTTAAACTTCATAAGCTATAAACGGCTAGATAAGTCAACAAAATTTCTATCTTCGCTTATGGATGTTAAATGTGAAGAAGTGCATTCTAAAAATGCAGAGGCAAAAATGTCTGAGACAAAGATTCAAGATCTGCAAACACAGCTAGATAAATTACTATCTGAGCAGTTAGCCATGACGGAAAAGTGTAAAAATCACAAATACACCATTGCAGATCTTAAGGCTAAGCTAAATGCTAAAACGTCCAAGTCTCCCAAAAAGCTCAACAGTGATGGGACTAAAAATTTGCATTTCTTAGAGGAGGCAGCCTGCTCTAACAATCATGTATCTTTTCAGACAGATGAAGCATGTGATAAATTTTTGAGAAGAGTGCCTGTTTCAGCCTTCAAGGTGATACGGCACCCAAACGGCACAGAGTCAAGCATTCGGCGTCCTTTAACGGTAACTGAATGTAAACTGTTTAAAGCAGAGATCGGACCATTCCCTTTAAAAGGGCCATTCGAACCATGGTGGCGACGCATTGTTAGTCTAAAACATGCATTTCAGCTCGAACCAAAAGACATTTGGCAAATTGTTATCAGCTCAATTCCAGATGTTCTGATCTATAAGATACCACAGGCATTGATGACAGGCACCATTGTGCAATCAACGTATCAAAATGAGCCTGAGAGTGAAATCTTTAATAGACTAAAACAATGCCTTCGTGATCTACGTGGTTGTAGTCCTGTTGGATGGGAATTGATTTTCAATCGGAAACAGAGTACGGAAGAATCGTTTGAGACATATGCAGAAGATATGTTTGAACTTTTTGAGGAGTATTCAGGAATTGAAGGTGTTAACCACAACAACGTAACTCTCCTTGAATTACTGCTTACAAATGCAGGGCCGCGTGTACAGCAATCGCTCACGTATGGAGCTTCTCCAGCACAAAATACATTCGAAGGTATTGTTAGCTGGGCAACAAGACTTGAGTCACGCAAACAAATACTTTGTGAAGTAGCTGTGTTAGAATGTCATGAAAATGATCCATTTGCAGGAGGATCCAGAAAGCCACACTCTAGAAAACTGAACAGATTCTGTAATTCCTGTCACAAAACAGGCCATACAGAGGAAAAGTGCTGGACACTGGGGAGAGGAAGACCTCCACCCTATTTCATAAAACGCAGACAATCACACTCAGACGACTCTAACCAGCGCTCTGCAAGCAACCAAAGCTCAAATGCATCTAAAAATCTTTCTGATCTAACAACTTTGGTCACTCAAGGCCTTCAGCTATTAGCGTCATTTGCTAGTCGGGTAGCAGCCCAATAGCAAATAGCTTAATAGTTTAAAATCAAAATATATTGAATTCATTCAATCTGTCACATTTTACCTCTCCACTCTATGGGAGCTGTTTCGCATACAAAATTTGTAAATGGTTACGTTTGAATTAATTCTGAATGACTCTGAAAGACTGTTTTTTCCCTGGATAATTGGATTTGTATATTTCCACATCTTTCGCGCCAGATTAGCGAGGGCTAATATCCAATACCATTTTAAGTGTACTTGAATGAGGGGACAAGTTATTTCCAACTAGAATCAGCAAACGCTATTTAATCAACCTAGGTTTGGGTGTGTCCATATCCACTGTTTTAGGTCAGTGATCGCTTTGGATAAACGTGCGTGGTTTAAAGACCACGGGCTTGGCCTAAAGCCATTTTAAGGGAAGTTGAGTTGATAAACTGTCCTCTTTCTTGGTGGTCAATCGTCCCTACTGAAGTGACACATTGATTTAAGTTCTAGAGGAGGCATTCAAGGGGACTTGTAAAGTTATCTCTGATTGCACGTATGAATGCGGCAGATCCCAGATATTTAGTCAAATTACCTCTGAATTGGTTATTGGAACTGACGGGGGTGTGTCGTGCGGCCTTGAGAGAAGGACTGCAGAGCGATATAGCTTCCTGATCTGAGCGGATAAACGAAAATTAAGAGTTCAAAAGAATAAACAAACGTTAAAATGGCCACTTGGCTTTCTTATAGTCTTTAAAAAGACTAGATGAAAAGAAAAGGTATTCGAAACCTACCAAACAGAAAAGGAAAACAGCAAATGTACATCTTATCAGCCTGAGCCAGAAAGCCTTTTCATATCCAAATGTATTGACATGAGAACAAACAGAGACTCTTCGGAGACCAGACATAAAATAATTGCAGTTATATTCTTAAATATGATATAATTGTATTATAACTCAAATTATAATACACATTATATTGTAATCGCCACACCAAGCAGGGCATTAATTAGAGA
Organism: Chrosomus eos; assembly: GCA_036326025.1. Taxonomy (NCBI): domain Eukaryota; kingdom Metazoa; phylum Chordata; class Actinopteri; order Cypriniformes; family Leuciscidae; genus Chrosomus; species Chrosomus eos. The sequence goes on from CM070834.1 coordinate 20,206,861, forward strand.
ATTGTGACATTAATCCTTACAATTCGATTTCCTTGAGCTACTACCCAGTGCCAAAAGGGCGGACGGAGGTGTGCTTTTATTTTTTGCATTTAAAAAACACTCTCAGAAGTGTGGCACAGGTAATAGCAAACTGATCAAGGACGCATATTTACAAGGAGGGTGTGAACTAAACATCAGACAGACCACAGCGTTTTGCAGGTAACTAGAGACCTGCACTAACCAAATGTGTGAACGACACCATGAACTAATTCATGCCCACAGATCTGGCTGTAATGAAAGCAACTTGTAAAACCCGAAAACTGGGATCTCTAATGCTGTGACACAGCAGACTGTGAAGGCTCGAATGCCAGAGCAGCTTTAAGGTGTCACACACTGCACTGAAGCAACAGCAATAATTCAGACCTGGTCAATGAAAACTTGGTTTCATGTGACAGCTGGAATTAAAATTGCAATGGACATGATAATGGAGCAAGCAAAAGAATTCCACATGTCTGAATTTGAAACTGTTGAAAACATCAGAATTAACTGTGGTTCTCTCTGCATTTGTTTCTGTCAGGTTTACTTCTACAATTCCTCGGAGGACGGATGCCAGGACGGGCCGGACCTCAAGATTGTTAGAACATAACCTGAGACTCGGGAGATGGGTGAAAAGACAATTCAAGAGGCCATTTACATCTCACAGTAGCACATCACTACATTAGCATGGCCTCCCAGTTTAGAACTGGAACTAAATTTGCAACACAATTGTTATAGATTATATTCCACCCATCTCCTAGACATGAACACTGAACGCACTCCTCCATCACTACACCTTCGCATCATCATCACCTGGAATAGATCCAAGTCTATCCAGGCTGAACACTACACATCATGAGAAGATAAAGATGACGTAGAGTCCAAAAGTGTCACTTCACTAAAGATCTATTGTGCATCTTCACACTAACAGATCCAGATAGCTTCAAACACATAGGATGGGAAAGCGGATCCCATGATGACCGTCTAACAGAGACACACATAGCATACGCTATTCACAACACTCTGCCAACTCATGTGAAAACACTGTAATATACATATGAATGGCTACAGTCACAAATCAATGATGCAAAAACAAAATTAAAGCAGAGGCAGACCTGCTATTACATTTCAAAATGTTTAAACTTTCTGATTGTTATTGGGGTGGTTGGCAAATCATAGGGCCCATGATTTCTCAACAAACCACTAATAACAAAAACATCAAAAATAACAAATAGATCTGAAGTGTGAGCGCTTCAATCAATTACAGAATATTACAATTTAACACTGTCATTGACTGTGACTCATAGCCAAAAAACACACACACACTCTCTCCCTCTCTTTCTCTCACACAAACTCTCACACTCACACACAGACACGCCACACACACCCTCACACAAACACACACTCTCTCACACCTGTTGCAAGGAATGAACAATCTCCATTCTCGTATGACTAAACATGTTCCAAGTCACTCCTTATATCTGCATAAGTGGCTTGCATTGGAAAATTCCTGAACAAACACTGATTATTATATACATATGCATTTATTGAATAGTATTGTTGTTATTACATGACTTCTTGATCCACAGAATCTATTTCATTGCTTTGATTACACTGACCTCTTGCTGCATTTCCTTTGTATAATTCAGACCAAAAAATATATATATATATTTAAGAATTGGATATTTAATATGAGACATCCTTACCATCAGGACCTTGAGAAAAATATGAGACAGATGTACCATTCACACTTGCTGACAAGAACATGGTATTTTACATTGAACATGACATGATTTTGTTTTGTTGCATTATGCGTTTCTATGCATTTCTTCACGAGTTCAAGTTCATATGTGCTCAATCGTAAAGCGGACATTTAAGATGCTTTTCAGATGTCTCACACAAGGCAGTGTGAAGCCAAGAAGAGCCCCTTCACCCACTGAGGTCTGTCCAGACAACCGCACCGCTGGAGGTGACAGGATTGGTCAAGAAGGGACAGATTATCGCCCTGGGGAAGGTGCCAGAGAAAGGGAAGTTTCTCCATGAAGGAATGACACGTCAACTGAACAAGTCAAAAGGTCCAGATTGACTCTATGAACTTTGCTCACATCACTGGAACACCAGAAGAAAGCCTGAACACCTCATCCACCTGCTGGACTCATGCTACATACACCTGGTGAGACCAGGTGTTCTGCAGGTGAACACAGCCCTATGGGTTTCTACAGATGATAACATTGCAAAGACAATTTGAGTTACATCTCAAGGATTACAACAAACGTCTTACTGTGACCCCGTAAGTGTTCATCCGAATGTGACCCACGGGATCAAGGAGGGAATCTGTAAGACTGGAAAACTGGTTGGAGAGATAGACTTTGACCACTGGTCGATGAAACAAAGGATCTTGCTGGAAATTTACATTTGACTTCCCCCCTCTTCCCCTGAGACAAAAAGTCTCACCTCATCTGCATTTCATTCTCTCTCTCAGTAACTCCTAAAACTCACATAAGAATATATATGGTTAAATATGAATGAATATCATCAAGTTTGATACATGTTTGGTATTATTTGAAATGTCTCAGTGTGACTGGTACAAATGTCTCATTCCCAAAGAAGTAAATCAAAAGTTAATAAGGTCTTAATAGTTTAGAGATAACTGGCACACAAAGGAATGTGGTCTCTAGCCTACCCCCAAAAGGTGTGAACCTCTGAATGCAAATATCCATGGTTAGCCTATATAATGAAACGCAGCGAGAGCTCAGGGCTGTTTTCTGTATTCAGATTAGCCCGTGAGCTTGGCTCACGTAGCCATACAATGTTGGGTAAAGGATTTTCCTCTTTGTTCTAGAACATTTGATGATTTGCATTGATTATCTTTCAATTGATTATGGAATTGTAATAATACATTTACCTGACATAATAAATTGTTATATTTGATTATTCTAACAGACTTTGACTTTATTTTCATTGGAGTTAAAAGGAATAGTCAAACATTAACGTATACTTAATGATACACAGACATCATTAAAACCTTTTAATTTATGGAGTCAGATAACGAATAACGAGTTTATACATATGAGAAAATGTACTGCATTCAACCCAAAATACTTTGTCATGAGAAAAGACGAAACACGTGTGAAACCTTCACCTCAAATCGAACGCCGTATTTGGATCGATTTTGGAGGACTTACAATAGTATAGTGTCCCCTGCGTTAGGACCCACACAGACCACAGGGTGAGCACCCCCTACTGGCCTCACTAACACCTTTTCCAGTAGCAAAGTTTTCACATGAGGTCTCTAATCTAGGTACTAACCAGGCTCAGCCCTGCTAGCTTCAGTGGGTGGGTGGGCTAGCTAGGGTGATATTGCTGCTGGCTATGAACATATGCCTGGGGATGAGGAAGCCGCTAAAGCTGCAATAACCTTTCAAAATAATTCTTACTTTAAAGCTTTTTGTTTTGTTTACTTACTTTGCAAAATTTCTTCCAATAAAGTTTAATAGTTGAGAAAATTGTTCTTTCTGACATTGCACCATGGCATTAGAGCTTATGTTTTGTTCCTCTTTGAATTGTATAGACAATGTAGGTGGTTGTTTTCATCGTATTTTCCAGAAAACAAGACGAGAGCATCTTCATTTTTGCATTTCCATTATGATTTAAGTGGGCACGGGCTGTTTGTGTGGACATATCTGGAGGATGGGTGAAGAGCGAGAGAGCAGAGAAGGGAGAGCTCGTCTACCGTTAAAGAGGTAAGGGTGAGTCATATAGAGAGAAGGTCCTAATGAATGGGACGATCTGAATGAATAAGCACAGATGTGTGAAAGAGGGAGGATGAAAATAAATCCAGCTGACTGATTGGAGGAGTGGGAGGAAAGCAGGATGAATAAGCACCTAGAAGTCCTTGTGCACCTTCCAAGCACTCCCCATTCCCTCTTCTTCCTCCTCTTTTCAGTCCGGGGCTATTTTTATTCCTCTTCATTGCTGAAAGCACATCATTCTCACAAGGACAGGAAGACATGAGACATGACAAGACATGAGAGAATTGTATTCAGATGAAACTTCGGATGGAGGGTATTTCTGGACATGGGGGGGCGGTAAAGTTGGCCCTTGGTCCCGTGTGGGAGGGTCAGCGCTGCACCGGACGTCGGACTCAATGAAAAAGGTGCATAACTGGATAATTGACAAGCAAACAATGGTTTAGGGGCACCGGAGGTGGAGATTGCGAAAGGAAGAAATCTCTTCCCCTGGCAACAAGAGATAAAATGGAAGCAGATATTGAAAGGCAGGAAAGGCCATATAGGGTATTATCATGAGCTTCCAGGTATAATGGGAAAGTGTAGGCTGACTATTCACTGTACAGCATGGGTTCGGAGGACATATATGTGTGTGTGTGGGAGGCTGATTGTCTCCACTTTGCCTCTGAGTCAAGAGCATACGTCAGGAAAAACAGATAGCACCTCATCATCTGCGTCAGTCGGTCCTGGGAAACCATGGCGACACACTAAAAAGGCAGTGAATGAAAGGGGTGAGAGGGGAGGGAACAATGGAGGGGGCCGCAACAATGAACACACACAGATGAACCTCGCTTTGATGCATTTAATTGACTCTCATATACATATTTTGAAAACAAGAGAGCATCGGATTCAAGGATATTCTTTGTGGAAACAAGAAAAGATGAGACATCGAATACATTCTTAAAAGTAATAAACCTTCCAAAAGGAGAGTTTCACAGCAATGCCATAGCATATAAGAACCATTTTGGGTTCGCCAAAAAACCTTTTCTTAGTGTGATGAACCTTATTTACACTTTTGATGTTTTAAAGTTTCAATGTAAGGTTCTGCACTGAACCTCCGATGCCAATAAATAACCTTTATTTTTAAGAGTGTAAGCAAATCCTATAAAACATAACGTCTGGAAATCTCATAAAGGACAAAACATAAAGGAATACTGTTTATTATGAAACATTTCTATGGTTTTCATGCACTGACATAATGAAAGCAATTAGAAAGAGAATACTGTAGGTAGGAATCAATCCTCTACTTGACCGTAGAACTCTACGATGACTTAAAAGATACAATAGATGTTATGCGGAGCGCCCAGCGTTCAATCAGGAAAACAGGTCTAATCATTTCCGCTTTTCACTTCCGTACACATCTGCAGTGGTAGGTGATCTCTGAGGTAACTGTTCATTTTCACTTATTATAATAAAATTCTTATTTCTGATCAAACATTAGTGTATCTGTTTTAATTAAAATGTCACGGATGTTGAAATATCAGAAACGGGAACATCCGAACAGCAGTTTTTGTTGTGCTGATCTGCTCTGTGTCGGGGAAAATTAACTCTGGGGTAAGTTTCCACCAGTTCCCAAAGGATAAGTCAGTCAGGGCGATGTGGGTCCGAAACATTAGGCGTGATAATTTCGTTATAAGGAGACACACCACTGTCTGCAGTCGCCATTTTATGCTTAAAGATATAATTGAAGGGGGTCGATGCCATTTGAGACCCGGGGCGATTCCGGTGTTGTTCGCCTGGAACAGCATTCATTCATTCACCACATTTGTCATTATTCTAACAATGTTTTAGAAATCTGAAACACCTGCCAGAACAGCAGTCGACATTAGACCTACAGTCGACACATTAGAATAATGAATTGTGAATAAATGAGGCGTAAAACTTAAAATCCCTTGTCTAAAAGAGTAGTCGGGGCTCTGGACGTCTGTTTGGCCATACTGTGTACATCGGAAATTGATATTAGGGGTAGCTCCTGTAAACACCAGAAGGTCGCCATTACTACGCCGTGTTTACCTCAGTAGCTGACGGCCGGAAGTAGTTAAATCTGTTTTGTATAACCCGGATGAATGTTGCGCATAACCCGCATTGTGATTCATAAACAGGTTCTTTCAGTAAAACACAGTCTTCACTATAAGTGAATACAAAGTGGCACTTGGTAAAATTGCCTTTGTTACTTTAAGCACTTTTCCCCAAAGTGACAGTCCAATATGAATAGGATGCATGTTCATGGGACTTCATGATATTGAAATATAAACATAAATATTTTCAACACATTTTGATTTAACTCTAACACATTATCCCAGAAAAATAGCTTTGTAAAAGATGACAATATGCCATACTTCATCGAATAAGTCACAGACTTATGTTAAAACATGTGATCACTGGTTCCATCTGTAAGAAAAGACAGAAAAAGAACAATTTAGAAACATTGAGACACTTGCTGAAATCATGCCGAAATCACAAAAAGGTCATAAGTTCTCACCTTGGTAGAAGATCTGTTGTCCGCCTTGATGAGGGAGTTGATACAACTCATCTTGTTGCCTCTCGGCAGGAGTCATCGGGGCGACTGCCCCAAACACAGGTTCCATGGCGACCAGCTCCTCTAAGAGGGACTGGGCACAAGGCAGAGCAGGGGTGAGGGCAGGAAGGGCTGGATCTGTGGTGGACCCTGGGGAGGACATCATCTCCACGTCCTCTTCGGTCTCTCTGCTTCCTGCGGCCCACCCCCGGCCATGCAATTATGGTGCGTCGACTGGACGCTACAGAAGTGGTGTACACCGTTCAAAGTCGCAGCAGCCTCCTGCGCGTGGACAGGGGAGCTCTGAGCGTAGGACGGCGCCGATGAGTAAGGTGAGGGAGGTACGGGGGAGGTGGATGGCAGATTTGGAAGAGGGATGCCATCTACTGCTTTCTCCTCAAACATAAAGACATCAATGTGAGCCAGTGAGGAGTTTGGGCCCTCACACGATGCGTGATGAGGGGGAGCCAATGTGCTTTGTGGGTGGCTGTGACAGAAACCTTCAGCTAAAGTGCTAATATACTGAGCCAATAGCAAGATCTCCATTCTCTCTCTTTCGGTATCCTCTTCCCGAGGGAAGAAACTCAAACAGGGCTTTTTGGTGGGCGAGGCCTCTGGGGTTAAAAGGCCTTCAGGGAGGGCGTTGAATGGGAAATGGGGGACGTCTACGTAAAGAGGTCCCCTGATCTCTGGCAGTGCCATGAGAATGCATTCATCACTGCCTGGGCTGTCTGGAGTAGGAGGCAGCGTTTCATAAAGACGTTTTCGGCAGTGTTGAGCGGGACCAATGCTGGACGCTGAGGTTATAGACTGCCTCATTTGACCTGCTTTGTTATGGTCTGATTTAAAAGTCTCATCACCAAACATGAAAGTTCCCCCTCCGAGTCTTGGGGTGTAAGGGGGCGTGCAAATAAACTCTTCTGAGCTTTGGCGCTTAGGAGGAGTTTTGAAAGGAGGAAGGGGCGATGGGGCAACATGGGAATGGGGGACTGTAGAACGACTTGGGATGTTGATGTTGCTGAGATGTTCAGGGGATACAGATACAGTCATGGATGATCTCCACATCTGGTGACCGCCATGCAGTCGCAGGTGGCTCTCTTCGTCCTGAGAAAAGCCCTGAAGGGGGTTCGACTGCCATGCTGGATGGGGCAGAGGTACTGGGGAGCTCTTCTGAGGAGCTCCGTCCAGAAGTGGTGAAGCTGAAGTCGAAGGACTGGGAGGACAGGCCACTGCTGCTGGGTGTGAAGACCTGGTCTGGGCTGGACAGAGGGTCAGAGATCTGCCGTGCCTCCTGGTACAGGAGAGCCAGCTGGTTCTGCTCTGAGTACAACTGCTGACGCACTGACCAGGCTTCAGACTCACTGAGGGATGAGTAGAGAAAATGACAGATTGTTATGATTATTCATAGTATGCTATTATTTTATGAATTTGGTTTATGATTATTACTATTCTAAATAATAATATATAATAATAATATATTTTTATTTATTGTATTATTAACAATGACAATTATAATATTAACTAAGATTATAAATATAATTGTTTTTATTTTACAGTACATTAAACACTGGTAGCCTTCATACCTTATGACGTAGTTGTGGCTGTTGATGGGATATTCTCCAGTCTCCAGCTGAAGAACAATGTAAAGCCAGATCCAAGTGTGGTCTGCTGCCTCTACCTGGACCACCATCTCCACTTGCCTCTCTCCACCCTCGTGTACTGAAAAAGGACACAACGACAATTAATAAACCACATTTAATAGACCAGCTTTTTGATATATGGTATAAACTTTGAAATATTGAGAGATAAAGTTAATACTCACACAGGGCGCAGTGTTGTGCAGAGGCATGAGAGAGATCACGAGGATGAATCAGACTGTACCATGAGCGAGAGCGCAGAGTCTCTATGTCATAACCAAGGTACACGCTTACACTGTCAGAGAGAGAAATACAACGCCATCATTCCCTCACTCTCAAATGCAAATTCATCATATACAGACAGGGACATTCACTGGGCTCTTACTGTACCTGTCCTGAGCAGCATGGATTCTCATGTCCCGGCTGTGCTGAGACTGGAAACAGGAAAGGAGGAAAGACTGCTCAGCAGGAGGGGTGGGGAGAGGATTCCTGGCTGAAGAAACCTGAGGGACACTGGACTCCAGTGGGGAGCAAAAACACACCCACACTGGATTGGATGTCCAGTAGGATGATGTGTGGTATGGAGGTGGCAGACAGCGTGCCCGAACCAACGCCAGTTTGTTCCCTGATCCTTGCTTCCTTACAAACTTCGAAGTGCTGAAACGGCAGCGAAAGAGCCGGTCTGTATAAAAAGAGTTATGAGAAGAGTGAAAATTATTATTATTTTACAAATTACATTCATTTTAATTTCTTTATGCTGGAATGAGGTGTCAAATCAACAGTGAAAATTACCTGTGTCAGTTGTGGTGACGGGGACAAGGTTGCCCCTCATGATAAAGTGGTCGGCTGGGTCTATAATGTCATACACGCTGTCACTCTGAGCCACCAGATCCACCTGAATAAAGCAGAAATCATTTTTAAATGTTCAACATGCACCTAACAAATTGTTATGTTGATTTTAAAAATTACATTGATATTACTTACCATGGAATGGCCTAGGTGCTCTGCCACGTTGTCCGACAGATGCAGGATTTTTCCTTCACTTGTCAGCACTAGGAGAAAGCCTGGTAGTGTGTTCAGCAGATCCGAGAGTTCTGGCAAAGACAGGGTGCTTCCGCTCATGTCATGACCTGCTGCCACTGAAAAAGACAAAGCAAAGTTTAAAGATAAAACATAAAGATCTATACTATAATATGTGCATTGTGAAAAAAAACCTCAAGCAATTAGAAAGCACTCTAATGCAACATTTACATAAATAGCACAACATCAGCACCACAGACAGAGACCAGCTACTTTCAGAACTCTGGACAGGGGCAGAGATTCCTCAGATATCACTTAAACTTCAGATCTGCTCTAAACTCGTATAGACATTGAGGGGTTTTAAAGGGTTTTACAGCTTGATGCTGTAGAAACAGCTTTTTATGGTACCTAGTTCTTTAGAACACCATGTAACGGTGCTTTCAAGAGACTTAAACCAACATCAAGAATATTTCAAAAACAAAAACAAACAAACAAGAACGCTAAGTTTTAAGTTATCCCTACCTTGAGAGAAAAAGACGGACTTTCTTGTGTAAATGCAGGCTAGGGACATGATGTGAAGATAGGAAAGACGAGCTTTGTCGGCATCGGAGATGGGCAGAAGATCTTTCAAGTTGCGAATTTCTGCGTTGATTTGATCCCTCCGAGCCTTTGATGCTCCTTTAGTGGACCGGTACATTTTCTCGCGTCCAAAGAATCGTTGGAATGGACGAATATTTTGGGTGAAAACTGCATGCAGTTAGAGCTACTCAGCCATCATTCAGGGCAGACGCCACTTCTTCTAAGTTTTGGAGCATAAACCAACCTACTAAGTAAACATTTTTTTCTTTGCTCATATATCCTCTAAGTTTTACTGATGGTGTGCGATGGATCTCTCTCTCTCTCTCTCTCGCTCGCTTTCGCGTGAAGCTTCTGATGGAAACATTGCCTCCAGATCCCTTATATAGGCTAGAGCGCGCGCCTGAAGAATGATGGGAGGGGGCGTGCATAAATGGATCTGAATTTGATCGCCAAGTATCTCTGCATTTTGCTGCTGTAATGGTGACGTAGGATAAATATGGGATCCCTTTTAACGCGCAGAGCCAGATTTGGACAAATCTAAAGGGAGGCAGTGGCCCAAAACTCTCCACCTTGTTGCGCGCTCAGAGCAGGTGCATCTGGCCGCGAGCTGCTGTAACAGAATATTGCTGCTTAGGTTTGAGGAAAATGCTGCTAATTCAGACCGGGAAAGTAGTATATCTCGCGTAAATAAATTTTAGTGAATTAAAACTAGATGCTACTGTGACTGCTCCTTCGTCGATGCAATTAGCATAGGAGGCAGATAACTCCATTAAAAACTCCCATGCAATGACAATAGAAAACAAACAATAAAGAGAAAGAAAATATGTTTTATCCCACGACTGTCCCCCCACACGCAACTCTATTTGTCTATTTGTCATTAAACTATTTGACATTAAACATTATAGGTCTATATTAATTTGTTAATACGATATTATTATCTGTTGAAATTATATATATATATATGAAGAGTTCAGATGCAAAAGCCTCTAAATGCCATCTGAAATTTTCTTCTAAAATGATCATTTTTATCAAGCTCATATATTTAAGTTCAATAATTTCACTTAAATGGCAAGAAAAATTACCATTAATTGTCATTTAAGTGAAATTACTGAATTTAAATATACGAGCTTGATAAAAATGATCATTTTAGAAGAAATTTCAGATGGCATTTAGAGGCTTTTGCATCTGAACTCTTCATATATATATATATATATATATATATATATATATATATATATATATATATATATATATATATATATATATATATATATATATATATATATATACATAGGCCAACATCCAATAAAAATGGTTAGTAATAGAGCAAAACAGTGTATACTGTTCAAACTCTTGTGATAATTTCATATTTGAAAACTCAATGCAACGTAGTATACTTATATATATATATATATTATATATATATATATAGAAGAGAGAGAGAGAGAGAGAGGAGAGGAGAGAGAGAGAGAGAGAGAGAGAGAGAGAGAGAGAGAAGAGGGAATGAATGAATGAATGAATGAATGAATGAATGAATGAATGAATGAATGAACGGTTTGAAGGACACTTGTCTGGTTTAATAGTTTCTCCTTTATGTTCATGTTTATTTTAAAACCAAAGAAGCAAGGTCTTCACTCTGTACTTTAAAGAAAGAGATAATCTGTTGCTTGGCAACTCTCCTTTTAAAATATCCGATCAGGACCAAGATAATGGTCACTGGAAGTTCAATCTCAACTAACTTTATTAAACTTTAGAAAAAGTTGCTCGTGTGTCATGTTATGATTTGTAAACAATATATTGTGATAAAGTGGGATCTTATCTGCTAAACTCTCAGTGGTCAAATTGTTCTCTGTATTTTCATCCTGCATTGATCATTCATCTGTGACATCATGACCTACCGAGTTGATTCATATTATAAATTGTCTTTTGCGTTTTGCTGTAATTAAGAGCCTTTATGTAAATTTTAGTTACATAGGAAATTGCATGCACGCATTGTGTGTAAAAGTTTGAAATACGGAACAGCTCATGTTCTCGCCTACACATCTCCCTCCTCCCTCCTACCGTTGATGAAGCCTGTTCAAACTGCAACCTTGTAACTGTGCTGGCTTTTTTCTTTTTCCTTAGTCGCTCAGGCTATTTTTAACACCAGCAACAGTTTGAAACCGCTTTCAGTTTTCTGGTTCTAAATATATATTGCTCAAGGACAGATATATTCTCATGTGTTCGGTGGATTTCTGGAACTTTTAAAAACGCGATTGCTTGTTGTTCACATTAGGGCTTTTCAGTTTTCACAACTAATTAACCCTGGGTCATTCTAAACCCAGGGTAAACAGAATCCGTGGTTATCTTGCTTCACACTGCTCAAATTTACCCGGGGTTAACAATTGATATTCATAAACTCGCATTTCACACTGTATACAACCCTGGGGTTAGCGTTCTTACCTATTTATTTGCGGTCATTGATTGGTTGAACGCAGCACGAGACCTGTTTACATAAAAACTATCATTAGCCTATTGCCGACTAGACTACTGTCGAGTTTACTAGGGACATGTCGGACCTAAAATTTGGTATGAAGGAATCCGCGTTTTTTGTCAGTATTTGACATTCCTTTCAAACGCTGAATAGCCTATGCTACAATGCTCTGTGTTTCCGTGACTGTCCAAAGCATGCTAATATGAGTACTACGCAATTGGTTATCTGTTGCTAGCTGTTACATTCTAACACTACATTGTTTCACTGTACGGCACCCTAATGCGGGGTTAACACTGCAAAAGGTTTTTACCCGGGGTTAAAAGCGTGCTAACCCCGCTTCTTAATTACAAGTGTGAAAGTTCCTTCACCTGGGGTAAAAAGCAGTGCTTACCCCACTTCTAACTCACAAGTGTGAAACGTTCCTTTTACCCGGGTTAAAAAGCGGTGCTAACCCCACTTCTAACTCACAAGTGTGAAACGATCCTGTACATGATGTTTTATGAACAAAGTTCGGGAGGAGCATGTTCAGATAATTAACCTAATTAAAATGGGAGGAGCACATTCAGTTTATCAACTCAATAAACGAGATAAGAGGTAGGCCTATGTAAAGCATACCTCTGTTCCATGACAGTTTTTCAGCATCCCTCCACCACCCCATCTCCTCATTTGAAATGTCATTTCTAACTATTCTAACTATATTCCTATTCCAACCTGGGATGGAGGGAGTACTCTGGGTCCGGGCCGAATTCCTCCCCTCGGACAGCACACCAAATACATAAACTTTACTCAGAATAATATGTAAGTGTGAACTCGTGAACCGGGTTAAAAACAGTGTTAACCGCATCTAAATTAGCCTACAAGTGTGAAACGTTCCTTTGACCGGGGTTAAGAGCAGTCTTTAGAACGACAATAACTAAAAAGTGAGAATATTGTGGTGCAATATGGATGCTTGTGTTTTGGTTCTAGCATCTTTTAACATCCATCACCTCCAGAGGTGACTTTTCTTTTGTCCTGGGGTTAAATAAGTCTGAGTCACAGTTCCTGTTTGTAATATCTTACATCCTATGAGGTATCTGGCTGCCATTATCTGCATCAATACTGTCTTTTTCATCTTTTTTTATATCCAACCTGTGCAATTATGGCTATTACTGATCCAATAACAAAATCTTTTAGCCTTTGAACTAATGGATGTAAATGGGAGGCTGGATGACAAGAACAGAGGGGACAGACTGTTGGACAGCCACAGCATTTGACGTCAGAACATATGCTATCAATATTGATGACAAGTTTTGCTGGATGATGTGGACCTGGCCCTTGGGAGAGAGAGATGGAGATGCCACCCTAACCTCTGAGCTCCCACTGGACTTTTTTGTTTATTACGTGGGTGGCACGGCCATCTGCTGAAATCAGAAAGATGGGGGATGGGATTTCTTGGAGAAAATGTGTAATGCTCATAATCTGTTCACTTGTACAGTATGTCTTTAATTTACATTGAACTTTGGTCATTTTTGAAGAATCGAAAGAACACTTGGATAATTATCCTGCTTTCCAGGACAATGCGAAATTCAGCTCAGATGGTCAGTCTTCTTGGCTCATGTTGCTCATGCCACCACTTTCTCAAAACTTTAATTGTTCTAATTTGGACTCCACAATCAGGACAATATGTATAATTTTGTGGCCACAGAATTGTTACCTATGTGATCAAAATATAGTTTTGATATAGAAATGCCCAATGTGCCCGTTTCATTTGTACTATCCATACACATTCTTCTTTTTTCTTTCTTTTGTTTATGGGTTTATACAAGAAGCCGATACTTGACCATCTCTGTATCTCTGCACCCATGGCAACGGAGCTGCAGTATCTTAGTAACATAATTTGCGCATTGGCATTGCAAGATATACAAAACGATGGTTCTTCTCAAGCACAACAATTTGATCCCAACATGAAAAAGTCATAACATTTAACCTATCCCAATGATTTGAAATCAAGTGAAATTTATGAATATAGCATAAAACCAAAAGTAAAGGGAAATGGTCTTCCTGTTCAAAAGGTTGCACTGTGTATTTTGGTGACTTAATACATTTTGGGAATGCTATAAGCTTCTTTATCCACTATTTTGTGAAGAAAACTAAGAATGGAAACTCACCTTGCCATTGCTAGCACGCTTAAATCACTTGGAAGGTCAAGTTATCTGATTCTTTCTGGTGTGAAGATACGTGTTTTTTTTGTTTTTTTTTACCTTTTCATCTTCTTGAAAACTGAAGAAGATTTGTGTGGGATGGAAATGATCAAATTACCATAAAAAAAAAATAAGAGAGAGAGAAAGGTAATAATTCAAATTTCACAAAGAGTGCACATCTGTTGTTAAAGTCATTCATGGGTATCAGAGAACAATATGTTTTAATGGCCTGGTTTGTGACGTGTATTTGAGGGGGTGGACGGGAAAATGACTCTCCTTATAACCCAGTGTAACATTACCCTTGTAAAACACAAAAATAGGCCCATTTTCCTCTGCATGTGAAAATAACTAGCCTTGTTTATTTTTAGACACAATTCGGTTATTTATAGACAGGCATATGAACGTTTGTTTACATGTAAACAGATGAAACATATATTAATTTAATTTCCGTTACAAGCGGATTAAAAAGGCTACGGGATGGCTGTAGAATGCTTGAATCTGATTAGTTGAGGAACGTTCTAGTGTGCACTTATTTTCAGGGAAACGCACGGCTAAAGTACTAGTTTGACCGCATTGCAGTTCCACCACTTTGCCAAACGATTTCAGATATTTCAAATGTCTTTACAGACTTCTGCATTTCCACCTCCGATTTACACTATTTTTTTCTAATAATTCCACGGCCCGTCATCAATTAGGTAACACTTTAGAATATGGTTCCTTCGTTGATGAATAACTACACAGGAACAAACGAGTAACACAATATTAACAATCTAGTAACTACTATTAACTAACAAGAAATTCAGATTAACAAATTAGCAAGTAGGCCTAATAGCACACAGATGAAAGTGGTAGTTCACTATTAACTAATCAGTTCGAATGCATTAACATTATGAACATCAGCTATGCTAATTATTTCCCATCTGTCTTTCTGCTGTTATCTCGGGACGCTAGTCCCGAGGTAAATAGCGTTCGTCAGCTCCAGTTTGTATCCAGCCTCTCACGAAGACTTCAGATGCCCCAACACCTGTGGAGAGACGACTAAACGCCGGTGGAGAGACGACTAAACGCCTGTGGAGAGACGACTCGACGCCTGTGAAGAGACGACTAAACACCGGCGATATGTTATGCCTAAATTTATACATGATTAACTAACTGTATTTTTCTTTGTACATTTCTGAAATGCACTTTCTGTAAAGCTGCTTTGAGACAATGTGTATTGTGAAAAGCGCTATACAAATAAACTTGAATTGAAAAAAACTTGAATTATATATTAAATTTACATTTATGTGTCTCAAATAGTAGTAATGTATATACGGACTTAGCCCTGTGCTGGAATATACATTTAGTTTTATATTTATTTAAAGAAATCAGAAAATTGCTGATGTTATCAGATTTTCAGGTGAGAGTGGTCCTAGACGTGGCGTGGCGTGGCGCTGAGCTGCGCGTTCGGTGTGCGACCAGCTTTAGAATCATGGTAGGCTAACTAACTAGTAATTACTCAAGTGTTACGACATACTTCTAAAGTAATGATTAATTATTTGGATCCGTATTCTAAAGTGAAGATCATGGTAACTAACTAGTAATGACTCAAGTGTTACTACTTCTAAAGGAATTACTAATTATTTTAAGCTGAAGTGTTAAATATTAAATTCCATAGAAGTAGTAACACTTTAGTCATTACTAGTTACCATGATTCTTACAGCAGTTAGCCTACTAATGAAAAGCCAATCCTAAAGTGTAGAATCTTCTAATCCTTCACAAGATATTTGCACACATATGAGCTAGACATACATAAAAACGTATTTTTTTGCGAGGTAGGTTAAATAATAAAATCACTGTATATGGTATTTGGATGGTTGATAACTCAATATGTTCCAGTCGTGTGACTCTAGCGATTCAATGCCAGTCCAGAAGAATGCCGGAAAATTGACCACAGGACAAGTAAGGTCCCGACAACTGCATTTAAAATGTTTAAAAGTTCTTTAAAATTATTCAGTTGATAAATAGTTCTCTAGGAGAGTGCATAGGCTAATTATTTCCCAAATCATAAGTCTGCTATGCTATTACGTATTGATAAAACCTTGTGTATTTGTTTACAGAAGCATGTTATTAATGTTAGTGCTAGTATTTGTCCTGCATTAGTTATTGATTAGTTTTGCATGAATTATTAAACTCTTTCAGTTCTCTGGGAAGCATTAAAAAAATAGTAGTTATCGATTAGTTAAAGTAACACCAAGTAACTTTTCCTCTTCGATCGCCCTACTGGTTGGAAACGAAATTGTCCATTGCCGCTGTCGTAAATAATTATACCGTCGCACGCTCGCTGTTTATCCAGCACCGGGTTTAGAATGAACGATGTCCACAGACAAGGTAGAGTATGTTATATGATTTCATGAAAGGATGATGTATTGCGATATCAGAAACGAAGAAAAACGAAATAATGACTATTGTAGCGCTTGACGTAAAGCAGTCGAATTTTGTAGTTCTTTTTGTGGTCGGGTTACTACCCGAACCCCGAAGTTACATAGTGCCAGTAAAAGTGATACAGACCCCGTCAGGCTATGGCAGAAGTGCCTTTCACCCTGTTGTAACTTGATGACTTGATCCACCACTGATAAGATTTTGGAAACATTTTTTTAAGGTAAACAATGTTACATAGTGTTGCTTTAATAGTGAACTACCACTTTCATCTGTGTGCTATTACTTACTAATTAGTTAATCAGAATTTCTTGTTAGTTAATAGTAGTTACTAGATTGTTAATATTGTGTTAATCATTTGTTCATGTGTAGTTATTAATTAACGAAGGAACCGTATTCTAAAGTGTTACCTAATATCGTCCTGTTGCTGGATATCCAGAGGCTTGTGGTACCTTCAAAGAGACCATTTAAGAAAAAGCTGGAGAATGTAAAATATTACAGCACTCATATGATTGTTAGTGTGCTGAGCTACTCCTATCACACCTACATCCATCTGCTGCACTGCCCACAAGCCCTCTGTGCCAACACTGGCCATCGATGAGCTCATCATTTCCCTGCTGGAGCTACACTTGCCTAAATTCACACTTATCATTTGACAATTCATTACATAGATCCTTTCACACACATAACAGTAATAGATCAGGCGCTGACTCAAATAGAACTTTCTACTCGTTTTTACATTGTTCCACAACAAGTGCGAGATGACCAGTCCATTGATGAAATTATGTTAATGAATGGCCTGCAAAAACACAAGCCTTTTACACTCCAATGATTTAAAGGTATCAGTTTTCATAGTCATTGTTACTTTTTTATCCATTAACTTCTTCAGCTGTTCTGTCTTTTTGTCAGTGATGTAGGCCTACAGTAAATTTGTTCAGAAACTACAGAACAACTTCAACTCTTGTAGTAAATGCATAGTATTTTTAAGAATGAAAATATTAGGTACAGTAGTTTCGAAGTACAGAAGACCTATAACATGAAATTTATTTTAGGAAACACATTTGAGAACTTTGCCCCTTAACGCATGTAATAATGGATCTTTCAGCTAATAGCAAAAAGGTAAAACTCATGTGTTCACCAGTGTTACACTGTCACCATGTGGAGACACCTGAGTAATACATTTTATTTATTAAACCTTCAACACTTCAAATCAGGAGAAATTAAACCGGAATTATTAGCATGTGCAAAAAAATGGGATATGTTCAGCCTGTACAGACTGAAAAGATTATAAAAAACAAAGATATGAAGGGAGGATTAAGACATATTTTTTTTACATTTATTTACTTTACTTTAACAATGTAATTATGCAAAAATATAATAAAAAAACACACAAAATTGATTTTTGTATCATTAAGGAGTCTAATTGAGGAAACACAAGCAGAAGTGAATTCAATACGCATTAGACAAAATGCAGCAATATGCTTAAGAATGGTTTCACAAATTATTTACAAAGAAATATGTTATGTTTCATTCAAGGCCCATAGAGACTGTATTTGTCTTTAGTTTGTTAGTGTTTTCTGAGATAATACAGTATTACACTAGATACATTACAGGTACTTTGGAATATGTGTTGTATGTAGGTTAGATATAAATATACTGTAAATATGCATTGAGGGATTTGTTTTGTTTTTTTAGCAAAAACTGGTACTAAAAAAGCTGTGTGTGTGTGTGTGTGTGTGTGTGTGTGTGTGTGTGTGTGTGTGTGTGTGTGTGTGTGTGTGTGTGTGTGTGTGTGTGTGTGTGTGTGTGTGTGTGTGTGTGTGTGTGTCTGTGTGTGTGTGTGTGTGTATGTATGTGTGAGAATGAGTCCACGCTGACGAAGTGAGAGGAATGAATGTTCAGATGCTTTAGCACTTCCCGGAATAGGCCCGCAGACACAGGCCAGTCAGATACAAAAAAAGACGACTTCACATTATTAGCTGGTGAATTCTGGAAATGTGTTTCCAATTCTGAACACATAAAAGCAGAAATAGACTGAATTCAAATTCTTCTGTTATTCAGTATTTGCCTCTGTTTATCCCTTCATTTCTCTCTCCTCAGAAAGCATGAGGCCCAACATAAACGGAGAGACGAAGAACAGAGCTGGTCTGGTAGTTCATGAGAGGATTTGCAGACACCATCTCCAAATCGAGGACGTACTCCTTCGGTCCAGTCACTGCTCGGGCCAAGACTAACATGGCACCGATATTGTTGATTTGCTGGGGACAAGAGATGAAACAATAAGACAAAATATTTAAGATTCTGCACTATTAGGTCACTAATCAATATAAACAAATATGTGAAAATGATCATGTATTAATAATATAATAAAATGTTATTATAATAAAATAAAATCTTACTGGCCCCAATCTTTTGAATGATAGTGTATAATATAATATAATATAATATAATATAATATAATATAATATAATATAATATAATATAATATAATATAATATAATATAATATAATATAATATGATTGGGGCCAGTATGATTTTTTTAAAAGTAACATTTATTCAGCAAGAATGCATTTAATAAATGCTGTTCTTGAGCTTTCTATTCATCAAAAAAAAACAAAAAAAAATACAAATAATATATATATATATATATATATATATATATATATATATATATATATATATATATATATATATATATATTAATAATCTACGAAATTGTCTTTACAGTTTCCACAGAAATATTAAGTATTAATATTTAAATATTGATATTAATAAGTAATGTTTGTTAAGCAGCAAATCAGCATGTTAGAATGATTTCTGAAGGATCATGTGAAACAGAAGACTGGAGTAATGATGCTGAAAATCTTAAAAATCGTAAAAATACAAATCTGTTATTTTAATTTGTAATAATATTTAAAAATATTACTGAATTTACTGTATTTACTGTATTTTTATCAAATAAGTGCAGCCCTGATGAACATAAGAAACTTCTTTCAAAAATATTCAGAAATTTACTGACGCCAAACTTTTGAACAGTAGCGTAATATAATAATAAAAAAAGCAAAATGGAGCTATTTTTACCAGTCTACTAAATCACACATTATGTAACTAAACTTTTGAAACTGATTAGTCTCTGACTAACCCGTATGTAGAATTCACCATTTTCGTCTCCAGAACGAATGCGGAAGGAGTTGTTGGCTCCAGGATAGACGCTGGTGGCCTGGATCTGGAAGATGTCGGAGGGAACTGAGCGTTCAGAGGTGATGCTCATGTATCGATGCACAATGGAGAAAGGCATGTCACGACACTCTGGCTTCACCACTGGACATATACAACGACTAGACAGAAAAAAAGGGAAAAAATGGAGAACGGTGTTAAATACTAGGGGTGTAAATCGGATGGTTCATAACAAAACGATATAATATCGATTCTCATAGCCAACGATACGATATTTGCCGATACCTCAAAAAACTCAGCGATACGATTCGATTTGATTCAGTTGTATATCGATCGTTGTATCAATATTATTATATTATGTGATTAATTTACACAAAGTTACATTTTATACATTGATATGATCATATCAATGTATTGTTACACCCCTATTAAATACTGAAAAGTGCCATGACTGATTCAATTAAATGTTGTCTTTAAAAATGACTCACTTCTCTGAGACCTGGACGTAGGGGTCCTGGCAGTGGTTGGAGTCCAAACACTGATGCCCTCCATGGATGTTCACACAGACCTGTCTCTCCCCACACAGATGAGTGCCTGTCTCACACTCATTCACATCTACACACAGAAATATTATGACAAGCTGAAACCAAGGGGAATGTAAGAGTCATTTAGTGCTATAAATTCGGTAGGGTATAAGGAGGAACATAAGTGTTAAAAAGCAATTTTGTTTAAAGAGGACCTATTATGCTTTTTTTACATTGCTGTTTGAGCATTAAAAACGGTCTGCAAAGTTACAAAGCACAAAGTAATTTCAAAGGGAGTTATTCTCTATATCTGTAAGCATGTCAGGGGTGAGGCCTGGTTGAGTTAGTTAAATGATTAGTTCACTTTAAAAAAAACTTTTGCTGATAATTTACTCACCCCCATGTCCTCCAAAATGTCCATGTCTTTCTTTCTTCCGTCGAAAAGAAATTACTGTTTAGGGTCTTATCTAGCGAAACAATCGGTTATTTCAAAAAGAAATAAAAAAGTTTAAGTTTTATTAGCACAAATGTTCGTCTGCTCTGTTCTGTAATGCACGTTCGTGACTCTCCTGTTCGAACTCGTTCATCAAAATGAACAAATCTTTTTTCGAGTCATTTAGTTCATTTCGTTTGCTGAATGAACGAAATGACTCGGAAAAAAGACTCGTTCAAAATGAACAAATCTTTTTTCGAGTCATTTCGTGAATGAAATGACTGGAAAAAAGATTTGTTCATTTTGATGAACGAGTTCGAACAGGAGAGTCACGAACGTGCATTACAGAACAGAGCAAGGCGAACCTTTGTGCTAATAAAACTTAAACTTTTTTATTTCTTTTTGAAATAACCGATTGTTTCGCTAGATAAGACCCTTATTCATCGTCTAGTGTCGTTTAAAGCCCTTTGAAGCTGCACTGAAACTATCATTTGGACCTTGAACCGTTTGGTCCCCACTGAAGTCCATTATATGGAGAAAATCCTGGAATGTTTTCATCAAAAACAGTAATTTCTTTTCGACTGAAGAAAGAAAGACATGGACATCTTGGATGACATGGGGGTGAGTAAATTATCAGCAAAAGTTTTTTTAAAAGTGAATTAATCCTTTTAATGGTCTGTTGAAACTTGCGGTTATGGTAAGGGGCGTGACATTTCCAAAATATGCTAACCACAACATACTGGTCCAGCAGACCAATCAGAGCACATTGCGCTTTTCAGACAGTTGGAACTAAACAGAGCGTTACAGACAGATTGGGAAGAGAGGTGCTACAACAACATACAATATGTGTTTTTTGAACATTCAAGCATGAAAACCTTTTCTAGTAAACCACCCCAAAAATCTAGACTTTATAAAAGCATAATACGGCCTCTTTAAATATGGGGACTATTACCTTGGCAGAGTCGTGTTCCAAGTAGCTCATAACCCTCTGGACAAACACAGGAAAATCTTCCAGGCTCATTCATACACTGAAACTGGCAAAGGAAACTTGAATAGCTGCACTCATCAATATCTGGGAGAAGAGAAACAAAGACAGTCACATTCAGTCCATCATCAATTGGTCAAAAACTATTAAGCTAATGTCTTGTGCACTAACCATTGCACGAGTATCCATCAGGTCCCAGGTCATAGCCCTGATCACAGCGACACAGGAATGTGCCATAACTGTTGTAACACCTTTGCTGACAAGGTGCTCCCATCTCACACTCATTCACATCTGACAACAAAGAACAGAGATGTTAGAAGTTATGTGCTAAATAACATTTCTGAATAGAAAGCATTAAAGTGAAGGTTTGGATATTGATTTTTTTTTTTTTTATACTTAAATGAATGTGTATTCGTTTTTTTGTATTAGCATCTGCAATGTTCTGGGAAGGTAGTTTGAAACAGAATGTTCTGGAAAAACTATTCTGTCTAAAAAGTTTGATTAACCTGTCAAACTAATGATGTGAGTGCGTAAGAAAATTGTGTGTTTTTGGAATATGTACAGTATCTGGTTTAAAGTAACACTAGTTTTTCAACCTTCATAATATATTTCCAAGACCCTTGTGATGGTACATCGACTTAAAATAAGTTAAATGACTCGTCTACCATCGCCTGATGGGGTCTGTATTGCTTTTACTGGCACTATGTAACTTCGGGTTCGGGTAGGAACCTGTGCGCCAAAAAAGAACTACAAACTCGACTGCTTTACGTCAAGCGCTACAATAGTCATTATTTAGTTTTTCTTCGTTTCTGATGTCGCAATACATCATCCTTTCATGAAATCATGTAACATACTCTACCTTGTCTGTGGACATCGTTCATTCTAAAGCTGGTGCTGGATAAACAGCGAGCATGCGTGCAACGGTAGGCTAAATTATTTACGACAGCGGCAATGGACAATTTCGTTTCCAACCAGTAGAGCGACCGAAGAGGAAAAAATACTTAATGTTACTTTAAGGACTTACCAACACAGGATCGGTTGTTTCCTGCCAGCTGGAATCCAGGCTCACATTCACAAGAGAAAGATCCTGGCACATTCACGCAGCGATGCTGACAGTACCTGTACCTGCACTCATCAATATCTAACAGAAAAGAGAAGAAGACACTGTAGACTGTAGAATAGAAGCCTAATACAAATTAAATTGGCCAGGAGGATTCTTGATTGCAGATCACTGTAAATATTGAATTGTTTCTCTCTGTGAAAATGGCCATTAAAGACACATCCACATTTTAAAGACAGACGTTAAGACAGATCATGTCTTCTCTCACCAACACACTCTATGCCAATCTTGCTGTAGCCGTCAGGGCACTGGCAGGTGTAGGTGCCCACGGTGTTGATGCACTGCTGGCTGGGCTGGCAGTCATGCATGTCCAATTCACACTCATCAATGTCTGTCCAACACACACACACAATCCTCTAAATAATGAAGAGCTTCAGTACACCACACTGATGCACATATTCAATCTAAAACCATATGAATAGGATTTCGCACTAACTCACCCACACAGGTTTCTCCTTGGGCCCTGTAGCCTACGGGACAGGGGTTAAAGGCCTCGTTAGTCTCCACAGGCACACTGGGCTCTGATTGGCTGGAGGACTCAGGTGCGGTGACCACATGGGCAGAGCGAGGAAGGCACAGGTAACCACCATAGTGATTGAAGCATTTCATCTCTCCTTGACATGCCCCCTGAATAGTATCACACTCGTTTATGTCTAAGTAAAATAGAGAAAAGAATAAATAATGAGATTGTTTTTAGTGAAGTATGTATCCATTTAAGAGAGTCAAATATTAAAAAAAAACAACCAAAGACCTTAGAAATGTTTTTGTGTATATGAAATTTACCAAACAAAATCAAAAAAAAAAGTGGAGTTAACAACTTGGTAATTTGTATCAAAGTCTCTCCTTGGAAAATCTCTGATTTGTATGTCAAAATATTTGATGGTGAAGTGGGATTTGGACCAATAAGATTTCAACATGGGTGGGGTAACCACGAGTCACAGAAATAGGAACCTACCAAATGTTATTAATCATGTCAGTTTAGGACAAAATCTCAGATGAAATTACTTTATTATGTGTTTATTTTTTGAGGCAACCCTGTTAAGACACGTATCTGGCAAATTAAGGTAGGAAGGATAGAAAGTATTTTAACATCAAAAAAGCATTACAAATGATATAATTTATATGAAGCAGGATTTTGGACCAATGTGATTTTAAAGTGGGCGGGGTCACCCTGCACAGTTATAGGCCTACATCTGAGTACAGCTTGTTTTGATCGCGTTGCGTCTGATCGGGACATAGTGTATTTTAACATTCAAAGATGCAGCCAGACGGATTGTACATGTGTCATTTAACCAACAAGATAATTAGAAGAGAAATGCATCACTTTCTCATCATCTCTCTCTCTCTTTCTCTGGCACATGACCTTCCACCCACCTCGACAGAGTTGAGTCTGCACGTCCCACTCATAGCCATCTGTACACTCCTGGCAGAGAAAACACACTTTATTATGTGTTATCTTTAATCATTAGCAGTCTCACTCACTCTTTTTTATTGAGAGGAACATGACTTCTAATGCAAACTGATGTCTGACAGCATACAATACCACACTATAAATCGGGAGTTATGTAGGAAGGCAGAGAGAAATTTACATGTTCAAGCATGAAGAGGACGGTAGAAGGAACATGGAGAAATTGTCAAATGACTTACTGTGTAAGAGTCACGTTCAGCAGGAGACTGACAGATTGTAGCAGGAAGAACAAGCAGACCCACACAAAGTAGCACATATGTGGGCTTCATAGTTACAGGGTACAGGACACTCACACTGCCACACTCACAGCTGGATAGATGAACAAATGTATAGATGTCGTAAAGGCACACTCTCACTCCAAAGAGGCCCGATAAGAGAGATACCAGATGTGCAAGGAGGTTGTTCGTCTCCTCTGGTAATTTAAGGAGGGGGCAGACAGACAGGTGGGGTGAACCCTTGTAAAAAAAAAAAAAAAGAACAAAGGTAATTGCTAATAAATGTGTTAACAGGGAGAGGACAAACATACACATTTGGAAGCAGTGAAAGTGCCCTGTTGAAAAGGCCAGCATTGCTGATCACCTTCATATGTTTCGTTTTGGATACTGGTGTGTGTCACCATTAGGGTTGTTAATTAGCTTTATGATTTACACTTACAGTACAATATAAACACTACTCTGTATAGACATTAAAAATGACAAACTTTAAAATTAAAATGAAAAAATATATATATACAAATTATAATAGTATCAAAATGATGCTAAAATAACACTGATCTAGGTTAATGTTCATTTATATATGATCATATAATACTTTTATTCATATTCATGCTTTCATAACGCATTATATATTGTTAATTTATACAAGGTGACATATTCAAATGTATTAGCATGCGTAGAAATTAGAATTAAATAAATGCTGTAAGAGTACTCTTCTTTGTTCATGATAGCTAACCAAATTAACCTTATTGCAAGTGTTTATAATCTCATTGTCCAGCAGCTTGACCAGCATAAACTTTCCTGAACCAGCATGGGAATTCATTTTTATCTAAGTGAGATTAGGTTTACATAAATATAACAAAGCCTTGAACAAATATTACTCCATGGCATATGTAATACTGTAAATTATAATTGCAAGTTTATGATTTTAATGTTGATAACTAGGCTGTTCTTGGAAACAAGACAAGTCGGTGCATATAATCAGATATTGCATGACAGACTCTCACATTCAGTGATCTGAAGACAGTATTCATGCGTTCATCTTATCCTGACTACTGTACACAAAAATAATGGAAACATTATCTGGTTTTAATCGTCAAATATAATATTTAAAGGGATACTCCACTTTTTTTGGAAATAAGCTTATTTTACAACTCCCCCAGAGTTAAACAGTTGGGTTTTACCGTTTTCGAATCTATTCAGCCGATTTTCAGATATTTAGAAGAATATCAGTAAGCAGACAGTTTCTGGTCTCATTGACTCCCATAGTATATTTTTTTCCTACTATGGAAGTCAATGAGACCAGAAACTGTCTGGTTACTGATATTCTTCTAAATATCAGAAAATCGGCTGAATGGATTCGAAAATGGTAAAACTCAACTGTTTAACTCTAGGGAGTTGTAAAATGAGCCTATTTCCAAAAAAGTGGAGTATCCCTTTAATCACAGAATCAAAATTAAAGGGATAGTTCACCCAAAAATGAAAATTCTTTCATCATTTACTCACCCTCAATTTGTTCCAAACCATGTGTTTATTTGTTCTGCTGAACACAAAGGAAGATATTTGGAAGAAAACAGATCTCAATCCCCATTGACTACCATAGAAAATAATAATTACTATGGTAGTCAATGGGGATTGAGATCTGTTTTCTTCCAAATATCTTCCTTTGTGTTCAGCAGAACAAATAAACACATAGAGGTTTGGAACAAATTGAGGGTGAGTAAATGATGAAAGAATTTTCATTTTTGGGTGAACTATTCTTTTAACACATTTATTTATGTCAGCAAAACTAATAAAAGGTTAGATATAGATATATATCTCTCTAACACCAGGCTTCATTATCACTTTATGACTCTCAAATCATCTGACAAACTACATCTGCCTACAGTTTCGGGATTAAAGATGACCCTATAACCCTAACCCTTTCTCTTTGAGTTTTTTTTAACCTTTGGGTACTTAATTATCTTAACCATTAGAAACATTATACCATCTTGTACATTACTTGTTTTTATTTGTGCTCTATAAATAAACTGACTTGACTTTCCTTTGATTTGACTTGCTTTACTGTTTGTTCTGGAACAGTGGAGTTGGCCTGCTTGCATGGTCAGTGTCTGAACTCAGCAGGATATGACTATACAGAGGCACTCAGATCCGTCCAAAAATAAGCCACCAGCCTTGTCTGCAATCCTCAACTATAACCGTTTAAATTCAAACTAAAGATTTCTGTCACATCTGCCAAAGCATTGAATCATTTCCTGTCACTCATTCCATTATTAAACATTTCATTGTAGTAGAAGTTGCAAGGAAACAATGAGCTGTAAAGTCCTGGAATGCTAAATGCATATGCATGTACCCTTAAATAATCTCACTTAGATTACTTACTTCTACACTCAACTTTAAACATTGCAAATGCACAAGAGTCAAATACAGATGGTTTGAAACTCACTTTACTTGATCTGTCTGGAAGTTGTGTTGTTCGTCTGTCTCTATGTCTATGGATTTCTCTCTCCCTCAGCATATAGCGGCCTGTTTTTGACCACAGACAGGATACACGTGATAGCTGTGTATTTCCAATGTGAGGAAAGGTGCAATGCTATTGAAAGGAGCTAAGGACGGCCCACTTCTTTCCCTCCACCCACTCCAGTACGGCCCCTGCATCTCTGCCACCCTTCACCCTCCTGCAAGGATTCAAATTCCTGTTTCCAGACCAAATCCCAAATCTATTATGTTTTGTCCGCTTGCAAAACAATCCACCTGGGTTTTATTAAGCAAATCCTGTGCAATTCATAGGCCTTAATTACTACACTTTACCTGGTTAACTTTCAGATCAAGCTCGCTTGTATCTGACGCTGCTGGATATTTACTGGGGGATGTCAAAATGGAATGCAGACACAAATTAACAGGGAAAAAAAGGAGGCAAGGCCTCCTGATTTTACTATAACACACAACCCGGTGCCAGGAACATCGTGCGTCTTCATTACACAAAGAATTAAGAAGCATTAAGACAATGGCTTTGATGGAAACAACAGAGGTAGCCTACTTTCAGAAACAGCAGGAGTGCCGGGGAAAGTTCCCATGAGGACTTTTCTGCAGATATCCAGAGGAAATTTCCATGACCATTTGTAGGGGGTGACAGCTGTCCCAGCTCTGGCCTTTTATAAGGTAGTAAAAGTGTCTCCTCATCCATCCACTCCAGAGCTGACCAGCCCCCCTGCTGATGACCCACACCCGCTGGGCACACAATCAGGTAGCTACTATTACCCAAATAATAAGTAACAGGACTATCCTAATGACCACTTTTAAAACCAGCAATTAAGGCAGATTTACAAGAATACTTTGATATACAGAGGGATCTGAGGTAGCAACATTTAGCAAAGAGAGATTTGACCATGCTAACTGGAAACCAGCAATGAAAAGTTATGGTACATAATGGTTGATGCCTGTGGAAAAAACATGTATTTTTAACAAATGTTTTTTTTTATATGATAAAGTGATCACAAACACACATAAATGCAAGTATACTAATCTGAAAGCCTGAAGCGTGTGCACAGAGCTGCTGTAGTGCCGTTTATCTGACCGGCACGGTTCAATGAACTGCGAGGAGAAGCGAAAATCATTCTGTCACATTCAACCTGGGACTATTCGGGGACAAATATCACATCATGGCATGTAGTTTATCTACAGTGTCAGTGCATTACCTTCTCCACAAGGTCGATGAACAGATCCCGGACATCTTTGGTGTGTGTAATTTTTGAAGCAATGTTAACTAGAGCTCTTGATAAATTCTAATGTTCATCTATCCAACATAAAACAAATTAATAAATAAAAACACATTTTATATAAACATGGGTTTGGACAATGAAACTGAAACACTGGCTGATATTTGGAGGTTTCACGCCTATATATGCACGGACTAGTCGCCAATCTTCACTAATTACAGGAAATAACAGTTGTATAGACTATAGAACAATTCTATATAAAACAATAGTGGATTTAACATCAAAATGTAATAACTAATGTTAAACTGTATGTTGTTATAGCTTTCTCCCTTTAAATACCTTTGTCAGTTCAATAGTAATTTATGTAATTTTATATTATTTATTTGAAAGAATTAAAGAGCAGTTTCGTGTCCATCCTTGTATTGTTCAACTGGTTGAGGTTGAAATGGGATCTAGAAAGTAATTATTAATTAATAAGCAATCCAATACTTTTGAGAGAGATTAGTACAATAATCGAATTACAGTGTTGAAGATGTAATTAGTAGCTAGTAATTAATTACTTTTTTAACTTACTCAACACTGGTCTAAAAGGGATGTATGGCTACTAAATCGGATTGTCTCCATCAAACCACAACAGCCCAAATCACTGCAGAATTAAATGCGCACCTCGACTCTCCTGTTTCAACCAAAACCTTTCGTCGGGACCTCCACAGAGCAATATTCATGGTCAGGCTGCTATAGCCAAACCTTTGTTCACTCGTGCCAATGCAAAATGTGTTTCATTGGTGCCAAGAGTGCAAATCTTGGGCTGTGGACAATGTGAAACATGTATTTTTCTCTGATGAGTCCACCTTCACTGTTTTCCCCACATCCATGGGAGTTACGGTGTGAAGAAGCCCAGAAGCCCTTAACACTCGGATTGTTGCTGCCCAGAGTGAAGCACGGCAATATCATGGCATTCTCTACTGTACTTGATGGCCAAGAACTACCAAACCATTCTGAAGGACCATGTGCACCTAATGGTTTAAACATTGTACCTCTTAGCCTGCACAGTCACCAGATATTAAGCCACTTCGGGGTATTCTGGAGGAGCAAATCAGAAAAAAATTCCTCCACCAGAATCACATAGTAACCGGGCTGCGGTTCTGGAAGAGGAATGGCTCAAAATCCCTCTGGCCACTGTAAGAGACTTGTACTGTATCTGTCATTCACGAGATGAGATTATGCGGTATTAGCCACAAAATGAGGCCCTACACAATAATAATAAATGATTGTGGTCTAAAACTAGGTGTTTCCGTTTCAAATATATACATTCATTGTGTGTGTGTATATATATGTATATATATTCCAATTAATTTTGCTTCATTACTATAACATTTCCTATTATGGATTTTCTAAATTGTTCATAATTAGTGGCCATAGGGTGAACATTTGTTTGCACTCACGGTCACGGTCACCTCCCTGCTTGCTTAAATTTTACTCTGCCTCTCACCATTGCGTGCTAAAGACACTCACCAAAGATGATCTGATTGGTGGAATACCATGCAAATGGTAGTGGTTGCTGCTGTTGTATTTCTGCAGTGCATATTTGTTGTATTTATACATGCTTGTTTTCATAGTACCTACTTCTCTTTCAAATGCTTGGTTTAGTGCAAAACGGTTTTGCAGTGCATATTAGTAAGTACAGACAGTCTGAGCTGTCAGTGAACTGTCTCTTAGAAACATCTTACCAACTGCCCCACAGTGCAGTAGCACTTTGCAGTAGGACAAAGTCCTGGGAAGACCAGTACTGTAGAACCCTGTCTCAAAAACGACTTTTAGCATAGAACACAATAGCAGCATAGTCCCTGCAGTGAGACATGGCTGAATCAGTGAGAGGACAGGGGAGAGCGTGAAAAACCAAGCAAAACCAAGTAAGTGGATGAACCGAACAGAAACATCAGTTTTAAGATGTCTGTGCCTAGGTTTGGACCGGTTCACAATTGCTTTCAAATATAACTTCAAAAGCTTTTACTGGTGAAGCTGGTTGTATTAAATCACAAAAGCATCTTCATCTTTAACAAGAACAGGTAAGAAATATGTTTTTGCCTCACATTTACATCCTTGGTATTGAAAAGTTAGAAATGGTCACAATTTCAATAGGTGGAACAGCTGCTCTCTAACACTTAGGGAATGGTGGAGAATATACTGTATATGCCTCATTTGGCCTCATGTGTGAAAGTCTCACCTTGCCAGAACATCAGACAGGAAAAAGTAATGTTATTTGTTCTCCACTAGGGGGCCTTTTAGCTCTTCCAACCAGCTTCCAATACTTTAAACACACACTTGAAATGGTCAAACTGAGAAAAAGGTCAAAAAGGGGTTAAAATAGTAATAATTTATATTTAGGTCCAACGTTAGTTTATGCATTGACTAACATTAACCTGCTACAGTGATAAATATATTTGTTAAAGTATTTGTTTATTTTATATTATATCTCTGTTAACGTTAGTTAAAAGTGCTGCATGTCATTTTATGACTGTTCTAAAGCATAAAAATTCCATAATATATTTGCAGATATTTAAGAAAATATACAAAGTTCAAATACTTGTTTCTCTGAAAAACAATGCTACAGCCAGTTATTTTACTTTGAAATGTGCATTCCATGTCTGAATGTTTTTGTTTTGGTCTGTGTGATCCCGCCCACTGCCAATTTACCCAAAAGTATTTCGACAGGGTTTGCCAGAAAACACAGTGTATTGCAGCCATGGAGGCCAGCAAACTAACTGGGTCAGAGATCCAGAATTCTACCCGACCTAAAAAGCCTCGGCATACACAGCTCTATGAACAGAGACATTAGCCTACACTGACAAAATCATTTCTGTAAAATAGCATTGAAAATCATGCAAAATACAAGAAGCCAGAGTGTCTGCAGCACCTGTTGACAACAGCTCTTGAGTTCAAGCCCAGTCTTTCAACTGATATTGTCCTATTGATAAGTCTTAAGATATATAAGATATTGATATAAGATATAAGATATTGATAAGTCTTTTTGGTCCCGAGCTCCTCCCTGGCAAACACACTATCAAACTCATAGTACAAATGTGGCAAGAAACAAAAAACGTCAACAAAACACAGATGATGTCCTAGCTAACAACTAAAACTTATTTGGTAATATTATAGAAAATGGATGCAAACTCTAGTAGACCACAGACCTCTCAATAAGCATGGTTTGATGGTGAGGAGGGATCTGGAAAAGAAGCTGATTGGCCACTTTGGAAGCGGACTGTAGGAGCCGCTCACACATCTGGAATGTCCTGAACTGGTCCATGGTGTCGCTGTGCAGAACGTCTGCATTGGCTTCACACCCCAGCAAGGCTCCTGCTTCCATCTGAATTTCACTGCATCTCTGACTATTTACCAAGATGAAGAGTATATCATCACCTGAAATGTTGAATGGAAAAGTGCGTATTACAAGCTTATAAAAATGTATTCTGTTTGTCTATCCAAACACATGTGGTACACGTCTTCATCCAGGACAGAGGTAATCCCAACAAATACATCTAACTCCATGGGGCTAAAAAGCAAGGATAAAAAAAAAAAAAAAAAAAAATAAAAAATAATAATAAAGCACTGACTCAGCTGTGTACATGTAATGGCAGAAAACATCTGGATGAATCTGTTTGGTGATTGACTCAGCTGAATTACTTCACTCACAGACATTGCCCTCCGTCGAGCGTTCGGTCTGATATGATCATATGTGTGACTGCCACCTGCTGCTAAGGAATAAACAAAGCACATGATTGTAAAAACAGCTGAACAAAATGTTGAGAAATACATTAACTTCATAATTTTTTTTTATGTTTGGCTGTAATCTCCTGGTATAACATTTTGCGCTCGTGTAATGTTTCTGACTTATACTTTATTCACCAGTAGCTAAACTAGCAACAGCCTAGGGAAACATGCATTTAGGCATTTTTGGGTAATTAAATTATCTTTAATGTAAATAATTGACTAAATCTGCACATCTCCAAAGTAATTATGTGTGGTAAAATTAGCGGAGGTTCAGTTGCCATTGGTAAAATTATATGATTTAGTCTTATTTTGAAAGAAATAAATAAAAATAAAAATAACGTCTGTTAATAACATTCAAAAAGTTTCGGGTTAGAAAATGTTTTTAAAGAAACAAGGACGGGGAGTAAAGACTTATATTGTTACAAAAATTCTATGTAAAATAAAAGCTAGTTTTTTGACATTTTTATTAATCAAACAATCCCATTATGGAATAAATTACATTTTAAAATATATCAAAATAGAAAACAGTAATTTTAAATTGTGATAATATTTCACAAAAATTACTGTTTTTACATTTGAACAGTGCATATTAGCTAAATAAATAAATTAATATACAATTAATTTAAAAATTCAACCCCTTCACCCATGGTACAAAAAAAGATTTGACAGAGAAACACCATTTGAAGCTGTTGTTTATTACAAAAACGAGTAAAACAAATCTGCATGCAAGATAATAATTCTCAAGGTGCCTGTGTAACAGAAATATATTTTAACATTTCGCTTTCTTTAACAAATATAAGCCTATTACGTTATATAATACACAGCTGATCTGAACCAGCAGACTCAGCACTAAACATGACCAGCATCGGTGTTTATTCTGGGTTTGGGTCATTTAACTTGCAGATGGGCATATGTGCCTCAAAAACCAACTCTAGTCTTTCTCTCTCCCTTTCAAGAGCAGAGATCTCTTCTTCCAGTTGTGTCTTCACATGTTCCAAATGATCCGTCTCCTGAAAGAAAAAGCACAAGCTCAGGACATACAGGCGTCTGTGTAGCATAGTTTATACCACAAATAATAACCCATCTCACATTCTGTAATGTGTCTATAAGTATCCGACGGCGATCCCGACATCTGGCAGCTGCTACTCTGTTCCTTTCCCTGCGGATCCTTATCCTGTCAAGTTCCTCAGAGGACATCTATAAAAGAAGGCCGTCTTAAGACTAATTTCATTTAAGAACCATTAAGCTTAAAGGTTAAGTTCATCCAAAAATGAAAATTATCCCATTATTTACTTACCCTCACGACATCCTATAGGTGTTTATGACTTTCTTCTTTCAGCCAAACACAATCAGGGTTATATCAAAAAATATCCTGGCTCACCCAAGCTTTATAATGGGAGTGATTGGTACAATTTTTTTGAAGTCCAGCATCCATCCATCATAAAAGTAATCCAAACTAGGGGGTTAATAAATGCCTTCTAAAGCGATGTGTTTGTGTAAGAAAAAAAATCCTATTTGAAACTTTATAAATAATCAATGGCTTTCGGTAACGGCCGTAAATATAGTTCTAGCAGAAGAGTGACCTCTGACCCGACGCATGACGTATTGACGAAAGCGGAAGCACAGAGGATAGAGCAAAACAAAATAACGGTCACAAATTAGAAGTCTAAAACTAACATTTTTAAAGAGAAATGGTGGAGGAGCTTGAGTTTGTTGCTCAGCTCTGTTTGTTTGAATGCGTCTACTCTCACCTAAGCTTACGCTTACGAAAGCTAACTTAGTGATTATAGTTTATAAAGTTATAGTTATTTATATTTTTCTTACAAAAATGCATCGCTTCACTTCAGGATGAATTTATTAACCCCCTGGAGCCTTATGGATTACTTTTATGATGGATGGATGCGCTTTTTTGGGCTTAAAAAAAAATCACTCCCATTATAAAGCTTGGAAGAGCCAGAATATTTTTATATAAATATGATTGTTTGGATGAAAATGAAAGTCATATACACCTAGGATGGCTTGAGAGTGAGTAAATTATGGGATAATTTTCAGTTTTGGGGGCACCGACCCTTTAAGTCTAAAAAAGTGATGGTGCTGCCATCTTATGGCTGATAACAAGAAAGCATACACACAGCAATACCCTATTCCAAATATGCGGTTCCTGTTACTCATCCATTGGCACCAATGTCAAAGTGATCCATCTGAGCCTGCACTTTAAGATTCCCGCTCAAATACCACAGCACTGACTCACTCCTCACGCCCCTTTGTGATTCAGGTGTGAGTCATTTCAATCTTTTACCATAAATGAATGAGTCACCGGAACCACTCAAGTTCACTTTCACTATTTTCTGCATTCCAAACTCTTAAAATATCAGAAATATTTGTAACTTACATGCTTATTATTACTATGTACAGCACTGTCCCCCACTGCTCCGTTATAGGACTGGTCAGGACTGGAGCACTGTGGCAAACAGGGGCAGTTAGGCATGGTGGTGCTGGGTATGAATGAACAAAATGTTCCCAATGTGGTCTCTGATTGGGAAAGTAGAGAGGACTGCAGAAGCCACTGAAGATCTGGACTAGATGTAATTACATCAAGACTTGGGCTGGATGTAGTCTCAGTGAAATTCTGCAAAACAAATCAAATAAACTGTTAACAAATAGGCTTTATATTGCAGAAGAATAAAAAAAAACATCTTCAACATATTAAACAACTATTGTTAGCTCTGAGGTATTCATTTTATTTAATTCAGTTGATTTGAAAATATATTCAAGTAGGCTAAATAACCTAAACTATTTAAAAAGAAGAAAAGAAAAAAAGCCTACCGATATATGAAAAGCCGTTGAGTTCTCCGGGTCCATCAATGCGAGAGGAATCTGGGAATCATGCATGCGATAATACGATTCTCTTCCTTCATTATGATTCATTATGACCAAAACAGACCAGTATCCTGCTCGTTCATATTATTTCTCGTTGTTAAGTTCAGTTAATTGAAATGTAGCTAACATATTCGATAGCAGAAAAATGATCGATGATAAATCCATCAGAGCCGAATGATGAAAAATTAACCAAAACACGTGCTACAACTTTTCTTAAAATGTTTCAACGCCTCCTCACACCCACTCTATATCTCTCCTCCCCATCAGTAGCCTACTGAAGCATCTATCGTTTCCAAGCTACCGCCTTTTCTCCTCGGTGGCTACTAATGTACCTCTAATGGCCATTACATTCTTGCCAATAGCGCCAACTAACTTTCACTAAAATTATATTCACTGGGAAACCAAGTAAACGTCGCGAAGTTTAAAACATGTGGTTTGAGAGCTCCAGAAGCTTCCATAGCTCACACCCTACACGTTGAATTTCAATTACAGCCATATTTTTTGCCAATAGGTGACGTGTAGGTTTGAAATGTATGAATAAGTGAACCGTTGAATCACTGAAATGAGAGCGAACAGATATGTGCCTCATTCATGGTTTACTGCACTCAACAATAAATTACCCAAGAAATTAAAGTGTTTAAAAGCCTATATGAATTTCATTTCATTTGAATTTGTGTGTGTGTGCGTATGGGACATCGTTAGTTAGGTTAATTATAATATTTATATCATAAAAAAATATTTACCAAAATCAGTGTTGTGACCAACGTGTAAAGTCGTTCTGATTTCCGTCTATAGAAAATTATGAAGGTGTCCACCAAGTTAGTCTTGTCAATATAAATAGGCATATTATATAAAAAAAAAAAAAATACAGAAAAACAGTTTAAAACAAATTTACATTTACATTTATTCATTTAGCTAACGCTTTATAGGCTACTAATAGTTTAGTGATGCAAGGCTGAATTTTCAGCATCATTACTTTAGTCTTCAGTGTCACATGATCCTTCAGAAATCATTCTTAGGTTATATGCTTATTTATTATCAATGTTGGAAAGAGTTGTGCAGCTCAATATTTTTTTTTTATAATCTGTGATACTTTTTTTAGGATTCTTTGATGAAAATAAAGTTAAAAAAAGCATTTTATTCATTTGTCATTTGTAACAATATACAATACCTTTCAAAAGTTCTTTAAAAAAAGTTAATACTTCTATTCAACAAGGATGTGTTAAATTCATAAAAAAGTGAAAGTAAAGATTTATATTGTTAGAAAATATTTCTATTTTGAATAAATTATGTTCTTTTAAACTTTTTATAAATCAAAGAACCCTGAAAAAAGAACCAGAGTTAAAAAAAAAAAATAGGCAGCACAACTCTTTCCAACATTGATAATAAATCAGCATGTTGAAATGATTTCTGAAGGATCATGTCACACTGAAGACTGGAATAATGATGCTAAAAATTCAGTTTTGAAACACAGAAATAAATGATATTTTTAAGTATATTAAAATAGAAAACCATTACTTTAAATTGCAATTTTTCACAATATTGCTGTTTTTCCTGTATTTTTGACCAAATAAATTAAAAAAACGTTAACTGAAACACATATGCTGAAACACAGAGCTCCTAAAGGGACATGGTGAAGATAAAAATATGAGATGACATGAAAAATTATTTATCAATGCTTTTACATTCTCTCACAAATGTGTTGCGTTTTTCACGAGAAAAAAGAACACAAAACATTTGCGAGAAAATGCAAAAGCATTGAAATCCTATCTCCTTTTTTTTCAATCACCTTGTCCCTTTAGGGCTCCACAACACATGAATGCTGCTGAGAAAATAAATGCAAAGCCAGAAACATAATTTGTCTGGTCAAAAACAGACTTGTCATAGGGATATGACTAACCCTATGTGTCACACAACTCAGATGGCAGAGATAGAATATGCTTAAGCTTATTTTTTAATTAGTCAGCACAAATCCCAGAGAAAAAGTTTTATTATTAAGAGTTAAGTTACACAATTGATTCCTCTTGTAATTTCAATGCTCTTTCCCCCCCAAGGCAACATGAAATGAATAGCAGATTTGACATCCACAATGAACTGTACACACACAGAGATATTATATGGGTCTGTAGGCCCCAACAGTAATATCAAATAGTTTAGGATTATTCAGTGTCCCGTCTTTGTCCAAAAGAAAGTAGAACTTGTACCCTTTGACTTTAAGAGGAATAAATGAAGGTGATTCCTGTCTGTGTGCGTGACAGGTCACTTGAGTCAAAGGCACAGTTAGATGGTGAGCTCTGAGAGGTCCCAGTGGTGATTGTGTCATCACTGTCACATTTCCACCACCCTTATGCAGAATCACACGACTGACAGAACGACGGCTGAACAACACTGCCACTCCGACGATTCCTACACCTATGACAACAGAAAAAAATACATTTTATACAGCTCGAATATAAATGAAGATAAAATGCAGAGTTAAAGCTTACCAAT
Organism: Chrosomus eos; assembly: GCA_036326025.1. NCBI lineage: Eukaryota > Metazoa > Chordata > Actinopteri > Cypriniformes > Leuciscidae > Chrosomus > Chrosomus eos. The sequence continues at coordinate 20,244,275 of CM070834.1, forward strand.
GATTAGGCACCCAAGGGTGAATCCATACCTCCAGGCATTTGAACCAAGGTTCATATCAAAACTGAAAAGCCCCCCTAGATCAGTTCTAACCTTTGAAAGTTCACCGCTATTTCGTCTTGTGTCTCGAAGACTTGTGAAAGCAAAGTGAGCTAGATATGCCCAGAATACAAACTGACCACCACAAAAAATGGCCAATAGTCTGAAGAAACGGGTCCGGTCATGTTTAAAGAGAATCACGTCCTTTGCGACGGCAGTGGAGGTGAAAGTATATGCGTTCCTGACTGATTTCACGCGCACGTGAGAACGCAGTGGACTCAAAATGCTTGTGATATCATTGATTTTAACGAACTGAGTAGCTGTAGACACGGAAGCTCTTAAAGACTGAATACTTGTCAGTCGATAAGGTGAAATAAATGTGCGACAACGCTTTGCGCCTAATAACACGAACTGAATAATCATGGTTTAACAAAACGATTATCTTCGAAATACTGAAATTTCAAACACGACACATTTCTGAACAATTGGCAACAATATTATTATCTAGCATGCTCATAGATTAGAACTGCACCAGGGCAGCGCCATGCTTGCTATATTTTAAACTACGGATGCCTCGTTGGTCCAATCGGTCCAGTTTACTAAAGGAGATCCTCATCTTGACTTATACAAACAAAAATCGTTTTTTTTTTTCTCAAAACTTTTTTGCTCATTGTTTATTACTATTTGTTCAAAACTATTCGTAAATAAATAAAAATCGTTTTTCAAAATTTGCTGAAAAGCAAATGTGACAACTTACCCTGTATGCAATGTGATTGCTCCGCTATTGGGCATTATTTATTCATTTATATTTTGTGTAGAACAGACTGTACTATTTTCTCTGTACTGACATTGGCTTTTAATCATAGCCTCTGAGTAAAAAAGAATGACCCGACCACCCAATAGCCTACATTCAAAACTGCTTTCCTAGGCTACCATATAAGAGAAAACTCTGTACAAAAATATGATACCTTAATTTATCAACTGGTGTAGTTTTAACAAAGTGCACGGCCACGGACACATTGTGTAGCCTATAAACATATAGACCTTATTCGCAAACACCGGAAGTAGCTAACCGCGGCCATATTGTTGACATAACAACTGTCCTGCCCATAGCCGCACGCAGATTTGAGTTGAGGTGAGCAGTAGCCTAATGGCTTCATCTCGTCGGTATCAAGAGAAGATAAGCTTGATTTGTGTGGACCCATATCAAATAGACCCAATAGCCTTAAGTAAATATCCGTCCTTATTGCCAGCCGTAACTTATCCGGATATTTATAACGTTAACGTTCATACAGTATCCGCATAACGTTAGCTACACTTCGCAGGGCTCCTTTACGATCGTTGTAACAAAATAACACAGTATCACACAAGCACTAATTCCCTACCTAGTATCAATGAGGCATATAACGTTATCAATAGTCAAGTCACCTTTATTTATATAACAGTTAGCGCTTTTTACAATACAAATTGTTTCAAAGCAGCTTCACAGAGATAACAGGAACATGTTATAATAGTATTGTTAAATTCAAAATTAAATGTTAAATGTCCCCAATAACGTTACTTGTGGTAAAATGATAGGAGCAGACATTGCTGTAGGGAGTTGGCAGATTAGTCTGTTTATCCTAGCTAGCCACAAGTCTCTTCTGCGCTGGCTCAACTCCTTTGTCTCACTCCCTTCACGTTTTCTGACAGTCGGTATCGCATTAAAATTAACTCCGGGGTTCTTATTGCTGTTGTTAGAACAGCAGTGTATTACACAACACACCATCCCACTGTTTTAAAAAAAAATACAGCGATAATACCATGGATAATAGCGACGCTGCCTCGCTTGTCAATTGACTGACTGACAGTTGCCGTGGTTTCTATGTCAACAAAATGGCCGCCGCGAACATTGATGACGCAGATCGAATAAGGTCTATAGGCCTAGCTCACGTGTAGCTTATTCATGTTCGCAGGGTACTTAGGTTTGTTTGTGTTTTAATTGTGTGTGTGGGAGGGTCGTTTTACTGTGACTCTTATCTGATTTTTGAGACATTAACATGCTTCAAACTAATTTGCATACAAAGGTTTGATTTACACTTAACTGATGACAGCTTCTGTTAAACATATTGTCTAGCCTAATATAGCAACGCGCCAGAATCCTTTTATTATATGAAACACCCATTTTTTCAAGAATTTGCAGTGTACTAAAGTACAATATCAGTGTACTAAAGTAGCCTTACTACTAGGCAAAATGTATGTGACAGGGCACTTTCGCCCCCTGCTGATAGCCTACTGTTACACCTCCATTCATACAGACAAAACACCTAAACAAAGGAGTAGACCCACACCCAGACAGAAAACCTCAAGTCATGGTTTAAAAAGTTGATAAATTGACTAAAATTACATCATCAGTGTTCTAAAACTAACATTAACATGTTACTATTTGAAACAATACATAGTAACCAGTTTACCTTTCTCGCTAAGGTTAGCATTAGTTTGAGAACCGGTTATACTTGTACCTGCACTGTGCCGTTATATTTCTGCGCATGCGCAACATCACCTGGCGGTTTCCTTGTTATAAGGAAAAGGATAGTTGAATTGTGGATAACTGTAGGTTGCGAGAGCCGCTTAAAAGCATCCCAGAAACTTAGACGAACATAAACCATTCGCTAGGTTTTCGAAAATGCCTCGAGCATTCTTGGTCAAAAAAGTGAACATCGCTACTGGAAAAAAAAGCTGGAGTGAGATTCCGGATTCCGGGCGTGGGGAGTCTGGGGACGTATACATACCTGGTGAGTGTCTCGTTCATGTTCGTGTCACAGGCTGGGAAGTTAACAGAATTCAATACTTAATGCATAATTAAAGTATTATATAATTCATTTTATTTTGACAAATGCAGTTAGATAAGCAATAAGAAAAAGAGTTTCTCATAATTATTATATCCGAGCCATATTGGCTATATTCATGTATTATCTTTAGGCTATTATGTCTTTTTATTTTTATTATTATTAGCTATATATTTAAATATCTTGTAAATGAATGTAAATTCGACTCTGAATTCTATATTTGTTTATTGTTTTATATTTCATTGAATGCTTATGCTTACTGATTACTGCTCTACTTGCTGCATAAAAAATGATTCAATTAAGTATACTTGAACTCATTGGCCAGTCTGTTGATCTCTCTCTGCTTTGGCTGCTCCCTAGAGTCCCTTTTTCCACCATATGTGCATGAAGTCTCTGAGGGAAGCATTGCAGAATACTCCTGCTTCACAACTGCACAAAACAAATTCCTGACTGCAAAGCTGCCATCCTCTGCTGCTCAGGGTCAACTTGATCACAAGCCAAAATGCCGCATGAGGACCCAAAGAGTCCCTTACTTGCGCTCAAAGATAAAGGTGAGCTGGCAATTCTTTTGTTTTAAAACGGCTGTTTTGGCACATGTTGTTAGTGCGAATTTTCTGTGCTGGAGCAAGATATGATATATCATTGTTCTCCCATTTTCAGATAACTACAGGTAACATGCCATCTCTGCTGTCAGTCATCCCAGAAAATGCGAGCAAATTGGCAGACATTCTACCCGCTACATCAGTTTTATCCTGCCAGGTGTGTCAGAAGACGTTTACTACAGCGCGTATGCTGAAACGCCATGTAAAGTGCCATAGTGAAACAAAGAAGTACACTTGTGAGCACTGTGGAAAAGGATTTAATGATACTTTTGATCTGAAGAGGCATGTACGTACACATACTGGTAAGGTTATGTTTATAATAATGTATATTTACATGTTTAAATATGTAAGTTTGTATATTTTCACCTCTAATGTTCCCCTCAACTTACAATATACAGGTGTGAGACCCTATAAATGCACTTTGTGTGCTAAAGCCTTCACCCAGCGCTGCTCCTTAGAATCTCATCTAAAGAAGATCCATGCCATTACTCAGCAGTATGCCCCCAAAGAGCGACGAGACAAACTGTATGTGTGTGAGGAGTGTGGCTTGACCGCACAGACACGGGACAGTCTGCAGAATCATCTTCAAGCTGAACATCCACAGAGACTTATAGCGAGAGAAAGCAACTATATACTGGCACATAGTGAGGAAGATAATGTGTCACTGTGTTCACCTGAAACCCCACAAATATAGTGCTGAGTAAAAAAAGAAAAATGAGAAGTTATTGATATGTTCCACTCTACATGCACTTTTGTACAGTCAGTAATTCTAGGAAGTATTAGAATGATTGGAAATAGGAAAATAATTCTGATGTAATGAATTGATTCATATTACACTGAAGCAGTATATTGTTCAAGGCATATTTCAGCAAAAATTAAATTCTGCTGTGTTGTAAGAGACGACTATTTTTTTTCTTGAAAGTATAGTCTTGTCAAATATAATATTGGCTACTTTTGAAAAAGAGTATTTATTATGAAATAATTTAATCCCTTTAAGTGCAAACTGAACGTAATGTTTTAGTCGCAAATTACATGATATTTGCAACTAAATGAAAATGTATTACAATTTAAAATGATGTTGAATGCAATTAGTCAAACTTCTTTTTGACATACTTAAGTAGGACCATGTAATTTCATAATTATTTCTATTGTCTATGAAATATGGTTAAAGTCTCTTGTCGAATGTACTGACAAGCATTTATTGTAAACTAAAATATTTTAATGTAATTTCTGTCGAAACGTACACATTTGTAAAAATGAAATATATTAACTTTATGTAACCTAATATTGAACAACACACAGGCCTAGTTAAAATTATAATCAAGACTTTACATGTGCTTTAGTTTGTTAATTAACACAAAGTGCACTTATTTAAAGCATGACAAAATATTTTTTTTTAAAGTGCACTTAAATGTGTTATTTAATTTTATTTCATTGTTACATAATCTGGAAGTAGGCTACAGTTTTTAAAAATATATATAGGCTAGTCTCAATAGGCTTATTATTATTATTATTACATAGCAGCTTTAGCCATGGAACAACATAAACATTGACTATTTGACTATATTAAATGACGATTTATAATAATAGATATTATTATTTTTTAAAACTCATAGGACCGAACCTCGCATGTGCACGCGCTGTCAGCGGGTTGGTCCAAACTGCCCAATTATTAGGATTTGAAGGCGCGTTTAAGGATGACGTCAGAGTGAAGTCCGCAAGGAGACTGTTCAGGTGAAAGGATCGAGGCTGAGGTGGAAAATACGAGATGCTCGGGAAGAGGAAAGTCTGAGGATTCTGTCATTTCAACATTGCAGATTTCCTTTCATTAAAACGTAGAGAATATAATAAAAGATTAATCTCGCCGCCACTGATTACGCACACCGTGATCTTCGACAAAGACGGCTGAGCAGCGCGAGTCGCGAATATGATGCACGCGCTGTTATCCAGCCATCGCTCCGTGTTGTCGAGCTTGCGACGCTTATGTCACACAATTGCTGAGGGGAAAACAAGCGCAACAGTTACCCGATATTCCTGATCCTTGACCGGACTAGAATCCAGAAGAACCGCTATTGAGATTAAGGGATGTGATAATAACCTTTGTAAGACAGGAAAAGGAAAGGACGCATCTTTGGGGGGATGCTCGTGTGTAGTGTGGATATCGCCACCATAGAAACGTGGTGGCACTTGCCGCTGATGGGGTGAAGTAGGTTACGGAGAGGTCCTGACGGTGGACCGCATCCTGGACCGTGTGTGCCGTGGAAATACATGTTAGTGAAAAATGCAAGGGGTGACGGTGACGGGAGAGGCGCCCACATTGAATGGGGGCGGAAGGGAGGAGGTAAGACGTGAAAATGTTGGTAAATAAAACCAGAGTTTCTTCTCGTTGTAGTGCAATTGTCTTATGAATATGTAGAAAGTGAAATAGCCTATTATTTTGTAGAATTATATTGTTGTATTTCATAGGTTCACTGTTAGCCTACTTAACATTCAGTTGCACGCATTATGAAATGTAATTTTTTTTTGCATGTAATTCATAATCATTAATAACTACAATCAAAAACAAAATGAGAGAACATATATTGTTTTTAGTTATCTTGCCTTTAGGCAACAATGTGCAAGAATGGGAAGAAATAAATCAAAGATTATAGTGAAAATGAGTGATTGCTATCCATATTACTGATCTCAGAACGCTAAAATATTTTATTACTGACAGACTTCACATTAAATACATTTACAACACAATACAACAGAATATAATAAAATTGTCTAGATTACTTAAAATCACTTTAACTGTTCATAAGATAAAAAAAGAATATATATATATATATATATATATATATATATATATAAATATATATATATATTTAATACAAATAAAATAAAAACCAAGACAGTTACATTTTCTGTGGTGGCTGCATGCGTGATGATGTCACTGCACAGTTGAGCATCCACTCCAATATCAATGAACAAGGATTCTGTTTGGATTCTGATTCTGCAAAAGTTTTTTATACTTCATATTTAGCATTTTTATTGTCATCTTATATGCAGTTGCACAGTGGAGAAAATTGGTGTGCAGTAAATATTCTTTTGAAGTATTTCCATATGTAAAATCATCCCCTGCCTGGACACTTCCTTGCTCAGTGATTCAAAAAAGGTGTTGTATGTCAGTTAGTTTGAGTATTTACTTTAGCTATTGGACATTTGACTATTTAATCTTGGTTAAAATTGTTGGTTTATTAAGGGAAATTGTCTGTCTATATCTGTGAGCTATAGTTGATGAGAATGCACATCAGTTATTTCCCAGTCTCTCTATTTTGCCAGATCTGCGATAGAATAATTGATATTATGCATCTAATACAGGGAGGATTGGCTAAATGGGCTCCTATAGCTTTCTGCATGTAGTAACTGTAAGAAGAGTTTTCTGTTAGTGATAAAATAACGACACTTTCAGAGAAACCAACCTGCTAATGACTTGTATTATTGTCTCAGCATTTTAAGTTGGATCGAAGAAAATATTTGAAAATAAACACTTTACCTTCAATATTTTCATTACTTTTAGAAGATAATGTTCTATATAGAGCCTTAAATGGTTCTTAGAAACGTTTAGGGGTTCCCTTCATGGGATCATGAATTAAGCAGAATCTAATATTATCTAATAAAGATATTGAATCTTTTTTCCTAAGAGTTTAGACAATCTTTGCTCTCAGATTTTCTCACTTGAACCTTTTTTCAGACCCGCTCTGCTTTCTCACTTTGACTTTTCCCACCTGACTTGCAGCATTTATCTTAGATAACCGGAGGTCAGGTCTCAATGGGAGCATTCATTATTTTCTGGACGTTATTCATCCAGTGTGTAGTGAATTAAAGAAAATCCAATAATTAACACACACACTTTTCTGGCAGCACATACAGTGCCTTGAATTATTTTAAATGCATTTTTTGTGACAATACAAGCCTTCCCTTAATTCTTTCTCTCACTCACACCCTCAGTTGCTGAGTTTACCCCCATATACTGTTACAGACCGATCAATAGTCCGAGAGACAGAATGGGGGATGGGACGTTTTTGTAATCATTATTGAGTTTTCATAATGTTTGTGCTACATTGTCAATTACAAATGTATCAGTACTTTTAGCTGCAGCTATTTCTGTATAGTGACAACTCTTCTCAATTGACAATGTCTGACGTTCAACTGTTCTCTGAACAGTTTATGAGTCTGGCTGCTTCGTTCATGCTGCTTTGTGGATAAACGCATCTCTTCGAAAGTAATGAGTGCTCGCCTGGTCTGATAGAAATAGATGTATATGCTGACAAGGCAATCAGGACTTTAAAAGGCCACTCAGACCATCCTGTTTTGATTTATGAATGTATCATATTCTCTTCTGCTTTCTACCATCATTAGTTTATCCACACGCCTCTAACACATAACTAGTCGCTGTTGTGTACTAGTTATCCGCTGATTAATCTTCTCTGCAGTCTAACGTTTGATGCATATCACTCTCAATATTATTTGTTCAGACTGAATATTTTATGTGCCCAATGTCCTTCATCTCAAAATGTTGCACTCACAATTAGAAATGAAAGGGTCTCCATTTTACCAAGATCATTTCAGTTATAAATCTATTTAAAACAATATCATGCAAAAAGTGTTAACAAACTTTAATGACTTTACAGTGTTTTTTGGAGGTAGTATAAATGCAATAAAATAATTGGCCGAAACTACACAACAATAGGCTATTACACATATAACATGTTACATACTGTATATTATATTGTATTTGTAACAAGGTATTTTGTGCAGAAAAAGGCGGGAACCGCCGTGTAGCGTTTCACAAATTTTAATAATAAACCAAAACAAAACGAAAGTACACACACAAACAAAATGTAATGTAAAATCCAGGCCTGGTTCTCTCTCGTCCTTTACTGTTGTCCCTCCTCCTTTTATGCTTCCGAAGCTCCTCTGTGAGAGATACGAGACCGGTGCAGCATCCAGGTGACACTCATTATCAATTACGCCACAGGCCTCGTCCTGCTCGCCACATATATGTGGTATATATATATATATATATATATATATATAATATATATATATATATATATATTATATATATATATATATATATATAATATATAGTATTTATGGTACTTTGCAGAAGTTTTATGCACGTTAGTATTTTCACCCCAAAAAAGGGTTTTTAGACAGTTATTTATATATTTTGCTGTAGTGTGTCAGTAGGATAAATCAGTTTACATTTCCAAAAACATTCCTTTTGCCTCTAATAATCCAGTGAGATTTTTGTATGCAGAAGGAGTTTGACAACAGCCGTTATGATCTGATCTCACCATCATCAAGTCTGTCTGGGATTACATGAAGAAACAGAAAAAACTGCAAAGCTACCTAAAAAAACTGTGCTCTGTACTTAGGACAAAAGCTGTTTTAAACGCAAGGGGTGGTCACACCAAATGATTTGATTTGGTTAATTGAAGTTAATTGATAAAATCTATTTATAACATTATTTTGAAAGCATCCTCACTTTGCAGCATTAACTTTTCACATTACTGTAGCTTTGCAGGCAGGTTTCTTCTGGATTTACTCTGTCTCAGTTTCTGTTGTTTCTTCATGTAATCACAGATGGACTCAATGTGGGGAGATCGGATCTCTGTGTGGAGCAGACCGGCTGTTGTCTTGTGCATACAAAAATCTTACTGGATTATTACAATTAACGGCAAATGGGATGCTTGGAAATGTAAACTGATATTTCCAACTGACACACACTACAGCAAAATATATAAAAAACTTGGCTTAAACACATTATTTTCTGGTGGAAATACCAACATGCCTAAGACTTTTGCACAGTACTGTATATTATATTAAGTTATCATGTGAACAACCAGCCATTAACTTCATTGATTAGTCTCACAGTAGTCGTAACGTAAACTGCATGTTTATCAGAACAAGAGCCGGCTCTTTCAGGAATCAGACTACACTGATGGCGCTGTATGCTTTTAATTCACTAAAAAGTAATTCGTTAGAGAATACAATTGGTTGTGTGCTATGAGTTTTAGATTGACCGAAAAGAACTGACATTAGAGCCAATCATGTGCGAAACAGACTGGTTCTCATGAGAAAATGTAACTATTTTACGAAGTGCCAATTTCAAACTAATACGTACAATGCGCTTAGTAGAGAAGCATACGATTTTTAGGGGTGTGTGGACAACTCAAAGGTAAAACTTTTAAGTGTATCGTTGTCGTGTAAACGTACCCTTAGAAAAACAAAGCATGAAGGACCACCCCTAAACCTAACCTTGAGGTGTGTAAGCAGAACATATAAAAACGGATGACTGAGATCATACAAATGCAAACAGACCAGCCACCAATTCCCCAAAACATAAAATAGTTACAAGAGTGTGTTGGTTACGCTGAATGTTTTTGAGTCACTGAAAAGAACAGACTCAGAAGAGTCATTTGTCAATTGAACTAAACTGATTACACTTTTTTTATGCTGTTTGTTTGCACTGTATTTTCAGTAACATGTTGCAGTCACCTTTGAACAGTAATGCAGAAAACTATTTTATTATGACGGGAACGTCATTCAGTTTTGGTATATTTTATTTTATTTTACTGGTTCTTTGGCCCCAACCTATTGTCTACACACCACAAGCAAGTAAACTGAACGAAATTATAAAACAAACAGTCACTTGTTTTCCTCTCTTATCCCCTATCCCAAGAGGCTAAATACTCATTGACTCATACACATGTGCAGGAAAACACACGCATTTGGGCTCGATTTTATGATTCTGCCCAGCACTGATGCTTCTCACGTAAAAAGCATTGAAATGCACATGATCATATGACTTCAGACTTTCTTGGGGCATCTAAATAATTTAACATATTAAAGTGACTCTAAAATAGCAGGCTAACTTTATCCACTATTTATACATCAATGCCATTTTGCGCTATGCAAGTTTCCCCAATCACAGCCTCCAGAATTGAATCTCACTGAATATCATTCACATCTCCTAGGACACATTTTCTTGTGGTACCAACAGGATTCAACACTTGCTTCTCACTCTCCCACAACTGCACCTCTCTGCATCTACTGAATAAATGAAGCCTACAGACAGACATAACCTTGAGAATACATACATATGATTATATATACTGTAAATGTGAATATTACTATATATAAAATGCTATATTATCACGGTTTTTTGCTTCAGGACATCATTATTAAAAACATGTGTATTAGCCTGTGCACATGGTAAGTCACACTGTAGACCCTAATGGATTCTATCTCTCTCAGTTTGCTCTCGTCCTTGTAAAAGGAACAATTAAACTCCTGCCAAGAGGAGCACAGACTATGCCACGCTTGGGCTGCAGCCTGCTTTTAGTGCAGCAGTTTCTCACAGCAAGGGCATTCCTCGTACTATTAGCTGATTCATGTGTGCAAGTGTGTGTGTGAGAGAGAGTGATGTTGTTAGAGAAGAGACCGCAGGAAAGAAGGACAAAGAGGGGACGAAAAAATAAAATATTGCAGACCAACCATAAAAAATATTTTTGTGCGATACCTTTGTTCATGTGTCAGGAACTGGAACTGGCTTGCTTTTTTTCTTTTCTACCTCCTACTACTTTGGAATCAGTTCATCTTTGCCCATATGGCCACAATACCTCAAGCCACCACTGGGCTCAGACTAGGCAGTAGAGATCCATATGCATTTAGTCGAGATGATGCACTCAGTGATGTCTAAAAGCTTCTTGACTTCCCCTCCATAGTCATACAGAGCGTTTTAAAAGGAGACATGGTTTGGGTTACGAGCAGCCAGGAAATGTATTCAGCCCTCAGGAGAATGATCTATTACTAAGTTCTCTCTGCAGCATGTCAGAGTGGATATAACAGACTGTGCTTCACTCAGTTGTGCATGTTGTAACACAAATGAAATATACTAGTACCCTGAATCATCTAAAACAGGGGTTCAAACTAGAGCCAGGAGGCCACAAAGGGGTCCTAGTGGGTCAGTAAAAAAATGGGTAGAATATAAGTGTCAACAATGCATTAAGAAAGTAAAAGAATTGTACCATACTGCCTTTTTGTAAATGCTCTGACTTCATGAGATTAATAGTGATTATTTTATTCTATTGGCAGGCCTAATTTTTAAAAGTAAGAAATCAAAGCAAAACTGCATATCATTTTGTGGAAAAAACCCTTCTCTCTCCTTTCTTGCAACATACAAAACTTCAAAGATTTGTGCTTGTGTTGTATCTTTCTAGGGAGGTTTCCAGGGGCGTAGGAATGAGTTTAATATTGGGGGGGACCAGGGCTGATTTTAGGATTTTAATTTTAGGGAGGCTCAGTCCTTAATGACAATACGGAGGGTTTTTTCTTGGCTCAAAACGAGGAGGAAGACATGCCCCCCTGATCATGTACTTATTTATAAGATAATTCGAATATTATTTTTCACAGACCATAGGCTGTTATTCCAACACTATTTTTATGGATGTAGCCCAGTACCTCTAGGGGGGTCCGGGGGCATGCACCCCCGGAAGAAAATTTTGCACATTTTAAAGCTAAATTCATTAATCTGGTGCACTTTGAGTCATCCAAATCCACTGTTGAAAATAAATAATCCACCCGCCAATCGACGAACCTATGAATTCTCTGATTTAGATATCTGCATCTAATTTTTTCTGCATCATATTTTCTGCATCATATTGTCACTTCAACCCAAATCGGTTTATTGGAATAAACTACTTGGGTTCAATTCAACTCGACTTCAGTGGACTACATTACACATATTATAGACATGATTCATGGGTCTTTTTTAAAATGATCTTTCTATATATTTTTTGTCTTTATTTTAAAATCTGAAAGTTCTTGTTTTAGGTTCTTCATATGCCTATTATATAGGATACCTTGTTATAGCATATAATATATATATATATATATATATAATATATATATATATATATATATATATATATATATATATAAAACATTAAGAAAGGTTTTAATAAGTGAATGAAACGTTTTTCATTATATCTTAGAAAAACATTAAGAGAACGTTTATATAGCCTAATGGGAGAATTGAACGTTTGAATAACGTTCTTATAACCAAGCAAGAACGTTACAACGTTTATATAAAGGGAGAATTGAACGTTCTTATAACCTAAAATTGTTAGCTGGGGAAGAGAGGAGAGATTCGCGATTGCACTGAACACGTTTTAAGTGCAGGATTCTCTGAGCGAGCCCAGAGAGAGAATTCCTACAAGAGAAGTGTATCTTAGAGCGCGCGCGGGAGATTCGCGCTCGGCACATCATATTCCTCGCGCGAGCAGAGAGAATCACGCTCGCGCATTATATTTAATGTACTTTCGCGCTGCCATAACAATAATGCGCTCTCGACATTTGATAGGGAAACCAATCAAATACGTGTGTCTCACGGCCAATGCGTGAGAGTTGGCAAATATATTTGTCTTCCGCGGTGTCATTTTTGGGTGGGACAAATGCGACTGTCTCCAATATTGGGGGGGACACGTCCCCCCCGTCCCCCCCGGTTCCTACGCCCCTGGAGGTTTCCCTCACCACTGTAGCTTGAAGCAACACGAATTTGCTTTAGAACAATATTTATTGTGGAAAGTGGCAAAAGAATCACATTTGAAATAAAAATGTTCTCATTCTAATTTACATATAAGATTAACTAAAATGTATCAGAGGTGTTATGCTTTTCTGCCAACTAATTTTTACATTTTCTTTTTTCCTTTCCCTGTCCCTTCTGTTCCCCCCCATACCCCCACCCCATGCTCCCCCCTGCTTTCTCTTGTCTCTGGCATCTATTCATTCCTAACTCGTCTCTCATTGAACCCTGCCCCATTCAATTTCCTATCCATCTGCACAACCCTCTGTCCCCTGGTCTTCCCATATTTTCATCCACATCCGGCCTCCCCCTTCCTGCCTATAGCAGCGTCCCCTCAAGCAGTCCCTGAGTGGGTCGCTTTGCAGAGAGTCCCACTGGAAGTGCCTGCTGCTCACCTTGCTCATGTACGGATGCTTTGGCACGCTAGGCTGGTGCTCCCTGTACCGCATCACCGTAATGGCTTCTGATGACCAAGGCCCCGCCTACTTCTACGGAGACCGAGCCCGACTCTATCATGACAGCCCGTGTTCCAACGGCTACATCTATATACCCGTAGCCTTTCTGGCCATGCTGTACATTGTCTACTTGGTGGAGTGCTGGCACTGCTACTCTAAAACAGCTAACCTTGCTAAGGTGGAAATCAGTGAGGTGTATGACAGGATACAGCGGTTGCAACAAGCTACACCCTGCATCTGGTGGAAGGCCATCAGCTACCATTACGTACGACGTACCAGACAGGTGACACGCTACCGAAACGGAGACGCGTACACGACTACGCAGGTGTACCATGAACGGGTAAACACGCATGCAGCGAGCTCAGAGTTCGATTACTCGCGCCTCGGGGTCAAAGACGTTTCGAAGGAGCTGCAGGGCCTTTTGGAGCATCCCGTCACCCGCTTGCGCTTCACAAAGTGCTTCAGCTTCGCCAGCGCCCGTGCTGAGACCGCCTACCTCACGCAGCGAGCGCGCTTCTTCGGGGACAATGAGGGTCTGGACGACTACATGGAAGCGCGGGAGGGTATGCACCTTAAAAACGTTGACTTTCGGGAACACATGCTGGCATTCCCCAACCCATTGCGCCCACCTTGGTACACCCGACGCTGGGTGTACTGGCTGGCCTCGGCTTTCCTGCTATCGTGGCCTCTTCGCGTGATTGCCGAGTATCGCACAGCATACGTCCACTACCACGTCGAGAAACTTTTCGGCGAGAACGAGGATGCAAATGACAATGATAATACGGAGACGGGGAACTACTGTACGGGCTTTGAGCATGGCACTGGGGGTCCCACTCTGCGCATCATATCACGGGTCAACACGGTGGACATGACCGAACTGGAATGGCACATACGCTGTAACCAGCAAATGGTGCCTAGCTACTCTGAGGCCTTGCTTATGGATTTGGATATGAATACAAACACACCGTTATCGGTCGCGATGGCAGCACGTATGCGACGCAATTCTAGCTACTTTCTTCAGAGCTGCCCCAGGTGTCGGCCCTCAACGAGCAGCTCCTCGCTCCCTTCCTGGGTTAGAGGGAATGTGGCTGCGGGGACAAACTCATTCCCTATTAGGCCCGGCGGCAGGCTGTCCCTTAGTCGCAGTGGTTTCTCTCTCGGCCGGTTACAGACCGCAAGAAGCCGCCACCCCTGCCTGTTTCACTCGAGAAGCCTCGGAGGTGGTATGAGCAGCCGGCTGGAAGAGGGCGGTGGGGGTTTCCTTGGTCTTGGGTTTAGAGTGCCAGATGAGGAGAGGAGGGGCGTATTAGAGAATGAAGGGCTAGAAGACGACAACATGGAGGAGACAGGCCAGGAACAAGTGGAGGAGAGGGAGAACGGAGAGACCAGGGAGGAGGAGAGAGACAGGCCACCAACCTACCAAGACGCTCTGTATTTTCCGGTGTTAATCATTCACGGAGAAGAGAGCTGTCATGGGGGGCATGGCATTGACACGGGTTAAAAGAACCAATATGGTGTAAAGAATGTATGAAGTGGCTTTTGAAAAGGAGAGGCAGATTGACATCTAAGGTGCAGATAAGAGTCAGGGAGATCGAGAAATTCGAAGAAGAGATTTTTACCAGAACCAGGGTAGAAAAGTTCAACCCAAAGAGACTGATTTGTGTCTCTGTAACACTGAAAAACAACTGTTCATGAATGTGTAGAATGTTGTAGGGATTGAAATGAAAATAATACACATTGGTCATGTCATATTAAATGTCAATTGACTTGATACAGACTGACCCTAAATATATATGTAGTTCATACCTAGTAGAAAATACTGATAGGCATGGAACATCAGTGTCCTATATTGATCTTAATGTCCTATTATTGAAATCACTGGCATATCATGTCCATAACAAACTAAAAGGTCAGTGTGTCCTCCTATTGACTATGGGAGTAATGTACTTTACATGAAAAGCTGGGCGTCTGCAACCTGCATTTAACATTGCGAAGCAGTTTTTGCGACTCTGCATTAATGTGAAAAAGCCCATGCTGGTGTAGTATTGTAAATCCATTCGTCTACAACGTACCAGTAGCTTATGTAAAAAGGGACTGAGATGTGAACTGCATTTATTAAGTTTTTAAATACACATTAGAAAGAACAAAGAATCAAAATTCAGATGGACAACTAAGGTAGATGTGACAGAAGCAAAACCAACTGGTTCTCAGGGTGGAAAGTAAAAAAAAATAAAAATAAAATAATAGACCTAATAAAAAGGGATGGTAAAAGATCAATGAGTGAATGTAGGCTGGTGAATTGTAATCCCTCACTGTTTGACACTGTGCTTTAATCCACTGTCCTGGCTAATGACTTCTTTTAATCTCGTTCTTTTTAATTGCCTGGTAGAAGCACGGTGCTTTTGACTTCACTTATCTCTGCCTTAGAGGTTTCTTATGTCAGCCTCGTGTCTACTGCAGCCAACTGACAGTAACAGCAATTCAATGTATTCCTCTTTATTACCCAGCATACACATATTTGCTTTTCTATCACGATGGGGAACTTCCATTGACTTCTTTTGGGTTTATACTAAGCTAATGATATTTTCTATTCCTTACCCATAAAACTAACCCTCACAAGAAGTTTTTTGCATTTTTAGATTTTCATTAGTATGTTTATAAAACCATTGTCCTTTAATATACTTGTTGGTATATCTATCCAATACTCTTTCATTCCTCCCTAGACTGTTAGAATGTTTAAAATGTTGGATTAAGCTCGTTTCAGTTTAAAACAACTACTGATAATAGATCAAATAGACTACTCAAGATACAAATTAGTGCAACAATCCTCCACCCCATGTAGTCACATTGTTGATATGCACATAGAAGAGCAAACAAGCATAAAAATATATGTGTAGCACAAGCACAAAGTGTCACCTACTTTACAAGCAGCAGTGCAGGGATCGAGTTAAAATAAGCTGTCCTTGGAAACACTAAAGGAACGAATGTATAAACAGCCTTGCACACGGAGAGGAGATTATTACAAAAAAGGTAAAGTCCAAAGCACACACCAAGAGCATCCTTGTATTGTTTGTAGAATTTCTGCTAATACTTCAACAAGCACTAGCATATCTTTCAGCAATGAGGACGTTATTACAGTGGCCATGACCATGATGCTCTTATCAATAAAGTCAAACCATTAACAGTGTGTTTACTGACTGCTTTATTATCATCATTATTATTAATTATTGTTTGACTTCTTACTAAACTTATTGCAGTTATTAAAGTAACTTGCCGGTACAGATGAACTACACAGGAGATAATATATTAAAATAATAAAGACTGTCCTGTACTGATATGCATGTGATGTCCTTACCATCACAACAAACAGTTTATGCAATAATAACTCAGTCATAGTGGTATGATGTTTTGATTGAACCTGAAAGTCATAGATGCTTCATTTGACTTTGAATGATCCTTGGTATCAATTAATAATGCTGTGAAATTCTGGATTTAGTCTCAGTAACTCTAGGCTAATGACCAGAGTTGTTTTTAGGGTTGGATCAATGCAGACTTGGCAAACGCATACACTCTTGGTGGAGACATGCTTAACAGTGTTTTATACAGTGAAATTGTTATGTATATTATTTGACATCAATGCACAACCATTTTCCACCGAGTTTTGAATCTCTTGGGATTGTCATTGTGGGTGAGCAAATGTCCTGCTTAATGTGTGGTGAGTGACCACGTGCTACACTACAGGCTTAAATCACATGTGTTTGGCCAATGGTTCCTCCTAGTGGTGGTGTTCGCAACAAACCCCATAGAGACTTGGAAGTTTTACTATGAGGAAAAGTACAAAACGTTTTAAAACCGAAAATTAGTCCAAAAAACATTAACATATTTCTAAATTGCATGGAATGTCTGGAATCTTGCTTGTCGGGAATTACACTGTTAGCATGTCGTCCTTTCATCCTCTCCCTCCCTCTGTTCATAATCTGGGTTTGAAGGACAGAGCAGCAGTTTCCCACAATGCAGCTGACAAATAATAGAGGAAGTAAGAGAGAGCCAAAGGAGAGTGTCTGTGTGGATATAAAAGGACACAATCCAGACCTGGTAAGTCAAACAACAAATATTTAACCATTTCCTTCATTGAGGCGAATGACATTACTCAGTTAATTAGATCGACATTTAACTAAGTAGCCTACATAGCAGGAAGACCTTATAAATGCTTGATTCTGTAAAAAAGAATTGCTACACACTGGAATTGCGTGTTAGGCATCCATTTCCAATTATCATGCCATTCCACTGCCTTTGCTAGCTATATAAAAAAGTTGTTTAATTTCATTGCTGAATATGTTCTTTTTTATATTACTCTTAAGAGAAGTCAAGTAACAGTGCAGGCGCACAGATAAGCTTTTCACTAAGCAGCTTGTTACCTCCCTTGAGCCTGATGATTCAGACTAGTTCTGCCATCAGAGATTTAGGTCACAGAGACACAGAGCATGTTGTCCTAGTGACAGTGATGAGAACCAACTTTTCAAATACCCGTTTACTTAGAGATCATTAGGACTGCATGTATTTGAATCTGTCTAATAATTGTCAGAACCAAATCCATTTATTAAACTGCCACACTTTTGGCCTATTTTTCAGTGTTGCATCTCCAACTCTATATAGAAGTGTATATTGACCAGCTCATTGAACATGTTGACCTTTTGTGTGACCAAAAGCATGACAGGTTGTCACAACAGAACCCATTTTGAACCCAACAGAATCAATAAGCTATTTAAACTGTAAAACATTTATAAAACAAAATAATTAAAGGGTTAGTTCACCCAAAAATGAAAATTAAGTCATTAATTACTCACCCTCATGCTGTACCAACCCTGTAAGACCTTCGTTCATCTTCAGAACACAAATTAAGATATTTTTGATTAAATCTGAGAGGTACATCACTGCTACATAGGCTGCCTAAGGGAATGAAACTTGACGGCCCAGAAAGTCATTAAAGAAAATGTTTAAATATTGAATGTGCCTACAGTGGTTCCACTATAAGTTTATCAAGCGACGAGAATACTTTTTGTGCGGAAAAACAAAACAAAAATAACGACTTTATTCGACCATCTCTTCTCTTCCGTGTCTTTCTCCTAAGCTGTTGGCGTAGTGTAACTGCGCAGCACTTCTGTGTTATACGTCACACGTAGGCTCACTATTGGTCGACGCTGGTCATGTGTGTGATGCGTGTGACGTTCAACCAGAAGCGTTGCGCAATAACAATGCGTGAAATCTCCAGGCCCAAAGAGAATACTTGAATAGAGTCGCTATTTTTGTTTGTTTTTTGCGCTCAAAAAGTATTCTCGTACCTCAATAAACTTAAGATCTAGCCACTGTAGTCACTTGGACTATTTTAACAATGTCTTTAATGACTTTTCGGGGCTGTCAGGTTTCATTCCCAGAAGCCTATGGAGGAGTGATCCAGCTCTCAGATTTAATCAAAAATATCTTAATTTGTGTTCCGAAGATGAACGAAGGTCTTACAGGGTTGGTACAGCATGAGGGTGAGTAATTAATGACTTAATTTTCATTTTGGGGTGAACTAACCCTTTAAATCTAGCTTCATTATATTGTTGACCCTTTTCTGTATGTTTTGTGTTCACTTGTTCATCCAACGGCCATGGCAAAAATATGATAGCCTATTCACAAAAATAACGTTATTCACAACAAATATAGGAATGTTTTAATTAAAGAGGGTTTTGAAATAGTATTTTTATTAATATTCATTATAACTTTGTCTTGCTTGATAATTGTTTTCTCACTTCACAATCCAACTGGACTTGGCGTGGAGTGAAGCAGCTGTGAAGTGAAGAACAACAGGATGTCGAAGGAGCAGCTGGACTCCCACGCGGAGGGTTTGCTCTCATTGGCCGTCGAGCTGCACGCGCAGTGTCAGGAGGAGAGCGCGCAGATGGCCGCTCTAGCCGAGCAGCTGAGAGAGGAGAGCCAGAGTCTCCTGGGCCAAAGCGAGGTGCTTCAACAGGACATGGCTGAGATCTGCAAAACGCTGGAAACTCTGATGGACACTAAGGCGGCGTTTGAAGCCAAAGAGAGGCAGGCTCGCAAACTAAGCAAACAGCTCTGAAACACGGCGGGAAAATAGCTTGTCCAGCCATTAAAATTTAATAATATTTAAACCGACGTAAGATAATAAATACGAAAAGATCGATTGACATGTGTCAGTTTGCGGTGGACCTGTTTGCTCGTAATGTTGGTGGGGTAGAAATGACACTCTTCGACTTTAAATCTCTACCATTTCTTTTAATATTCTAAACACTCCACAGTAGACAGTTGTAAAGAAATAGTACCAAGCACACAAATTAATCATTCATTATAATGATATTAATTGTGTAATTAATTGAGTGTAATATTGATTCTTTACAAATAATTTTCAAATTTGCAAGACACTGCCATAAATACGGATACATCTCCTTCACATCTTCACATTTTGCTCTTATTTAAAATGTCAAAAAAAAAAAATGTTACCAGCCAGAATGGTGCTGTCAGTGTTGTATGACTGTAAATGAATGTGTATATATATATATATATATATATATATATATATATAGCCTACACACATACATACTAATAAGTATAAAATATTATATATATGGTTGTTCATGGCAAGCGATTTCATATAGCTGTACTTTTATATATCTCATAGCACTCAGCGCTGCACTTCAAATTTTATTTAAAATTTTATTTCATTTCTTTATTAATTTGCTAAATATCCATGTAGTAAACAGGATAAAACCCCTTCAGGATATAGAAGAGACCCCTTGTTCATTTTGATGATTACTTTCCTGATTATTTTTTGCAACAATCGGATTCCTGATAAGGCTATTCCTGATTCCTACTTTAGTTTGCAAAAATGGTTGATTGACTTGTCTTATATCCATCATGCCCAATCACATGTTCTTAGACACGTCTATTGGCTCTTTGGACATATCCTTAAACTTTGTGTATATTGTAGCTATCACATCAAAGTACTATTTATGTGAATAATTCAATAAAAATTCAAGTGTTGCCACAAAAATATGAAGTATTTTGTTACTGCTTGTGTTCCCACATAACTGAATGTACCAAACTCTGCATGATACTTCATGATTAGCTCATGTGATGATTTATCTTGGTTGGGATGGGCGATGGAGGAAGGGCTCCGTCTCAGCACGGCTCCACTCATCATTACCCCAAACCTTCAACCTTGAGCTCTGGCGTCTCTGTATGACCACCACGGCCGTTATCAACACCCAGAAGAAGAAGCTTACCCACATTGACCTCTGTAGAGGAGAGAAACAGAAGGGGGTGGTGCTCAGAAGAAATTTATTTCTACTGTATGTCATACAAATAAAAACTGATTTTGTGTGAATGAAGAAACACTAAGGTGCACTAAGCATGTACACTGACACCTATTGGTGTGGATGCAGGCTCATGTACAGCTCTGGAAAAAAATAAGATACCACTGCAAAATTAGCAGTTCCATTAGATTTAGTATTTAAACCTTGAGTAAAAATAAAATGTTTGTTTTATTTTATGAACTATTGACATTTCTTTCAAATTTCAAGTAAAAACATTGTCATTGGTGAAATGACATATTTGTGAAAACTGGTCAAAATAACAAAAAAAGATTCCATGTTTTCACCAAACTCCAGACCTGAACCCCACCGAAAACTTCTAGAATGTGATGAAGAGGAAGGTCACAACACAAGCCGTCAAACAAAGGCGAGCTTCTAGAATTTTTTGGCCAGGAGTGGCATAAAGTCACCCAACAGCAATGTGAAAGACTGGTATTGACGCATGAAAGCTGTGATTGAAAATCAGGGTTATTCCACCAAATGTGGATTTCTGATCTTTTCATAAGTTAAAACATTGGTATTGTGTTGTTTAAAAATATTACATAACTTATTGAATATTATTTTCTCTGCATTATTCAAGGTCTGAATTTTTGTTATTTTGACCAGTTGTCATTTTCAACAAATACTTGAAATTTGGAAGAAATGTTGTCAGTATTATAAAATAAAACAAAATGTAAATTTTACCCAAACACTTTAAATAGTTAATCCTGAAAAGCTGCTAATTTTGCAGTGTTCTCTTCATTTTTTTCCAGAGCTGTAAAAGGTTTCGGTTACAGAGGCCAATGCAGAAACACCCTATTCACAGGTGTATTTGTCACCCATAATTAAATTATTTTGCAACTGAAAGTGTTCGATAATGGGGGTTAACCAGATGAAGCTCTTTTTGACAGGCCATTTGCTCTCAACATAGAAACCACCACGAGGGGGGTAACCTTATGAAAAATAACCAAAGTAGCTACTAACCTCAGCACTGTAAAGTCCTGCGTAGAACTGATTCCCAGTGTACGGATGAGCCCATGTCTTATTCTCTGCATCTTCACAACTAAAACAAAAACATATTTCCAGCAGTGCACATCGAGATATCATTTTTCCATGATTGTGTCCCGTTAGGTGCTATACTATTGCTACCATATCAGCTGAGAACTATGAAGCACTGTGAGGAGTATATGGTTCTTAAGAAGGTGTAACAAAAGTCACACACACAGAGAATAATGTGGAAAGAAGAAAATTGAAATTACCTGGTAATGGAAGGAACATTGTGAAGCACAGAGAAACACAGGCTGTCCCGACCGATCTTGAGAATACATCCTGACACCAAGAGAAAAAACAGAAGTAGGCCACAGACCCCCAGAGAAGTGTTGAGAGAAACAGTCCCCCTAC
This sequence comes from Chrosomus eos, assembly GCA_036326025.1. Taxonomy (NCBI): domain Eukaryota; kingdom Metazoa; phylum Chordata; class Actinopteri; order Cypriniformes; family Leuciscidae; genus Chrosomus; species Chrosomus eos. Next base: position 20,266,601 of record CM070834.1, read on the forward strand.
ATGCAAACATTTCCAGACACAAGAAGGTAAAAAAAAAAAAAAATGTCAATTTAACTGTTGAATCCTACCTGCATGAATAAAAGAAAGTGGAATGTGAAACAAACATCTAAAAGAAATAGGAAATCTCTGAAGGTCAGCAAAAAAGTCGATACATTCACCTTCTCACATCCTCATCCACACAGCTGACATAGATCCAGTAAAGAATAAGGGAAAAGCAGTAAATAGCCATGCACACGGCGATGGCTGACACAAAATAGCAGAGAGAAGGAGAACTGGAGCCTTCCACGGTCAGAGCCTGGCCAGATGTGTTATAATGAACACTTCCATAGAGGATGCACCGTCCATCAAAGTGACCCTATAAAGACAAACAATAAAAATCATCCACATTTGCACATGCTAAATAAGAAAACATAGCAAGGGACATCTACACTCTAAAAAAAGATGGTTCTTTAAAGGTTCTTTACACGTAGTAACAGTTCTATTTATACCGTATCACCCTGAATAACCCTTTATATGCTGAAATGTTTCTTTGTGTTTGAGTTTAGGGTTCTTTATTCCCGCTTTTTTGTTTTTCAAATCTGTAACTGTCAAAGCCACCTCATTACTGATTTTCTGCTATATACTACTATACACAGACTCAACATAGCCTCTCAATAGGAAAATTATTTCTTTCTTAAAATGTCTATAAATTATAACTTTAAAAATTGTAACAATCATTTCCTAACAATAATGTCTTTTCTCTTTTTAGTTTAACAGAACATGTAAGTGCGAGCAGCTCTGCTCAGTTAAGGATACTCATCTTCTCTTCTCCACAAAAAGTAAGTAACAGAAATATGGAATTTATTATCCAATTTGTGAAGATATTTCACTGGAACTTGGTCTTCATTACATCTATATCGTGTTCAATGTCAATTGTTATTTATTAATGTATTCAGCTAATCTCTGTTGTAGTATACTGTCATTTTTGCTACAATCTGCCATGTCAATAATAAATAAAAGTGCCTAATTGACACAACGTGCTGTTTTTTTTAATGTAAAACCCAAATAGAGGCAACAATATATAAGATAGAGGGCTAAAAAAACAATATTAATACATAATTTACAAAAAAAGAATAGTAATAATAGTAATATAATAATATGAAGATACTAATATACTAATATTAATGAAAATAAATATCATTGAAAATGTTATTTATAACACCATTAAGGTCTATATAGAACTTTTAAAGCATGGTTATTTATGAAACCTTATAAAAAGGTTCTATTTAGCACCAAAAAGGTTCTGCTATTGTTACAAGCCGAAGAACCCTAATTTGGTACTGTTTATAACCATTTTTCTTAAGTGTGTAGGGGTCTCTTCACAAACTATGTACAAGATTTGTATCTCTGTGACACACAGATAATGAAAATGCTGTGCTAACAGCTTTTGTCCCTTATCATATGACTCTAATAAGCCATAATATGTGCGAGAGGTGGCTGATCACATGGTGAATGCTCAGAGAGTTTGACCTGGATCAGCAACATTGAATATTATATATTTTATAAATAATATATAATAATGATGGATACCAATAGATGCAGCCTATTGACATTTCTTTAAAAAATTATTCATCTTCCCAAAAAAGCAAGAAAATAGATGCCACTTCAATAAACATTCCAACACGATCATGCATGTTACAGTACATTTTAACATCAGACTGAATGGTGTATAAAAAAAGCATACAAATAAATATGCATGCAAAGCTTTAGACATGATCTCAGATCAGACACCAACTTATAGTAAGTCACATTTCCCCAGAGACCTGGTTTAAGTTTCCTAAATCATTTTTAAAATATATACTTTAAATAGTACTTTATACTTGTACTGTATACTTTCAGTGTCCACAGCTTAGCAATGATCAGACATTGTGTATAGATAAATTGGTGTTACCTGAGTGAGTGTCATCCAGGCGGCAGCTATTACCCCACAGATGAAACAACCAGCGTAAAGGACAAGCTCCAAAACTAGCAGCCAGGGTAGTCCCATCACGAACATCTCTCACGGTCACTGTCTCACGGAGTCCAGCAGCCGAATGCCTCATTCATGCGCTCTTCAAACTCCTGTGGCTAAAGCATGTCCTGTGCTCACAACAATGTTGCTTTTCACAATGATTCTTGACAATTGGGTCAGAGAATCTCACAGCATTGCTATGAGGTATAACACAAGACTGCATTCAAGTAGCTCAGACAAAACATTCAGCCAGCCTGAAGCATATGGTCATGAATCAACATTTAGCCACAAAACACCTAATTTTAAGATATTATGAATATCAGATAGCCTATATCAATATCTGCTTAGGATGACACGTTTAGGCCATAGACTGTAAAAAATAGGTTTAGGCTGACACTTTTTACTTAAATTGTCCTGTAGGTGAGGAGAAATGAGATCATGTATGAGAATTTGCATCTCCATTTCTGTGACCATCATTATACAGTAGGCTAACGGTAGTAATTTATTGATTATTATAGTGAAAAGAATGTTTCTTATATTAATAATAGCTGAGCAATAAGTGTGACAAGACTGTAACAAAAACTTCTGAGAACAATGGAGAGGGAAATATACAGTCAACTCAATAATACGTCTTTCTCCAAACCAATAGTGGCGATAAACACTTTTCAACGAGATTCAGTGACAGACAGAGTGAAACCGAATGACTGAACCTCAGTGTGTTCGTTGTTGTTGACCACATTATATCATGCTTTAAGAAGAACTCTAGTGTTTTTAGTTTGATAAATCAGACCCTGGACTGAATCTGCCCATCACGTGCCTTTATATTTATCATGATGATCTTTTGGAGACCTTATATCTCGTATTATTGTGCACCATGTCCAGTGCAGCAGGTAGGAGGAAGCCCCAAAACCAGCTTTTTTTTTCTTTGCTTAAACACTTACTAACAAATTTATTGTTACTACGTTAAAACTGTAACTTGGTATTACCTATCACTGTCATAATAAATAAGTAGTTTTAATAGCTGACATTTTATGTATCCAATGAATGACACAACTTGATGCTCAATAAAGGTATTCTGTCTTTTTTTATCTTCAGCATCATGCCTCACATTTCATCTCCAGCTCTGCACTGACTGTCATTTTGATTAAAAAGTACAAACTTTAGAAGAAATAAAAAATGTTGGTTGTAATGACAACACCACAAATGAGGGGTGTAATTTATCTTCATAATAAACACACACACACACACGCACCTTTTTATACAATATCTACTGAAATAGTAAAGTATGTAATAATCATTTTATTCAGATGATAAATAATATTTTTGCTAATATTTTTGAGTCTGGGGCAAGTGTAGGCCCACAATAAAACAAAATGAATAGCTACATCAAAGACATTTAAGTAGCAACATAAATCAAATAAAAACATGGTGAAAAGTTCCAATATGGTTTTGCTGTGACTTTCATATAACAAAGAAAAACAACCAAAAAAAACTTTAAAATCTTTTGGGACATAAATCCATAAATTGAGAATCTTATAGTTGAAACATTCATCTGTGATATTTCAGTGAAAATCGAGTGGACCAAGCATCTGCTGTAAGTAGACACTTGTTTAAGATGAATAACGATTTGTTTTAGAAGATGATGAGATGGTGTTTATTCCTGGTGGAATAATGATGATGGGAACCAGTGCCGCTGATGGAGAGATGGGGAATCACCAACACGAGCTGTGACTCTCCTGCCATTTCAGATGGACAAATATCCTGTCACTAACTCTGACTTCAGGTACTTGTCATTTAAGATATTGGTTCAAAACTTAGTGAGCAGCCTTTTTAGGAATGCACCATATGATGCCATTAAGTATACTTTTTAAACGTAGATATTAATCTAGTCTATTTCAACACACTATATATTCCTACTGCTTGTGGTCTTCTGTGTCTACTGGCCAGATACAACTGCTTCCGTTTATTCCAGGGAATTCGTCAGACTGCAGAAATATAAAACAGAGGCTGAAACGTTTGGTTGGAGTTTTGTGTTCCAGGATTTTGTCTCAGATGAACTGAAAAGTAAGGTCACTCAAAAAATTGAGGTATGAACCCACAGCAGGAGTGGAATTTTTTTCAAGTATTTAAATGGGAATTTCCATTCCATTTTCAAAACACTGTCTTTTGTACTATATTTTCTCTTTTACCCTCTATTCTCTTGAAAATGACCCCATTCCTCTTTTCTAGTCTGCTCCTTGGTGGTTACCAGTCGAGAAAGTGTTCTGGAGACAGGTGACAGTTAACATTGTTTTAACATTCACAAGAATACTTTTTGTACTTTATTCAACTATTCATTTTCTTCTGTGTGGGCCTCTGACGTGAGTTCACAAGAGCGCCACGATGCATGCGTGAGAACTGAGAAGATGATGCAGATGGGTCTCGATGTAGTGTTTAAAATGTTCTAAAGTGTGCTTTTCCTGGATGTCTGAATCGTGAGAAATCAACGAGAAATGTAAAAGTGCCTTACCAATGCCGCAAAATTAATAGCTTACCTTTCCTATCAAATGATCGTGAGCGTCATCTTCTCAGTTCTTGCGCATTCATCGTGACGCTCTCGTTAACTCCCATCAGAGGGCCACACGGAAGAAAATAAATAGTTGAAAATAGTCGCTTGATAAACTTAAGGTTGAGCCACTGTAATCACTTGGACTATTTTTACAATGTCTTTACTAACTTTCTGGGCCGGCAGATGCAATTACCTAGCAGCCTATGAAGGAGTGAGACAGCTCTCAGATTTCATCAAAAATATCCTAATTTGTGTTCCAAAAAAGTCTTATGGTGTTGGAACATGAGTGGGGCGACTATAACCTATTATCGTTTATCACAAACACCTTTCCAAAAATCTGCAACCAAAGTGCATTCCCAGAGACAATGAAAGGATATTCCAATACTGTTGTTGCATTTAAGACATTGGGGAGATGATAGAGTAAAAGTAGTATTTATTTTGCTATATTTATTTGCAGAAATATAAGCTCTATGCACGATATTAATTGCATTTCTTTGAGATATTCAAATGTAGTTCAAATCCCAGACATTTTTGTCAATGTCCCATTTTATAAAGATAAATGTATTTCATGATATAAAAAGTATTTATTGTTATTAATTAATTAATTAATTTAGACTTTATGAATGTCTGAGGTCTCTGGTTTAAATGTGTGCAGCCAGCAGGACCAGGCTCTGGTATCAAGGGCAGACTGGAATCCCCTGTGGTGCAGGTCAGCTGGAATGATGCCCAAGTTTACTGTCAGTGGAAGAAGAAAAGGCTGCCAACTGAGGAAGAGTGGGAAATGGCTGCACGTGGGGGTCTAGAAGGCAAGCCAAAACAGCCTTGTACCTCTCGGCACCAAAATAAATGCAGTATTGTACACCTGTTTTGCATCACTTTATGTTCCGCAACCTTCATAGCCAGCACATGTGTATTTCAGGCAGGACATATCCATGGGGCAACAAGTTTTTGCTGAACCGGACTAACCTCTGGCAGGTCAGTTGAGGGATATTCTTGTCCATTTTCTAAATGAGAAGTGTATATTTTGTAAGTTCTGAAGTCTTTAGCCTGCTGGTAAATTGCAAACTCTTTGTACAAAAGGGCCTGTTTCCAGATGGGGACACCAGAGAAGATGGCTATCATGGTGTAGCTCCTGTAACTGCCTATCCTCCACAGAATAACTATGGTAGGGTAAGAAACACGGCACATGAGCTGTTACACTCTGATCGTCACATATTATCAACAACAATATACGTTATTCATAGAACGAGACAAAGCTACCTAGGAAGAATACCTAAATGTTATGCTGCTTAAAATGTTTGTGGAAACTGCGATACACATTTTTTTCAGGATTCTTTGATCAATAAAAAGTTCAGAAGAGCAGCATTTATTTGAATTAGAAATCTTTTGTAACATTATAAATATCTTTATTGTCACTTTCGATCAGTTTAATGCATCCTGGCTGAAAAAAGTTACCTCAAACTTTTGAACTGTATTGTAATTCTCTTAACTATTGTTCTGAATTTTGAGAATAATATCCCACCTTTTGCCAGGACTATATGACATGCTGGGTAATGTCTGGGAGTGGACCTCATCAAATTTTCCTGGTGCTCAGACCATGTACGTCCTGCGTGGAGCATCCTGGATTGACACTGCCGATGGCTCAGCCAATCACAGAGCTCGTGTCACCACTAGGTCAGTCATGAGTCACTCAAAGTCAGCTTTTATTAGAGTTTTATTAGTGTTTCTTGTAACAGTTCCAGATGATACCAAGCATGTCCATCAACAATTGCTAAAGCTTTTGTCCAAAGCAATTTATGAGAATATGATGAACAAAATGTGTATTTTATGTTCTCACATGCAGGATGGGAAACACACCAGATTCAGCCTCTGATAACCTGGGCTTCCGGTGTGCAATGAGCTCAAATGCAAAACAGAAAAGGACTGAGCTTTAAGGGCCAAATGTTCAAGACTAGTAGATGCCAGTGGTGCATTATGGGATTGATACTACATTTCTCCCGTGGAGACATAAACTTTTGTAATTCAGTGTTATATCTGCTTTTCCCCCCCACATACTGTGAAATAAAACCTTAACCTATCTTATAGTTGTTCTCTAATCATTCAAATAATTTAGATATAACATTTAAACCATGTAATTAAAATGCAATTGTATTAAATAATACCATACATTTTTATTGGTTTTACTTTTTTAGCATTTAAAAGGAAGATAATTTACTTTTTCATTCTCACTGTGTAAATAAGAGGGTCTGATATGCTGTCATAGCAATAGAGGTCTATTTTTGGACCGTTATCAACATGGTCTTGAGGTAAATTGTGGTATTTAGTAGTAACTGGAGATGATGAACCCTCACCAAGTCCTGTGTGCTACATTCATCTCCTCAGCTGCAATAGAGAGCAGAATGACTTTTGGAGTGTTCTCAAATAAAGCCGCTCTGTTCTGAGTTTGCCCTTTCTTCACCCAGTGGCCGTAGATCTTAAAGGCACATGCGTCAATCATTTTACGTAGAGGTTTGATGGCGTAGGGGTCGCTGCAGATTACTTCCTTGGTCACAGGTTTGGCACGCCGGTAGTTGCAGTAGATGCGCATGGCGGCAAGTACGGTCATAGAAATAACCTGCAATGTGTAAGGTGACACTCAAAACCTCAAAGTCAACGCTTTCTAAGAAAAATCATCTAGAACATCTGCTCTTTACCTTGAACTTCCTGTAAGGGCTGAAATGACGAACTTCTGCGGCCCTGTACTGTTGGAAGAAGGGGTGATTGAGGGCTTCTGTAGCTGTATAGCGAAGTTGCGGGTCCACAACTAATAATCTGGAAATCTACTGGGAAGAAAACAAGTTGACTTTTTTTCTCCATGCAATTTTGCATAAGTTCTTTCAAAACTGGTTGTCGGTTTTCCAGCAAGACAAACAGGACCACAACGAATTAAAACAACCAACACACACCAAGTCTTTGACAGTGTCTGAGCGGTCGTCCCACTCCGGAGAACTGAATTCATATTTCCCTGCGAGAATCATTCGAAGCATCAGCATTTGTTTCCTGTGCCAGAACGGTGGAGATCCAGCCAGAAGAGTGTACAAGATCACGCCAGTGCTCCATCTACACAAGAGAAGACAGAAGAAGGTTATGTAAGAATCAATTCATTTTCTTCTGGTTCATGTGTTTATGGTGGTTTATCAACACCAGTGTGTGTCTAAGTGTTCACAACCCCCCCCCCCCCCATTGTCTTGGTGGTAATAAAGTTATTATTACAGACGGAGGTCTTATGAAGGTCTTACGAGCTTGGAACGACATGAGAGTGAGTAATTAATTAAAGAAATTTCATTTTTGGGTGAACTAACCCTTTAAAATGAAAAATAAAAGCTAATTTAAAAGAATTAATACTATAAACAATACTAAAATATCACTGATGCATACTTATTTTATGTGCTTACAGGTCAACAGCAGTCCCATAGCCAGTGTGGTTGGGATCCATGGAGCACTCAATGATTTCTGGAGCCAAGTAACCTGGTGTTCCACACACTTCTATAGGGGTGAAACAGAGGCAGGTGCGTCTAAACTACAATATCTGCAATCTGAATGCTTATGTTTAAAGGTGTTCATAAGAACTCACCATTCAGTCTTTGTCCATGCTCAATCTGGATCGAGAAACCGAAGTCAGTGAGTTTGATATTCACATCATCATCTAACAGAATGTTTTCTGGTTTCAGGTCACGATGGACGATATTGTGGGCATGAAGATACTCAACCACCTCCAGAAGAGCTCGCATGATCTTTCTATCAAACAGTGAGAGAAGAGAAAACTGAGTGCCGATAATCAAGATCTTACCTCTAAGGTTAAAACAACAGCTACAGTGAATTAAATTTGTAATGTACATTTCCGTTCAAAAGTCTGTAGTCAGCACAAAGTCTCTTGTGTTCAACAAGGCTGCATTTATTTGATCAAAAATAGTTCATTTTTTATCACAATTTAAAATAACTGTTTGCTATTGTATTATATTTTAAAGCGTAATTTATTCAAAAGATAATTTTTCAGCATCATTAATCCAGTCTTCGTCACATAATCCTTCAGAAATTATTCTAATATGATGATTTGCTGCTCAAGAAACATTTATTATTATTTCCAATGTTGAAAACAGTTGTGCTGCTTAATATTTTTTTTTAAGAAAGGACAGCATGTTTTTGTAGCATTATAAATATCTTTAATGTCACTTTTGATCAAATGAATGCATTTTTGCTGAATAAAAGTATATTTTTTTAAACATTACATTTTTTGAATGGTAATGTTTGAGGAAATTAATAGAAGTATAAAAACAATACATTCATAAGTATGACATAACTAACTTTAAACCCATCAATATGCACTGTTGTTGTAGGCAGCAGCTTAAAGCATTCAATTATATAATATCCTTTTTAGCATAGGATTTGTTTGTTGAAATACAATTATAGGAGAATCCACAATTGGATTATTCAAGGGAGCTGACCGTGTCTCTTTCTCACTTAGGGTGACTTTGTCTGTGAGGTAATCGAAGAGTTCTCCTCTCTTCATCCTGTTAAAACAACATTAATCTTTAAACATTAACAAAACAGTAATGTCAAGGCCTATAAAATGATGAAAGATAAGAAAAACTAACTGCATCTGTTCAAAATATAAGTGTTTGGACGAAGGAAGGAATTAGGGGTGATATTGTGCACATTGTTTTGAGAGTCAGGCGTTTGGCAGAAACAGTCTCGTCTTGGCAATGAGTTTGTTGTGGGCTCTTAGAATAGGCAGTGTCCTATCTGTATTCTGCAGTGTCAACCAGCAGATAATCTCCACAGGGAACATTTAGAAATCTGAATAGGGAGCAAACTTGTAAATAACACAACAATTAATATGAGCAATTGATTTTGAGCCATTTTCTGAGGTAAACTTGATTTTTAGTGATTTGTCTGTGCAAAATTTGCAACCAAAATTCTATAGTTTTGTGGGTGTTTGGGTTTGCTATAACATTTCAAAATGTTTTCTAGGTTTTGTTTCATACTGGCTCAAGTCTATAATATTTTGGCCCCTAGATATAGCTTGGGTCTCTATATAAGGGTGTATGACTACTAACAACAGTGAGGCACAGACATGACAGATGGTGTGTGTCATACTTACAGATCAAATACCAAAAAGAAGAAGGCCTTTGATTCAAAGCAATCCTTCAGTTGAACTATGGGGGGAAAAAGACATCCTATTTTTTTGTTGTTGTTGTTGTTGTTGTTGTTGTTCTTGCAGAACCAAAATAGCCTTACAATTTTACATTTTTTAACTGAAAAAAAAAGCACCATTATATTAGGTTATATTTGGTAGTATTGTAAAATTCTCTGAGGGATCAAGAGGAACTTCCACTGGACAATCATACTTATGTTTTTTTGTCCAGACACTTTTCGAAGAATGTCGATCTCTTTCACAGTGGCCTGCTGGATTTCTAGTATTTCTTGAGGTGTCATTTTGTCTGATGGTGTGATGTCTATGATCTTTACTGCATATTCCTGGGAAGTCCGTTTGTCCACACATCGACGAACCACACTGCTCACACCTCTGGGAGAAAATACAGTTAGATTCAGGACTGATATGTAGGCTAATTATAATTTTATGGTAATAATTTCATTGTTATTGTTATTTATTTTATATTCTTATGCCTCTTTTTTCCAGACACAAACTTCATCAAGATTGGTGACACCTACCTTCCTAAGATCTCCTTTGGTTCATATTTGTCATAAAATTCCTGACCACCAACCCATTCAGGGTTTTCCTTCTCTTTTGTCATTCTGACGATTCAGAAATCCAGTAGGCTACTTCAAATGCTTTGTCCTTTTTAAAGTTGATCACACACACACACACACACACACACACACACACCGCGCGCGTTAACTTTGTCAAGGGTCAAATTGTTTGCGTGTATATTTCATAACAATTTGTAATCAATTTGTTTGTTTCTTTGTTTGTAATTCGTAATGATTTGGTGTTGTTTAGAAAGAAACAGCACACTATTCTTGAATGGCTCACTCACCTAGCGGTTCGCCCTTCAGTTTATGGCTCGACTTGCAGCTCGCTCTTTTGCTCGTCCATAAGACTTCTCTCAGTTAAGTTACAACACCACCAAGAACAAAATACTTTACACAACCTTATAGTGCACCAGCTCTTTGTCCAGACGCGTATGGTATAAATCAGAGCCGTTACTCTGGTATAAATTAGCGATGTCGGTTTCGTTAATGAATCGTTCTTCTGAGTCATTTCAATGAACCAGTCGAACCGGTTCTCAGTCTGAGCATTTCTTTCGCCAATTAGCTCCACAACGGATTCAGTCAGATCCAAATACACATCCCTATATCCCACTCTGTAAGAAATGCATATAAGTTGTTTAAAGGGTTCTGTTCAAATGTTAGCCATAATTTTATTTTATTCCTATTTTTTCCCAATTTTAAAGTGGCTTGAAATGTTACACTAGACTATTTTAGATTATTGCTAATAAAACGTGTTTAAAATTTCGGACTTATGTTCTGTTCAAGGATTTGAATATCTTTACATTTTATATTATATCTCTTTCATAGATTTTAAAATTGCATTGAAATGTTAAATTTGATAGAATGCTATTTGACTGTTTTTGGAAATAGAGTGCTTCCAGCAGACAATTATCAAAGTTCTAATTATTATTAGCTGAATCACGGAAACAACAGTCTAGACATCGAATTACAACCTTAATAAACTTTAGTAAAAATAATTAAAAAATATATATTGAGGTACTTTATAGGGAATATTACGTAAAAGAATCACGAATCCTTTTTGTTCGATTCAAACTATTCAAAAGAACCGATTCGGGGAAACGAGTCGGAGTTCCCATCTATGCTTTATAAATAGACCAGCTGTTATTTGAGTAATGGTGAGGGGCATAGCGGAACAGCTTGTGCCCATTTGTTTACTTTAGACGCATCTGATGATGTTAACAGCATTACTTTTAGCCTTTATAATATGCATGCAATTTATTTCTCTCGCTCTCACATCTCTCAAGGAGACTTATGATATGATATAGTTGTTTCAAAGCTTAACATAATCAAAGGGCGTTTTCCTTTATTCTTCCACAGACGTGCCTGAACACGCACAAGCATCTCGTCATGTGTAATCTGCGTAAAGGGTTAAAAGTCACCGTCCTGTGATGTCGAACCCGGTGAGGATTGTTGACGCACACATGACATTTCAGAGCGTCAAAAAGCAGGAAAAACTGGTTTGAAAACATTTTATATGCTCGGTTTCAGTCGTCTCTCCCATAATAAGAACATGCTGTTTAGCTTTGATCGCTATTAGAAGATAATGGAGACCTACAGAAGAGGTTCACAAGTAACTTTACGCACACTCAATGACCTCCTGGAATCTCCTCTCGCCACTGAGGAAGTGCACAAACGATTAACTGACGATAAGGATTCGATTTCAAGTCACGATACTATGGACAGAGAGTCTAGTTCACCACTGTCCACACTGGATGAGTTACAAGAACAGCTGGCAGTGGATGGCAACAGCGGTGATACAGTTGTGACAGGTCAAACTGAGCATTCTGACCCGGACGGGACCCCGAAGCCCCCTCGGTCATACATAGATGAAGCGTTACCGGATCTACTCCGAAGTGGAAGCCCACTTCGCAGACGAGTGTCCAGCCCGGTGTCTGCCACGGTGAGCCATGCTTATTATGATTACAATGGAACAAAACGAAAAATAAAAAAGGGAAACTGAGCTTTACAATTGTGATTTCTGTCCCGTATATTATTTTAAAGAAAAAGGGATTTTAATAGCTTGACATATTTTTATTGTAGGCTATCTCTTTAATTATTATTTCCTAAATTTAAAGCGTTTTAAAATGTTAAATTGGACAGAATTATCCCTTACCCAAAGTCTATAAATTTTGATTGCTGTCTAAATTTTATTTATTTTTTGTTCAATGATTTTAACAGATTTACATTTTCATAGTAGCCTATATCTCTTTAATATTTTTTTCCCTAATTTTAAAGTGTTTTGAGATGTTGAATTTTACATTGCTTAAACGTTATATATATATATATATATATATATATATATATATATATATATATATATATATATATATATATATATATATATATATATATATATATATATATATATATATATGGTAGATTCAACTCAGGTTTTTAAATCAGTTTAATATAATTTAAGTGGAAATGACTTAAACATCTTGTTGATTGTACTTACAAATTTAAGGAAGCAACTTTTTTTTTTTTTTACAGTATAGCTGAATGTAAAGCATTTTAAATACTTGTTTTTATTAGGTTATTATGATGTAAAAACAAAGTATTAGACATAGGAGCACATATATGCCAGGGCAGTAGAATAACAGATTTAAATCATCAGAAGTATTATTCATTTTGAGATATTGTAAAAGTTATAATTGAAGAAGCAAACAAACAACAAAAGGGCGAGATCAATGAGAGGACCAGATGGCCAATCATTGTTTAACTTTTTCTTCATTCAGCCAAATTCTATTTAAAGCAACATGACTCTCCAGAGCTAATAATGTACAAGTGTCTTTATTTACAGGCAAACCTATGTCCAGGACAAACTGTCAATGGAATGTTGAGTTCACTTGTTTTCCTAATGATGCCTATTTAACTCCAACTAAAACAACTACGAGATTTTTGACACACCAAAAATTTAGACATTTAGTCAAAACATTTTTCTGAAATCAAATCACTAGGGAGTACATGGTCATCTCAGATTTGGTTCTGAATGTTTCCTGCTAGTTTCACCGGAATGGCAAGATTCCATCATTCTCATTCTTCTGACAATCCAGAATAGCAAGGTTATGAAGGAGACGAGAACATGTGTTTATGTTTGCAGATGTGTCAGTCTGATATAATTGTGTGGATTTACACATGCACACAAGTGTAGCTATGAACATAAGAAGCATGAATGTTGTGCTCATTTAATACTCTCTCTATGGCTACAGCTGAAACATGTGAAAAGGGAGGTGGCGTTATCTCGGCAGCGCAGTCTGAGGCTCAAGGCTCAGGTGGATAGACTGGAACAACAAAATGAAAGCGGACCTGGCTGGAGTGAAAACAGACAGCGGGTGAGTCTGTCTTAAACCCGCATGCGTTTACATGAACTCATAGGCCTAACCCTTCACTTTTTCTTTTTATCATGCCACAATTGTAAATATTCTTTGACAACACCCCCATATACGCTTCTAACAGACTGGATTATGATTTAATTTATGCAATCAGTGTTTGTCATAATTGCATCTTCATTGTTTTCTGCGGTGTGTCAGGTGGCAGAGGAGGTTCAGTCTGTTGTGAAGCTGCTACTTCCTCTGACAGACTTGGAAGCAGCAGAAGTCAATCAGCCGTCCCAGGCCAACACTTTAGACACTGCATTGCTTCAGCTGAAGAAGGTGGCCCGCAGTCTCGCCCTTAACCACAACTCTCAGGTGAGCTTTAGCCACGCCCATCAGCTCATAAGTGGCGTGCCTCTTTTTTGAATTTGTACATCCCTCCATTGTAAGGCCTCACGTAACCATTCCATTCACATGCTCCTTAAATTTAAGAACAATTACAGAAATCTTTTAAGTGCCCATATTATTCTCGTTTTGACAGAGCTAAGTCACAGAAATAATGGCAGGACTACAAACGCCAAAGAGATTGGAGAGATTAATTCCTTTGGACTTTGTAACTTCCGTGTGGACTTTGTGCCTTGTAACTTTGCAGATCGTTTCCATGCACAAAACAGCTATATTACACACTAATGTAAAAGTATAATAAAATATGTGCCATTTAAAACCAATCTACTACCATTGACAGGGAAAGGAGAGGTCTGGGGAAGAGAGGTCTGCCATTTTACAGCAAGCTCTGTGGGACAGAGATGAAGCCATTGCAAAGTGAGTTCAGTTGATCACTTGACAAATGTTTTACTTTTTTCATGAAATAAGACATTGAAATACTATCAGAAATATCTGATGACAATTATATAGATATATACTGTGTATATATAATCATGAAACTCTAGATGGCGCTGGCAAGGTGCTTGCAATCATCATTCTCTATAGGGCACAGCTGATTGGTTCCTGCTGTATCAGTAGCCAATGAGTGCATTGCTCATCAACTTTCATAAACTTGCTCAGCATTTGCTGTAGCAGCAATTAGAAATCCTCCACCTTCCCCAGCTAAACCTGTACAGATCTTTTATGGGTAGTTGATGTATGCTCTATTGTACAGCAGCAGCAGTGTGTCATGTACGTATGTATTGGCAGTAGCAAGTTGCATACTTGCTCTGCAACAGCAGCGTAGCAGTTTTATTCTTTTCCAAGACCAAATATCAATATTTTCATACACATTACCATGCCAAACACTCCCAAGAGTTGTCATTTCTGTCATGACAACTCTGTTTTTTTCTTTTTTAAATGCAGAAAACAAGCAATGGAGACTGAGCTATTGAGAAGCAAGAACGAGATGATGACACTAAACAACCAACTTCTGGAAGCTGTTCAGAGTCGACTAGAACTGACCATAGAGCTGGAGGCCTGGAAAGTATGTTTAAACAAGACTCAGATGCCAATTAATTGCAGATTTTAATTACTGATAAAAATTCTAATTGCTAAAAAGTTTGCTACTTTTGCTTTTTAATGAAAGCAAAAATAAAAAAGAATAAAAAAAGAACTAAATATCAGTATTAATTAAAAAATATATATATTATTTGATACAGACTTGTGATTTTATTCATATTTTTTTTTGTATCTGGTCCAGTTAATTTCAAAGTGATAACAATCAAACATGGTGACCTTCAACAGACAAATTTTGTTGAAAAATTATAGTCATTATAATTTTAATAGGCTTAAAGGGATAGTTCACCCAAAAATGAAAATTCTGTCAGTAATTACTCACCCTCATGTCGTTCCAACCCCGTAAGACCTTCGTTCATCTTCGGAACACAAATTAAGATATTTTTGATTAAATCTGAGAGCTGGATCACTCCTCCATAGGCTTCTAAGAGATTGAAACTTGACAGCCTGAAAAGTTATTAAAGAAATCGTTAAAAGAGTCCAAGTGACTACAGTGGCTCAATCTTAAGTTTATAAAACGACGAGAATACTTTTTGCGTGCAAAAAAACACAAAAATAATGACTTTATTCAACCATCTCTTCTCTTCCATGTCTTTCTCCTAAGCTGTTGACGTAGTGTAACTGCGCAGCGCTTCTGTGTTATACGTCACACGTAGGCTCACTATTGGCCGACGCTGGTCATGTGTGTGATGCGTGTGACGTTCAACCAGAAGCGTTGCGCAATAACACTACATGAAATCTCCAGGCCCAAAGAGAATACTTGAATAAAGTCGCTATTTTTGTTTGTTTTTTGCGCTCAAAAAGTATTCTCGTAGCTCGATAAACTTAAGCTCTAGCCACTGTAGTCACTTGGACTCTTTTAACGATGTCTTTAATAACTTTTCGGGGCTGTCAAGTTTCAATCCCTTAGAAGCCTATAGAGGAGTGACCCGGCTCTCAGATTTAATCAAAAATATCTTAATTTGTGTTCCGAAGATGAACGAAGGTCTTACGGGGTTGGAACGACATGAGGGTGAGTAATTACTGACAGAGTTTTCATTTTTGAGTGAACTGTCCCTTTAACTTAGTAAAAAAAGCACTAAACATCAACAATGTTGTCCTAAACATACATATTTCAATATTAATATCTTGCTCAGCAGATTAACAATAAATGTATATGATTGATGCTATTTAATGTAATCAAGGGGTAAGTAAGGAGAACAGCTGCTAGGGCTGGATCTCTACAGGGCTGTTGGATCTGAATCCTGTTTTGCAATCTGGACTCTGTCTGGTTTTCCTGAAAACACTCATTGATGTGATGTGGCCATGTGTCTTACAGGATGACGTACAGACCATTCTTCATCACCAGCTCCTCAAACAGCAGCAGGAAGAACAGGCCCAGAAGAAGCCTAAAGGGTTCTCTGTTTTGCGGCGCTCAAATAAGCCCCTCCCTCAAAAACCTGATTATTCCACTCTGGCGCACACACCTGTGTCGACTCCCCAGTCACCTGCAACGACTCAGAGATGGAAAGACAAGTTCAGACGTGGAAAAATCGCTACACAGGGACCTGTTGAGTCTCAGCCACAAATGAGCGACAAAGAGGACAATTTTCAGACGGTTTCTTTGGACTGATGAGGCAGTTTCAGTGACACGTAACCTATGGATGATCTCACATCTCATTGATTGTTCGCTGATTTGGATCATATTGCCACACCACAGTGAGATGACAATCTTAAGGATGTAAATAATATTATGAATAATGTTATGACGCATTAAATTGGAGGTGCTTTACTCTGTAGAGGTGATGTTAACTGTTGTGACAGAGAATCTGAGAAGGTTTTGAATGACGTGATATCTGGTCTATTGTTAAGAAAAGGGAATAAAGGTGACAGAGAAACATAATACAGTACATAATTCAAGGCTGATTTATAAGGCTCTTTGGAATAATTCTTACAAGAACATACACCGTTTTTTCCTCTTTTTAAAAAAAAACTTTATTAATTATTAATCCACATTGGGTTAAATTATGCTCAAAAGCCATTTTGTGGTGGTTGCTGATAGTGATCACTGTGTATTACTATATTCGTTCTATAATTTTTGAGTAATCATTCAAATTTACTGATTTGGGGCTCAAGAAAATTTCCTAATTATCAATGTTGAAATCATTTTGGTATATAGAAAGAGGAATAGAAAGTTCAACAGCATTTTTTAAAAATAGAAATCTTTTATAACAAATGTTTTTTACTGCCACTTTTGATCAATTTAATAATGAATATTAATTTCTTTCCGACCCCAAATGTTTAAACAGTAGAGTAAGTGACTATCTGTTCTTGGTTTGGTTGGTGAATGCATTATTGTAAGTATTGTCTATTTATTTGTGTGTGTATAAACATCTTTATACTCTGTGCATACTACTAAGATCTGTTTTCACTGACCAAAAATAGGACGTTTACCATCCTGCATGTAACCACCACACCTTACTTATATGCATGATGGTTGCTGCTGTGCATATCCACTTAATTTTCCATAAAAAATGCAAATGACCTTAATTATTATTTATTTAAAAAAAAAATGTGTATACTTCACTATTCAATAACAGATATTTAAAGGCCCTGACAGTACCTAGAACAAGTACAGGAACAAGTAATGCTCGATACTCACAATGCTCACTGCCCCTGATAGGAATAAACCAGTTGCTACAGCATTTGTATATGTGGTAAAACTGTCTGTAAGGTAGTACAAATCAATCACATAAGCAGGTTGAAGACTTGTACATTTATTTAGTAGTAACAAATCTGCACACAGATACACTCTGGCATGCAAAGGCAATACACCCATACAAACTGCTCAACATTGACTGTTACTCACACACACTCTTTCATGACCTGTCATTACAGACACATTAGATCAATAAAACAAAGAACCAGTATCACTATGCACTACTAACAATACATTTAGTTTTCTCCACTCTCAAACAAACAATAGTACTGTATGAAGCATCAAGAATAGGTTTAACTCTCTAATTTAGTACAAGGATAGATTACGTACAATGAAAATATATCAAGTACTCTAAGTGCCAAGATAACAAACCCAATACATATATTAATTTCATTGTACTTTGTGAATAAGCTAAGCACAAACTATATTGTTAAAAAAACATCATAAATGTCTGTGCATTGCGTTCTCAACTGATTCGTCTTTTAGAATTGCATACATATACATTCTTTAAATCAATGGGCTGTTTCATAAAGAGTTAAAAAATTAAAATACACTGTATACTCAATGTTAATTTTCCAATGACACCCGTTGATCTAGCTTTATGAAACAGTCTATTGAAATGCTAAAAGTTCAGACAACACAGAGTCCATAAAGACCGAACAAGTCACTGTTTTTATCTAGCAGGAGATAAAGCAGCTGGCAAAAGACATTGCACTAGCACTGCTGATAATCACTGGCAGTAAACTTTACTTGTGAAAAGCTATAATTCTGCAAGATACAGTTCCCTGTAAACACAGAAACACAACAAATTGTGTCTGAATAGACACAACAAGCAACGGCAGTGCTATAATTCTAGTGTTCCACCATAAACATTCAATACAATGATAATGTGACATCAGAGAATACACACTGACATTTAGGATGTGTCAATTTGCAGCATATTTCTTGATTTATCGATCATTAAGATTAAGTCATAAATATAATGTAATATAGTATACATTTATATAACCAGTACTGTATATGGATATACAAAATACTTGTCATTTACAAACACAGACACTTTCACAATGAACAAAAATATCCCCTTATAACAGCAGCTTTTATAATGAAGACTGCCAAAACAGTACCACATGTACATTTATTCTTAAATGTGTGCCACACACAATGTTAACACACCACTGGTCCGGGAAAATCTTCCATAAACCCCTGCTTTGGTACTTTAATAACCATCCAACAGTGATAATAAACCTACTGATAAGTGATGAAAAATGTGCAGAGGTAGGCACATTGTCTGTAACAAATCACACTAACATACCTGCAAATGCTCCAAAAAGATTAACTGTGCAGTATCTAATGGCCGAACAACCACCAAAACAGTTATTTTATCAAACACTTGTGTACTTGATCGATTTATTGATTATTTGTTAAATACAAAACTAGGGGTTTGAAAAAAAAGAGGACCCAGGGCCAAATAAAAAAAAGTTTTCAGGAAAAACCCTTCATTTTTGTAGTTCTGTCAGCATAATTTCTGATGCTCTGAAAGATGTCTTATTAGATACATTGCAGCATCTTCATTTGTTGTAAAGCCATAACCCAACTGGGTAACACTTTATAATAACTGCACACTATTAATCATTAGTTAAGCATGAGTAAACAGTTAATTCATCATTTATAAAGCATTAATAGACATTAATAAGCAGTTTGTAGATACAGCTATACATGTTTTTTTCTTTATTTATAAGCAAATCTATAATGTGTTTGATAATTGTATTTTCATTCTTTGTCAATGAATAGTTAATAATTTCTAAATTAAGTATAGCATTATTTATAAACCAGTTATTTAAGAGTTGTCAGTGGTTCATAAGATCACTTAGAAAGTGTAAGTAAATGGAGTAAATTCAGGTAGTTATAAAGAATTTAGTAGTGGTCAGTTAACTATTTTTGTGAGCTCATCTAAAGTGAGGACTATTTATGCCTTGTAAAGCATTTATAAAGTAGATTTAAAGACTCAGTTATCTTCTAAACAGAAAAATCAAACAAACACAACACTGTGATACAGAACATAGAAATATTTAACAGCCTTTAAATCTTCTTTGTAAATGCTTTACAAGGTATGAATAGTCCTCACTTTAGATGAGCTCACAAAATAGTTAACTGACTACTACTAAATGCTTTATAACTACCTGATTTAACACTGATTTACAGTATCAATACATGTTAATAAAGCATTTATTAACACACAGAGTAACTATTACTATATGTCTGAATAATAATGTATGAATGTACATTTAAATAGTTTATTAATCATTTAATTACACTTTCTAAGTAATCTTATGAACCACTGACAACACTTAAATAACTGGTTTATAAATAATGCAATACTTCATTTAGAAATGATAAATTGATCATTAATAAAGTATGAAAATACAATCATTAAACACATTATAGATATGCTTTTAAATCAAGAATAAAGCATTTATAGCTGTATTTATAAACTGCTTATTAATGTCTATTAATGCTTTATAAATGATGAATTAACTGTTTACTAATGCTTAACTAATGATTAATAGCGTGCAGTTATTATAAAGTGTTACCAAAAACTGTTTTAATAAAACATCTATGGTTACACTTTAGTTTAGGGAACGCATATTCAATATTAACTATGACTTTTGCCTTAATAAACTCCTAATTTACTGCTTATTAAAGGGGTCATATAATGGTACTTGCACTTTTACAAGTTGATTGTACTGAAATGTGTGTTGGCAGTGCCTGTACACAGCCATCATATAATGATAAAAATCCATCCAGTGGTTTTGTTTTAATCTCCTTATATGTTTTCCCCTGCCTCAAATCAAGCCGTTCGATCCTGTGACGTCACAAGATCGCACGCCCCTCCCACGACTGTTGATTGACAGCAGCGTTTCAACACAGACCCGCCCTCGCTCGTGAGTGAGATGTCAATCATAGTTCGTCATTGTTTACACTGGAGCAGAATGGCGGCGTCTAAGCGATTGTGGTGTTCTGTTCTTGGGTGTAATAAGGAACACAGCAGTCATTTTAATGTTCCTAAATCCGAACCGCTGAAGACGCAGTGGCTGAGTTTTGTTTATGAAGGAAATATTCACGACGAGCAACGTCAATGCGCTCATGTTTGCGCAAATCATTTCACACCAGACTGCTTTATAAACGAGGGTCAATATAAATCAGGTTTAGCTAAGAAGCTGCTACTGAAAAAGGAATCGGTACCAACTATTCGTGTTCCTGCTGGACCTCCAGAAGAAGTGAGTGTAACGTTTTATTTATTAACCTTTATATGAATCTTTGCAAATCCCTTGCACGCTTCACGAATGTGTCTAATGTTTACACTCAGGGTGCATTATTACGGCATGTCTTCTATGTAACGTTACGACGTTCTCAATATAATTCATAATCCCACGTTTATAATGAAAAACGCGTTGGTGTTAACGTAACGGGAATATTAACAGGAATATCAATGCAGTTACAAAACTATAGATGTACTTAAAAGTTTTCTTAAAACATAAAACATTTTCGTACCGCACTAAACATAAACATACAGCAAATTCTTAGTTATCCTTCAACTACTGCCAGAATCATTACTGACATGACCTCATGTCAGTTTCAGTCACGAGTTGTACCTAACACTGAGATAATGTCACGCATCATTGACAAGCCTACATTTACAAAAAAAAAAAGAAAAGTTTTTCAACATAAATCTGTCAACGAACTAACCTATAACTTACATTAGTAACGTTAAACACATAGCGTTTGTATCTCACAACTCTAACGTTACCCTGCCAGTACATACAAAAATAGATCAAAGTGACCAACCATTCAGAAACGTCCTGTTCGAGCCTTATTGACGAACTTCTTCGGGGCCGTCATCTTGTTTCGGGTCCGACTCTGGTTCAAACTGATACGGTTGCACAGATGCGTCCTCAGAGAGAATCCCGCTGCCATAATAAACCCTCAACTGTTGTCAAGTTAACACTCCACGTGCGTTGTGTTACAGCGCCCACAGAACAGAGGGGCGGAGTCAGCGAAGCTCATTATCATTTAAAGGCATATGCACTTAAACGGAGTGCTGAACACAGAGCTGTTTTTGAGCAGGTAAAATGAGTGTTTTCTTAAAAAACTAATGAGAATTTTTAATAAAAGTATATTACAAACTTTTCATTTAGACCCTAAAGATTCATATTAACTTGTACAAAAATGGCATTATATGACCCCTTTAATAGTTAGTAAGGTAGTTGTTAAGTTTTGGCATGGGGTTTAAGGGATGTAAAATATGCATTAATATCTGCTTTATAAGTACTAATAAACAGCCAATATGCTAGTAATATGCAAACTAATAAGCCACTAGTTAATAGTGAGAATTGATCCCCAAACTAAAGTGTTACCCACCTACCTTATAGCACATGCACAACCGTTTTGAAACAACGGAAACAACCCTATAGCATTAATGATTTAAAACATTTCACAAACAATTCAAATTTCTGTTCCCAGAAAAAAGTAACATTTCTTGGCTGCACGTCAAAGTGTTGTGGTCTTATTCAATCTAAAGCTGAGACTGTGAGAGATGCTTTCAGCTTGACAACAGTTAAATAAGTCACACACTGTTGCATAGACATCTTTGTTATCAGAGCACAGAGAAAGGGTTTCCATGTCAACAACATGCTTACCAAAAAACTATATAATTTAAAATTTAAATCTAGTCCAATTATCATTTAGCTATAAAGCTAAAATATTCTTTAATTATTGAAATCAAAATATATATAACAAAAAATCTAAATCTAGTCTATCATACAAGTTATGAAGGTAAAGTATATATATTTTTTAAAACCACTGGATCCACTGTTTTGTAACAGCTATGAATAAATGTCCTTGATCGAAAATCATTGCCAGATTTCTATAAATCCTTTTAATAAAATGAAATTAATGTAGGCGACTATGTTACGCAACAGTGCAAATACCACATTAAAAATGAATAGACTAACTATAAGGAATTATATACCGGTGCTATTGTGCATTATAAGGTAAGAGACTAGATTTAACTCAATAACAGTCATCTTGGTCCACACACCCTTACAATTCATTCACTGTCCCTTGATCATTGGGCGCACCTGTATGTATCCTCACCTGAGACAAGGACTATGATTGTAAGAAAGTGATTATGGAGCTGATGAAATCCAAAGGCTTGTCAGCATGAATCCAGTGACTGGCATCTGGGATGTACTGGATATCAGCACTAGGAAAAAGTCGCTGGATTTCAGGGTAATCCTCAGAGCTAAGAGGATAACCAAGCGGTCCATGGCAGGAAAACAGAACCAGGCTTAAATAAACATGTATTTAACACTTCAAACGTTCAAAAGTGAAAGAGAAAAGTGACTTAATATTCAACAGTATTATTGATCTGAGTCTGACTGTACTGACGCTGTTTAATGAGAACTGAACTGATCAGTTTTTGCAGAACTGATTTATAAATGAAATTAATCTATTTAATAATTGATTATCTTTACAACAGAACTGAATCAACACTGAACTGACTTCAGCTGAACAACAGCTGAAATTAATAATTTTCCTGTTATCACTGTTAAAGGATTAGTTCACTTTTTAAAAAACTTTTGCTGATAATTTACTCTGTCTTTCTTTCTTCAGTCGAAAAGAAATTAATGATTTCGATGAAAATATTCCAGGATTTTTCTCCATATAATGGACTTCAATAGTGGCCAAAACGGTTCAAGGTCCAAATGAGTTTTCAGTGCAGCTTCAAATGACTTCAAATGACAAAATATGACGATACCAGACGATGAATAAGGGTCTTATCTAGCGAAACGATGCGCCATTTCGAAAATAAATAAAACAGTTAAAGTATTATTAGCACAAAGGCTCGCCCTGCTCTGTCCTGAGATGTACGTTTGTGATTCTCCTGTTCGAACTCGTTCATTAAAATGAACAAATCTTTTTTCGAGTCATTTCGTTCGTTGAATGAATAAAATGACTCGAAAAAAGACTCGTTCATTTTAATGAACGAGTTCGAACAGGAGAATCACAAACGTACATCTCAGGACAGAGCAAGGCGAGCATTTGTGCTAATAATACTTTAACTGTTTTATTTATTTTCGAAATGGCGCATCGTTTCGCTAGATAAGACCCTTATTCATCGTCTGGTATCGTCATTTGAAGTCATTTGAAGCTGCACTGAAAACTCATTTGGACCTTGAACCGTTTTGGCCACTATTGAAGGAATGTTTTCATCAAAATCCTTAATTTCTTTTCGACTGAAGAAAGAAAGACATGGACATCTTGAATGACATGGGGGTGAGTAAATTATCAGCAAAAGTTTTTTAAAAAGTGAACTAATCCTTTAAGCTGCTTTGAAACAATCAGTATTGTATAAAGCGCTTTATAAATAATGGTGACTTAGCTGAGAGAGATGATATTAACCATAATGATGCACATGTGTAGGGGTTTAAATAAAGTTATTACCTTATGTAGGCTGAGCTGCTGCCGCCCAAGAAAAGAGTTGGACCCTCATAGGTGGTTTTAAAATCAGGAAAAGCCATGATGTCCTCTAGATGGTTTGAGATGGCTTCCAGGTTAATCCTCCAGCCATAGTCACCATTTTGCTCCTCCAGGTTAGTGAGAAGGAACTGACGAACTGAACGCTCCTGCACACAACATAAATGTGGGCGATTACATTGAAATGCCACTATAACGATGTTCCAGTTAACTATATACAAGTATAAGGCATGTGTGTGGACATGGTTACTACCTTAACTATCTTCCTGAGCTGGTCTTCAGCCAGTCTTCGTGCTGTGGAACGAGGGATATCACTGGCTATCTTCACCTCCTTCATTGCCTGGATGTAGGCATGGAAATTGGTGCGGGCTGAAGTCTGAGAGGGACTAATATCCACAACAACCAACCCTTCCACTAAATTAGGCTGAATTAGAGAGACAAAATAGAAATGTAATAACATGTCGGTGAGATTTTTGAAAATGTTTTCTAAACAAGTCTCTCCTGCCCGCCAAGGTAAATTATTTGATCAAAAATATAGTACAAACAGTAATATCGTGAAATATTATTACATTTTCTAATTACAATTTTCATTTTTTTTTTCATTTTTTTATTCAAAACAATGTTGAAAACAGTTGTGCTGCTTAATATTTTTGACAGAACTGTGATTTTTTTTTTCAGGATTCATGAAATGACATTTATGACATTTTATAAGCCAAACTAACCTTGTCTTGTTATAAAAATAATATAATCAAATGATTAGATATTTTAAGAAACTTTAGACCATGAGACCATGTTTTTTTCCCAGCATGTTGGTTGCACCACCTGACTTTGATTTAGGAAACAAAAAAGTCAAATATTTATAATATTTTTACAAAACTGTTTTACAGATATATACAAAAAATGCCACACTGCTTTCTTGAAAATCTTCACTCTTATAATGAGCCTTTTGTATCACACTGACATTTTAACTTTATGCCCCCTTAAAAAGATCCAAATAATTAATATATGATTTTTTAACTTATTCAATTCAAATGATTGAGTGTGAATTGCATTTTTTAAGTATTTTTGAATAAATGAATAGATCATCATGAGCTTCATGTCACTGACCCTTTGGCCTACTATTAGATGTTAAGTTGTGGTTGCATGAAAGAAATTATACAGCATGTGTTACCTGGGATAGAGCTGTCGTCATAGCAACCTTTCCCCCCATGCTGTGTCCAATCAGGACACACTTCCCAATGTGTAGCTGTCCAAGCAGATGCGTCAGATCGTAGGTCATTGCTTCGTAGGTCAAGACAGAACTGTGTGGGCTTTTGCCATGGTTACGAGCATCTACTGTCAGCACCTAACTAGACAAAGTACAGTCAGGACACTCGCACAGACTGCTCTGAACAGCCCACAGCACCTCTTAACCACTGGAGAAACTGGAAGCATACCTTCCTGCCTGTCCGCTGCACCAGGGACTTGGCTATGGAGTGGAAGTTTGACTTGCTCCCAAACAAGCCATGAAGAAACACCAATGGCGTGCTGTCTACCGTCCCATCAAACACATCGTAGGTCAAATTTACAGCACTAAGAGAAAGCAGACAAGGATGAAGACACTGACACTGATTGTATTGCATTATTATATTGCTGTCTTTTATGGTGTTTTGTATGTGTGCATGACTGTGTACCATCAATATAGTAGTATTTAAGCTATCTCAGCTAATGTAAAATCTACTTGTGATTAACTCTAATTCATTATGTGTTTTTCTCTTTACCCCGTTATTATGGTAGATGTTAGTATATTTTCAAGGTACAAAACAGACTTTGGTAGCAGCGTGGCCTTGCTATAATTAAGCAGTTAAGACCTGTTGGGATTTTTATTATTGTTCTGTATGTTACAATATCACTGTATTTTTACAGAATTATTCTGGCAACCACAGGTGCCAGTTTTTAGACACATGGCCTTGTTTATAGAATCATAAAGAAAGAGCTCTAACTATAAAAGACAAAACAGAACATAACATGTATCCATTTTGCTTTGGTTTTACTAATGTTTTCTTATTAAAACAACTGGCTAATTTGCTAATGCGATACAGAATGCGCAGGTAACCACTTTAAAATAAAGTAAATGGAAGTGTATATTGCAACAGCCCTCCCTCACACATGCATTCCTGAGTAATTAACAGTATTTGAACCGGAAGATTTAAAATGAAGCACCTGGCGGCTCGAGCGCTGTCACTGCCAGCGCCGTCCAGTCGCGAGACTCCGCTGCAAAAATCCCGAAATCCCGTTACAGATAAACATGACAACGGGCCACAAAGCACTCCCCTGGTCAAATTACGGCACATGGCACTCATGGCAAAATTTGACATGCTAAGACCTGTGTCCGGACTTCATTCATTCATTCGACCGGGATTGGCGTCTTCAAAGGTCGTGATGATGTTTAGCTAACACT
The DNA here is from genome assembly GCA_036326025.1 of Chrosomus eos. Lineage (NCBI taxonomy): Eukaryota > Metazoa > Chordata > Actinopteri > Cypriniformes > Leuciscidae > Chrosomus > Chrosomus eos. The sequence continues at coordinate 20,293,427 of CM070834.1, forward strand.
AGGGAAACAGCACTACAGTGTTGCCAGATCTCGCTGGATAAACAAAATAAACCCAGAATAAATGTTATATCATTGAAACGTGCACAAAATATACATTATAATTCGGTTAAAATTCATTTATATAAATCTAAAATGTATTTAACAAAAGTAATTGAAATGTTTCACATAAACAACTGCTATACAAATCAATAACTAAATGCTCTCTTGCACACACATCTATACGCATTTACACATCACTCGGGAAGTAAGAAAGCACTTGCCAGCCTGAAATCGTGACTGTGTTTGATGATATTGAATGGTATATCCATTATGTTACATTTATAAGCAACTTTATGAGAAACAACAACAACCCGAAAAATTTACAAAATAAGCGGTCGTGGCAACACTGCCGCACGAGAACCTTGACATGTGGTGATGTCACTACGTCGTGCGTCCTGTGCCAGCTGCAACGATATTACAATTTCCAGATACCACACCTTTATAAATAAATTATATTTTGTGTATTACATATTAACGTACACGAGAGGAAATCAATTAAAGTAGGAGAAAATAAAACAAAGAGAGAAAAGTATATTCTGATATATAGCAATATAGTATTGCTTATGGACCCATATTACCAGATAGTGGCGCCACAGACCAAGACAACAGATTTCATGATGCGTTTGGGCAACCAAACGGCTTTCATGCGTTACAAGGAAAAGAACAGATGGTAAAAAAATATTTTAAATATTTATTAGAAGCTGAAAATTAAATTAGAAATGCATTTTCTTCTTTAAGCATTGAGAATATAGCCACCATACATTAATTCAGTGTCTTATTTCAGATGAATAGCACTTAAAGGGACAGTTCACCAGAAAAAGAAAATTCTGTCATTAATTATTACTCAAAGATTACATCTTTTGATAAAATCTGAAAGTTTTTGTATCTAAGCAACTACCACGTTGACGCTTCAAAAAGTTCACAAAGGGATGGTAAAACCGGGTAAAACTCATCGAATTGAGCGGTTTAGTTCAAATTTTCTGAAGAGACATTTCGGTCTCTTATACAATAGTATCTCTTAGGGTGAGAAGCCTCATGGCGGAATTTTCATTTTTGGACGAACTATCCTATTAATATCATATGACAGACAGTTATCATTTAGCCTAATAATTTAAATTGAACTTTTATTACTTTAACATTTCCAGTGATATATAGGCCTATAGCAAGACTGTCAAAACACCTCTGCACTAAGCAAATGAGAACAGAAGTTTAGCATTGTATGTGTGGTATCATCAGCTGACAGCAAGATAAATGCTGAGATGGATGAGCTAAAGATCACAAACAAGCTCTCAGCGTTCTCATTTACAGTATACAGCACACACTTTTCAATATGATGACCTTAAACAAATAAATCAGACAATAAAATCGAACTTTTCCCCACAAACAAAAGTGGACATGTTTTGATATGTAGAAAGTTACATTAAAGGGGAAGTCTTCGCACAATGGAATGGCTAAATGGACAACATTTTCCACAGCAAAACAATTACAGTCACTATAGAAATGAAAAGAAGAAGCATGCAATCTCATTAAATGGCATTATGGGAAGTTTAAAGACCATTTATTTCCTTTAAAGGTTTGTAAGAATGAATAAATGAAAGAAAATAGGCCTAATAAAATAAGTAGATTGTTCAATAATACAATTAATAGCCCATTCCTCTGCTTTCACAGACAAGGCTTAAGCCTGTCCTGGATTAAAATGCATGTTTTGTGCTGTTTTAACTGAAAGCAACTTGCACTGGCATATCTTAAAATATGTCAGTGCCATTGTTTTGTCTCAAGATGCACACCAGTGTTTTATTTCTAAGGCACGACAATAAAAGCTACGACAATGTCCTAATTGAACTAAGGCCTTCTGGATTAATCTCAGCTCTGTCTGTGAAACCCAAACCCATGAAAGTAGCGTGTGCAGTCTTGAAAATTAATTGAATACATGGACTACACAACTAACTACCCTCTTCTAAACAGCAGAAATTTGCCCAAGTAACGTAAACCAATATATAAACATGTTTTCACAATTCCTGGAAATACTATATTGCACCTTAGTTTGTCATTGAGGGTGAACATTCCTCTCTGTTATTTCAGACAACTTAAGAGGGCCAACTGCTTTTTGTTTATGCATCTAAGAGAGTGTGACAGAGTGAGAGCTTCATTCTCCATGTCTTCTGATGGGCAACACAGCAGTGGGGATAAAGCAGCAAACCAACAGTAGCCATGAGGAGGACACATGCTGGAGGGAAACTCACAAGATGAAAATGTATACTGAGTAATACATATTTCATATGTGGTTTAAGTGTTATCTCTGAAATTATTTGGTAGATTCACCTAACAGGCTAAACTTGTCTTGTACTTACCAGGTACTTACACGCCCTAAATTATTTTCTCTAACTGATATAAATAATCATGTTATGTAAGGAAACCTGTTTTGGACAATTCATTGTGTAAGCAGTAGGTATATGGTGGCAATATATGAACACATATATATATATAATATATATATATAATATATATATAATTTATATATATTTTATAATATTCATATCAATATCTAATATATCTATCTTTGTCATCAAAATAATGGATGTGATAGCCTACATTAATACATTTTAATAAAAGAAAACTTAATTTTAAGTAATGTGTGGGGTTGTTAGTGAAATTACAAGATGAGAGGTGTGATGGTTGGCTATGAGACGTCAATCAATTATGTAGGCTGCTATTCAGGCAATTACATTTTGTAAGCAATTCTTTCAAACCTATCAGTGTGTTTATGTGCTGTTTTTAAGGAAAAATAAGACGTTCACGGAAATCGCATGTCTGTGCACACTGCACACCGATTCTAGCCTAATTTGGCTGTTTATGATGATCTTGGGTGACGCGTCATTGATAGTACTAAAAACGGATGTAATTTATCTGAGACCAGCTGGTTGAGAATGAGTTCTAACGAGTAGGCTATACAACATCACAAAGTGCAATGAATTAAAAGACACGAAGAGGCTAAAACACAAAGCTTTAATTTACCCCAACAAACATCAAATGTTGCTGCTATCTCTTTGTAATGTGGTGTAGCCTAAGAGAGAATGGCCTTCGGAGTAGCCTAATGCTTGCGAAACTCAGGTGTGACATTTAAGCAGACTTCCGCCACGGAGTCTCAGTAAACATAAGCAAATCTCATAACCCAGTTTGGTTTCGGTCACGTGACGTCTCACAGGTTTCATTTTCAGCGCTGCAGGTGAACTAGAACAGCCAACAATAATGTGCTTTGCAATATAATTCCATATTCTCCCATTTGACTATCCCCACGAAAAAATGCTTCGTTTAAGTCCAAGATGACTAAACTATTAATTGAAATAGTTTACTTAAAAACATGATTGATCCCGTCATGATTGTCATGAGTCAATTGGGATAGGCTACTGGTGTTTACATAACTAAGCATATCCATATTGCCATACCACTATCGAAAAGCATTTACCAGTAATAGCCCTAATACTGTAATACTGGTTTTTTCTGTAATATAAATATTATAATTATTATTATTAAACAACAACACAATACAGACCAAAAAAGTAATGTTATGTAATTTCATTATACTGGGCATGATAATGTTGTCTGTTCATATTAAATTTACTACAACATTTTTGTTGGAACTAAAGAGGGGCTGGGGTGTTTTTATTGCATTTTATACAGTGCCTGTCAAAACTCTTTGAAAGAAGTATCTTCTGCTCACCTATAGGCTGCATTTATTCACCAAAACTACAGTAGAAACAGTAATATTGCAAAATCTTATTAAAAATGAAAATAACTGTTTTCTATTTTAATAGTGTTCTCTATTTTAAGTGTCTTCAGTGTCACACGATCCTTCAGAAATCATCTAATAGCCTGTTATTATCATTAATAATAATAATATCAATGTTAAAAACAGTTTTTGGTGCCTAACATTTTTGTGGAAACAAGGACACTATTCAAATATTTGTGGTAAAAATTAAAAAGAGAGAGAGAGATTATTACTTTTATTAATCAAGGATGCATTAAATTGATCAAAAGTGACAGTGAAGACATTTACAATGTTACAATTTTTATTTAATAAATGCTTTAATAAATGCAAATAAATGCTGGTCATTGAAATATATTTATTCATCAAATAATCCTGAAAATGTATCACCATTTAAATGTTAAGCAGCAGAACTGTTTTCAACATTTAGACTATAATAATAATAATAATAAGAAATATTACCTGAGCACCAAATCAGCAGAATGATTTCTGAAGGATCATGTGACACTGAAGACTGGAGTAATTATGCTGAAAATTCAGCTTTGCCATCACAAGAATAAATTACATATTAAAATATAAAAAAGAAAATCCTCCCACTTTCAAATCCCTTTTAAAGCAAATTTCTTATTATGTGTAAATACAAGACATAAACTGAACACACTTCACAGACATTTGACGAACAGAAATGGAATAGCAACCCTCCCTGCGTGGGGCAATTATATATATTCGTTTAGCAGATTTTTCAACCTATAGCCTATGAGTGGGCAATTTGTCATATAGCCAGCAATATTCAAGGGAAACAATGGTTTCATGTGTGTAAAACTTCTACCGACGTGTTTGTATGAGGTCATTTCTTGAGGCCCAACATTAACCCACCTTATACACTATCGTTAGGTTATTTTAGAAATATCTCAAAGTGACAGAATTGCATGTTGACAACACTTTTATGGAACCTGTATCCACTTTGTACTGTTTATCTTAAAATATTCATGGGAACATACCATGATAAAGGAATGTATTCATTGCATATCTGACTTTTACTTTAAAACTGTCTCCTGTAGTTTACACTAACAGAGTTAACCCTCTATGGCACATTGCCATTTAAATGATGCAAAGAAAATTGCATTTAAATTCCATAAAAATTTTTTTTAAAAAAAAATATATATATAATACAATAACATGTGTTTTCTAAAATGTTTGGTCATTTTTAATGCACATTTTGTGAAAAAGATAACTCAAAGACATTTAAAAAATAAATAAATAAATATGTGCTTCATGTATAAATGACAAAGTCCTTTTAGAGGATTCATATTTTCTGTGTAACTGGAACTATTGTTCAGTAGTGGCAGGCAGTATAATAGTCTTTTGTTTTAGGTTGATGTTGGGAAATTTGATTATAGACAGAGAAGAAAAGCTGTATCTTTTCCATCAAGTATTGATGATAGTGATGGCAGTGCATCAGAAAATTAGGGAGTAGTTGTAAAAAAGGAAGAAGTTGAAGATCAAGAAGCAGTGAGTGAAGGCATTATCCAAGTTTAGGAGATGTGATCCATACTACAACCAAAGATCAGATGTAATTGCCTATTGGCCACATTACACTGACAAGCAGAGATCCACCAAAAATGATAAACAGCTCAAAATCAAGTTACACGTGGAAAGTCTTCTTGAATTTCACTTGTGCTACAATCATTGATTTAGAAAGAAAGAATGTTTAAAATGTTTTTTTGAAACACTAAGACATGGGCTGTGTCCGAAATCTCCCACTACTCACTATATAGTGGACTATATAGTGAGCTCGCTGTTTTGTAGTGCTGTCCGAATGTATAGTGATGATTATTGTACCCTATATAGTCCACTCAGAATGCATTTTGAAAAGTAGTGTACAACCGATGGTCACTAACCCAAGCCCTACATACCATAATGCATTGCGTTGATCGTAAAAATGGCGCATGGACGTCAAGGAGAGCTGCGCGACAATACGAATTTGCGACAGTAATGCCGTAATCAACGGCGCCGAGAGACGATGGAGTAGTGTCCGAAAGTGGTGTTTCTATTATGCTGGTGAGCTCACTATAGTGCTCTACTCCCTACCCCATACATAGGGGTTAGGGAGTAGTGGTTTGAGTGGAGATTTCGGACACAGCCATGGTTTCACTACTTTCCAGGCAGTGAAGTTGTATTGTGTCAAGGTTTTGACTTTATCACACGTGAGTTCCAAATGAAACATAGCCTCATAGCATAATTGCCTATATATTTCAAATAAGAATGACTTAGGCAATTATGCTATGAGGCTAACGAAATGGAATGTTTTTTTGAAAAACTAAGACCTTTTCACTACTGTTCAGATAGTGAAAATGCATTTAAATGTGTGTGAAGTTTCAGACAATTTGCCAAAAATAATTGACCCTAATAGGACAAAGTCAGTTATAAATGACGGTACTTTAAAAACAGGGGGGGGGGGATTTGCCCTCTGATTATCAGTTGGTTACTTTTTTTATTTTGACAGTAGAACCTTTTAAGTCAAGAGTTGCATTTCATTCCTATAATGAAATAATATTGCTACACAGCCATTTCTCTGTGACCTTCTCCCAAGAGGGGAGGAAATCTTCAGTTCACATTCCTCAGATAATCAACACTGCAGACTGAGATAACGCTCCAGATACTAATGTAACCTTGTTTTCCTGAGATACAGGAACGAGCATCGCGTCAGTCACTGATGCGTATGTGGAAACTCCATTTTCTTTGAATACTGAAGCCTGATCACGTCTGTGGACTTGCGCAGACAAATGGCCTTTCATTCCGCCGACTGCCTTTTTAAGCACAAAACGGTAATTTAGTCAGATTTTCTAGTCAGACTGTCCGCCGTCCAATATCTCCTGAAGAAAAGAAAGAATGGAAGCGATCTCACAAGATATGGGGTCTATAAGCCGGGCTGCACACCAGCCGAAAAAACAGCCCACTTCTGCATATAAAGGCGCCTGGTAGAAGGTGACCTAGTCTCAGAGATCGAGGCTTGAAGGCTCCTGTCGAGAGGCCATAGTCGGGTTGGGGATGCCATATTGACCCTTTTGCTTGGGAAAGGAGGTCTCTTCTCAGAGGGATTGGCCAAGGTGCTGCAGATAACAAAGGTGCTGGGATAAATACAGAAGAGAATACTGAAACACAAACACAAAACAGTGAAAACTAAGGGCTTACACAGAGATGATTGTTAAATAAACTAACCAGAAACCATAGTAACAAACAAAAGAGAACATGACTAAAACTAAATAGAACATGACACCCAGCTAAGCACTTCCTATTTTGATCAGCCCAAGCAGTCATTAATGCTTTGGAACTTAACTGTGAATACTTATTTAAAGCAGTGAATATTTAAAGCAGTGAATAAATAAAAAAAGAAGTGCTTAAACAAAGGTTATATTTCAATGTAGAGTACTCTGTGCCACTAGAAGGTACTGAAAAGTTCTAGGTGAACTTGACAACTGTGACAAAAATGTTTCTCAGGGGAGTTGTTAGAAATTTGATCTCTTAAAGGGACAGTTTACCCAAAAATGAAAATTAGCCCTTGATTTACTCACCCTGAAGCCATTCTAGGACATTCTTCTTTCAGATGAATACAATCGGAGTTATATCAAAAAATGTCCTGGCACTTCCAAGCTTTAATGGTATAGATATATATGTTTTTGGAAAACCATCAAACCCTATCCATCCGTGATAAAAGTGCTCAAAACGGCTCTGAGGGGGGTGGGGGGTGTGGGTGTGTTAATAAAGGCCTTCTTAAGCGAAGCGATGCATTCGTGTAAGAAAAATATCCATATTTAAAACTTTATCGACAAAAATAACTAGCTTCCGGCAGACGGCCGTGTATGCAAGTTGACTTACGCCAAAAGAGTAACTCTTGAACAAGACGCACAACGTAATGACGAATGCGGTTGCCCAGCCCTGTTTGAACCATAGACAGTAAAAGAAATTGACACAGCGACCCCAGATTTCAACTGAGAAAAGTGAAGCCCATTAGAAGCACTCACTTCCTGATGGCTGAGCGTACTGCGCAGGCTCACACTGAGCTTGATGATGTAGATGTGACGTGAGCAACCTAGTAGCTGTTCCAAGAGAAATCTGAATCATTCCCTTCCGAATCTTGCAGAGCCGGAGATCGTGAGTATTAGCTGTTAATGAGCTCGCAGCAGGAGCAACTTTATGACTCTCTATGGGCTTCTCCCTTGACTTTAAGCCTCCACGTCCCCCGATTGCCCGCGAGCTTCACCTTCTGTCTATACGGTCATTTCTCTACTGTGCGACAGAGAGTCCTGTGGATATGACGCAATCGTTAGCCTATTTTTGGCTTCTACCGAGCCATAACGTAAGATACAAAGTAATGGAGACTTTTATACATTGTCAGGTTTCTTTAGAAATAAATAATGGACAAATGGAGTCTTTTGACGCCTCAGATGTAAAGTTATACGCTGTCAAAGTGACGCCGAAATGAATGGGAGTCAATGGAATGCTAACAGCAGGTGATAGTCAGCTACAATGGCGGCGCCCAGAGAGGCTTCAGTTTCTGGCGGATGGATTACCCCCTTGGTTTTAACCGGCGAGAGGCATCAAAGCTCACGCTACTCATCCTACATCATTCATCCTCAAGGGTTACTCTTTAGGCGTAATTCGACTTGCGTAACGCCTTCTGCCGGAAGCTAGTTATTTTAGTTAATAAAGTTTTAAATATGGATATTTTTCTCACACAAACACATCGCTTCGCTTCACAAGGTCTTTTTTTTTTATTTTTTTTTTTTTATTTATTTAATAAGAAACAAAATTTACAGACCAAAATCTACAGAAACTCTACATGCTTATACATTCATCCTCACATTCATACCCCAGAACATACATGAGAAAAGAAAACATTTTTTTAACACTTTTACAAAAAAAAAAAAAAAAAAAAAAAAAAAAAACCTTGTGAAGCGAAGCGATGTGTTTGTGTGAGAAAAATATCCATATTTAAAACTTTAATGAAGTTCCTAAACGTAAATTAGGGAGGAGCGAGCCCATCTAATCTTTCAATCAACAGAGTATATAAGCAGCCGCTTACCTCTCCCTAGTATCAGCTGTTCCAGTATCATTACTGATGTATGGAATGATGTCCGACATCCCGGAAATACAGCTCTTCCCGTCAGATGACGAACTAACGAGCCTTCCCGAGACTCCGACAGTCACACCCCGTGCAAGATCGGATATCACGGATACCCTCCACGAGCGTTCTGGCCGAGAAATCCAGCGCTCATACAAACCACGCTCCAAAAGACAACGCTCTCCTCCACCTTCAAGACAGCCAGTTTTAACTGTGCCTCGTCCGTCTTCTCAGATTTCATATCTCCACGCAACAGCCGCTAATACACCGATTCCACCCATTTCGAAATGTTCGGTCAACAGCCTACGTCAAGTCCTTTCCAGTTCCGGAATCCATTTCTCCCGCAGATCTTCAAAAGTGCAACTTTACGATCTCTTCACCAGTTCCTTCAGTTCCAGCACCGGGCGTCCTGATCCCACAAAATCTCAACGCGCCGATCCAAAGGATACCGGCAGCGCCGCGGCTCGCACTTCCGCGTCCGCCGCTATTTCCACCCGGCCAAAAACAGCGGCCGCAAAAAATAGTTCCGCTTTTTCTCCAGCTCCAACAAACTTCATCCAGTCAGCCTCACTCCCCAGGCAAGAACCAAACTCTCAAACACTTTTCTCAGCACTCCCCTCTGCTTCTCTATCTTTTTCTAATAACCCTTGTGCCAGGCCACCTTCGCACATGATTACATTTCTATCTTCACCAAACCAACCTACCCAAAGAGCGGATCCTAGCGTGAGGTTGCCTTCGCTAGCTATCCTCCCTCCACCCCCTCCTCTTTCCTTCCATTCCAATTCACCCCATCCCTTTCCTCCTACCTCTACTTTCCAATCATATCCTAATATTCCTCCCAGTTCACATCCGAGCGTGAGGTTGCCTCCGCAAAGGATTTCTTCTCCTTTCTTTCCCACAAACCTTCCCATTCCTCTAGCTTCAGCCCATGCCAGCCATCTCGGACACCAGCCAGTAATGGGACCTTCCGATCACCATTTATCTACTTTTCCCAACACCAACACCTACTCTCCAGGTACAATCCGCTTGCCAGCCCATTCACTCTCCAAAGCAGTCCATCTTCCAGCTCCTCCTAACGCAGTGGCCCTGGAACCACCTCCAGTTTCAGCCCATCTCCGGTCCTTAATTCTATCAGAAATTCAGAACATTGGCTCCGGAAGCAGACTCCAGTCCAACTCCAGTTCCACCTTATTCAGAACTCGTATTCCTCTAGACCATCCTCTCAGTCATCTCCATACCCTATCCATGAATACCATCCTACAAGCCGTTTCTCCCAGAACGCTTCAAACATACTGGACAGCTTGGGGTTCTTTCAAAAAATTCCACAGAGCTCACAACATGGTCTTTCCAGAGTTTTCCCTCCTCTCAATATCCTCCTTCGTCACTTACCTCCATCACACCACTTCAATTAAACCAGGATCAATCAAAGTCTACCTCAGCGGAATTCATTTCTTTTTTAAGTTACTTCATGGCCAACAGTGCCCCAACATTTCAAATCCACAGATTTCTCTCCTCATCAAAGGTTTACAAAAAACCAACCCCCCTCGTCCAGACTCTAGACAACCTTTAACCATCGACATTCTCAGCATCTGCCTAACCACTCTCCGTTCAGGTCTTTTTTCTCCCAACAAAGCAAGAACCCTAGATGCCATGTTCAATCTGGCTTTCTTTGGTTTCCTCAGAGTCTCAGAATTTACCATCAACTCAAACTTCAACCCATCCATCCATCCCACGTTTTCCGACCTCCAAATAATAAACTGCGACACCATACGTTTCAACATCAAACAAAGCAAAACCGATCAATTGAAACATGGTCATTCGATTTTCATCTTCAATTTGCCAACCCCTATCCAACCATACCAGTCCTTAAACTTCTTTCTCCACCAGAGGAAATCCCAAATCACCTCTTCTCTCGATCCTCTCTTCATCGATGATGATAACCTCCCGGCCTCCAGACATTGGTTTCAAAGGAACCTCAAATCCATCCTCAACAGCTCAGGCATCCCAACCAAACAGTTTTCTTCACATTCCTTCCGAATAGGTGCAGCCACCACAGCAGCACAAAGGGGCCTTTCCGATCACCAAATAAAAACGCTAGGTCGATGGTCATCCCACGCCTTCGAAACATACGTTCGTTCAGATCTACATAACATCAGACAAGCACAACAAGCACTAGCATCCTTCTGAGTTTGGACCGCCTCTCCCTACCATTCGCATCTCCCCGCTTACCCAGCCCCGCAGGGCGTGTTTCCATCTGGATGCAGTGAGAGCTCTCCCTTTTCGGATGTGTGTGACCTACCACTCCTGGAGTGGGGTCTCCCAACCGAATCGCCGTGTGGGCTCCCCCGTTCAGATGCATCATAGGCTCTCCGTTCGACTTGCTGTGTGGGCTCTCCCGTTTTGATCGCCAAGTGAACTCCCTATTTATACATATGGGGGGCTCTCTCCTTCGAAACGCGGGAGCTCTCCCGGTCGAATCGCAGTATGAGCTTTCCGTTCGGGCGCCGTGGGGGCTCTCCCTTTCCGAATCGCTGTGTGATCCTGCATGTTTTTTAACCATGAAGGCTCTCCCGTTCGGATCGCAGTGTGGGCCCTCCTATCCGAAAAACAGGACTGGAGGTACCAAGGATCGTACGTCCCTTGAACGCGACGGGCCATTATGTCTTTATGTGATCTCCGCCCCTGCGTCAGAAGGATGGTAGTTCTGCTTTTCCTATGTATAGGTCTTTTTTCTCCCAACAAAGCAAGAACCCTAGATGCCATGTTCAATCTGGCTTTCTTTGGTTTCCTCAGAGTCTCAGAATTTACCATCAACTCAAACTTCAACCCATCCATCCATCCCACGTTTTCCGACCTCCAAATAATAAACTGCGACACCATACGTTTCAACATCAAACAAAGCAAAACCGATCAATTGAAACATGGTCATTCGATTTTCATCTTCAATTTGCCAACCCCTATCCAACCATACCAGTCCTTAAACTTCTTTCTCCACCAGAGGAAATCCCAAATCACCTCTTCTCTCGATCCTCTCTTCATCGATGATGATAACCTCCCGGCCTCCAGACATTGGTTTCAAAGGAACCTCAAATCCATCCTCAACAGCTCAGGCATCCCAACCAAACAGTTTTCTTCACATTCCTTCCGAATAGGTGCAGCCACCACAGCAGCACAAAGGGGCCTTTCCGATCACCAAATAAAAACGCTAGGTCGATGGTCATCCCACGCCTTCGAAACATACGTTCGTTCAGATCTACATAACATCAGACAAGCACAACAAGCACTAGCATCCTTCTGAGTTTGGACCGCCTCTCCTACCATTCGCATCTCCCCGCTTACCCAGCCCCGCAGGGCGTGTTTCCATCTGGATGCAGTGAGAGCTCTCCCTTTTCGGATGTGTGTGACCTACCACTCCTGGAGTGGGGTCTCCCAACCGAATCGCCGTGTGGGCTCCCCCGTTCAGATGCATCATAGGCTCTCCGTTCGACTTGCTGTGTGGGCTCTCCCGTTTTGATCGCCAAGTGAACTCCCTATTTATACATATGGGGGGCTCTCTCCTTCGAAACGCGGGAGCTCTCCCGGTCGAATCGCAGTATGAGCTTTCCGTTCGGGCGCCGTGGGGGCTCTCCCTTTCCGAATCGCTGTGTGATCCTGCATGTTTTTTAACCATGAAGGCTCTCCCGTTCGGATCGCAGTGTGGGCCCTCCTATCCGAAAAACAGGACTGGAGGTACCAAGGATCGTACGTCCCTTGAACGCGACAGGCCATTATGTCTTTATGTGATCTCCGCCCCCTGCGTCAGAAGGATGGTAGTTCTGCTTTTCCTATGTATACCGTAGGCTCCCTCTTGCTGCGTAGGGAGTTTCGCTTCAGATACCGGTGGCCCGTTTGCCTTTAGGGACGAGGACCTTCTTCCCCGTTTGTGACATCTGGAGCCCCTATGTTCTCTAACTCCATGGAGCTCCATGTCATGGATGTGGCAGGGCGTTCTCCAACCTCGTACTCAAACCTCCAGTCCCAAGATACTCCTGCAGGAGTAATTTCTTAAAGTCACTGCCGCAGCAGTGCAGCGGTGAGATGTACCCCAGTCAAATTTCCACAAGCCCATGTCGTTTCACTCCACAACGAACGCAGGCACTCCCTTTCAAACACAGCTCCCGCAGGAGCTCCACTCATAGCCCCACATGGTGGGCATAGGGAGACGCAGTTCCAGCCAGGAGCCCCGTTAAACGTCACTGCCGCAGCAGTGTCCATCCATGCTCCATACAGCTTTCAATTTCCACTCTTTTTGGGGGGTAACATACTTTAAGCTCTTAGGCTTTCTGTATTTCCTAAGTTCTTAATTATTTGATCACTTCATTCTAACTTGCTGTCCCTAATATTTATTCAACACTTTTGGGGGGTATATCAGAGCTCGAGTTGAAGCTGCTTCATCGAGCCCCTCTCCAGTGGACAGCAAGCCAAATAAGTTTAACCTAATATCCTAAAGATTTTATGGGCAAACGAACTCGTTAAATGAAGTTCCTAAACGTAAATTAGGGAGGAGCGAGCCCATCTAATCTTTCAATCAACAGAGTATATAAGCAGCCGCTTACCTCTCCCTAGTATCAGCTGTTCCAGTATCCCTCCACCTCCCCAAACTCCACCTTCATCTTAGGTACCTTGCCCTTTAATTAACAGGTCCTACATTTAGCCACTGGGGGGTATATCAGAGCTCGAGTTGAAGCTGCTTCATCGAGCCCCTCTCCAGTGGACAGCAAGCCAAATAAGTTTAACCTAATATCCTAAAGATTTTATGGGCAAACGAACTCGTTAATTAACTAAAATAACTAGCTTCCGGCAGAAAGCGTTACGCAAGTCGAATTACGCCTAAAGAGTAACCCTTGAAAAAGACCTTCACAAGGTCTTTATTAACCCGCCCCAGAGCCGTTTCGAGCACTTCTATCATAGATGGATAGGGTTTGATGGACTTCCAAAAAAATATACCTATTGACTCCCTTTCACGGTGTGGTGTAGGCTGAAGAAGACGAAGAGGCAAAAAGTTCCAATACAAACTTTTACTAATAATATAACTCCAATGGACACGGACACACACACGGACGCACGCACGCACCCACACGCACGCACGCACGCACTTTCTATAACTGAGAACGGACCAAGACTGGCTGAACTGAAAGGAACTAATACAAACACTGATGAACATAGATTAACAGAAACCAGGTAACACAAATGATGGTTAACTAGACACAGGTGGAACAGATGATGAACTAAATGACAGTAAACAAAGAAACAGATGAGTGGTGGGAAAACAGAACAAAGGAAGACATGTGGATGACTGTGACACTCCCATTATAAGGCTCGGAAGGGCCAGGACATTTTTTAATATAACTGTAATTGTATTCATCTGAAAGAAGAATGTCGTATACTGGCTTCAGTATGAATAAATCATGGGCTAATTTTCATTTTTGGGTGAACTATCCCTTTAACTTAACTAATACAATTGCAGAGCATATCCACCATGCATCTTTGTTCTGGTTAATCTCTTTGTTTGTCTTGTTTGCTTAAAATGATCTCTCTAAATAATTTGTTCAGTAAAAAACACCCCTTTACCTAACCTTTAAACTAGGCCTATTCCTCATTCTCTACACCTAAAAACAGCATTTATCAAATAGTCTACTTACTGTTGTTAACAATGGATTTGTTCAACGTGCAGTAAACCCAGCACACTACTGTTTGTGCTGCTGCACGTAAATACTAATAATTACAATAAATGCATAATTACATGAATGTTCTGTATATTCACACTAAATAAGAATTAAATTCAGGATTGAAGTGCAAGGAAACTTTACAGCAAACACACAAGGTGAGTCATTTTCCTACGTGGAGTTCCCCTCCCCCTCTCTAACAGGTGGAGAAGAAGGCGTATCCCGAGAAGCAGTCTCTATGGGAACAGTTGGCTTGTGTTAATATCCCTTAGGGCTATGTGTTTGCAATACCATGGTTTCATGGTTTGTTGCTTGACTTTGCAATATAATTCATAACCAAGAGTCTCTGTTTCAATCTAAGTCTCCCTTTGACCAAGAATAATGCAACTTGTGCTTAATGCAGTTTGTGGAACTTTAATTTTTAATCCAAAGCTCCAAATCTAAAAGCTCAAACTTCCTTGATGTTTTGTTTGCTGCTCAATATGTATCAGCTAGATGGATCTAATCAACACTTAGAGCATTAATTCTGTTTTTATTGCAGTTATATTGAAATTACAATGGAATTAATTATAGACATATATCCTGTACATATAGTAAACTTAACATTTTGTGCCTTATAAATGTACTTTTCAATCCCCATCCTACTTCCCCTTGCCAAGAGCTTATGCTTTCCATTTATTCAGACTGGTTTTGGTCGGATCTGTCTGCCACCACCAATAGCAAACAGTACAGCTTGCATAAGGTTTGTATGCTGAGTGGTCTCTCTCAGAACGTGTTTTCACATTTCTGCCCCAATTGTAGAACAAAGGGCAAACAGGTACAACCACTCCAACAGTCTTTTGTATGCTGTAACTGACCATTTATTTGCCAGCTGTTGTACTATTTCATATTTCCACAATCAATGTTGATAGTATAAAAGCAATACAACTGACAAATATTTGTCACATTAATGAAATGGTTACGAAAATCTAGAAAATGCATTCAATCTTTAATCTTTATAGAAAATATAATAAACCAATTGTACATAATAAAACAATTGTACAAAACATGGGGAACTATTCAGAAAAACTCGATGTCCTCAAGAATAGACACAACTGAAGCCTAAAAGAAATATATATATATATTCCGTTTCTGTGTCCAGTGGAATTTCCCTAAGCAAATACATGTAAAGAGCTAAAGTCTTCCTCTTCCTGTCTACATAGATTAGCGATAGACAAGCCATCAGATGAAAGAAGCGACCACTTTAATAAAAGATTTGCACATCTCTACTTATTGAAGATTGCTTAAACAGAGCAAAGGACAACAGTTGAAAAAAAAAAAAATACGGGCACATTTAAACAAAACAAAACAAAAAAATACCAAAAAGGAAATGTATAAACACAAAAATCCCTAACAAGTAAACCTACAAAACCAGTCCTAAACACACACACACCACACACACACACACACACACACACACACACACACACACACACACACACACACACACACACACACACACACAACACACACACACACACACACACACACACACACCAGTCAGGCGAAAAGCAAATATTAACAGCATCGTATGACCCTTCATTGCGGAGTCCGAAGTATCTTCAGCCTTTGTGTGAGATCTTCAAATCTTTCTTCTTGTTTTTTTCCTACAAGAAACCATTGTTTTAAACATAGTCCTTCCTGTCATATCCACCATTAGTAGAGCGTGGAGCGGAGTAGCCCATTCTCGGTGGCTTGTAGTTCTTCTCCCGTGGAGGACAGGTGCAGCACAGCAGTGCTCCTCCAATCAGTAACAGAATCGCAGCGGCAAACCCTATGTAGATCGATGCCCCAATCTCTCTTTGCTGACCGGAGGGCAGCAACGGGTTGTAGAAATCACGGATGATTTGGTTTGAAACCCAGGCCGCTGGAATGAGCTCCAGGATGCCGGCAAGAATGAACAGGATGCCGGAGACGATCATGACTTTAGCCTTGGCTGCTTCATCCTCGATACAATTGGTGCATTTGGCGCCCATGATGGAGATCATCACGCCCAGAATGGCCAAGATGATGGAGATGATCGACATGGCTCTGGACGCCTGCATGTCCTGCGTCAGTGCTAGCATGGAGTCGTAGATCTTGCACTGCATCTGTCCGGTGCTCTGCACAACACAATTCATCCACAAACCTTCCCAGATGGTTTGTGCCGTGACGATGTTTGCGCCAATGAAGGCAGAGACACGCCACATAGGGAGAGCACAAGCGACAATGCTAATGATCCAGCCGATAATGCCCAGGGCAATGCCCCCGATCTCCATTCCCATCGACATGATGCCTGTTAGGTGTACTTATTTTTACCTAGGAAAAGGAGATATTGGTTAGTTATGAATTTCATACACAAATAAAAGCAGTACTTTAGAAGTTTTAAAAAGGGGGGAAGATCATTTACCAAGTGCTGAGATGTCAATATAAATGTAAGCTTCCCAATCCTTCCCGTCTTTGTGTTGCCTGTGAAGGTGCTTTGAAGCCAAGCAGCCTTTTTATTCCCAAAGAGACAGGTGCTACTGGAGGAGGATCTTAGCTTGATGACATAGGTGGATGTAATACAGGTTTGTACATGTCACCTGCCTGCTATGGCCACTGCGGGGAGATGAACAATGCTTTGGTTTTTTCTTTCGTTGGAAATCCAATTCCTACTTACATTGTGTGAAGTAGAGAAACAGGCTCAGTGAGTCAGGGAAAAGAACCTGGAAGCACAGGTCAATAATCAATGGG
The DNA here is from genome assembly GCA_036326025.1 of Chrosomus eos. Classification (NCBI taxonomy): domain Eukaryota; kingdom Metazoa; phylum Chordata; class Actinopteri; order Cypriniformes; family Leuciscidae; genus Chrosomus; species Chrosomus eos. The sequence continues at coordinate 20,310,816 of CM070834.1, forward strand.
GTGGAAAAGAGGGATAATATTTCACACTGAATCCATTAGTGATGTCGCATTGGATCTCAAACTTTATAGGATTCACGATAGCATTGATTAATGGATTTTATTGACTGACTGGTCATTGGGATTTTAACAGAAAATAATCCATTGTAACTTGTTATTGTTGATTACATAACATTTTTGGTTACTTCATTCAAATGTTTTTTTGAACAAGAAAAAACAGGACATGATTTTGCCCATCGGGAATTAATTGGATCGTTGGACCATTGTGAGTGACAAGTGTTGGGGGTAATGCATTACAAGTAACATGACTTACGTAATCAGATTACTTTTTTCAAAAAAGTTTGATGTAAGTAACGCAATACCTTTAAATTTACAATAAAATATTGGATTTACTTTTTCAAATAAGTAACGCAAGTTACTTGCTTTCCTATATATAGACTGACACCTTATCTGTTCCCATGTTGAAAGAAATCGGAGTAAGTGCAGAGGCGTTGTGCATAGTGTAAACATTGTAGTTGTACTGTGAGCAATTTACGTCTTGCACAAAAACAGATTTAGTATTACGGTACTCAAAATAAAAATAGTGAAATGCAAACTCAAATATTGCGCAAACCCGCAATAATTAAATGTTAAAATGTTACTCAAATGTACTTTTTACTTAATCTCACTTTATTAACCAATGTCTTTGCTGCTGACCTTCGATGATCCAATTCAGCCATACTAAGCAAAAATGACATTATATAAACATCACGTGTGTGTTAAATTTTTTGGATTTTAAGTAAGTTTTAAACTTTCTTCTTCTGCATCCGATTCTTCTGCAATCAGAATGTCTTAGGCTTTAGGCTTATACATTTCACTTTTGATGTGAAAGGGCGTTTAATTATTATTCTTTTTTGAAATAAATTGTATTAAAAAACAAATCAAGCCCAGCCCAGGTGAGAAAAAGTAACATAAAAGTAATAACACATTACTTTCCATTAAAATTGTAACTAATGCAATTACTTACTTTTTAGGGAGTAACACAATAACGTATAACTTTTTTGAAGTAACTTTTCCCAGGTGGTGAGTGACTGGATGTCCATCCCTTATGCCAGTATACATAATAAATATTGCAATTTTTCCATTAAAAATAATAAGAATTGTCCATTTTGCATCCATGGTGACTTTAAAATTCTTATTTGTGTATTTATAAGGTCAATAATATTGACTGGACAAATACAGTGACTGGGGCGTGACAGTTTAAAAAACACTTGACTGTACAATTTCTCCACATAAATAAACTGTAGCTGTTTAAATCGCTCAAAACCTACAATGGTTTAAAGGGTTAGTTCACCCAAAAATGAAAATTCTGTCATTAATTACTCACCTTCATGTTGTTCCAACCCTGTAAGACCTTCGTTCATCATCGGAACACAAATTAAGATATTTTTGATAAAATCTGAGAGCTGGATCACTCCTCCATAGGCTTCTAAAGGATTGAAACTTGACAGCCCCGAAAAGTTATTAAAGAAATCGTTAAAAGAGTCCAAGTGACTACAGTGGCTCAATCTTAAGTTTATAAAACGACGAGAATACTTTTTGCGCGCAAAAAAAACACAAAAATAACGACTTTATTCAACCATCTCTTCTCTTCCATGTCTTTCTCCTAAGCTGTTGACGTAGTTTAACTGCGCAGCGCTTCTGTGTTATACGTCACACGTACACTGAATAAAATGATTGTTGAATTTAATAAAAAAAATTATGGTAAGTGGTTGCACACAATTGATTTAAGCTACATTTAAACAAATGTATTAAGTTGAACTTATTAAATTTTAGTTCAACTTAATACATTTGTTTAAATGTAGCTTAAATCAATTGTGTGCAACCACTTACCATAAAAAAAATTATTAAATTCAACAAATCATTTTTTTCAGTGTAGGCTCACTATTGGCTGACGCTGGTCATGTGTGTGATGCGTGTGACATTCAAACAGAAGCGTTGCGCAATAACAATGCGTGAAATCTCCAGGCCAAAGAGAATACTTGAATAAAGTCGCTATTTTTGTTTGTTTTTTGCGCTCAAAAAGTATTCTCGTAGCTCAATAAACTTAAGGGCTAGCCACTGTAGTCACTTGGACTCTTTTAACAATTTCTTTAATAACTTTTCGGGGCTGTCAAGTTTCAATCCTTCAGAAGCCTATGGAGGAGTGATCCAGCTCTCAGATTTAATCAAAAATATCTTAATTTGTGTTCCGAAGATGAACGAAGGTCTTACGGGGTTGGAACGACATGAGGGTGAGTAATTACTGACAGAATTTTCATTTTTGGGTGAACTATCCCTTTAAACAAATGTAGTCTTTTCACCTCAGTTTAAGTATATTCCATCGCTGCCTGCATGCCATTATTTTTTTAGAGAAGTGATCGTTTCTGTGACGTACAAGTACAAAGTGTAAGAAAATGTAACAAGGTAAGCACTCTCTGTAGTTTATAAAGGATACTGAAACATTATAGCACCCCACTGTTTTACACTGTTACCATTCTAACCATCTTTCAACATTTCAATTAAAACGTTGCTTAAAGTGGCCTTTACCTGCAGTTTAAAAAGATAGGGCCCTTAAGCGCTCAGTGTGGAAATCTCTTAATAACTATTATCAAACTCAACAAATGATAAAATATCTGAAATGAAGACATACAGGTTTAATAATTTGTGTTTTTTAATAATAATCAGGAATTCAATTATAATTCAGTTATACTTATTCAAATATATATTCTAATTATTCAGTGATTAAACACAACCGCATACACGCAAATGTCACAAAATATTTAATCTGACGAAACTTTGGGAGGTGTCTGGACATAGTCTCATTGTGTTGTCCAGTGGAACTTGAACTTAGGGCTTGAATCCAGTCTCAGTGTTTGTGTCTCTCAGGTCCACTTGTACTGTATTTTATAACACGTACACAGACGTGTAAAAATAGATGTGGCTGTTGTTCATTGATAAAGAGTTTCAATGAATAAGAAAGAGAACGCCACTGAAATAAACATTAAACACAACTAAACATTTACAGAGTTGATTACAATTTAAGCAAGTATAAACTTGGTACAACACAAGATTTTCAATTTAATTTGGAGTCATTAAGTAGATAGTCCATTTTTATTCTTTTAAGTGAAAGTATAAAAAATATTAATTCACGAACAACTTTGTTACAAGTGCAAAAACTTTCAAAGAAAATAAAGCAAAAATAGTACATAAAAAACCACACAAGACTACAAAAATAAATCCACTGACTTTTTCCCTTTATGAAACAACTGACAATTTGATTTAAAACATACCAGATGATTTATGCAACTTGCAAACAAATAAAATAAAACATGCTAACAAAATGTGGAGTGATAATGGACAATGAACAAAACAAAAGCATGTAGAAATGTTCACATGGAGAAAAAGTAAACAATTTTGAGTTACCTCCAACCCATATGGTCACAATTATCTTTCTATGAAAGACTGACAGTAGAACTCAAAAGTCCTCAGACATAATCTCTCTTGTTGTAGGTGCTTGGAGCCACTGAGTGGTGGGCTGAGTAGGCTATACGACTCTGTGGCGGGTACCTTGTCTCCTCTTTAGGTGGGCAACTGCAGCACAGAATGGAGCCTCCGACCAGCAACAGAGCCGCCGCGGCCCAGCCAAGGTACAGCGAAGCTCCTATTTCCATCTTCTGAGCTTCTGGAACAACTGGGCTGTAGAACTCCAAAATAACGGTGTTTGCTGACCAGGACACAGGAATAAGCTGCATGACCCCAGCGGTTATGAAGGCGGCACCAGAGCTGATCATCACACGAGCTTTGGCCCCTTCATCCTCAATGCAGTTGGTGCACTTGGCCCCCACTATAGCTACGAAGAGCGCTAGGACACCCACGATAATGGCCACCACCACCAGAGCGCGGGCCGCCTGTAGGTCTGCAGGAAGAGCCAACATAGAGTCGTAGACTTTACACTGCATCTGTCCGGTACTCTGAACCACACAGCTCATCCAGATTCCCTCCCAGTACACCTGTGCTGTGACGATATTGGTGCCGATGAATGCCGTGACCCTCCACATGGGCAAAGCACAGCACACAATGCTGAGAAGCCAGCCAAGAACCGAGAGCGTGACGCCTATTAACTCCAAACCAAAAGCTGCCATGTCTTCGCACTTTCGCTTTCAAATTCGCTTGGATCTCTCTCGCGCTCTCTCTGTTCACTGAGGCTTTCACTTCGTCTGTAGAAATCCTTGAGACAATTACATAGGAATCTCTAAAATCACCAAAAGACCATTCAAGCATGGAGGTGGGTGTTGACACACTGAATCTCCTCTTCAAGGACGGCTGGAATGTTCTGTCCTGGTAGAAATTTCCCTTGTTCTGAGAAAAAGGGCTGAGTTACCTGGGTTCTGACATCAGATGATAAGGCGCGATGTTAGTATTGGTTAGCGTCCTCATAAAAAGGGGAGCTGCTCTCTGTTTAGCACTTAGACAAAGTAGCCTCCGGTAAAAGTTTGTTTAAACCAAAGGTTGGGACTGTTTACCAATGTTAATAGATAACCCAATGTAAATGTGTAAAAATTGCTCTTTAATGGACAATCATTGACAACACCAATGTAAAGACCTTAGTTTAGGCCATTATGCATGCATACTGAAGTCTTAAAGAAGTAGTTCACTAAAAAATACCCCCCCCCCCCCTCCCCCGTTTCCTTTCAAAAATGTGATGGTGCTAAAAAAAACCCTCCATATTATATGACTCATGTGATACACTACTAGTCTTTTAAAGCCATACAAGAAATCAAAGTGAGGAAAATGTATATACATCACAATTTACACATCTCACAGTTGTTGTCCTAAAATAGCCAAAATGCCATCATTAAATTTATATTCTATGTTTTATATTTATAATTTATATTTTATGTTTCTTAATTTGTAAAGGCGTAAGAGCTATAAGGGATATGGAAAATCCCTGGAAACTTAAAATAAGCAATATCTGTTCAATCTAATCAAATAAATATTTCTGTTATTGTTTATAACTTCCTCAATGAAATAAAATAGAGATTTATGCTGTCTCACTTATTAAGTAGTAAGCAGTATACTTAAACATACTAACTACTGAATTCAAAGTCCTGGTATCAATCTAGGTCACCTTCAATTGCAGGCCATAAAGTCTAACCATAAAACATGTATGTATTTAGAGTATTTCAGATTTCCATTTCCTGGTTGAAAGTAAAGTATTACATTTAGTGACACAACCAAAAAACAAGTACATAAGTGATATTATAAGAAACAGATAGGCTACATCCATGTGTGTAATTAAGAAGGTTAGACAATGCTGTCTTTATAGGTATATATATGCAAGTTTCAGTTTAAAAAAATGCAAAACTGCTGAGAGAGACCAGTAAAGTGATATTGTGGTAACCCATTATATTATGTCAGTAGTAGCCAGTTCAAGCTTTGTTTACTTGGGAGAAAAATACACGATTGTTCAGATGTGTAAACTTATGAAAGCAGGAGTATGTGGCAATGTTGAAAATGAGAATTTACTCTCGTGAGTGAATAGTTAGTAGCAGTAGCAGAATTGTTAAACCAAAGCACTTAAACTTTACTCATGCATGATTACATTACATTGATACTATCATAAACACAGCCCCAGAAAATCTTAGTTTATGGCTTTCACAAAATTATCATGGGAACGGGGATGAATTAAGTTACACTTTATCATAAATGTCATTACATTAATTATCATTGTGTGCCATTTTTCACATCAAATTAATAATAACTTTATTTACTCTACAGTATATTAGTTTTATGTTGTATTAGTTTATACTGTTATCTTTCGGCCTCTGATACAGGATATTTAATAAACAACGTTAACTAATTGTGCATTCCTGATAACAACAACAACATAAGAGAGAAAGGGTCGCCTGTTTAATACGTCAGTAAAGCAGTAACACTGTTTGTTTACAGGGAAAACACTTGCATTGCAGTGAATGTGCATGAGAGATTTTGAGTGTAAATACATCACTGACATGTACTAAACGAGACTCTGAGCCAGTAAACATTTGATTAATCCACCAAGTTGATAAATAACCTATTTGACACAAGGAACTTGATAAACATTTTACTGGATATTCAATAAAATACCGTTCTCAAAAATAATCTGGACACACCCAGAGAGCCTGAAGCTAAATAAAGATAGGCTATTGAAAAGTGTTGTAGCACAAAATCCCAACCCATATAACATTTTATGTAAAGTAAAAAATAAAAGAGAAGAAGAAATAGTTATTGCCAAGTTTTTACAAGACAGCCCGAAACCGGTTTGTGTTTGATAGGCGAGTATGACATCAGCAGCAGTGTGTTGGCCTACAGTGAACACTGATTATATTTAAATGAGTTTCTGTCAGGCAGTAGTGGTCATGACTAATGAGTTTCAGTGGGAAGATGTTGTTCTCTTAAAGGAACAGAGAGGGAGTGGCCAGTGCTTCCTTCGGCACACCATTGGTCACCACTATTGACAGTTTTTGTAGACTAATTATTTCCTCAGTTGAATTAATGGTATTTTTTTTTTTTTTTTGGTTACAGGTTGAATAGCCTCTGTAGCCTACATCCACGAACCAGCAAGTAGGCTTACAAGACATTTTTTACAACATTTCACAATGTTGCTTTTTAATGGCAGTAGCCTATAACATTTTAAAAACATTCTAGAAAACCTACACCTAAAATATAAACCAAAATAAAACGTTACAGAAACAAACAGAAAAACGTTCTGAACATGAATAGCCTCAGACATCACGTTATTTATTTTATTATATTCTATCGTTTAAGTTTTCTGAACATAAAGAGACTTTGAACTGCCACACGAGACATTCATTTTCTCCGTTAAAACTAACTCGCGTGCAAAGGTGGTGTAAAAGCCACACACACTGAAGACAATACTTTCCGTCTCGACAAATGATAACATTAACCTAGTTTAGAAAGTAGTTCCAGTTCCTGGTTGTTAAACAAGTAGGTAAAAAACAGACCCTCATTGCGAGTTTCGATGTAAGCTACTGTAGCCTATATAATAGAAAATGACTAAATCAATAAACCATGGAAAAGGTCTGCGTCACTTCACTGTACTCGTCTGAAACTTCAATACAATATGCAGCCACTAGTGGGCATACATTTACCATACAAAACATCTGCCAAACAAGTGTAACACCATCAGGCTTTCATAATGAAAATGAAATATTCGGTTGACTTAATAAGTACAACTATTAGACAGTAGACTCTAGCCAGGTCTGAATTGCAAACTTCCTGAGTAGCCTAACCTATCACAAGTGTTTTTAAATGTAGCCTAATGTAGCCCTACATCATTTTATGTTGTTTAGGTCTATATTTGGCTATATTGCTCATGTAATTAACACAGTTGAAATGGTTGAGCATTCAATTGTGAGTCAAGTTCAAGGCTTAGCTTTCCCAGAATCAATCCCATGTGAAGCAGCCCCTTATATCACCGAAGGGAGAGGGGTCTCTGTTGGACTCAAACATCATGCTATTTTTTCTGAATGTGATATTTGAAACAGGGGAAGATTTAAACACTCAAGGAAAACACACACACACACACACACACACACACACACACACACACACACACACACACACACACACACACACACACACACACTTTGCCTGGACATCACATTAATGTTAACGTTACTCTCAATTTTCCGTTAAGATATGTTTTTGTTCCTTCCAAATATTTTATATTTGTTGTTCACAGTGTAATGCCATCTGTGATTCTTGCTGTTTTAGAGCCGCGCTTATATTCTTTACGTGTAGCCTATAGCCTAGTCCTATATCAATTTGATCGTTCATTATTCCTCTGTTATTGTCAGTTAAACAGACTTGTTGCTGCAACGATCTGAGCTGTTCAGTCTTGCCCAGGCAAATTGTAAACATTCACCTGTTCTCCGTCAGAAACCAGTTTGGCCAGTTCCATGTGGGTACAGGTGCATTTGCCCTGTAGGGGCTCCTCCCCTACAGCGTCAGCGAACTTTTGAGAAATAGTTGCCATGGGAATTGCTAACGTGTTGAGTAAAAAACTTTGTAAATATATAGCATATTTGTTACATGTGTCATATCCACCAGAAGCAAACCGTTTTACTAGACATATATTTGACCTGAACGGAGTGCGATGAGATAATGGTCAGTGCTATAAGGAAAACATTCCTAAAATCTCCACGTCTGCTCTTTTGTGTCATATGAAACCAGCCGCGACTTTCTTGATACTTTGTTGACCATAAGGGAGGGCAAACTAACTTAAACAGAGAAACATTATCAAGGTCCTTAAAGTGTGTTCGTAGAACAAAACACACATTGTTAAATAATATTTGTTGAAGTTGTAAATAATACAAAGATTTTTCAAGTATGTGTAAATATCAGTGAAAATAAAAGTAGGCTAAATCCTACACCTATTTTAATTCAGTATATTTATCTTAATTGTAAAAAAAAAAAAATATATATATATATATATATTATATATATAGGCTATATACACACACACACACACACCCACTCATAATGTTTTAGAATAAAAACAATACAATGAAAAACATAATAAAAATACTTTATTTTATTCACTATATAAATATTTTATATTATATCTATTTTATATAATTAATTATTTAATTATATAAAAAGAGATAAGTAAAATACATATTTTTTATAATTAAAATAATATAATTTAATATATAAATATATATATATATATATATATATATATATATATATATATATATATATATATATATATATATATATATATTACGTTTTATATTAGTTTATATTAATTTCACATCATCCCACAACATTTTCCTGGGAAAATGATCATCTGATCACTTCCTGTCAGGGACATCTCCTGTCTTTCTGTCCCTTAATTTTAACAAAAGGGCTTTTTTTTCTTACTTGTGCAGTACACATGTTCTTGATATATTTCACAGACCCCTCCATAGATTTTATTACATATATATTTTTACATTTTGAATGTAAACAATAGAGCAAACCATATAAGGTGCTGTGTCCGCAATAAACAAATGTCAAGGGAGTGACTCATTCAAGTCTAGCTTCAGTTGGATCCCATGAAGTAACCAGAAAACCAGCAGAGCAAGTCATTCATTAGAAGTCCCGCCTCCAAAAACACAGGCTCTTTAAAGCATCAGCACACACCCTCTGAGGCACACACCTGTAAGCAGTGCGAAGAGAGCCTCCTCAAAACAAAAAAAAGAGACAAAGGTCATGGCGTCTGCTGGGCTTCAGTTACTGGGCATTGCCCTGGCCATCATAGGATGGATTGGTTGCATTCTGGTCTGCGCTCTACCCATGTGGAAAGTTACAGCTTTCATTGGCAATAACATTGTCACAGCACAGATAGTATGGGAAGGAATCTGGATGAGCTGCATCGTGCAAAGCACCGGACAGATGCAGTGTAAAGTCTACGACTCCATGCTGGCTCTTAGCTCAGACCTTCAGGCCGCCCGCGCTCTCACCATCATTGCAATCGTGATTGGGATCCTGGGCATCATGCTGGCGATGGCTGGCGGAAAATGCACCAATTGTGTTGAGGATGAGAGCTCCAAAACCAAGGTTGGTATCACTGCCGGTGTGATTTTCATCATTGCTGGTGTGCTGTGTCTGATCCCGGTGTGCTGGACGACCCACGTCGTCATCAGGGACTTCTACAACCCCTTGGTGTACGAAGCCCAAAAGAGAGAGCTGGGAGCAGCGCTTTACATCGGCTGGGGGGCCGCCGCCCTGTTGATCATCGGGGGAGCTTTGCTCTGCTGCAACTGCCCACCAAAAGAAGAAACAGGAAAATACACCGCCAAATATAATGCTACCCCTCGCTCTGAAGCCTCTGCACCCTCTGGCAAAAACTTTGTGTAAATGATCTACTCTAAAATGGACTCTACAGTGCCTATAATGTTTACAGTCTTGGTTTGTCCAGGATAGCGGCTCAAAAAGAGTTTGCAGCAGGAATCATGAGGACTTGAAATGTAGTCAATGAAATGCTGATGCTACAAGTTTTCTAAATATTTTCTAAACACAAAGACAACGAGGACAATGGGGAACCACATCTTTTTTTTTTAAATCTGCAGTTAGAGGAGGCTAATCTGGAAATCTGTCTCAAATTATCCTCTCAAACTGTTATGCCATGTCATGTTTTTTTTTTTTTTGTTGTTCAAAAAGCATTTTAATTTTTTCAAGTATTTTTCAACATTTTTGATTTTGTAAATATTACTGTTTTGTAGCAAAAAGTTTTTTTGCTGTTTTGTACTGCAATTTTTTTCCTGATATAAACTTCTGGCCAAATTAAAAAAAATAAAAATGTTTGTATCACACCAGTCTTTTGGATTGTCTGTCAGCTGTATTAAATGCATTTGCATGGGTGTTGACATGGGTGTCATATTACAGCCCTCCATTATGTGTCACCTACCCGGAACTTAGATTTCAAAAGAGAACCAGTTTACAAAACATTCTCAAAGGGAGTTGACAAAAAAAAAAAAAAAAAAAAAAAAACAGAACAGGTGTGGTTTTTCAGGTCCACGAATTTGACAAGACTAAACACGATCTAAGGTTTGGCTTGTGTTTACTCAGAGCTGCTAGTAATTATAAGCAATTTGTTTTTCGTTTTTCAACAAAACAAATGTAATTGTGAAAGTCTATAGCTACCTGGGGTGTGCCTTTAGAATTTGTGGGAGCAAACAGGATACAGTTTTGCTATCTATCTATCTATCTATTTATCCATCCATCCATCCATCCACCCATCCATCCATCCATGGTCAGGCAAAACAAAAATGATCTAATTGCAGCACTTTAATAATAATAATTACAACAACAACAAAACACAATGAAGAAGCTCATAGGAAGAACACGTGGCTGCATAAACAAGACACAAGACAAAGAATTGAACAAACTGAGGGCTATACATACACAGAGGCAAACGAGGGAACTAAAACACAATTAGTGATTAATGGCATTACATTTTTTCAATGCATTATTTGAGGGGACAGCCATTTGTAGTGGTGTCCGAAACCATAGTGGACGTTATTGAGTGTACTCCCTTTAATCCCACAATGCACCGCAATAACGAGTCTACAACCTATGTATGCTCAAAGGCTAGACAATACCCATGATGCACTGTGAGAGTCGCAAGTCGAATGAATTCCCACTTCTCACCAGAAGATGCCATCGGTCACTGAATCATTCATCCATTCATTTTTTCAAACCGCTGGTCCAATATAGCCTGGGAAAACCCTGACGAACTTCCGGCATATTTGAGATTTCCTCTGCAAGTCCGTCTGGCCAAGAGCCCATTCAAACTCATTTCCATCTTTTCCAAACCGAGGCACCAATCACAAACGTTGAGGTGGGCTTTACACGATGACGATAGCGCAGCGACGTTGAAGCAGATTTTGTATGTCATCTCCTTCATCGCTCTGATTGGTTTTAGGTCTATCAAATTGTGCCAAGAGGCATTTGAGCGACGTCAGTTGGTGACGCCCCTTTGGAAATGGGCTGTGGATGAACCTTCCCCAGACCCACTCTCAGTTACAACTGAGCAGGGTCTAGTGTCAACCTGGCTAGGTCCAAAGTGGCTTATCATAAATTAAATTCCTATAGATTCATTTTTACTTGATTATTAAAGGTCAAGATAAATCTTTTCATTTTTAACATGTTACAATTTCTCTCTCTCTTTTTAATTTTGCTTTTCAACCCTGATTACAAACAACAAAAAAACAAAATAAGAATAAAATCTTATTTATCACACAAAACCCATAATAATGTGAAGCTATTTCAACAATAGCCTTTTAAGTGCTTTTTTAAATTCATCTGGAGTGTCAAGTGGTTTCCCAAGTTGTCTCTTCATACAACTCACACAATAGTCAAAGAATATCAAATGTCCGGTTTTCTTTTTACACAAGAACTCCGCCCAAAGTTTACGGGCTATAAAACCCTGACAAATAAAACTTCTCAGACGCTTTGCGCAACCATCCATGAAGTGACCTGTGTCCGGCAACAATGGCATCTCAAGGCATCAAGATCCTGGGCATCATTCTTGCCATGATAGGCTGGTTGGGGACCATCATCACCTGTAGCATGCCAATGTGGAGGGTCACAGCCTTTGTTGGAGCGAACATCGTCACGGCACAAATCATCTGGGAGGGTTTGTGGATGAGCTGTATCGTGCAGAGCACTGGACAGATGCAGTGTAAGGTCTACGACTCCATGTTAGCTCTATCACAAGATCTGCAGGCTTCCAGAGTCATGGTTATCATCTCCATCATGATGGGCATCTTTGGATTCCTGATGGCTGTGGTTGGAGGAAAGTGTACCAACTGCTTAGACGACGAAGCAGCCAAAGCCAGAGCGTGCATCGTCTCAGGGGTGGTTTTAATTATCGCTGGCTTTCTCCTCCTGATACCTGTGTGCTGGTCTGCACACACTCTTATCAGGGACTTCTACAACCCTTTAGTAACAGCAGGCCAGCGTCGGGAGCTTGGAGCATGTCTCTACATAGGCTGGGGATCTGGAGGCCTCTTGTTGCTGGGTGGTGGGCTTCTATGTTGGAACTGCCCGTCCAATGACATTAGGCCCTACATGGCATACACCCATGCAAGATCTGTGACCCCAGCAATGGATTACGTGTGAGAAAACGAGCATAACTTGAAGATTCTATGGCAAGTACGCTACTGTGCAAAATGACTTTGCACACGTCACGTAAATTACAACTTTGCCACTTGTTAAATGCTTGAAAATGACTGAACGAAAGGCGATGAATATGAGTTTACAATGTTCATTTATAATACAAATTTTATCAAAATAAAATTGTGTTTGTGTGTGATTGACCATGAAATATAGATGTTAGCCCTGAACACATTTTTTTACACACACTCCTCTGTTGACCATTTCACAGCTGCTGATTTTTCCCCATGTACACAAGTTATTTTCGTTGTCAAGGAGAAACACTTTGCACTTCAACTACTGCACAATATTAAACAAGCTCAATCATTAATAACAGAGCCATGCTACAAACGTTTTAAACAAGCATGCATGAGAACTCTGACCAGGAATTATACTAATATGACAAATAAGTGTTGTTGTTGTGGGTCAGACAAGTAAGGATGTCTGAGATGATAAAAAGGATATTTAAAAAAAAAATCTATTTGGATATGACCGTATTCATGTTGGTTAAATTTTTATTATTTAATGTTTGATAACACTTACTTTTAGCCTAAGTGGTGTAACCATCAAGTAAAACATACTTTTCTTGCACACAAAATACATGAGTTTATGAAAGTTTTTATTATTTTTATTTATTAAGTTAATTGATTCATTTGACCTGAATATAAATGTAAAAATAGGCTATATATTTATAAAAAAAATAATAATAATTAATGACCTTTACACACAGTCATGCAAGGTCTGAAGGGATTCCACTTTTTTAAATGCCACATACACCATTTTTAATATTGCTGCTTATTTTTTTTTTATATAGCTAAAAAGAAAAAATAATACCAAAATCTCTGGATAGTCAGTCACCGAGCTCTGTGCCCCACACATAATTTATCAAAATGATAGAAATTGAAAATGTGTTCATCAGAGAAGAGATGTTAATATGTGTATTGCATTTCTTGTAGGCCTATAGTTTAACTAAAGAGAAAAAAGAGCGTCACTTGACCATTTGAATATAAAGCTTTTATTTTGATTTCATTTTACTTTGTGCCCTTTGTACATTTTTATATAGCCTATAGGTCTATTAAAACTAAACATCCATACACGCATACATATTGGATAATTAGTCCATACTGTCAAAAGTGTAACTTATGTTCATTATAGAACCCCTGAGTACAAAATCAGACAAAAGTTTTGATCTTTTAAATGTTCTTCATTCAATTTCATTTTCCGAGTGGTTTGATTTCGGTGCGGGGTTTTTGGCGACGAATGCTCGTTCGTGTTTCGGCGGACACTGACAGCAGAGCAGTGGCGGATCTAGAAAATTTTGCATGGGGGGGCAAAGGGGTGGCAAGAGGTCTTAGCAGGGTGGCAGGGGTAGATGGTGGGAATCCCTATATGTGAATTGCTTTAATAAAACAAACACAAAAACACAGTAGTTAGTTTAATCGTGCCCTTACACACTACAAAGGTTTTTAATTCACAACAGGAATAAGCCCAGTGCAGTGTTCAAACAAAACAAAACTCTGCATCTTTTAAAAAGCAAAAGTATAAAAAGCAAATGAAAATATTAAAAAAAATTGTGTCCAGGGACTTTTAGCCTTAATGGTTATGCTCCAGCTACTTTTTTCAACTACTCTTGCCAGCAAAAGTCAATATGTGAAAACCGGTTATCCTTGTATTACATTAGGCTACACTGTAGGGCCAAGTAGCTGGGTCATTCCTGGTATGCGGTGACATTTTGGCTTCAAAATTCTTCAAAATGAGCTTTTCTTGCATAGTATATGTCCCTTATGCCATCTTAGATTTTTTTTTCTTCTTGAAACAAGCAAAACAATTTTTGATGAATAGAATATGTTTCACATTCCACCCTGTTAGGTTTATAGACCTAACAGGGTGGAAAATTCTGAGCTAAGTCAGCCATAGCTCTTTGAGTGATCAACATTTAGCTAGCTAACCTTCTATGAACATAACTTTTATAACTATGTCAGATTTGTTTTTAAATGTTTTGATAGGACAAACATTCTCCATAACATAGCCTAACAGGGTGGAACTTTAAGGGTGGGACAAGCAGGATAACATTTCAAAAACTAAAAAAAAAAGTTAGGAGTGAGAGTTGAAGCTTACTTCAGTTTGTACAGTTAAATTCCAGCAGGTAAAAGAAATTAAGTCACTTCTTGAAAATGGTCTCAATGAAATTGCAGTCGGATTTGGAAGGCAAAAGAGTACATACTAACAGGGTGGAATGACTTCAGGGACGCAGTAATTGAAGAAAATTTTAAGAAAAAGACTTATATTTTCACATGATTTATGTATGATGAGGCAATTTAGCCTAGTCTATAACATAATAAAAAAAATATTTTGAGGTTTTTGTCATTTCATGGTTTATATTTCTTGCAGAAGTTGATTACTGTGCACTGAGGACATGATATAATTGAATGAATACATCAATTAAAATTGTGTAAAATACAAAATATTATTTTAATGTCTATTATCTCTGTTTAAATGGTAAAGAATACTTAAATCTACAATTTAAGCCATTTACTATAAATATGTGACTCATTTTAGAGAAAATATGTGTAAATAAACAATTGGGACAGGAAAAAAGTCACCACATACCAGGAATGACCCAGCTAATAATTTGTTATTAGTAGCCTATAACAAATATAAAATCAGAAATATTTATCACATGCACACACGCAGTTATGTTTAGACTACTTAATATAATAATCCTGATTTTATTAGTTATTTCCCCAGTTTTAACCTGGTTTCATTGCTGTGATATCTGAGAGGAATTGGATTTGCTTAGCTAATCAAATGATCGATCTCCTAACTAGCACTGTATTGTGTGTTGTAACGTAACGTCAGCGTAACGGCGACCATCAGTAAATGTTATTATGGATACAAACAATTTATATTTTTTATTAAGCTGTTCTTGTCTTTACTCAAATCAAAATTAGGCCAATAAAGGGAAGAGTGCTCTTACAAATCACGAGGAAGCGATTTGACCGCTGATTTTGGTAATAGACTCGCTGTTTTTGCTGATGCTGAATCGTCTTAAGCATACATTCATTACAAAGTAACTTTAAGTTAAACGTTTGTTTAACTACACATGGGGAAACTCACTTCACCTTCAGAGGCTCTGGGGCAGCTCAGTCTCTCCAGTCGGGTTGCAGGGCCACCGCACCGCAGCAGACTCGTTGTGTGTGTGTGTGTGTGTGTGTGTGTGTGTGTGTGTGTGCGCGCGCACGCGTGACTGACCCCCAATTTCCACCAACTGCGGAACGGCTGCGGATCCGCTCAGGAACGGCGGCGGAGTCAATAGGTTTCCATTAAAGTCAATGTGTGTATTTTCACTGACTGCGGAACGGCTGCGTTCCGACTCCGTCCCAGCTCCGGCGACCGCAGCCCTCCGGAGAAGATACGCAGAGTTTCTATTTTTGCCGGATGCCGGAGAGCGCCGCAGGAAGTCGAGCACAGAAACAAAATAAAACATCCGGTAATTTTCAAAATAATATACTCCGTGCTTACGGCGAATCGTATTTCCCTTCACTACACCTCGAAAACGTCATAATGGGCGGAGATTTTGTTTTATATACTTTTTTCTTTTTCCACAAGAACAATAGTTAACTTTATTTACACAGCCTACTCCTTTCCCAATACATTCATAATAGACATTTAGTATTTTATAAGTTGATTATATAATTATAAATATTGTATGGTAGAATCACAATAATTTCCACAAAAAAGGGATCAGCAGGTCAGCACAGAGTTCTGCAGTTGGTGGAAATCCGGGGTGAGCGAACGCCGCTCTGCACGTTTGAATCAGGGACATACTAAGTATTTGAGGGGCAGGGGGAAGGGCTTTAATAAAAATTTAATTGTTCACTTTTGGTAAATGTATCGTTTAGTTCACTGTTTTGAGAAGCTTGCGGGTTGTTTTTACAAGTACAGTTTTTGGATCACCAAAGTTAGGGGGGCAGCTGGGGGGCAAGGCTCTAGAATGGGGGGGCACCTGCCCCCCCTTGCCCCCCTGTAGATCCGCCCCTGCAGCAGAGTATCGCGCCCCCGGTGAGCAGCAGCCCTGCCGAACACCAGCCCGTGTAAAGCGACGCCCCGAACTCCCGTCTCCTCGCCCCCGACAGGTAGCTCCGGATTGTAGAAATCCCGGACGATGTTGTTCGCTGACCAGCAGACAGGTGTGAGACACAGCAGTCCGGCGATTATGAAAAACACCCCTGCAGATATGACAAGTGCTGCTCTCGCCGTTTTGTCCTCGATACAGGTGGTGCATTTCCCTCCTACAACCGCCAGGAGAAGGCCGACGACAGAGAGCAAGATGGAGATGACGCGCGCGGCTTTGATATGCACAGGCAGCGACTCGTTAATATTAAATCATACACATTGCACTGCATGTACCCCGTGCTCTAAATCACACAATTCATCCACAGTCTCTCGCAAATTACCTGAGCCGTAACGATGTGTCTGCCAAAGAAGACCGTAGAAATCCACATCTGCGCAGGTTGTGATAGACCCCAGAAACCCAACATCTTTTGTAGTCACCCCTTCCGTTTAACTTCACTGACTTTACTGCATTTTGCAGCTCCTCCCCACACGTTGGGTGGGATGATTTGAACAAACGACATGGTCTTTTGGAAGCAAAAAAAGGTGGTCTCAAGTTTTTTTTTTGTTCTGGCTGGCTTATTTTATTTATTTGATTAGCCTAATTATTTGGGTCACTTTTGGTCCAAATACTTGAAACACAGTGTCTCTTGACAAGAAACACAAGAAACACAACACACAAGACTTTCTTGAAACACTTCACATCCTTTGATGTGTTTATGCATAGCATGATGAAATGGAAAATCTTAATTAAAGTGTCTTAAAGTATTATTTTCACTAGCCGTTCACTTAATTATCAATGCAGCTGTACAAATTACCTTTCAGGAGCATTTTTCATTCTTGGATTATATCTGAAAGTCATGTAGGCTACATTTCAAATGATGTATTATGTTACATTATGGTAGACATTTTATTGATGGAAATTCTAAGAATGTTTGGAAGAAAACACCTTTGTTTTACTATGGCTAATTTCATAATGATCATAGGCTATCCTAAATAATAGCATATATTTTTTTACACATTTTGCATCATGTGACAAAATTAGTCACAGCTTAATAGTATAGGCTACAGCTTGATGCACAGTAAAAAGCAACAAAATTATATTCTGATAGCCTACCTTGCCCTTCTGTTGTCTTCAGACACCCGAAGGCCTATTTCATATCAAGCTCTTCACTGACACTATTGTCGTCTACACTTCTGAAAAAGATCTTTATATTGGGTCCGAAAATGCTAGTCATGATAGGTGTGGTAATAAAAAAAGGGTTCCATGTTTTGGTCTAACCCTCATTTAACAAAAAAATCACATAATCATACTTTTTTTTTTTTCATTTTCATTTTCAGACCAGGGCCGAAACCTTGAACAATACGGACATTTTCTTGAAACATTTAAGTAAATCCACTTTTCTAAGAAAATGATTCACATGCTTAACCCAAACTCGAACAAGGTTAAACAGGGCCATTGTCTTAAAACAATAAACAAATAATTTTCTGTAAATATCCATGAGGAGACGTAATTGTAATTGTATAGGCTACTATTCAAGTGCTTTTATGACAACAGAGTAGCGGCAAGTGCGTGACGTGTGTCGATCACACTGTCAAAACAGTACGTGGTCCACAGTGATGCACACATATTTATTATTTATTATAAATCCTGACATGTGCGTGCATGGCAAAGTTTAGACCTATTTCAGGCTGCTGATGTACTGACCAGTGCTATTGCATGTAGCCTATGACTTAAATTATGAAGTGAGTTAGGAAAATGCCTTCTGTAGACCTGAGGTTAGTAATTTTACAAAGGCTCCCACCCGCAAGTGAAGCATGTTTAACATCCTTGTTAGTTCTAATGAGCTTTGTGTCTGAAACAGTGGCGGAGCCAGGGATTTTTCGGGCAGGGGCCAACAGGTACTCTGGGGTGGCACAAAAACCATCATTTTGCAAACAAACGGTGCACTCATCCAACCTTAAAATACTTTGTTGTAAAATAATACAATTTTGTACTGTTTTTTCCTATCATTTACACCTAACATTTGACCGAGGTTCTTTAATAAACCTGAAAATAAAAAAATAAATTAAAAAAATCAGTCTCAGTTTGTTTTCATACGCTTTAAACAGTTTTATATTAATGATTTCTATATCACTTGTTGTATTCAAACATATACCAGTAGAGTAGTCAAGTGTGTGAGTGGAAGTATACATAACATTTCTCTTGGCCTTTGCTGTCTGGAGATTCTTCTCCCTCATCTGTTTTTTATCTCTTTCATCGTGTCTATTATTCTCCTGTGTCTTAGGGGCTGTTTACACCTGGCCCACTTCATGCGTGGCTGCGGATAGCTATCCGATCGTGCAAAGACCAGGTGTAAATGCCCTCCCGAAACGCATTTGAGACAGATTTGAATCCGATCCCTCAAACCACTTCAGGAGGTGCTCTGGGCCGCGTTCCAGAAGAAATTTGGACAAGTGTAAAAGCATCTGGTTGTTGAAAATATGTAAATTTTACTCCTCCCAAAAATGCTAAAAAATAAACGTGTGAGAGTGTGTTATAGGCTATGTCATGTTATAGTCAGATATTACTGCAGCACGCATCACCCCAGCTGAGCATATTCATCAAGCCAATTGCAAACTATCGCAAATCTAAGTGAAAGTAAGTCGCAGACGCTTAACACAAAATAATCTTCATTAAAAGTAAAGAAACGAAATGATCTTATCAGTGCTTTTGCCGCTCTCTCTTATTGTGGTCTTTGAGTTAGAACTTTTAGTTGATGATCAATAAAATGCAGCTCATATCTGTTGCTTTCGGTGAAGTGCACTCCATTAAATCTGCATATAGCGTGGGTATTGAAGATCGGATTTATATACGTTTTGCAAAAACACATTTATGTGACCAGTTGTAAATGAAATTGTTTTGATAAATCAGATAGCTATCATAGATAGCTATGAGAAAACGCATGAAGCTGGCAGGTTCTCTTACGAGAGTATCTCTCGTACTGCGTAATATCTTACGCTATGGGGAAACACTCTTTCCTCGAGATATTGAAGCCAAAAATTATCCTTAATTTTTTTAATCATGCAAAACGCTTTTGCAGCAGCAAGCAGACAAGGGCGAAACAGCTCGCGCGCCCATTGGCTGCCTCGCTGGAAAAGCTGCAGCCTATCGAGTGAAGGCACTGCGTGACGTAATGACGAATGAAGACGCTTCGCGCTCATTTCGTCATGTCCCGCCAGTATAGGCGTGGTCTCGCCCTGTAAATACCCCTCGATAGCTGTATTTCTCTGATTTTTTCATTCTTCACGCGAAGCTCACGCATCGGGAGTGAGAAGCCGCGCCGTTGACTTGTAGCCTTCTCAGCGGGACGTGCCATCTTCTGAAGTCGCTGGCCCAGCCGCCTTCAACTGCCGTACCTGCTGCGCTTTCCGGCGTACTATATCCTTTTACTCTGCTAAGTGTGTGTGTGTGTGTGTTTGCTTACGTGACGCAACACCCATTTCTACTGTTCTAAAAGAGCTGCGTCTTTTTAAAGATGCTTTCCTGTGGTTCTTGCCGAGCCCCACTCAGCGACGAGGACCGCCACGTCATCTGCGTGTCCTGCCTGGGTGAGGATCACGCGGCCACCGCGCTCGCTGACGGCGGATGCTCATTGTAAACGCTTGCCTATGGTGACTCTGCGGACTCGCCTGGCGTCGTTCTCCGAGCCCGCATCCCAGCCCGCCGTGATGCCGCGCCGCAAGAAGCGCCGCGCCCTGCGCGCTCCCGAGCTATTTCCAGCCCGCCAAAGCTCGCCGGTTCGCCCGCCAGCTTCGCCGGCTTCGCTCGAGTCGCTCCCAGACGGACAGCGGCCGCCGTCTGCCGCCGCGTCCGCACTTGAGCTCGACAAACTACCGGAGACGGCATTGAGACTGAGCCGATGCGTCCGCTCTCTCAAGCCGTGGATTACATCGGCCTGAATGGTGAGATACATTTGTGGCTAACGCTATCCGAGATGACGGAAGCTGAGCGCTCCGTGTTCCTCGACGTTCTCGCTCTGCTGGACGCCGCCCCCCTCAGCGCGGGCCCCGGCCGAGGATTGAGATAGAGCCCGAGGTCTCAAGGCCTTCCTAGTCTCTCTAGGAAAGCGACGGTGTTCAGTTCCCGCTGCGGCCGGAATTTCACCAAAACTTCTCGCTCGTTCAGTTCCAAGCAATGTGACTGTTCCAGTGTATTTCGCAGTGAGCAAGCTGGTTCCACAGCCCGCTTGCCTGCGCACAATGGCCGCCGTTTCGGCTAACTAGCAGCGCCGCCAGGCCCGAGATCAAACACCGCGCTCTCGCTCTGCTGGACGCCGCCCCCCTCAGCGCGGGCCCCGGCCGAGGATTGAGGTAAAGCCCGAGGTCTCAAGGCCTTCCTAGTTTCTCTAGGAAAGTGACGGTGTTCAGATCCCGCTGCGGCCGGATTTCCACCAAAACTTCTCGCTCGTTCAGTTCCATGCGTTGTGACTGTCCCAGTGTATTTCGCAGTGAAGCAGCCGGTGTCTCAGCCCGCTTGCCTGCGCACAAAAGCCGTTTCTATGGCTACCCAGATAAATCCAATAAAGAGTGCATTTTCTGGTGTTCCGGCCACGGCCGATGGTGTTACGAGTGTTGTAGAATGCCCACGTCCCAGTGCCCATTCCCACACCCAGACACAGCCCGCCACGGTGCAGGGCTAGCACAAATAAAACCAACTCATGTTGGTTGTGCAGAAAATGTGGTGAACGCGCCCATACAATGCCCGCTTACACTACACGATGCGTGTCCCTTGGTTTCTGTAAAACGAAACTAACACACATTTAGTCGGCGCGAGCCGACAGTGTTCTCAGTGCAGTAAATGTGCCCGCTGTTCCGCATTTCCTCACTGACACGCCGAATCCCACGGGATACACCCCCGCTCGCTTTCTCTGCACAACCTGTCACAGAGAAGCTGAGCGCGGCCAGGCTGCCGGCTTTGATCAGCGCGCGCCTGCCCGCTGTGATTAGCGCGCACCTCGCACGCTGTGAACGCAGCGTTGATTCAGTCGGCGCGAGCCGAGTATTCTCCGTGCAGAAAATGTGCCCGCTGTCTCGCGCCCGCATTTCTCACAGACACTCCGAATCTCACGGGATTCACCCCCGCTCGTCTTCTCTGCACAACCCGTCACAGAGAAGCTGAGCGCGGCCGGGCTGCCGGCTTTGATCAGCGCGCGCCTCGCACGCTGTATACACAGCAGTGATTTGGTCGCGCGAGCTGACAGTATTCTCAGTGTAGTAAATGTGCCGCATTAGTAAATGTGCCCACATTCCCTCACACGCGCCGAATCCCACAGGATTCGCCCCGCTCGCTCTCTGCGCGTCCCGCCATAGAGAAGCTGAGCGCGGCCAGGCTGCCCGCTGTGATCAGCGCGCCCCCCGCCTCGAACGCTGTAAACACGGTGCTGTGTTCCCAGTACACAGGGGCTCTCGAGCTGCCGTCCTGCCGCGGCCAGAGCCCAGATTTCATTCTACCCCTAGCTATTCACGCAGATGCGTGGTCAAGGCTTCCCGGGGTATCAGAATGGGTGTTGAACACTATAACGAGAGGCTGTTCGCTACAGTTCGCTCGACGCCCCGCCGTTATACGGCGCGAGTCGAAACTACGGTGTATAGCGAAGTGTTTTAACTACTTCGAGCCGAGATAGCGAAACTACTGAGAAAAGGGGCTATAGAACCTCTATCTCAGGGCGAAGGGGGCTTATACAGCAGATATTTTCTGGTACTGAAAAAAGATGGTGGGCTCAGGCCCATTCTAGATCTGCGACTGCTGAACAGAACGCTCGGGAAGCGCCAGTTCAGAATGCTTACGACCAGGAAAATCCTCGCGCAAGTGCGCCAAGGAGACTGGTTCATGTCAACAGATCTGAAGGACGCCTATTTTCAAATACAAATAGCGTCCCATCACAGGCGATTCTTGAGATTCGCCTTCGAGGGCCAGGCATATCAATACACAGTCCTGCCGTTCGGCCTGTCCATAGCACCCCGTACGTTCACGTAGTGCATGGACGCGGCCCTCGCCCCCCTGAGACTTCGGGGCATGCGAGTTTTGAACTACTTGGACGATTGGCTGATTCTAGCTCGTTCACGAACGGAGCTCATAGAACACAGGGCCGCATTACTCGAGCACCTCGAGGAGCTGGGCCTTACAGTCAATTGGGTGAAAAGCTCACTGCTCCCCAGTCGGAGAATTTCCTTCTGGGAACAGTGTTGGACTCGCTATCCATGACAGCACGCCTGTCACCGGAGCGCGGATTGAATATTCAGCACGTCGCGAGATCCTTCCGCCACGGCTCTATAGTCCCGCTCAGAAGGTTTCAGAAAATGCTGGGTCTGATGGCCTCAGCAGCCTCCGTACTCCAGTTGGGCCTGCTCTGCATGTGCCCACTGCAGCTATGACTAAAAGCACGAGTTCCCCCAGGGCGTGGACCGCGGGTCTATTTCGCCTCAGGGTCGACCTTCAGTGCGTCTCAGCTCTGAAACCGTGGAAAAGTGACCGACTGGTATCAGTCAGGTGTGAGTCTGGGGATCGCCTCGGGTGTGAAGGTGGTGTCTACGGACGCCTCCACATCGGGGCGGGGAGCGCTGCTCGAGGGCAGACCACTAGCTGGCCTATGGTCAGTACGGGAGAAGCTCCTTCACATAAACTGCTTGGAATTAATGGCAGTCGACAAAGCGCTAAGGCGCTTCTGTCCCCAGATAATAGGCCACCACGTATTGGTCCGGTCGGACAACATGTCAGTGGTGGCGTACATAAATCGCCAGGGCGGCATCGGGTCCACACGCCTTTGCAGGCTGGCGGAACCCCTCTTGGTCTGGGCCCAGCGCAACCTCCTTTCTCTGAAAGCGGCGCACGTGCCTGGGCACCTGAATACGGGTCCAGACAAGCTGTCCAGAGACAACGTCCCGACAGGAGAATGGTCGCTGCATCCGCAGACGGTCCAGCTGCTGTGGGAAACGTTTGGCAGAGCGCAGGTGGACCTGTTCGCGTCCCGCGAGAACGCTCACTGCCCAGTATTCTTCTCGAAAAGCAGGGACGCGCTGGCCCATGCTTGACCCAGCGGTCCCCTGTATGCTTTTCCCCCTGTCTCGCTCCTGCCTCAGGTGTTGGAACGGATCAGGGAAAATGGATGCCCAGTGCTGCTTGTAGCTCCGCTCTGGACGAACCAGGCTTGGTTTCCGGTCCTGATGCGGATGGCCAGCACTGCCCCGTGGCCTGTACCGTTGAGGAGAGATCTCCTCTCTCAGGCGGAGGGCTCGATTTGGCATCCTCGCCCGGAACTGTGGTCCCTGCACGCATGGGCCATCAACGGGTACCCGCTAGCCTCCCGGAAGGAGTGCTAAACACGATCGCGCAGGCTAGAGCTCCGTCTACCAGACGGCTCTATGCCTCGAAATGGTCGGTGTTCTCTACTTGGTGTCGAGCCCGTGGCTTTTCACCTGTGGACTGCGGGGTTAAGGAGGTGCTTGCCTTCCTTCAGGAGCTGATGGATAAGGGAAGGACCCCATCCACGCTCAAAGTTTACGTGGCGGCCATAGCACCGTTTGCTAAACCGGTGTCTGGCCAGTCGCTGGGGAAAAGGACTTAGTCGTGCGTTTCCTACGAGGAGCTCGGAGGTTAAACCCTCCCAGGCCCCCTTCAGTCCCGGCTTGGGACCTTTCCACGGTCTTGGAGGCCATGAAAGGCGCCCCGTTTGAGCCGATCCAGCTGTCGGACATGAAGCACCTGTCCCTTAAGACGGTGTTTCTATTGGCTCTCGATTCAGTGAAGCGTGTAGGGGACTTACAGGCGTTTTCTGTAAGCGCGTCTTGTCTGGAGTTTGGGCCTAACGACTCAAAGGTCGTACTCAAACCGAGGCACGGCTACGTGCCGAAATCCCTCAATACACCGTTTAGGGCCCAGGTAATTTCCCTGTCAGCCCTTCCGGTTCTCGATGAGGAGAGGGACGTGAGTCTCCTTTGCCCTGTCAGGGCGTTAAGGGCTTATGTGTCCCGCTCGCCTGAGTTCAGGCAGACCGAGCAGCTTTTCGTTTTGTTTGGCGGCCGTTCTAAGGGACTCGCCGCCTCAAAACAGAGCCTATCCAGATGGATAGTGGATGCCATAGCGCTGGCTTACACTTCCAAGGGCCTGCGGTGCCCATTGGGTGTCAAAGCGCACCCCACAAGAGGCGTGGCCTCGTCGTGGGCATGGTATAGCGGGGTCTCCCTGCAGGATATCTGTACGGCTGCGGGCTGGGCCTCGCCGTCGACATTTATCAAGTACTATAACCTGGAGGTGCCCGCCTTACAAGCTAAGCTTTTGGCGGTCTGAACTTCGGGCTTATCGGCCGCCAATGCGGCTATGTTGCCCTTACGGGTCGGTACCCCTACGGGACTTTTATGAAGGAGTGACGCTTCTAGCCTCTCCTCCTCTACTCTATGTGAGTTATGGTGATTATGCACTAGATGTGCCCCGGGCTTGGCCCCGGGACTCTGGTGTTGGATCCCTGTCCGCACGGCGTTTTGTATGGGGTCCCCATAGCGTAAGATATTACGCAGTACGAGAGATACTCTCGTAAGAGAACGTACTCGGTTACTAACGTAACCTCGGTTCTCTCTAGAGAGGGAACGAGTACTGCGTATCTTGCCGTGCTTGAACTATGCTCTGGTTCGCTTCGGTGTACAAAATCAGAGAAATACAGCTATCGAGGGGTATTTACAGGGCGAGACCACGCCTATACTGGCGGGACATGACGAAATGAGCGCGAAGCGTCTTCATTCGTCATTACGTCACGCAGTGCCTTCACTCGATAGGCTGCAGCTTTTTCAGCGAGGCAGCCAATGGGCGCGCGAGCTGTTTCGCCCTTGTCTGCTTGCTGCTGCAAAAGCGTTTTGCATGATTAAAAAAATTAAGGATAATTTTTGGCTTCAATATCTCGAGGAAAGAGTGTTTCCCCATAGCGTAAGATATTACGCAGTACTCGTTCCCTCTCTAGAGAGAACCGAGGTTACGTTAGTAACCGAGTACGTTTTAACGGCTGCTTCTACCACGCACGCTACGGAAACTCTTGCGATATAGCGTATTTGCCTGTAAGTGACAATAGGCTTGTTTGAGATGAGCAAAATCTGCACAGAACCGATCACCGGTGATCACCGCGAGATGCATGCCGGTTAGAAACGTGTCCAAATGCCATCTGCCTTGCTCTGATGTCATGCTGACGTATGTCAAAAAACTCTCGCGACCGCAAGGCGCACGTGTCGGATTCTGCAGTCGCACGCAGTTGCTCTCCACCGATGGGAAACGACTTACTGACAACAGCTTAATGCCCATTGGTTTAAACAACCGTGATGTATTGTTCTCTTTTAAAATGTTTGATTTTAAAACTCTGATCTCATGTTTTATGTGTGGATATTCCCAAACTCTTTGACAGTGCAATCTCTATGGTTTATTTGATGTCATATATATATATATATATATATATATATATATATATATATATATATATATATATATATATATATATATATATATATATATATATATACAGGGCTTGACATTTACACCCGCCAACCCGCCAAATGCGGGTGGATTTCACCCGTGGCGGGTAACACAGTCACTCCCACTAGCCACTTTGGCGTGTTGAAAAATTGTAGTCTTGTCAAAAAGGCATCTGAAATAACAAAACACGCGGACTGGCCGTCGGACTGAGGGCTGTTTTAGTCTGCCCTTAATTATCAACTTAACCAGCAGCAGCGATGATATAGCGATCTTTTTTAAAAGCAGGAGAATCCAGACCACAGGCGCGTCTCACGCTCTCCTGCAGTGCCGCTGCGCGAGGGTGCGCGCGCCAAATATGACATCCAGACTTTTGTCAAACGATAAAGTTGAATCTGTCACAGCCACAGTCCCTCAGACCTGTATACCGTCAGCCTGATTTTAACCTGATGGTACGATCTCTGTCATCACACGCGACTGGTCGCATGCACACACACATCAACACAGCGTTCAGTCAGTGCGTGAGCGTGGCCGAGCAGTGCGTAGAAGAAATGCACAGGAGAACGAGATAAAGAGAAAAGGCAGAGCTGAGATAAAGAAAAAATTATCTTCATGATTAAGGGACACGGTGTAACTACTAACAGGGCTGCCCTTATGTCACGTTTCACAACTATCTTTCCAGAGTTAATTCTATGTTTTAATAAATTAATCATGCCATGAAAGAAAGCAGGAGATGCGTTTGTGGGAATAATCTGGAAAATAAAGACCTGTAGGCCTATACTTTCAGGTGG
Organism: Chrosomus eos; assembly: GCA_036326025.1. NCBI lineage: Eukaryota > Metazoa > Chordata > Actinopteri > Cypriniformes > Leuciscidae > Chrosomus > Chrosomus eos. Next base: position 20,337,936 of record CM070834.1, read on the forward strand.
ACATATCTTCAGTTACTCAGAGCTTCATGATGATAATTATTAAACCAGTCAGAGCTCTGAGGATATGCAGATGCAAAACAAACAATCCAAAGACCCCAAAACGATCATAGGCCTATATAAAGATTTAATCATGTTGCCTTAGTGGTTAGTGGATTTTTTCTTAGAAAAAATCATTTATTCTTTGCTCATTGTTTCTAATGCAGATAATTGTTCTACTCTGTATTACAGTATCTACTGATAAAAAAAACCTGATGCAAAACTGTACACACAACCTTATCAGAGCTAATGATATTAGTACATTTTAGTACGTTTTAAGCCTCATTGTCAACTTTAATCATATTAAACGTAATTTTCCCACAACAAAAATGTGGCTAATAAAAATGCTGCGTGGCTAGTAATTTTGAAAAACCACTAGCCACATTGGCTAGTGAGCAAAAAAGTTAATGTCAAGCCCTGTATATATATATAAACATGTGGTCTGTTTTAAAGAAAAAAATGATTGATAAAAATGTAGGCCTATTTGGAATGGAATTAATTAAGAACTTTGGGTGTCTTGTTCATTATATTTATTTTCATATAAAAGCAACAGAACTTAAAGGGTTAGTTCACCCCAAAATGAAAATTCTGTCAGTAATTATTCACCCTAATGTTGTTCCAACCCCGTAAGACCTTCGCTCATCTTCGGAAAACAAATTAAGATATTTGTGATTAAATCTGAGAGCTGGATCACTTCTCCATAGGCTTCTAAGGGATTGAAACTTGCCATCCCCGAAAAGTTATTAAAGAAAACGTTAAAATAGTCCAAGTGACTACAATGGCTCAATCTTAAGTTTATAAAGCGACAAGAATACTTTTTTGAGCGCAAAAAATAAACAAAAATAACAACTTTATTCAAGTATTCATTTCCATCTCTGTTGCCTTAAAATATTTACGTAGTATAATTACGTAGCGCGTCTGTGTTCTACGTCACACTTAGGCTCACTATTGGTCGACGCTGGTCATGTGTGTGATGCGTGTGACATTCAACCAGAAGCATTACGAAATTATATACGTGAATATCTCAAGGCCAACAGAGATGGAAATGAATACTTGAATAGAAGCCCAACACCACTTACATTGAGCATAGTTCAATCAAAGTCACTGATATAGTTATTTGCAGCAATAAAACAACCTGAGTATTAGAGGGTATATTGTGATAATTGTGGTTTATTTTAACCTAGGGTATTTCCCTAGCCTGACGTCGTCATACTCAGATTCTAGTCAGGATGTGAGTCTGATACTACTCAATTGGGCTGTGATTATGGGGCGCATTTCAACTAAACCAGGACAGAAAATGCCTCTGCACTCAATTGGATCGACAAATGCCTTGATCACGGTTCTCTGTTCCTCTTTTAAAATGAATGCGCGGTCTACATCTTCGATAACAGACGCGATGGCGGAATCAACAAGCAGCCACCTTTGTTGTAAACTAATTCATCAAGCGCTCTTTGGTGACGTGGATAATTACGTGGTTGATCATCTGTCCATCATCGTATAAAGCCCGCCCTGACAATTTGATTGGTCTGAACAGCTTTGGTTCGGGCATAGGCCTACTTGCTTCACAACGGATCAAGTCCAGACCGAACTTCCCATCCTCAAATGTTGTGGGCAGGGCTAAATTCAGCTGGCATCGAGTATTTCCCATGAACGCATCTATTGTGGTCATGCTAACATGCACTCTCTTCACCTCTGTTGCAAAGATTTAAGGAAATTTGAAGTCCTAAATATTGTATGCCAGGACAACTAGGACCAGTGACTATGAGCTTTACTAAAAAAATGTTTTAAAAAAAATTAAATAAACAGATTTTTACATGAATGTCTTAAAGGCAGCACAAATTATACACCTGAAATGGACACGTTGCTAACATTTTCCTAACTGTCAATCACCTTTCAATAGGCCCGATTCAAAAATCTCTATAACATATGAGATTAAACCATATACTTACTACTCTCTTCTTTCCTCGTCTCTGCACTCAGATTTCAGTTTTTCTTCTAGCAGCTGTCTGAAAAACAACAAATATTAATGAAAAAAAGAGATTATATATAAATATATGCACGCACACACACACGATTTTTTTTTCTTTGTAAGAATGACAGTACGGCGAGTACAATGTACTTGGTGGGTAATATAATCAAAACCCTTCACAGACTCAGCAGTTTTAAATGTGTGATCTCTTAGAAGCATCCCTTTTAACAATTTAATCTTACTACTTATTTGTAATTAGAAATATATATTAGAAAGTAATCAAAAAGGCAATAAGGTTGTCTAGCTTGAACAGATATAAACACCGATCAACACACAGTACCATAATTGGCAGGTCATCTCAAGACAAAGTAACTTTGTTCATAACATGTTTTTTAAAAACTTTTCAAAGATAATTTGCATCATAACAATGAAGCCAAAATATTCAGGAAATCAGAAATAAATACACAGATTCATTTTGCAAATAAATATAATGCTAATGTAATTTGTACATAATGACTAATTGTGTTTTTTGCAGATGCATTGGACAATGTTTTATAAGACAGACAAATGTCTCCACATAGATTTTAAACACATTTATCAAAGACTTCAGACTTTTACTAAATACCCAGTGCTTAAAGGTACAATATGCAGGATTATTCGCCACCAGGGGTCGCTAACCTCTTACAATAAAATAGGCGTATATTGATGACGTATATTCCGCATTAAGCTGAATTATGGATCTTGTCGTCAAGCTGATGGATCTTTTATGGATGAGTGAATACATTGATGTTTTTAACATGACTGTGGTATGAAGCAGAGCGCCACACGCAACGAGTCCCGCGGATATAAAGAAATAAGGACATTTCATTTTACCGAACTACATGCAAGTTCTGAATTACTACTCACACAGGTCAGTTTATTAGTCAAATTAAACTTGAGGTGACGCAGCGCTGTTTCACTTGCTCTAACAGTTACACTATCACACTAAACGGCATTTAAGTATTGAATGTTGTTAGTTAGGTTGCTTGTTGGCTGTATGAGACTAAGTAAGCTAGATTAACATTAGAATAACATACAGATCATATTCTAACATTTCATCATGTTGAACTAAATAACATTGATTAGTTTTATGCACATTTGCTCACCTGTCTAATAAAGTAGCTACATGCAACACTCGCGTCTCTGTCAAGTCGAAGTTAGTCGCGGACGTGGAGCTCTCGGCATCTTGAAAGATGTTGATCTTCGTTTTTTTGTCCACTTTTTGTCTCAAAGTCTGCTTGCCATGGTCCATAATGTTTGAACAAAACAACAACAGAGTGAGCGTCCTGCTATGCATAACCGGCATAACCCAGTTGTCAACATCTGTCGCCATGGTTACTATTGCAGTACGAGGTCAAACCTGGCGGAAACGATATGACGACATTGACTGGCGACTCCTCACCCCTGCTCACCAAGGGGGTAATCCATCCGCCGGAAACTGAAGCCTCTCCGTGCGCCGCCATTGTAGCTGACTATCACCTGCTGTTAGCATTCCATTGACTCCCATTCATTTTGGCGTCACTTTGACAGCGAATAACTTTACATCTGAGGCGTCCTACTGTAAGACTCCAATTGTCCATTATTTATTTCTAAAGAAACACGACAATGTATAAAAGGCTCCATTACTTTGTATCTTATGTTATGGCCCCGTAGAAGCCGTTTTTGTAAAAATAGGCTAACGATTGCGTCATAACACGCGACTCTCTGTCGCACACTAGAGAACATTACCGTATAGACAGAAGTAGAAGCTCGCATGCAATCGGGGGACGTGGAGGCATAAAGTCAAGGGAGAAGCCCATAGAGAGTCATAAAGTTGATCCTGCTGCTAGCTCATGGACAGCTAATACTCACGCTCTCCGGCTCTGCAAGATTCGGAAGGGAATGATTCAGGTTCCTCTCGGCACAGCTACTAGAAGACGTACAACTGTCAGTCAGGTTGCTCACGTCACATCTACGTTGTCAAGCTCAGTTTGAGCATGCGCAGTACGCTTGGCTATTAGGAAGTGAGTGCTTCTATCGGGCTTCAATTCTCTCCGTTGAAATCAACGGGGTCGCTGTGTCCATTTCTTTTACGGTCTATGCTGCTCACACGCCCCGTTTCCTTGGTTAAAAAATTGCAATATTTTTGGATATTTTAATGCAAAAATCTGCATATTGTACCTTTAAGTTAGAAATCAGTGTCAGGTTAACAGTATTCCACGTGCAAGTCATATTAGCAAATGCATAGCAGACCTATCCAGGGGAAAAAAAACTAAACAGTGAGCCATTTATTTATTTATGCAAACAGCAAATAAAACTTACCAGTAACTTCTGAGGGCAGTATCTTCAACTCTTCGAGTCTGCTTCGACTTGAAAAGTTTGGCTCTGATTGGTCAAATTTAATGTAGCTGAACTGAAATAGACTGCTGTTACAAATTCAGTGGCGGGGTAATTTCTAAATCACACGAGGTCCCCAGATAGTAGGCTATAATCCCGTGCGAATATGGGCTTTAGTCAAAAATACAACTGGCACCGACGTTAATGTCATTCTACAAAAACGTCCACTTTTGGTATGGCAAGAGGTCTTAAAATTTATTTCTTTTTCTAACATTTAAACTTACACCACATTATTAGATTACCCTTTGACTTTATGAATACGCATAAATGACAGCTTAATGATTTTTTATATTTTTTGTGCATTTATTTAAAGATACCAAATAATAATAATAATGCAACAAATAAGGAGACTATGTTTTATTTATTTGAATCAGGTTTGTTAAAAGTGTGCTTGAATGAGGTTAGTTCGTTTCCGCAACCTTGTATTTGCTATAACAATGAAAATATTTGAAAACCAGTTAAAATCAAGTAATGATCCAATCCTTTAAATCTTAACTTTTGAGTGTAGCATAATTAAATGGATGTAAAATTATTATCATGTCACATGTGGCATTGTATTTAATGTGACAGAAAAAAAGACAGTAACACCAGTGACACAATGAATCACCAATGACATGCAAAGGACCAAAGATCATTATTCTCAGTGGTTTAGTCTAGTTTTTTGTATTGAGTATACTGTGATATCACCCCCCCCCCCCCCCCCCCCCCCCCCGCACAAATACAAATTTACTTTTTAAAAACTTGTGTGATATTCCTTTACAATTATGTTTTAATAGATTTGATTATTATTATTTTAAGTACATCTTACTATGCAATTTCTTTCATAATTCCCTCGAGTTACTTTATTTATCTACAAACTTTTATTTTGGTGGGTTGTAAATTAAAGACATTTGAGCTTCTGTGTTTTAATACTATTATTATTATTATTATTATTATTAGGCCTACTTGAAGTATACTCTACTGTGCAATAGTAAAATATTTCTGTTATATTTTATATTTTAAGTTATACAAAACTTTGATTTTGAAAGGTTGTCATGGAGACTTTAAAGTTTGTGAGTGTGTATAGGCTATGATACGAATGAACGACGGTAGTTTTATCAAATGAAATGGTCAAATTCTTGTGAAGTGACTCTCATAAAAGCTCTGCAATGAAGTTCAAATGTGTGCATGTCCTCGAGGATCCTCATAGACGCTGAAAACACCACGAGTGTCACGCGCGCGTCAGTGTGTAGTAGAGCACACACACACATTGAGCGCTCATTCACAGAAACACGCAGAACATTCAGAGTTTATTTCAATAGCAGTCTTTTTGAGCTTTAATGTTCATAGAGACTTAGTAAATATCGAAATTTGATTGTATCATTAGCCTACTTTTGATTTATTCATTCAAAAATGACCAAATTGCGTGACGTTCCGCTTTACAGTAGCCTTATTTGTTACATTTGTTGCTGGCTTCCGCGATTCGATCCGTGTCGCAAACACAGACGTCACGGCGGGGTGAATTTATTAATGAAAATTCTTTCACAAAACGATGTTGTTACGAATCCTCACTCGTTTTAAAGTGGGTATACGGAGATCTTTGACATTTCCTAGTGGGCATACGGAAATCCTTGACATTTTCTAGTGGGTATACGGCGTATACCTGCGTATCACGTAGACTACACCACTGATTATTCTTCAACTATAATTGAGACTAAAGTAGATGAGACTAAATTGTTACATTTGGCATATAATCTAAATTAATATCTTTGAATAAAGTTTATAAATGGCAGTCACTGGTGTTACTGGTGTTACCAATAAGAAAGGTAACACCAGTGACAGTAACACCAGTGACAATTTTCAAGAAAAATTAATTTTACAAAATGGCTGCTGCAAGGTATCAAACCACATGTTGTCAATCATGGTATACTCACTAAATTAAGTAGTTTAATCCATTTGTATTCTAATTTTTTTTTACAATTACCTAACAGTAAAGTAGGTCACACCAGTGACTTCAACTAAAAGCTTCATATGAAATCATGAGATAAATGAGAATATTTCTGATAACTGAAAAGAGAGAGAGGATTTATTATGGGCCTTCCTTCATAGATATTCAGGAAACTGGAAGAAGGAAGTCAAGTGATGTCATCAGTGTGATTTTTATTTCAAAATAAGATATTTTTGTTTAATGGTAACACCAGTGACACAACTCCAGGGGACCACTACTTTCATTATAAATTTTATAATATTTATTCTGCATTTAGTTTTTTTATGTCATTTACATAATATATTAAATAGTTATATATACATTATTGTATTTTAAATGGTGTAAAAATCTGTTATTGACCTCAAAATAAAGCATTTTCCCTCTGTACATGACTGTGGGGACGAGCACTTCTGTGGTGCTTGGAATTCTATAAAATTAATAAAAAATAAAATATTGCCTCTTGATGGCTCAAGAAGGTGTAATTGTTCAAATAACATGTTGTTTTATTTTAAAATGTAAAGAAATTGTAATTCTAAATATGTTTTTTTAAGTGTAGGCTAATATTTCTGTAAAGGCTAGGGACAGAAAAATTGACATTTCCGTAGAATGACCGTGAGTTTCTAAATGTCACACGCCATGCAACCGTCAAGAAGCTGCGTAAAATAAGTAGTTCACTTCCAAACCATTTAAAACTTTTGTTCATCTTCGAAAGAAAAACTGACATATTTTAATTAAATCTGAGTGCCTGGCCTGAAAGCAATTAGGAGGAATGAGGTAAATCCTCACCAGCTGAATCAAATCACATTTTTTAGAAACCGCGCCTCTAAAAGCCACTATAAATAATTGTTTATTTCATTTGTGTGATAGACTCTGATACTTTACACACAAGAAAGTAATGGCATCTGCTGGGCTTCAGATTTTGGCCACTGCCCTTGCAGTTATTGGCTGGTTGGGAGAAATCATTATCTGCGCGCTCCCCATGTGGAAGGTGACTGCGTTTATTGGCAACAACATCGTGACCGCACAGATCTTCTGGGAAGGCCTTTGGATGAACTGCGTGCAGCAGAGCACGGGACAGATGCAGTGCAAGGTCTACGACTCCATGCTGGCGCTACCGCAAGATCTCCAGGCCGCTCGAGCTCTGGTTATCATCTCCATCCTCGTGACCTTCCTGGGAGTTTTTCTGGCCCTCGCTGGAGGCAAGTGCACTAACTGCATTGAAGACCGCGACGCAAAGACCAAAGTTGGGATCGCGGCTGGGGTGTTCTTTCTGGTTGGTGGTGTTCTATGCCTGATCCCGATCTGCTGGTGTGCTAACACCGTCATCCGAGACTTCTACAACCCCATTCTGACTGAGGCTCAGAAGCGGGAGCTGGGAGCGTCGCTGTTCATCGGATGGGGTGCGTCTGGTCTGCTGCTCATTGGGGGCGCGCTTCTCTGTTGCCAGTGCCCAAAGAAGGAGGGTAGTGGTTATTCCGTCAAGTACTCCGCTCCGAGGTCTGCTCCTGGGGCCTATGTGTGAAACTCAGACTTTCTGGACTGACTCTCCTGTTTGTAAAGGAAGAGCGATGAACTTTTATTTTCTGGTCTTGCAAGCCAATTTTTAACTAAATAAATTTCTTTTTTTTTTTACATCGTCTAAATGACTCCATTTGTACAGTGTAACTTATGTGCATGCTCAATTGAACTCGTGCAGGGTTGCTCAACGTCACCAAAAAGAAACGCTTCTATCGCTGGTCTGCTTTTACTGCCTCGTTGTTTATAATCGCGTAGGCTACTCGCAAACTATTCTAAATTAATCTTTAAGGGAAATATTTAATCTTGTTCCCAAGTAAATACTGAAATATTCATAAGTTTAATGTTAAAATCATGCAACTTGAGTGGTTCATTTTAGCTTTAATTTCTGCCAACTCTAATCAGTGTCTTTACATCTATGAAGTTTATCAAAGGAATCATAAACTTTAGTTGGTCACAGCTACTTCATATAAAGATTATCCTTGTGGTGTCAGCATATTGCAGAGTATCTTTTGTGGCAAGCCAAGTTTCAGTATAAACAAGTTAGCTTTTTACTTCTGCCAGTTGCATTTAGGCTTTTAAAATTCATAAGTTAATTTGTGGAGAATATCATGGTGGACGAAATGTTTAAGAATCGTAAACATTTGTCACAGTGCTTATTGTCTGTGATAATCCAAAAGCCAGTGGAAAAATTCTGCTGGGTGTTTGTCGAGAGATCCGGGGTGATGCCATCTTCTGGGTTGCCCTACAAAAAAAAAAAAAAAAAAAATTGCAGCGCTCATGATTGTGGTCTGTTCATAAACCCACTGTAAAAATATCAAGTTATGACATTTGTTTGTACACTGCTTTTATTCATCAAATTAAGTTAAGCAACTTTTAACTAAGTTTTACAAGATTCAACTAATTTTCAAGTCAATTTAATTTGTAATGACTTAAATTAAGTACAAATAACTTTTGAATGTTTAAGGCAGCAACTTTTTTGTTCGTGTAATAAGAAAAATATCCATATTTAAAACTTTATTGACTAAAATAACTAGCTTCCGGCATACCCCAAAAGAATAACATTTGACGATGTATGAAGTATGATGTAGGAGTAGTGTAGAGGTTTGATGCATCTCACAGTTTAAACAAACAGGGCTGGGCAACAAACTCAAACTCTTCCGACATTTCACTTTAAAATTTCTCATTTTAGACTTCTAATTTGTGACTGGTGTTTTGCTTTGCTCTATCCTCGGCTGCCACTGATGACTGACCATGCTATTCGGATGTAGCATATGACTTAGCATATGTGGGTTAGGAAAATGCCTTCTAGGCCTGAGGTTAGTAATTTTTCAATGGCTCCCACCCGCAGGTGAAGCATGTTCAACGTCCTCGTTAGTTCTAATGAGCTTTGTGTCTGAAAGCAATTAGGAGGAAAGAGGTAAATTCGCACCAGCTGAATCAAATCACATTGTTTAGAAACTGCCACTATAAATAATTGTATCGTTGATTTGTGTGATAGACTCTGATTCTTTACACACAAGAAAGTAATGGCATCTGCTGGGCTTCAGATTTTGGCCACTGCTCTTGCGGTTATCGGCTGGTTGGGAGAAATCATTATCTGCGCGCTCCCCATGTGGAAGGTGACTGCGTTTATTGGCAACAACATCGTGACCGCACAGATCTTCTGGGAAGGCCTTTGGATGAACTGCGTGCAGCAGAGCACGGGACAGATGCAGTGCAAGGTCTACGACTCCATGCTGGCGCTACCGCAAGATCTCCAGGCCGCTCGAGCTCTGGTTATCATCTCCATCCTCGTGACCTTCCTGGGAGTTTTTCTGGCCCTCGCTGGAGGCAAGTGCACTAACTGCATTGAAGACCGCGACGCAAAGACCAAAGTTGGGATCGCGGCTGGGGTGTTCTTTCTGGTTGGTGGTGTTCTATGCCTGATCCCGATCTGCTGGTGTGCGCACACCGTCATCCGAGACTTCTACAACCCCATTCTGACTGAGGCTCAGAAGCGGGAGCTGGGAGCGTCGCTGTTCATCGGATGGGGTGCGTCTGGTCTGCTGCTCATTGGGGGCGCGCTTCTCTGTTGCCAGTGCCCAAAGAAGGAGGGTAGTGGTTATTCCGTCAAGTACTCCGCTCCGAGGTCTGCTCCTGGGGCCTATGTGTGAAACTCAGACTTTCTGGACTGACTCTCCTGTTTGTAAAGGAAGAGAGATGAACTTTTACTTTCTGGTCTTGCATACCAATTTTTAACTTAATAAATTTAGTTTTTTTTACACCATCTAAATGACTCCATTTGTGCAGTGTAACCTATGCTCAATTGAACTTGTCCAGGGTTGCTCAGGGTCACCAAAAAGAAACGCTTCTATCGCTGGTCTGCTGCTTTTACTGCCTCGTTGTTTATAATTGCGTACTTGCAAACTCTTAAAATTTAAGGGAAATATTTAATCTTGTTCCCAAGAAAATATTCAGAAGTGTGATGAAATCATGCAACTTGAGTGGTTCATTTTAGCTTTTATTTCTGCCAACTGTAATCAGTGTTTTTACATCTGTGACGTTTTTCAAAGTGAGGAATCATAAACTTTAGTTGGTCACAGCTACTTCATGGAAAGGTGGTCTTTGTGGTGTCAGCATATCGTGCTAAGTACATCTTTTGTGGCAAGATGCTGTTGCTGGCTTTGCAAGCTAAGTTTCAGTATATACACTCCGTTAGCTTTTTACGTCTGCCAGTTGCATTTAGGCTTTAAAATTCATAAGTTAATTTGTGTAGATTATCATGGTGAACAAAAGGTTTAAGAATTGTAAACGTTGGTCACAGAGCTCATTTTCTGCGATAATCCAAAAGCCAGTGGAAAATTCTCCTGGGTGTTTGTCGAGAGATCCAGGGTGATGCCATCTTCTGGGTTGCCCTACAAAAAAAATTTAAAAAAATAATAATTGCAGCGCTCTATAATGATTGTGGTCTGTTCATAAACCCACTGTAAAAATATCAAGTTATGACATTTGTTTGTACACTGCTTTTATTCATCAAATTAAGTTAAGCAACTTTTAACTAAGTTTTACAAGATTCAACTAATTTTCAAGTCAATTTAATTTGTAATGACTTAAACATTCAAAAGTTATTTGTACTTAATTTAAGGCAGCAACTTTTTCGTTCGTGTAATAAGAAAAATATCCATATTTAAAACTTTATTGACTAAAATAACTAGCTTCCGGCATACCCCCAAAGAGTAACATTTGACGATGTATGAAGTATGATGTAGGAGTAGTGTAAGGTTTGATGCATCTCACGGTTTAAACAAACAGGGCTGGGCAACAAACTCAAACTCTTCCAACATTTCACTTTAAAATTTCTCATTTTAGACTTCTAATTTGTGACTGGTGTTTTGCTTTGCTCTATCCTCTGGCCACTGATGTACTGACCAGTGCTATTACATGTAGCATGATATGACACAGCATATGTGGGTTAGGAAAATGCCTTCTGTAGGCATGAGGTTGGTAATTTTTCAATGGCTCCCACCCGCAGGTGAAGCATGTTCAACGTCCTCGTTAGTTCTAATGAGCTTTGTGTCTGAAAGCAATTAGGAGGAAAGAGGTAAATTCGCACCAGCTGAATCAAATCACATTGTTTAGAAACTGCCACTATAAATAATTGTATCGTTGATTTGTGTGATAGACTCTGATTCTTTACACACAAGAAAGTAATGGCATCTGCTGGGCTTCAGATTTTGGCCACTGCCCTTGCGGTTATCGGCTGGTTGGGAGAAATCATTATCTGCGCGCTCCCCATGTGGAAGGTGACTGCGTTTATTGGCAACAACATCGTGACCGCACAGATCTTCTGGGAAGGCCTTTGGATGAACTGCGTGCAGCAGAGCACGGGACAGATGCAGTGCAAGGTCTACGACTCCATGCTGGCGCTACCGCAAGATCTCCAGGCCGCTCGAGCTCTGGTTATCATTTCCATCCTCGTGACCTTCCTGGGAGTTTTTCTGGCCCTCGCTGGAGGCAAGTGCACTAACTGCATTGAAGACCGCGACACAAAGACCAAAGTTGGGATCGCGGCTGGGGTGTTCTTTCTGGTTGGTGGTGTTCTATGCCTGATCCCGATCTGCTGGTGTGCTAACACCGTCATCCGAGACTTCTACAACCCCATTCTGACTGAGGCTCAGAAGCGGGAGCTGGGAGCGTCGCTGTTCATCGGATGGGGTGCGTCTGGTCTGCTGCTCATTGGGGGCGCGCTTCTCTGTTGCCAGTGCCCAAAGAAGGAGGGTAGTGGTTATTCCGTCAAGTACTCCGCTCCGAGGTCTGCTCCTGGGGCCTATGTGTGAAACTCAGACTTTCTGGACTAACTCTCCTGTTTGTAAAGGAAGAGAGATGAACTTTTACTTTCTGGTCTTGCATACCAATTTTTAACTTAATAAATTTAGTTTTTTTTACACCATCTAAATGACTCCATTTGTGCAGTGTAACCTATGCTCAATAGACTGTGCACGTTAGCATATGCTACTTCCGGCTGCGAAACCGATATGGGGTGTCTAGTTTCCGGTAGCCTGATGGACGACGTAGAGGATGTATATTTCTCCAGATGTCTTGGACATTTGCCGAATATTACAGTCGATGATGTTCATCGACTGGTTAGTGACTTTTCTCCAGCTCCCCAGAGCAAGAGAGAGAAGGGTTTAAATATTACATCTCTCAGTATGTCATACAGAGAGTAGTAGTACACATGTCATACAGGGATTAAAGGTATCCGACGTTGGGAAAGGGAACTAAAAAAGTCCTCGCTCTAGACTAGGTACTGAAAGAGTTATAGGAACTACGGTCTGAGGAACTAAAAAAATCCCCAACTTAGTCCGGTCGGAACATGCGGAAAAAAAATGGTTATAGGAACTTTGGGTTCTAGGAACTGCAAAAGTCCCTCCGGGCGGAAAGCGGCTATAGATACCGTGAGTAGTGAATTTTCCCTTGTCAGTGGTGTAAAATATGTAGTTGGGTTGTTTCATGTAACTTAGTTCTTCTCCCTCGCTGTGTTATGGCTTTGCTATGTGGGGATTAATGTGCTGGTTACGTTCGTGAGAGACAGCTGATTAGTACTCTTGTCATTGACCGTAAAACAGTAACGTTACAGGAATCATCAACCCGTCGATCGCGGTCGACAAGTCGATCTTGTAAGCATTTTAAGTCGATCGCGAAGAGTTTTCAAAATCATGCAGAGAAAAAAGCCTATTGTGTGTAGTAAATGGTGTCTAAGAGATGCGGAGGCGCACGCGCTGTTCAAATCACGTCATTTTTGCGGCGCGCACCTTTGGGCTCATGCGGACGCGTCGAGTTAAACAAGGCTTACGCTTTAACCAGCTCAGCCACAGTAAGTTTTTTGTTTTAGGTCCATTGCGAACGATTAAACTAACTTAACGACGGTCCACTGATGTAAACAAGACGGCAACCGGAAACGAAGTACCCAACGTCCGCCCTCAAGCCGGAAGTTAGCATTTTTCTCGTGCACAGAGCGAATTGAACTTGTGCAGGGTTGCTCAGGGTCACCAAAAAGAAACGCTTCTATCGCTGGTCTGCTGCTTTTACTGCCTCGTTGTTTATAATTGCGTACTTGCAAACTCTTAAAATTTAAGGGAAATATTTAATCTTGTTCCCAAAGAAAATATTCAGAAGTGTGATGAAATCATGCAACTTGAGTGGTTCATTTTAGCTTTTATTTCTGCCAACTGTAATCAGTGTTTTTACATCTGTGACGTTTTTCAAAGTGGGAATCATAAACTTTAGTTGGTCACAGCTACTTCATGGAAAGGTGGTCTTTGTGGTGTCAGCATATCGTGCTAAGTACATCTTTTGTGCCAAGATGCTGTTGCTGGCTTTGCAAGCTAAGTTTCAGTATATACACTCCGTTAGCTTTTTACGTCTGCCAGTTGCATTTAGGCTTTAAAATTCATAAGTTAATTTGTGTAGATTATCATGGTGAACAAAAGGTTTAAGAATTGTAAACGTTGGTCACAGAGCTCATTTTCTGCGATAATCCAAAAGCCAGTGGAAAATTCTCTGGGTGTTTGTCGAGAGATCCAGGGTGATGCCATCTGGGTTGGCCTACAAAAAATGTCATTGCAGTGCTCTATAATGGTTGCGGTCTTCATAAACCCACTGTAAAAAAAATATGATCAATAAGTTATGACAATTGTTTTTACACTGCTTTTACTTATCAAAATAAGTTAAGCAGTTTTCAAAATTTTAAGTCAATTTCAGTTGTACTTAAGGCAAAAGCTTTTTTTCACTTCTAAAAACTTAAAGTATAATATACTTTCATGAGTTTTTTTGTTGTAATTTTTAAATGGAAAAGCGTTATTAGCTCAACCCATAAAATATAAAATTTAGCCCGAAATGATTTACTTAACCCTCAACAAGTCATCATGGTGTATATGGAACACCCCAGTGGCGTTCATCTGCTGGAAGCTAGTTAATTTTAAGTCGATTAAGGATTTTTAATATGAAGGATTTTTATGTCTTACAACTGAAACGACATACGCCTTCACTTCAAGGCAGAGGTCTTTATTATAACCCATGGAGCCGTTGTGGAAGGCACTTATAACATCATAAATTTTTATTGGACGTGTGGCCTTTAATATAAGATGGATACTTCAAATCTTAAACGGCCATTCACTGCCATTATAAAGCTCGGAAGAGCCAGGACATTTTTAATATAACTCCAATTGTATTCATCTCAAAGAAGAATGTACACCTAGGATGGCTTGAGGGTGAGTAAATCATGGGCTAATTTTCATTTTTGGGCGAACTATCCCTTTAAGTGTTGTTTTATGGAAACAATACATTAAAAATAAACAGCATCAGGTTTGGAATGACATTATGGGTGAGAAAATAAAGACGGAATTTTCAGTTTTGGTCGAAATATATCATTAATAAAAACAGTCAGAGATTGCAGTGTTTTGAGTTAAGGGCAGCCACTGCTTAGTTTCATTGTGTACTACTTCCATGAATGTGGACTGAGTAAAAGAATCAAGTCGAGCAGGAAACTCGATACAGGTTTCCTCCCCTTGCTTTGCTTTCTCTTTGTTCAAATGCCTAAGGCACAAGGAAGAGCATTCATTTTGTCAATAGTCGCTTGCTCTCACATACGACGCTTTCCTTCTTTTCAATGCACATGAATCGCCTGTGTTCCGTAAAAGATGAGGAGTCGACAGATCTTGGCTGTATGTCTGGCAGTGTTAGGCTTATGTGGTACTATCCTAGTATGTGCATTGCCTATGTGGAAAGTGACGGCCTTCGTGGGAGCAAATCATCGTGACAGCACAGGTTTTCTGGGAAGGCTTGTGGATGAACTGCGTCCTGCAGAGCACCGGTCACATGCAGTGCAAAGTGTTTGACTCCGTCCTGGCTCTGACTCAAGATCTCCAGGCAGCTCGAGCTTTGATTTGTGCCTCTATCGCTGTCGGTGTGGTTGCCATTGGACTGTCGGTTGTTGGGGCCGATTGCACAACCTTCTACAGAGAAGAGCGGCTTAAAAAGACCAACATTGGAATAGCAGCTGGTGCTGTCTATATAGTTGCAGGTGTAACCTGCCTTGTTGCTGTCAGCTGGTCTGCGTATGTCATTATTGTGGACTTCTATAATCCTCAAGCAATAGCGAGTAGAAAAGGAGAGCTGGGAGCTTCCATCTATGTCGGATGGGTGGCCGGTGTTCTGCTGATTGTTGGTGGTGGGCTGCTCATCAGCACATACTCCAACAGATGTTGACCAGATGTGCGTATTAAGCCTTAAGTTATAGTGACATGACTCTCTTTCCTGGAAGATGAAAAGTCTCACTGGCTCTATTCAGAGCTGCCAAGATATAAGGAATGGGATCACCCTTAAAGAACACCCGACTGTCTGTACAAATTAATTTGTTTAATGACAAATTAGCTTGTTTGATTGGTGTCTTAGAATATTTAAATAATATAATAACTTTATTAATTTTGTCCTAATCCTCAAAAAATTAATTATATTAATTTGCACATGAAAGCAAATGAAAGAATCAAGATTTGTTAACTGCACTTCTTAAATCTGTTTTATGTCTGTATATTTACAGTGTTTCGTTTTTTGTTCAGAGATGATTATAGTTATAAAGCTAATGTTTTGAATTTTCAGTTTTATATATCTACCTTTTTTATTTCAAGATATTACCATAAGTATCCAACTAGTGTTATAATATTTGATCTTAATAAATGTGACCAGAAAAGTGAAAATGTCAAATAAATAGTTTATAAAATAAAATAATTAAAATGAATGTGATTTTTTTAGCTCTTTTTATGTGCAATATTTTATTTTTTGATCTACTTTTCTGATGCAGAGACCATAAAGAGAATAAAACTAATTAAACATAATATATATATATTATATATATATATATATATATATATAATTTATATATATTTATATATTTAATGTTTAATTTATTTTATTTTATTTTTTTTTTTTTGAAAAAGGTTTAACTAAATAATAATTATTCAAAATATTATTTAGGTGATTATTGGATATACTTAAAATAATATCTGGCTAAGTACGTATAGAAAATCAAAAGATGACATGAAGGTGGGTAAAACTCACTGGCTGTAATATAGGCCTACAGTATTATCCAATAAACATTTACACAGCCAGATTTGGCAACTCTACCACTGAGCTGATTATATATTTTGTGGTGAGAACATTTTTGGTAACCCTAACCCTAATTTTAAAAATGTCAGTCCTTGTTTAGGTATAAACCCCTGATTATGCCAACACACACCACCACACACACACACACACACACACACACACCACAACACACACACAACACACACACACACACACACACACACACACACACAAAACACAACACAGCAATAATGGAAATGCTTTTTCAAAATGAAGTCGTGTCATAGGCGTAATTTACGGATGGGACGGATGGGACATGTCCACACCACTTTTTCTCAGGATCGATATTGTCCCCCACCACTTTTTGAAACAAGCACGGATGTACCTAATACCAATAAATAAAATATCTGGCATGGCAGAGCATTCATTAAATAAGAGATCTAGCGCTTTTTTTTTCTTTTTTAATCAAGCTGAGCACTCGTTTTCACTGCTATCAGTGTCATGGATGTGTTCTCTTGTGGCGCGCACAGTCTTCCACTCGACGCACTCTTCAATATCGCCGTTGCAGAGATTCTCTATTCGTTCCGGTGAAATCACAAAACAAAATGCACACAAACGTGTCCCTGCTTGATATAGATGTAACCACTGATGAACATATTCGGTTTGGATAAGAGAAAAAAAACTATACGAGTGCGGATTAGAACCCGTAACCTCTGACACAAATGACAAAAGATCTACCACCAGACAATTATGGACTCAAACACTGTTTGCGGATCGATGCATTTATTTACGGGTTGAGCAGAGAGACTGCACGGTTTGAACATTGGGCAGCGGCCACACACCAGGCCGCCGGATGGTGTTGCTAACTTGCAATGTATAACTATCATCAGACCGGCCCTCGTGGCCTCAAAACACTACCGGCCCTAATACGCTGTGGTTGTCTAGTCATCAACAGAATTTTAACAGATTCGACTGAGGGGAGAAAAATGGATTTTTGGCGTGACATTTCTTGCATGTGTGCGTGAGAGCGTGAGATTGAGTGTCACGTCAGATGCGTGAGAGTTGGCACCCTGGTAATCTTTCACATGCAGAAACAGCATTCTTTTTGCAAACTACATTGTGTTAAAACAAAATGTCACATGTTGGTTTGAGGTGCTATAAAAATGCATAATCATGAAAAGTTTCACATTTCTGCTTTTAAAAATTGGTCTTGTTTAGGCCTACTTCCATCCCAAGTACCTCAACATAACATAACTCTTTGCTTATTTTATGTCTTATATTAAAGGATGCCAACACAAAATGAAATATTTCATTTGAAATATTACCAAAATTGTTTAGTATTTATCCATTTTTTTAACTGAGGAAGTGATGTCATTTGGCCTAGACAAATGAAAAAAAAAAATTATAATAATTTTAAACAAACCAATACCAGCATTTGATGTGGGTCCATTTGAAAAAATCTGTTTTGATAGCTTTCTCTAAACAAACTCTATGACCAGAAGTAAACAAGTCTAGCTGGAAAGACCTTAAGCCGTCCCCCAGACATAAGTGTGTGTTACATATGTTAATACAGAGACATTTATCTAACGGCTGGTAGGAATAACAGCAACTTCATCTAACATTCATTCCTTCAAAGCAAGAGGTAAAGAAACATTAAAGAAACATGGTGTCCGCAGGACGTCAAATCTTGGGCATATGCCTGGCTATGATCGGCTTCTTGGGAAGTATCGTCATCTGTGGCTTGCCCAACTGGAAGGTGACAGCATTCATTGGAGCCAACATTGTGACAGCGCAGACCATCCTGGAAGGTTTATGGATGTACTGTGTGGTTCAGAGCACAGTGTGAAGTCACACACAGGACAGATGCAGTGTAAGGTCTATGATTCTCTGCTGGCACTTCCTCAAGATCTGCAGGGCGTCAGGGCCTTGGTGATCATCGCCATCATCGCTGGGGTGTTTGGAGTCCTCTTGTCCATCGTGGGAGGAAAGTGCACCAACTTCGTGGAAGACGAGGTGTCTAAAGCGAAGGTCGCTATCGCCAGCGGTGTTATCTTTGTCATCGCTGGAATTCTTGTCCTCATTCCCGTCTGCTGGACTGCGAAAGCCATAATCAGGGACTTCTACAACCCTTTGTTGATGGACAGCCAGAGGAGGGAGCTCGGGGAATCGCTTTACATTGGCTGGGCTTCAGCCGGCTTGCTATTCCTGGGTGGAGGTCTCCTCTGCAGCTCTTGCCCACCGAGTGAGGATGTTCCCAGTGATGTGAAGTATTGTCAAGCCAGGTCTGTGGACAGCAGCAAAGCTTATGTATGAAAAGTGTGAGATCAACTAAACAAAAAATGTTGAAGAGGAACTGATTTACATACAAATTTCAAATGTAATTTCTTCAAATGAATGAAGCTTAATGAAGTATTGGAATGTCCATTGCCACAAAATATGAATGCATTATATGTGTTCATCTTTTTTCATTGTATATTAATTCAAGAAATGCATGTGGAAAGGCTACTGAAACGTTCATTAGGGTTATGTGCACCAAGGCAGTAAAACAGTAATATTGTGAAATACCATTACATTTTAAAAATAACCGTTTTCTATTCTAAATGTATTTTAGCAATTGCAAACTGATGATTTGTTCAATATTTTTTGTGGAAACTATAATACTTTTTTCAACATTCTGTGATGAAAAGAACAGCATTTATTTTAAATGGATTTTTTTTTTACAACAATGTAAAAGTCTTTACAGTCACTTTTGATCAATGTAATGCATCTTAATCAAAATATTGTTCTGATCCCAAGCTTTTGAACAGTAGTGTAATAATATACTCAATATATTTTTTCATTTCATTATTCTATATTAAAGCATATCAAGCATGCTAATCTGTTCTTATATGCAGTCATCAAACTATGTCATTATCCAGTAAGTTATTTTCATAGTTTTACCTCATATTATACCATTATCCATATGACATGTAATGTGTACTTATTAAAAATTATTGCTGAATGCAAACATTGTGACTGTGTATTTCCCTAAACAAAATACTAACTTTATAATATAAAGTCCTAAAATATCAAGATCGTAGTATAAAATGTTATAAATATATAATGATCAATACATGTATAAATGTAAATAGTAAAGGTTTTTGCCAACATTAACATGTTCTGTTTATATGCTTGAGTTTCTGATGTTTTTTGCAACAGGAAGAGACCAACCTCACATTTTCTTCCGGTATGTATTTTCCAAAATATGCCACCAAGCTACAAGAAATGACTCAACACTTCTGCCAACTCTTAGGTATGATGACAACAAAATCTAAATGTAATGAGCGACCTTAGTATTCTCTTCGTTGTTGTTTTATGAACTTTTATGAAAATTGTATCCAAAAAACGTATGTGACTCATAATGTCAAGTAATTTGACACTAAGCAAACAGGTGAGCAGCAAGATTGTGAATATGGCAACAACAATCCTGTTTGGCATTTAAATAATTCATATATAACTTTATTTAACCCTCTATGGCATGGTGTTGCCCTCAGGCAACAAACTACCTTTTTGGACCTCACACCGCCCCTTTAATTTTTTAATATATTTTATTTAAATATATAATATCACCTGACATGTCTGTTCAATTAAATGAGAGACTGAAGTGGGTGTGACCTTTTGTTTGGGAAAGCCACATGGTACACGGGGGCACCAATTAGTAGATAAATATAACTTTTTAACATGTTTAAGTTAAAATAACTTTATATAAAAAATATATGCATGTTCATCAGTATGTAAAGAAGTATGTTTGATTGTTTAAATATTTATTTTGTTTTTATTATACTAAAACAGTGTTTTTTTGTTCGTTGCCTCAGGGCAACACTGTGCAGTTAGACCACTTTTGTCTAGGCAATATCATAGGGTTAGGACCATATGGTGCATTCAAGTTCTCCTGGGAAATTGTTTTTACAAGTTTGGAAAACTCAAAGAATTATGTGTCATAATTTATGATTCATTACTATTGGTGTTATTATTATTATACTGCCAGAGAATGATGGAAAATGTAGTTTGGTCACTCATGCCTATGAGCTCATAAACTGGTGAATTAGTGTTCTCCGGCAAACTTTATCTTTCTTCTTCATTGACAGTACACATAATATGTACAAACTAAATTGTACTGTCAGAATTCAGAATTCAATTTATCATGATAGAAAACTATTTTCTTCCGCCATTGCGTCCTACTCGTAATTACGACTTAGTGGTTACGTTCATGTGCATTCAACTAACAATTACAATCTTTCTGACATGACTTGAAAGCATCACATTTTATGATGGATATATTATCAGGATCCCCCAAGCTCCCAAAAAATGGGGTGAAAGATTTTTTTTCCCAAAAAAACAAAAAGTCATGCCATAGAGCGTTAACTTTTACAATTTATAACCTTACTTGTTAGTTCTTTAAATTAGTAACCACACTTGCCTTACATTTTATGTGCAATAAATACGTAAATGGCAGTAAAGTAGTGAAATTATTCTTAAAGGTTATAGTTAAAAAAATCTGTCATTATTTACTCCTGTTGTTTCAAACTTGTGTGACTGACTTTCCTCTGAGGAATATATTTTGAGAAATATATCAGTGTTTTTTTTTGTCCATACAATGCAAGTGAATAGTCACAACATTCTTCAAAATATCTTCTATTTTCTAGCATGTACCATGGAAGAAAGAAAGTCATTCAAGTTCATAGGGACATGAGCAACTGTGGCGAGCAGGACGAGCTTGAGGGACGTGGGAGAATGGCGCGAGGCCGGTGACGTGATTCATGTCGAACGACACCTGTGAGACTCACCGGTCTCGTATCTCTCACGTCCCTCGACCTCGTCCTGCTCGCCACAGCAATGATTGCAGATTTTTCATTTTTGGCTTTTGGTTTGATATGGTCTTTTTAACATAAAAGTATAATTATGGCATCAATTTTGAACTTTTTATGGGATATAGATTCTGCCTCGTGGTCAGAAAAACCACAAAAAGTGTGAGATCGAAACTGCACCCTGTACACAAATGATGCACGAACGCCTCTTCGGAGTCCAAAGCAAATTTCCATCTAAACAGTTTCCCTTTTACATGACCCGCCCAATGTCCAAGGAATCTGGTTAGTCTGGTAGCAAGCGGACTAATGGAGGCATGGTCTATTGAACTGCACACGCCTCCTCAGTCATTCTCTCTTTTTAGCATACAAACACCTCATCCCTGTCATCAGAGTGAAAGCTGAGCTGCAGACAGGAATGAGTGAAGAAGGAAACAAGGCCTACAAAAAGGCTTTAACAGGTGAGAGAAACGAAGAAACCTCAGAATAGCGGTGGACGTGTATAATTTAACCCCAGCGAGATGGCTTCTCTTGGCATGCACATGTTGGCAAGTGCCTTGGCCTTACTGGGATGGACGGGGGCCCTCCTGTCCTGCATCATGCCAATGTGGCGTGTGACAGCCTTCATTGGAACCACCATTGTCACCTCAGAGATCATGTGGGAAGGGATTTGGATGAGCTGCGTTATACAAAGCACTGGCCAAATGCAGTGCAAACCGTACGAGTCTACGCTCGCACTAGGCTCAGATCTGCAGGCCTCTCGGGCAATCACAGTGATGTCTGTCCTTTTAGGAGCAGTGGGCCTTGTTTTGGCCTTCATCGGAGGAAAGTGCACCATCTTCATGAACAGTTCCAAAAGATCCAAAGCCAGAGTTGCCACAGCGGCCGGCGTGACGTTGATCGTCGCCGGAATTCTCTGCATCATCCCCGTCTCATGGTCGGCTGGCATCGTGGTTCAAGCGTTTTACGACCCGCTGTTGAACAATTCCCAGCGCAGGGAGATTGGCGCTGCCATTTATGTTGGTTGGGGAGCATCTGTTGTCCTCATGTTGAGTGGAGGAATGTTTTGCACCAGTATCTGCAAAGACAAGACAGAGGATGACAGAGGTCCTTCAGTGAAGTACCTGATCGTGCGCTCTTCGCAGGCAGGGTCCAGCAGGGCGGGCTCGCACAGGATGCGGCCCATCTCCGTGAGGTCGCGGCAGAGTGCCACTCCATCTGTGAGGTCCCAATGGAGTCAGAAAGCTCCACTGAATCAGGGAAGACCACTCTCCGCAGACTCCTACCAGAGCAGGCCATCAACTACAAAGTCACAGCTTGCCAGAGCCGAATCAATGCCAGAGTCTGAGCAGGGCAGGGACGAGTGGACAAAGTCCCAGCTGATTGATGATGGTATGGATCAAATGCTGGGCCCCTCTGAACTTAGTGAGACATCTGAAAATGCTCCAAAGTCATACATTTGATTAAGGAGACACTGAAAAGCCAAGATCTGTGTTGACTGATGGACTTACATGCACTTGGACAGTCATATACATGCCATAGCACTGTGAATTAGGAATTACTGGTCAAATGAAGAAATAAAATGATGAATTTAGTGGCTGAATATTGTTATGTAACATTTATAATGATTGTAGTTGCTTATTTTTTTAGAGAATTGGAGGCACTTTAGGAAGTGCAGCTGATTGAGATGAAGAATTGCACTGATTAGACCTCAGCAGTCAATATTATTATTGTTTTATAGTTCATTTTAATAGCTTTGATACATTTTGTCTTTAATGTGTATATATTTGAACTAAATAATGTATATGATTGTATGTGGTAAAATGTTTTCCTCTCATGTTATTTACATACATAATGTCATGAACAAAGTGGCTGTCAGTAAGTTAGCAGTTTGTTCTCATTTGTAATGTAAAAAAACAAAACTGACGCAGCTTTAACGTATATGGAAATTTGTCAGTTTCATTCAGCGTGTTTTAACCTGCTAAGAATCTAAAAGGAACATATATTTTGGTTGGAACTAAGTCATATAAAAGCCCTGCTATGACCTTGGTCACACAGGTGGTCTTACAGAGATGGACAATGGTTTGGTTCATATGTTACAAGAGAGGGAAAAGAACACTCTCTTCATTGTTAGCTATTCTTGTGTCAGCTTAAGCCCTGAATGAAACGGCAGATCTAGGCCAAACCGGTTTAACAGAAAGTATCACCTCATGGAAATACTTTGCATGTTGTCAGGACACAGAGTGATTAAAAAGATGGTGGAGTGTGCTATAGTGATGCTTACCATAGAAGAATATTGAGATTTTTGGTTGTTGTTTTTATGTTTTGCTTAAAACCTAAGTTGAATTAGCTGTTACAAGTTATGAAGTCAACACTTCCTGAATGCCTTCACATATGCCCTTATAATATTTGTTTAGTCAAAACACTCATTTAAGACAGTTCTAAACTTTTCTAAAGGGAAATGCAAGCTAATAAATAAACTGTGGAATTTTGTAATCTGTTTATATGCTTACACATGCACATTTATCTCTGTCAGTGCTTGAAATATTGTCTAAATTACATAAAATCAAATGTATTTTAATAGTCTCTGTTAGGGATTGATATATGCACATATAGAATAATGCAAAACATTAAAAAAAAATCTAAACCGAACATTGTTTGTATGTTTTATTTATGTAACACGGCACAAACGAAAAATGGCAGCTTCAAAGGTCAGGCGGACAGAGTATCGAGGAGTGGCAAACTGAAAGGTTAGATGTAACTGGGGAATGGTAGATTTGTAACGATACACCTCAGACATTTTCTCACGAAATCCTTTAGGTTCATAGACTTTACTTGAACAAAAACCTTAAAGTGACTGCACTGTGTACAAGTTCCAGGTGAAATAATTTAGTGCCAAAACACATAGATGGATCATGTTTTGGCATTTCTCTTCGTTCCAGGTGCTTCTCTGGGGAACGAAAGTACTTTTCAAACAAGTGATACTATGATTTATGAAAAAATGCTACCACCTGCTGGTGGAATAAGAATTGTTTAGTGGAATAGCTGTGTGTGGATAACTGTGCAGATTTGGTCTAGCACTGGGTTGCCCTTGTGTGATCCTAAAAACTTTTCTGATACAGATAAATGGCACCTGGAATGTACCCGCTGTCCTGTTCTGAAACAGCTCTCTCCCATTCCTCCACCTCAACAACAGTCACACGGCTCCATTTCTGCTCTTCCTCAAGTGCTTTAATCATTTTCTCCAGCTCAGCCTTGTACTCCAGGTTATCAGCGTTCCCTCTTGTAGTCATGCACACATAGCCGCCTGTTACACAGAATGATGGAGTTTAGGAAGAATGTCTGAAATTTACACGTTCTATATGCATACAAAATCTACAACAATGACATCACATCAATTAAACCATTGTATTGAATTTGACCAACTTCAAACACTTAATTAAAGTTCCTTAAAGGGATAGTTCACCAAAAATGAAAATTTGCTGTTAATTTACTCACCCTCAGGCCATCCAAGATGTAGGTAGCTTTTTTCTTCAGTAGAACAGTAAATAAGATTTTTAGCTGAAACTGTGGTCCTCGGTGGTTCATATTACAGAAGTAAATGGGTGCCGTCCCTTTAGGAGTAAAAAAAAAACATATGCAGACAAAACAAAATACCTGTGACTCCTGACAATACATTGAGATCTTAAGAAGTGAAACGATCAGTGGATGCAAGAAACTGAACATTATCTCAACATTTTTACAACCACAGCCTCGGCAAATGGTCCTGAGCGCAAACTGTCCTGGAGCGGGAGCTTCCTGTCGCATAATGACGTATGTGGGAAATGTTGGAAATCTGTAAACATTCAATCTTCCAGATTGAGCAAGCGAATGTCATCTTAACGGCACGGTAGGTGATTTGTTCCAGAAACATTATTGTTATGCTAAGTCTCCTCACATCCTGATAGAAATCATTTAGTTAAGTGGTCTAAATGTGTATATATATATATATATATATATATATATATATATATATATATATATATATTATATATATATATATATATATATATATACAAGTACTGTACCATTTTGAAGAACAATCCAACATACGTGTCTTCCCTCTCTGTTGTAAACAAACACAGTGTCAGCTCACGTGTGCGTTTGCTCCCACTCATATGTCATTAACCGCCATAAACACGCTCAGGACCATTTGCAGAGGCTGTAGATTACATGTAAAAATGTTGTAGACAATGTTCAGTTTCTTGCATAGACCTATTGTTTCACTTCTTAAGAACTCAATGTATCGTCAAGAGCCACGGGTATTCATTTTGTTTTGTCTGCATATGTTTCTTTGAATCTCAAAGTGACTGTACCCATTAACTTCCGTTATATGAATCACAAAGAACCACGGTTTCAGCTAAAAATCTTCTTTACTGTTCTACTGAAGAAAAAAAGTCACCTTCATCTTGGATGGGTGAGTTAATGTTAATTTTTGATTTTGATTTCCTTTAATAACAACAACACTAAACATGCATTTAACTACATGCATGTATTTCGTATTATTAATGTGAAATGCACAAGTTACCTGGTTTTGTAGCATCCCAGAGCTCTCTGATTACTGTCAAAGGCACTTGCCCAACGCTTAGAGCTCCAACAATTATAACAATATCATATGTTTCTGAGACAAAGGAGAGAATCAAGTCAAAAATGCAACAGTGATAATCAATTTAAATATCAATATCATTATCAACAAAAGACATACAAGCATATTTTATGATTCAAATGATTAGTTACAGCTAAAACTTAGGAAATAAAAATGTGGATTCTTTATGTGCAGATTGTCCTATATATTAAACCAGCAGTATAATGAGCAGATTAATATTAAAAATTAAAGTTCTGGTTTTAATAACATTACAGTATACAACATTACATTAATATACATTAATGTGTAGGGACTTTTTTTGTTTTTCTTTTACAAAAGTCTGAAACTGAAAAATGATATTAAAAACAGACATTACCAATGAGGAAATACAAATTAATCAGTTATATTTAGTAAAAGCCCAAAACATTAAAGTTCACAGCGTGGTATGGTTCATTACCAGCTTCAACTGAAATTTCATCGTGACCAAGCAGGCACTGCTTAAGTTGCTGATAAAGTCCAGTTTTCTTTGCCATCTCCAGCATCGTCAAACATCCATCTACTCCAACAAAGTGATGGAACCCCATTTTCTTTAACTTTTCTCAAACAAATAGGATTAAGAAAATAAACTACATCGCTCGTTGCATTAGCAAGTTTATCACATTATCTTGTGCCCACCAGCATTCAAATAAAGCAATGCTTAGCCTTACATGTGCAGAGACCAGTCCTGTTCCACAGGCCACATCCAGGACAGTGGCCTTCTCTCTGTCACCTGTGAAAAATGAGCTCACACACTCAGCCGCTAACAAAGGGGCACGGTAATCCAGCAGCGCTACATCCTGAGAAAACAACATTATTGCAGATTAAATTGTTTTCAAAAAAGTACTAGGAAAATTATTGATGCCTTAAGTTTACCTGCTCATAGTTCTCAGCCCAGGTATCATAGAAGCCAACCTTATCCTGGGCACCTGTGTTTTTATGAGCCGACAGAATCACATTCCTTACATCAGAAAAGGTCCGACTAGTGTTCGCCATTCCTTTAGGGAAAATTACACAGATTCAGGTACTCTTTAGGACAATTTCTAAGGAGAGAAAATATTTGACATCTTTACAAGGCAAGAGATAGGCTACTATAAACATTTCATGTGACATTTATATAAATGTTAAATGTGTCTTTACATTTGGTTAAAATCTTCTTCTAAAATGCATAATTGTAATGTAATTATGTAATCTACATATTGGCCTACCAATTTACATACACAAACTGAGATTCTGAGACAATATTTGATCCAAATACGTACAAAAGAATGATATTTCTTAAAAAACCAACTTAATGAACTAAAAAAAAAAAAACTCAGTTCCTCATTCAAAAGCTGTTTATTTATTGAGAGAGTGGACAGAAATCAAATCACTGTAGTAATAAACTGTTATTTTGGGTACCGGTAGAGGGCGGCAAAATAATCAACAACAAAGTGCTGCTAAGTGCTAACTCCCTATCCAACACATTCTACTCAAGAAAACATCAGATTTATATTCCACAACCGCCCAACTTATGGTTCAATAAGAGAATGGACGATTTTTAAGAGTTTTATACACTAACCGACTATCTGTTTATAGTGATTTCCATGTACGTTAGGGGAACGAACCAAATACGGTTTGCATTGTTGTGGTTTAACGAAGAGACTGGAAACTCCAAGCCGTGGATTGGGCCTGTTTCAACACAACCTATTCAAGGTAACTGATTGTTAATTCAGCTGGTTTCATTACCAAATCTTTAAAAATCTTCGCAAATGATTTCTGTAACGTTACCGTTTCAAGTGCCATTGCGCAGCTGCACACGGAGAAGAGTAACGTAACGTACTTTTTATGTGAGGATTTAAGAAAGAAACTCAAATCTGTGAAGTCTAAGTGAGGCTTTTCTTTATGCTATCTCGCTATAACATGGCAGACTGTGTAAAATCTGACTCAAAAAGGGTGAAGACTAATAATATGTACCGTGAAAATTAATTGAAGTAGTTAATCTACGTAGTATTGTATGTAAACAAACAGTTTAATAGCGTGTTAGCGACTTACCTACGGTCTCATGCATCTGCCATGTGAAAGTAGAAAGTAGCACTGCACTCATGATAGTGCATGCAATAAGTTAATTAAAAATAAGTATAATATAATATATATATATATATATATATATATATATATATATATATATATATATATATATATAAATTAATTGTGTTCGATTTATTTATTCTTAAGTTTTAGATATTCTCTCCTGTATATTTCATCAGCTGTAGGCTACATCTGTTGTTTTTAAATGTGCTTTTATGAATAAATGTTAACTTTAAAATTTGCAAAATGTAAAATATTCTCCTGAGAACCATAAAAAACGTTTTGTGATATTTTTGTTTATTTTTACATAGTTTAGAGCATAAGAAAGAAAGGAATATATATAGCCTATTATTAGGCCTAATATTTTAAGCTATGTCCAATTTTTTGATTTCAGGGTTTTTCTAACCAAACTTTTTCATAAAGATGATTCTCAACTATGTTACGAAAAATAACCAAATTATTTGATATATTTGCAATAGCCTATGTGTGTAAACATGGCCATACATGGGTAGTCCCGTTTTATACAATGTATCTATGCATTTATCTAATTATGCATATTAATGTGTTTATATCTATGCATCGTATCTACCGGTAATTATGCATATTAATGTGTTCTTCGGGCAACATTTAATGAAAAAAGAAGTGTATTAATGGGAGTTATAACTTGGCAACATTTTCATATTTCATGTGAAAGGAACATATTGATATCATTTATTTCTCTATTTACTTGTTTCTCCCCAAAATGCCTGATAAACATGCTGTAAGGCCTTGTCATACTTGACTATTTTACAGTAGATCTTTATGTTTGCAGGTGCTTAAGAAGTCACAATGTCGATTTTGGGTCTAAAAAAGAAGCAACCAAAGACTTTTAAAGTCAAAGTCAGCACTATGGATGCTGAAATGGAGTTCAGTTGTGAGGTAAACATATGAACATGCATACTTATGTGTTTTTAATTCTGTGGCCTGTATTACCATTTTGTTACCATACAATTTTTATGTTTATCTCCATCTTATAGGTCAAATGGAAAGGGAAAGATTTGTTTGACCTGGTGTGCCGGACCATCGGTCTGAGGGAAACTTGGTTTTTTGGCCTTCGATACACAGTGAAAGACACTTATGCCTGGCTGAAGCCTGATAAACGGGTGAGATATGGTGGCAGAGCAGTGTGAACAAGTTCTGAGAATAATGTAGTTCTTACAGTAATATAGGAATACCCTGATGAGTTTGTTGAATTTTTAAATCCATCTAGGTTCTAGATCAAGAAGTTCCAAAGGACTCTCCGATAACATTTCATTTTCTTGCCAAATTCTTCCCTGAGAAAGTTGAGGATGAGCTTGTTCAGGAAATTACTCAGCACCTCTTCTTTTTACAAGTATGTGGGAGTTGTTCTTGTGAATTGAGCATGATTTCTCTCCTTTTCTGCTACAGAATCCTCTTTTGGTGTTTTGTAATAATTAATCTTGTTTTCTGTGAGCAGAGTTCTTCTAGAGTTAAAATGAAGTATCTTTTCTTTCTTTACAAAGGTTAAAAAGCAGATACTAGATGAGGAGATTTTTTGCTCTCCAGAAGCCTCTGTTCTTTTGGCGTCATATGCTGTGCAAGCCAAGGTAGGTCCCCATATCAGTGGTTAATGCAAAAATGCATATAGATATATAGTATTCATTAAATATTTCCTGTTTGTCTTTTTTCTGTAGTATGGGGACTACGATCCAAACTTTCACAAGCCAGGTTTCTTAGCTCAAGATGAACTCTTGCCTAAAAGAGTGAGTAAAGGCTGTACTACTTGAGAATTAACCAACGTTTGCATTCATTAAAATGACTTGTGTATTTGATTTATGTGTTTTATTTTCCAGGTGCTGATGCAGTATCAGATGACACCTGACATGTGGGAAGAGAAGATAACCGCTTGGTATGCTGAACACAGAAGCATTACAAGGTAAGACTGTGAATATCCTGTGGCGTCCATGTAAACTCTCTTCAACATGAAAGACATGCTACATTTATTTTGTTTTTGCAGGGACGAGGCTGAGATGGAATATCTTAAAATAGCGCAGGATCTAGAGATGTATGGTGTTAGCTACTTTTCTATTACAGTAAGTCTCTTTATTTCCCTTTATCAAAAGATTTCTCAATTTGTACACTGCTTGGAAGAAAGCTGACCTCTCACTAACAGTACTGAATATTCATGTGGTGCACACTACATTTGGGATTTAGAAAATGAATGCTTCTCAAAACTGAGACTTTGAGATCACTTGGAAGGAACAATTTCCTCTTGGTATATTTTCATAGATATTGTGTGTAGTTAGTTACCACTAAATTTTAGATGATGTACAGTTAAAGGAATAGTTCACTCAAAAATTAAAAAGGATCCCATGTTTACTCACCCGCCTCAAGCCATTCCTAGGTGTATATGACTTTCTTCTTTCAGCCGAACACAATCAGAGTTGTATTAAAGGGTTAGTTCACCCAAAAATGAAAATTCTGTCAGTAATTACTCACCCTCATGTCGTTCCAACCCCGTAAGACTTTCGTTCATATTCGGAACACAAATTAAGATATTTTTGATTAAATCTGAGAGCTGTCTCACTCCTCCATAGGCTTCAATGTAATTGAAACTTGCCGGCCCAGAAAAGTTAGTAAAAACATAGTCCAAGTGACTACAGTGGCTCAGCCATAAGTTTATCAAGCGACGAGAATACTTTTTTTTTGCGCTAACCCCCCCCAAAATAATGACTTTATTCAACTATTAATTTCCTTTTCTGTGGGCCTCTGAGTGAGTTCACTTACTTTATTGTTTATTTTTACAGGGACAATGCACAATTAAAAGTAATTGCACCAGAGTTAGCTAAAAGCTATATTACATCTGCTGTCCCTGGGTTCACGTAGTGTAACAGCGCAGCACTTCTGGGTTGTACGTCAGAATTAGTCGACGCTGGTCATGTGTGTGATGCGTGTGACATACAACCCAGAAGCGGGTTTTTTTATTTTTTACATTATGATTAATCAATTTCTGTACTATTTCTAACTACATGTTAAATAAACCTATTGTACCTAGAAAACATAAATAGTTTAATTCACATTTTCGTTAAAATTGTATTTGTCCCATTGTCCTAAATATAATAAAATAGCTATATCATGATGTATATTGTTTTTTTGAAATATAATTGATCATATCATGAAACAAGATTTTGTCCACCCAATGGATGTGCTTTTTGGAGCTTCAAAAACTCATACACTATTCAAAGCCATGACAAAGCTGGGAAAAGCCAGGATAGTGTTTAATATTACTCCGATTGTGTTCGGCTGAAAGAAAGTCATATACACCTAGGTTGGCTTGAGAGTGAGTAAATAATGGGATCATTTTCATTTTTGGGTGAACTATCCCTTTAAATCTCTGCTATTTTGGTGTTACACAGCAAAATAAGAGGGACACAGAGCTGCTTCTTGGAGTTGATGCTCAGGGTCTTCACATCTACTGTCCCAACAGCAAGCTCAGCCCCAACAAATCCTTCCCATGGAGTGGAATCCGAAACATCTCATACAGCGAGAAGGAGGTTGGGAGAGCTAAAAACATAACATTAAAATCCAAAATTGGGACAAAATTATTGTTCAAACATACCTTATGTCTCTTCTCAGTTTACTATCAAACCGTTGGACAAGAAAAAGGAAGTTTTTAAATTCTACTCGTCTCAGCTTAGAGTTAACAAACTGGTGAGTTGCTTTTATGAGTGTTTCTGTAATAGCCTATCAAAAAAGTTGCTCATGTCATTTGTATATATTAGATATTACAGTTGTGTATTGGGAACCACGACCTGTTCATGAGGAGGAGGAAGGTGGATTCCATAGAGGTGCAACAGATGAAGGCTCAGGCCAAAGAGGAGAAGGCCAGGAAAAAGGTAATTTTACTTCCATTCATTAGTTTGTTAATTATCATTAACCTTCTTCATTAACGATATAATTTATTGTATATTAAAATGTTTGCCTCGTCTTGTATTATCTTGTGCCTGATCTCTGCCATTGGCTTATTATGTGTGTGTATATTTAGGTTGAGCGTCAGATTCTTGCACGGGAGAAGCAGATGAGGGAGGAAGCGGAGCGGGCGAAAGAAGAGATGGAGCGTCGTCTGTTCCAGCTACAGGACGAGGCTCGAATGGCCAATGAAGCTCTAGTGAGGGTTTTGCTAAGCTTGAAATTGAGTGATGTCAGTGATGTCTCTTTTCCCTGCCAGCTTGTAATATATGTCCTCAGAGCCCCAGCAGTATAAAAGTATGTGGTCCAGATGTAAAATTTGAGATGAACTGCAGAGCTATTAAGGTGTAAACCATTGTCCTGGACTCCCATTAGAATTCTATTCGTGCTCTGGCTGAGACTCCCTGAGATTGATCACGTAAGCTTCTCTTATTGGTCTCCCTCTTTGCAGCTGCGCTCCGAGGAGACGGCCGACCTTCTGGCGGAGAAAGCCCAGATCGCAGAGGAGGAGGCCAAACTACTGGCCCACAAAGCAGCTGAGGCAGAACAGGACAGGCAGAGGCTGGAGGTCACAGCCCTTAAAACCAAAGAAGAGAAGAGACTGATGGAGCAGAAGATGAGAGAAGCAGAACAACTGGCGGTTAAGCTTGTCGAGCAATCGGAGAGGAGGTGGGCCATTACAGTTGTCAGTCGTTGATACCAGTACCAGTGAAATTTCAGCATTCTGGATACTTATTTCACAGCAAACATTGTTAATGAACACACTTTTTAATTCAAAAGTTGAATATTAATATAAATATTAACGGTAGCACTTTATTTTACAGTCATTTCCCCCATGTACATACTATTATAGTTATTACAATAACTGGGTAATAACTAGGTACTAACCCTGAGCCAATCCCTAAACCTAACCTTAACCCATGTAGTTACTCAGTACTTTCTTAGGTAAGTACAAATATGTGCAACCATATTAACAAAATAAATTAAAACAATGGTTTCAGTTATTCTCTCTTAATTAACATTGTTTCAAGTTTACAATTCAATTCAAGTAAATAAAGAAATGTTATATCTAAGTTGCTCTCAATTTTTCTTCATTAAAAATATTTGACATCTCTGTGCCATGATTGACATATCAGAATCCAATTTAATTCTTGTCTTGTTTTTGTGGTGTTCAGACTGAAGGAAGCAGACCACTTGAAACAGGATCTGAATGAAGCTAAAGACGCAGAACGGAGGGCAAAGCAGAAACTCGTGGAAATCACCAAAACAACATATCCTGTAATGATCCTACAACGTGTATCACACGTATTCTGCTGTTTATTGTCCACATAATGCTTTTAAAACATGTCATTTGTGTCATGTGCTCAGTTAATAGCAGCATACTCTAGCCCTCCTCCACCCACTGGGCCAGAGAATCCAGATTTGGCTGTAGACATGGGCGGCTCCATCCGAATGGACTTCAAAGACTCTGATATGAAGAGACTTTCCATGGAGATTGAGAGAGAAAGGTACACACTTTTATCACGTTATGTCTGAAAAACTATTGAAAAACGAAGGTGGATTCAAGCTGCTGTCTCCTTGTGTGTGTCTCAGGCTTGAGTACATGGAGAAGAGCAAACATCTTCAAGACCAGCTAAAGGAGCTCAAATCAGAGATTGAATCCCTTAAGCTGGAAGAGCAGCAACAGGCTGGAATCTACAACCTCAGGAGTTACGCAGAACCTCCTTATATTCCCCACAGCAATGTAAGAAACTCTCACACATAGTTACATAGTTATTAGTTAGGGCTGGGTCATTTTTTGTATGGGATATCGATTCTTAAATCCCAAGAATCGATTAGGCTAGTCATCCTGTTTTCAGTTGATGAATGAATGGAACATTGTAGCGTGCATCCCATCCAATAAATCGCAATAATCTTTGTGTTTTGTTACTATTGATATGAAACAAAGTCTCAGATTTCAAATTACATCCATTTACTTACGAAATTAAAAAACATAAATACCTTTTGGGCGCTGCATGTGGCGTGACATCGCTCTGGTGCAGCTCAGCTCAAAAGAGCGCGAAATAAACATGAATGAGCATCTGAAAGTGTGTTAAGATAGAGTACAACTTATCGAAATCCGTATCAAGTTACATGGATTCGCTCAATCAGTGTTTCAACCGTGGAAAGACGTCAGTGAAACAGCTTGTAAACAATGTCATGTAATGTCACATTTACCTCAGAAAAAACATCAAGTGACCATAAACTCATTAGTCAGCTAAAAAAATTAACTCTAGAGAGGAGCATTTGCTAAATATATGCACCATATAACATATTTATTATCCTTTTTAATGTTCTTCAATATTTAATGCATGTTTGAATAAATCTGGCAAGTTTTTATGACAGCCACCATTTAAATGTTTATTTTTCATTTAACTTTATTATTATAAAAATAAATAAAAGTGTAATTTGAGTGTTTAAAATCAATTAATTTTTACCAATATTATAGTAGGCTAATGAAGCCTATAGGCCACAACCGACTCCCATAGTTTACAGCATTAGTTAAGAGATTTGTTTTCCTTGAGAAAATTTGCCATGTATTGTAGCCTACCTGATTTCCAAAATAATCAATATTGAATCGAATCGAAATAGAATCGAATTGCAAGCTTGTAAATCGAATCGAATTGTGAAATTTGTCAATACCCAGCCATAATAGTTATTTAATATATCAAACATAAACTAGTTCAAAAGTTGTTCAACAAACATATTAAATTGAACAAAATTGACAGTATAGACTTAAACAATGTTACAAAATGTTACATTTCTATTTCCAATGAATGCTGTACTTTTGAACTTCATTCTATTCCTCATACAATCATGTGATTGGAGTAATGACTACTGAAAATTCAGTTTTCCCCAATTCTTCTCATGAAATGCTTCACATTCCCCAAAAGAATGTAACAATGTTCTTATTCTGCCGTGTCTGTTGCAGAGAAATTCTGCCTACATGGCTCAGATGGCCTTCTACGAGGAAGTGTGAAAGAACAATCCAGCCTCAGTTTCAGGAACAGGAGGATCTGGAGGAACAGTTTGCAGCTCTCACTGAAGCATGCATGTACACCAAACCTCATATAGTGTGCTTCTAAAATTAATATATTTCTTTCTTGTTTTTGAGTCAGCCAGTTTGGCTTTGTGTACACCTCAAATCGTGTTTTACTAATACCACACATTGTTTGGCTCTTTCAAGCACATGACACTGTGTTTGTCTGTTCACATGCCAAAAATATGTGCCAGAAATGCAAGGTATTAAGGGATATTTCAGATACAGATAGTGCCTTCAGAATTATTAAACAATTTGATAAAATATTAAATGATGAACAGAAGGTTGTAATGCCACCAGAAATATAAGGACTAAAAAGCATTACTATTACATTATCTTTCTATTCTTTTCCTATGGGATGCTTCATCAGTTTAACACTAGGTGCCTTTTACACATGCCACAGATAGTGGCTTTAACTACAATAGCAGTAAATTTCAATAGATTTTTAAGTAATTGCATGTTTGAACTTTGGATTGTGCTCTTTTTTGTGTGTTTTTGGATATTTGGATGATTTGTATTTTCCAGTACACTCCAGTGCCTTTTGAAAAGGCTTGCACTGCTCATTGGGCTGGATGATTCTCTACCCATGCACTCTTTCTCACGTAATGGGTTATACGGTCATATAACTTGCTTGTTGAGCGTGTCAGCTGTAACTACTTGTATCATATTCAGGAACAGAGGTAGATTGATGACCTCTCTGTTTAGAAATGTGCTGTGCTCATCCATTTTGGCAGGAGACTCATACTCTGAGGGTTTTTTTTTTTTTTTTTTTTTTAATCTGTGACAGTTTTTGATATAGTGATATACAGGCAGATGTATTGGTTTATCTACTGTTGTCTGTTCCTATATCAACTGAAACTTGGATTTAGTGTTATGGTTGTGAGCCATGTTGACATTCACATTTACATCTGAGCAACATTTCAGAGCTTGTTTTTCCGCCCTTCAAATATTATGAGGATTTGTTTTGAGAATGTCAAAATGTCCTTTGTTTCAAAATTCCTTGTATGCAATTACACAGGACACATACATTTTGCACTCATTTTTTGAATGCTCTTGAGTATAAAGACAGTGAATTTGTTGCAGAAATGTTGGTTTGAGACAAATTTACCTGTGCGCTCATATAAAGGGATGAGTTGTTATGATAGTGGAGTTTTTAGCTTGTAATGCCTCATTATGTTACAGCTGATTGTATATTTATCAGCATGATATTTTTGCATCAATAAGAGACCAGCAAAATACATGCATTAGAATGGATTATGGAGCAATATCTTTTGTAAATACACTACATGCGTTGCTAAGTCGTAGCTAAATAGTGGAAGACATTCCTGTTAACGTCAGCATGACTGTGCACACTAGCTTGAGATGTCTTAAGAGAGAGTGACTTCACAAGGCAATTGTTCATGTTTTAATGAATGCCACTAAGTGCCCGGTTTATCTTTTTGATTTTGATTTGTTTCTGTTTGTCTTTATTCAGCTGCACCACATAAAGAATTTGTTTTTGGCATGAATTTCACAATGTCACAATCAACATGGATGGCTTTGATTTCCTTTCAGAGCTCAAGGTGCCTTTAATGATGTGTGCCATGTATTCAGACACAGATTGTCCAGATGAATTGGACGTACAGCATGCTCATGTGCAGTGAATTGTAAACTGATGTACAAATAAACTGCAAAGATGCATTTAAAAGTTAAGGGGCGCTCTAACCCTATTGTGTTTGTACTGATTATCTTGTTTTTTCTCGGCTCCAAACTCGGCAGGATGGTCCCAATTGTGCGCCTCCACTCAGTCGCAAAGAAAGACACGTCTGTGTGGCACTAGGTGGCGCTATAATTAGGCAATTTGCTCTTTGGTTCTGAACCCTGGAATCCTACGGGCTGTTTTGAATTTACTGTAAACCTATATTTTCGATCTCCTCCTAGGCCATTGGTCTGATCTTCACCAAGTTTTGGACACAGCAGCTAGGGGCAGTCGTGGCAAAAAGTTATCAAAAGAATTTTGATATGTTGAAGCGTTATGAAATAAACAAATTAATTTGTCTGGTGATGTATGTAATGTCTAAACTTGATGAAATTTGATGCACAGATGCCAAGTCGTATCGAAGTTGCATCTATAGGGGGCGCTACAACTGAAAATACTTATTATAACGCCATAACCGTGTCTTCTGTGATGTTGAAAATGGGTATGCATCTTCTTTAAAAACATAACTTGGTTACATAAAAACATGACCCCCCCCCCCCAGCAGCCAATCAAATTTCAGGGTCTAATAACGTCAAATCAAAATGACCTATGAAAGTTAATATATTCACACATCTTGTGAAAATGAATATGTGTAACGTAAAAATCGTCACAATGTGGCGAAATAATAAGCAAATTGATGTTTTCGCTAAGAACTCCACAACCGTGTGTGATAGAGTAAAAATTGTGTGTCTTTTTCTGAATCCTTGTTTTAAGTGTAGGCTATCATATGTTTATCTATAAAATACACCACATTATGATCACGTCTTACGACACTAAACATTTTTACATTTTTTTGTGTGTGAATTTAACAGTAAGATTTCTTTTGAAAGTTCGGGTATGTTTACATGACAGTGTAAGTTACTAAAAACTGAAAAGTTTTTCCTTAAGTGTTTTTCACACACAAAATAATACTCACACGGATCCACGAAAACGATTAGATTAAAGACACTGTATTATGCTTACCAGGCCAGTAGTTGGCGATGTCACTCTGTAAAGAAAAACTACTCGATTTTTAGCTATTACTGTATTACATTTTTTTATATTACGACTGAATAAGTAATATGCATGCGCGTGACGTCACAGTTTACACGTATTTTTTTTTTTTAACTTGCACTTTGAATTAGGCTCCCAAAAGTAACACCATTGTCATTGTTGAAAATGGTTTCGTTTAAATGGCCCCTTAGTTGCCGCTTTTGTGATGCTCTAACCTGTTTTATCAAACCCTAACTATCAACATATTCAAGATGGACTTTGCTGTAAAAACCCTATCATAAGATGCATTTTCATTTATTGGCTAAGCATCCACATGGTGTTTGGACCCCGATGATTGCTGGTTATATTTGTGCTTTGTGTTTGAAAAACAAAAGAGGCCAAAACATAAAAATCCAATTTGTATCTGAGACCATTTATCTCAAACTTATGTTTATCAGCAATATCCAATGCTTCAGTGGTTTCTCTCGAGTTTTAAGTAGCCTACAGTCTTTGGCTATATGAAAAAGTTCCAGTCACTGCCAAAAGAGGGCGTAATAAACTAGGCTATATTATGCAGCTAAATATCTCTTGTAAAGCTTGTAAAACGAAAATGATTTAACATCAAATAACATTTAAGAGGAATATTAGCCTGTTTCTTTGAGACATTATTTGTAGACCTACATGTGCTGTACATCTCAAGTCTTTGCCTCAGTGACCTCATGAATTTGACGCTTGCTTCTATATGCCTACTGAGTTATAGGCCTACTGAGGGTTCAAGGCAAGCCCCATCTATGGTGGGTTTAATGGTGGACTGGTGGAAGCATATTGGGCCCATAATAACCCTTTGAAAATGTCTTCTGGGATAACGAAAACGTTGCGTAGCTAAACATCAGCAAGACAAAGGTAAAGTTGTCAAACAGTAGGGTGGATGTGAAGCTTAAACAGCGTTTAATTATTCATTCTTACACAAGTTCTAAAGGCCAAACATTCTAGTCGGAAATGACTGACACGTGATAAAGTAATGTGATGGTCACAATCAAGTAAATTTCACAAACGTCCTCCTACTTTTACAACGAGTTTTAGACAATACCGTAACAAGTACATTTCAACCTATGAGGACATATGTCGTTTTTATTAGGCTACATTTGATTAAGCATATTTTTTATTTCCTCGGGCACTCTAGTGTTTTGTGATAAAGGACATTGCCTCATCAGATACAGAAGTTATGGGTAGTAGCCTATAAGATATTTGTAATGCATCTGAGGCCTGTCATATTTTTTATCTGGTGGCTACAACAACAATCAAATCCACCCACAAATATTTAATGTACAGTGAAATATGGATGTGTCCAAGGCTGTATATTTTATCATGCATTATCATATATTACGCATTCAAGGCCATCTGGCAAGTATTTGGATGAAGTCGGAAATCTTGTGGAAAATCCAACTTGGTGTTGCGGATTAGGACTAATTATATTACTTTCTGAAATTCCATTATATGTGAGTTATTGATGCAAATTGCTTGAAGGACAATTTTGAACAGACACTCCAGAACAGCATAAGATTAAGCCTACCATGTGTATAAAGTGATCCAGATATTATTATAAAACACACCAAATCAGTCCAATAAATTTATGTAGTGAAATATCCAGTGGTAAACGTGCTCGTTTTTTAACAAGCATTAATTAACCACCGGTTATCTTTTGAGTTTGGTTTAATGGAAATCAGTGTCAATGTTTTATTAGTGTTATGATATGTCAATGTCATCATCCATGGCAAAGACTGACAAGATTTTGAATATTTATGAAATAATAATAGTTGTTATAAATTTGATATAAAATCATTAATTTTTTTATAATATATTTTATAAATATAATAATTATTACTTATATACACACACACACACACACACATTTTGTTTAGAAAATAATATAAAGAGATATATGCATTAGTCTAATATATTTTATAAGTATTTAAGTTATTATTACAAATATATTATACATGTTATATAATATATTTAAATAAATTACTTTCAATATACATTTATATATTCATTACATTATTATGATTATATATAGGCTATATATTAGAATATGTGTAAATATATTAATTTAAATATATATATTTATATTTTATTTCTAAGTTAATAAAGAAATATAGACCCAGCATATGCAACAATATGGATGTTTTCTTGAGTAAATGTGCTTAATATATGTTTTGAGCAGTGTAATTCATTTCAAAAAGTAGCTTTTATTTATTATGTATTTTAACATAAGTCACTTTGTATTGATTATTTCCTAAATCACTGGTAACATTTTCCAAAGAAAAACTGATTGACATAGAATCACTATGTTGCATTGTACACTGGACAAGGACTGAGTGCTTCTTTAGACACAAGCCAAGCATCAAACTGTGAAGGTCACATTTTGTTTGTGTTTGCGATGGGGGTTGGGTCTCTTCCTCTGGTCTTTTATTCCAGTATACTTCAGTGTTTAAGCGATGAGTCACCAGAGTGTTTTGTACCTCGTACTGCAGGCACAGTGACATTGTTTCCCATCCTTCATGACGTGCCAGCTTAAAAAATATATGCTGATTTTTACGGTCCCATCTCCACCACTGAT
Organism: Chrosomus eos; assembly: GCA_036326025.1. Lineage (NCBI taxonomy): Eukaryota > Metazoa > Chordata > Actinopteri > Cypriniformes > Leuciscidae > Chrosomus > Chrosomus eos. The sequence goes on from CM070834.1 coordinate 20,378,414, forward strand.
GTGTTTCACATCCAGTGTTGCCTCTGGCAGCGTTCTGCTCAAAAAGTTAGAAAAGATGTTTTAAATAGAACTTGCCATTCCAGGTATTTTTTGAATGTTTGTTTGTTTGTCTGCAGTGGTAGACATTATTGCCTTCAAGAAGCACTCTGGGAAAGTGGCGGCACATTGCTTTCGCTCGAGGCAGAACGGGAAATATTTTATATTCACGACACTCATATCTTATCTTTCAGAATGAACACATTCATGTTTTTGAGAACACTTTTATTTGATTCATTAACCATTTAAATTGGGAAAGCTGGTGTTTTTTTATTTTAAAAATGTGCACTTTCTTCACATCAAGCTTGTACTCGACAGAGCCAAATGAATGGATGGCTTTACCCACAGCTCATTTAAACTAACTGTTATTTGCTCATCAGTGAGTCCCCTCTTTTTGGTGCCTTGAACAAGACATAATGGGCTCTGTGTGTAAAGCGAGACCTTCATCTTCAGGCACGTCACACATGACGACATCTCCTCTGTTTTTGTTACTAAGCTATCAGTCAACTCAGACCAAAAATCATTAAATTGATGAGGCCGTAAAATGCACACATTTTCAAACCAAAGAGATTGTTTTGCTCCCCGTCCCAAATGTATTACCGCAAATAATAAGCACAACATTTGAGTTAATATTTGAATTTTAGAACTTTTTTATATCTCGCTATTCTTTAGCGACAGTTGTTAATATGAAAGCTCTGTACTCACATTTCTCTTAATGGGGCATTTAGAAGCAGGATTGCTGATTTAGCCCACTTATGCATGTAAACAAGACATTATCTTAGAGTATTCATCTGTGCACTGTCACTATTTTTCCTCTAGAGAGAAACATGATCATTATTTGCTAATAGTTTCATTTACTCCGTGAGACATCTCTGTGTTCAAAAATTAAGGTAGGCGATCACTCCAATGTATGAAAATTTGTATGTTAATGAAAAAGAAATGCAGTGTGAAAGACATTAGTACAATGGCATGCTCAAAACTGCCATCGTCCAGATTTGATAAAATTGGAGTTTTCCTGCAAGGCAACCCAGCCGAAGGTCATATCTCACTTTTGCCTTCTTATTTTTTTTCTAAAAGTCTCCAGGAAAGCTGGCAATTATCATCCTTGCAGATTATGTTTTTTTGTTGTTGTTTTTTCATCATGTAAGCAATTGGATTTTTAAAGCTGCATAACTCCAGTGGTTGAAGCCAACACGCTCTCATGGCATTTTGTAACTTTTTTATTTTTTGACAAATTGTTGCTTAATTATCAATTCCTATAGGCCTAAATGTATGTGTGTTTTCATACAATCTGCTGACTCCCCGCTGACGATTAGGTTTAATGGTGGGGTTAGGGGTTGACCTTCTTGGTTACTTTAAAATATATATATATGTTTTTGAATGAATCAAACTGTACAGATTCAAACAAAATGACCACCTTGTTTTTAAAATTTATAAAATTACAACGGTTAGTCAATGCTGACGCTACTAAGAAAAGTCTATAAAAAAAATAGGGTCCTGTAAGGGATTTTCTGTAATAAAGTCATAATTGTGAAATGTAAAGCCCCAATTACAAAACAATTATGACTTTATTGCATGCAATTTTTTTAAAGTCAAAATTGGTAGATGTAAACTTGCAATTGTGAGAAAACAAATTGTGAGCTAAAAAATCAGAATTGTGAGTCTTCTTTTTTTAACCTTTTTTTTAAATTCCTTGATGGAAACCATTTATAATTATGAAATGTAAAGTCAAAACGGTTAAAAACGTAATATATTAGAAATCATAATTGACTATTTCATAAATATGAATTTTTAATGCCATAATTATGAATTTATATAAAAAGAATCACGTGGCTTTGAATGACATTAGGGTGAGTAAATGTTCATTACTTTACGTCAGGGTGAAAGAAACTCTTATGGACAGATGTGATACTGGGCATCAGGGAAATAACGTAAGCACACACTAAGCATCATACAACTCTGAACATCACCCCTTTCAGAGCATGATAAAATTACCCAATGTCATCTCAAGGTTGTGAGAATAGAGCCAGTGGATGTGCTTTTGCAGAGCTGAAAGGACAGTATTACCCTACTGTTGTGAGCTGATAAGTCCTGCTGAACTTCCAGAGGCCTCTGGCTGCTTGCTGGAAGCTCTATCAGCATGCTGCAGTGAGTTTGTCTCCAGCCAATCAAATTAAACAATGATATTTCTCTACTGCCATGCGTATTACACAGTATGGTGACTTGCTTAAGTTTGTTTTAACAACAGCCATATTATTTGGTGACACATGTATTTTGGCCACATGTCACTGGGCCAAGCACAGGAAATGATCTCACAATACTGAGGAAGCATTTGCTTTGGATAATAAATACTTGACAATGCTGAGATGTTCCCGTAAGCCGCTATAAACAAGAGGCACTTTGGCAGCAACTTATCTGTCATTGTAATGCAAATCAAGATCTCTCTCAAAAGGGCTGACTTGGAAAATCACTGAATAAGCCTCAGAGTAACAGAATTCATCCAAAAATCAATCTCAAAGCTGATTCTTGATTCAGTCGTACATTAATTTTTGGCACATTTCGAAATGTTAAGACTGATATTTCTTTGCATTTTTGGTAGAAATGTAATTTTTGCAATCATATGCATTTTAACTGCTCTGAAATAATGCATTAGTAGAGTTATAATTGTAGGCTATTATAAATAAGACTGTTCCAATTATGGAATCGTGCAATTACAACCCAATGCATTATTATAAATAATATAAGTAGCATTTCAGGCTGATTTAGACTGGCTGGCACTTGACCCAACAAGCTCACTCTGGGTTCTAACAATTTAGGCATGAATAATGTATGCCTTTTATCTTAGCCTGATAGGTACATATAAATGATTCATGGATCTTTAATATATTAGAGTTAATAAGTTCATACATTTGCAGTTTTAAAAAAAGTCTTTGGAGATATGAGTAGAATTTGAATGGCTTTTAATTGAATGCAATTGTCAAAAAATGATTTGTGACATATATTTATTGCCACTATTTAGCCTAATATTGCATTCAATTATTTTTTATAACAAGTTCTTTTTACAGTGGTCCTTGCCAATTTGAACTTATATTACGAGCAGTAATAATTTTCTTGGAAGACTGAGATTGAAAAAGGCCAGTGAAGTCTAGGTCACTCTGGCCAGACAAGTTCAAATAAGGTCTTCTTAAAAAACAATATCCCTTTGCATTTAAGATTTTATTATTGAATTATTCATGCTTTTTCATCTTTTATTTCATCTGACAGCTGCATGACTACAGTCTAAAATGAGTCACGAATACTGCTTTAGAAACACACTTGCTCAGCATGACATCCATTCAAACTTTGTTGCACCGTCATAGAACAATACAAAATTACAATGGCATGTCCTTGAAAAGAAGTCAGCATGTTTTCTGGCACATGCCACTAGCTAATTCAATAATATTTTTGTCTGTTTCCTTGCAGTATTCCTTTTTCTGCAGATTTTTTTCTATGTTTTTACGGTACATTTCATGATTGGTTATGGAACATTTGATGCTTTGTCAGTTTTGCAGTCTATAGCCCTATTCAGACTGGATTAACTTTACAAGGGTAGATGGAGTAATGTAATTTTTACCACAGGACTAATATTAATAGCCAATTCGCACAGGATAAGATATCTCAGTAAAACTAGTGTAAGTGGGAGGGATTTGCGCATCGCCGTCAACCTCCTGTCTTCATTTGCTTATTACGTTGCTTCCTGATATCACATGCGCAAACACATCATTTATATTTATAAAACCATTATGTCCGGTCGAACGGTGTATTAATTAACTTCAGATTGGATTGTGTTGGTAATAGGCACTTAATGCTAAAAGATGGTTTGTGCCTCTAACATGCTTTCGATCTTCTTTCTGATCTGAATGGTATGTGGAAAACACTTTAGTTTTGCAACAGACTTGTCCCAGCATCTAGAACGCAACTGAATGCTTTTTCAAGTGTCTCCATACTTGAAGAGACTAGCCTTCATGAGGCACACACAAGGTCTCTCGCTCTCTCCCTCTCTGCCGTGCTCTCCCACCTTCACTTTCTCCTCACAGTCATAACGTAGATCCACAGCTAGATCAACGAGTATAGAAGCACTATATGATTACAATGACCTCCGATTGAAGTGTCACAAAATTCTGAAATGATCGTACATTATGGGATTTTTTCAAATACGATAATTATCGGACGTCTGGCAAAACTGCTGGCAGATATTGATCTTATAATATTGTTAAAACAAGGGACATGTGGTCCTTTTTTAACTAACTTGCTGCTGTCAACTGTGTTTCTCACTTGTTAGATGTACAGTAGGCCTATATCAAAGCAAACTACTGTTGGTCACATTTTCTTGTTCCAGAGGGCCAAAAGTAAAGTTTACATTTGTAAAATGTTCAAGTAATTGCACAGAATTTCCATAATTGAGCCTGGTTAAGTTTCACTTAGCACTTGGTTTCACACCTTGGAACGTTAGATTTAGGGCCAGGAAGTCCCTCCCTGCTCCTGAGAGATAGCCTCTGTCAGCAAGAGGACATCCATCATGCACAGGCCTTCTGTCACTACAGATTCACCCATGAACCTCTAGTGTCCATCAGACTGGGCAGTGCTATGGCTTCCTTATTCTCCAGGGTTTTTCCTGCATAGACAATTATGAGGCGGCCGCCTCCGTCAAATTTCGTGCCGCCTCCGCCTCTCGACAAAACTCGGACAGACAGTCACGTGCTCATATACACTTTATCCACCGTGACAGTTCTGTCGCGATTCCCGCTTGTGTCCATTCTCTAACCGTGTAGTTTGCCGATAGTGCTGCACGGAACATAATCCGCGGGTCGAGCGGGCCGAGTAATAAAAACATTCCATTCAATCGAGGGTGGATGACAGCTAAATGAGTGTAGAAGACTAAAAACTAAAAGACACGGAACTCCCATCATGGTACCTACGGACGGTAACAAAGTTGCGCAGTTGAGTCTCGCGCAGTTATTTATAACATAGGCTACACACGACCAGAGTGCTGTTTTCCTGAATGCCATCACGATTGAAACCGAGATATTAATTTCATAAGTTTAATAAACAAATAGTTAAAATTAAGTTACTTACATTTTTAGACTGTTTTTGTTCTGTTTTAGCAGCGAAAATAGTTCCAAACAACAGAACCATATCGCGTCTCACAGCAACACTCATCCATCCATGATTCATTACTGAATCATTCAGCGTTTTGAACTAATCGCTTGAGTCAAAGATTCAATTACCCATTATTAAACCGCCTCATTCTGAATCAATCAGCCGTTTGAACGAATCGTTTACATTAATGACTCAATGACTCGCTCAGTAAGACGGCCGCCTGCCCCCTCCTACTGGCGGTTTAGTTTCAAAGTATCATTCTTTTCAACATTCCTTGTATATTCAAAAAATATTCAAAATAATCTCATTTAATACAGTTACAATTTTTCAATGTAAATTATTTAATTTGATTGGTAACAGCCTAGTGTCTTATTATTTTAATTGAATGTATTGATAAAATGTAAGAATTTTAAATGAAATTTAGAGCATACATTAAAAAAAATTAGGGGGAAAATGCCCTTTATAAACGTACAAAAAATTATTCCGATAAGAGTGTTTTCAAAAATGAAACATTGACAATAAGTTTAAAGGGAGTAAAGCCTCTGTTTAGGCTATAAAGAAAATGTAATTTTGCCAAAAGAAGAACTTTTAATTTAAATAAATGTTAATTGTGTGATATGTTACCATATTATCATGCTTAATTGAATAATTGTAATGTGATGATCAGATGCAGATATCTAAATCAAAGAATATGGGTGGTTGGCGGGTGGATTATTATTTATTTTTAACAACAGATTCGAGTGACTCAAAGTGCACCAGATTAATGAATTTATCTTTAAAATGTACAAAATTTTCTCACGGGGGTGCATGCCCCCGGACCCCCCTAGTGTTACAATTTACCACCTCCGCCTCATTTTGAGCCAGGAAAAACCCTGTTCTCTTTATGCTGGGAGAGATACCAGAGCTACCAGATACATTGGTATCTTGGTATAGGAGCAGGGGTCTGACAGTGATGAATGTATCTTGCAAGAGTAAGGGGATGTAGGGGTTTTGAGGGTATTTGAATTGTCAGAGGATGGAGATTCTCCACCACAGAAATAAAGCCACCTAAAAGTGTTCATACAAAACCTGCTCAAAACAACAGCGATGTGTGTTTGTTAAAGTGAATTAAAATTCTGTCATCACTTACTCACCCTCATGTTGTTCCAAACCTGTATGACTAGAAGGGTGTGTTCACACACAGACCTTATAAAGTGTGGAAAGCTTAAAAAAGTAGACAAAACAGTGCCACAACGAAGATCTGCTGCAAGCTGGTGTTTCAGACACCTGTACAAAAAATGTAACTGGCAACATAGCTCATATGGCGAGAAGAAGTATGCTTGAGCATTCTGTCCTTTTTAGGGTCGCATATTGTAACATCATGTGTTTGGATTGTTCATCATTCATATTTCAGTCGAACCACACCAGAGTTTGTATTGAAGGGGACAGCGACCTCCTGAAAAAGTGTGTCTCAGTCCTCTTGTTTGGTTCAGACAGCAGCGTTTACACTTATTCAAAAGAACCGCACTACAAACTTAAAAGTATCATAAAATTAACCTATATGACTCTATATTACAAGTCTAAAATTTAAAATGTACATCAAGCAAAAGTATTGTATGGCTGTATGGCAAATTTAGAATACAGTGCAGAAGTTATACTTGAAGAAGTGGGAAGTGCATTCTTTAACAGTTCTCCTTTGTGTTTCACTGAAGTAATACAATTATATGGATTTGGAAGCACACTTTTATTTGGCCTTTGTGTCTGCCTCAGAGAAAATAGGATTGAATTAAGTGTGTGAATGTCATTGTGGTGCTTTGGTGAGGATTGTGACAGGAGTAATGTAGCCTACTGTCGTAAGTGGTAGGTCAAGTGAAAAGTGTCTGGGTTTGTACTTGCTTCACTTCCAAGCATATCCAAATAAGTGCTCAGTCTCCTTAAATTACATGTGTCTTTGGACAACTGTGAGTCCTTGAATCTAATTTTTCGAGCAGCATTCCAATAGTGTTGACAGACATGGTGCATTTCAATCAGCTCTCTAGGTTGTGAATCAGTATATAATGTAACAGAAGTGCTGAATAGTCTAGAGGGCGAAATCGGAGCATCAAAAAGGAAGGTTTTCTCCCTATCTTTGATGTCTGAGAGGTTCAGCCACAGATGATTGTCTGTAACCGCCATTGCTGTCTGTTTAGTGGCATGGAGGGCCAGATCTGTGGTGAACCACAGAATTCAGCGACCTCTTCAGCAAACAATCCCTGCCCCTAATTCAAATCTCTTAGCAGGTCAGCCTGATATGCCCGATCCTTCTTGATGCAAGTCACCACCAGCCTGACCCACTGCTGCATATGCCTTGCCAATCATCCATGAGGTGGACTGTAACGTCTTAGACGGCAAGACCGGAGCCTTCAAAGAGAATGCCTCACTGTGCGAGCTAGTCAGTGTCTCTTCTACAGGGGGCATATTCACATATCCTGGCTCTCACAAACCCTCCGTATTTGCATAATTCAAGGCTTCTTCCACGACCTATCCACCTCAGTGTGAAGATTCAGAAGAAATGGAAGGCTCATGGGGTAGGGACGATCATGGCCCGCCAGAAATCGCTCGTCGAGTCTACTGCGAGCGACTTCCTGTTTCTTACAAGACCAGGTTAAGTTAAGCCTGGCCGTGGCACGGACCATTACATCCAATAAATCCCCATAAGTGGGTTGAGGAAAGAGGAAAAGGGATTCATTTCAACTTCTTCTCTCTCTTTGCCCTCTCCAACTACGTCAAGCTCCTCAGAGACGCCAGCAACATGCTCTTCGCTGGATCAATGCAACGATCTAACACAGGGTGTCCTCAAAGCTGATGACGTGTAACACAGGCGTCCTCGTATATTTTATATTGTGACATTATGGACTGCTGTATTCAGTATTCACTGCTGTGTGTTGCTCAGATACGTGCAACGGCTTCATTTGAAATTATCTTCGTTTGATGAACAATAGACAAATAAACCGATAATATTGACTCTAAAATGTAAGTTACTCAGTATTACCATTATTTAACTGAAAGCAATATGACACAATCAGCTATTCTGAATATTCTGAACACAATGCAAAACTAAAAGTAAACAAACAATAAACTTATTCTTCATTTACTGTTATCCTAATTTACTTGGGATGGGAACAACTTACCAAATGGGTTTTCTCCATCTGCTGGTGATCACTTAATGAACACTAGCCTAGCTGATCTCTTGTGTGGGGCTTTAGAGATGCTCATAATGGCCCCTCATTAGTGTCTCTATTAGTGGTGCAACGGATCGTCATTGATCCGTGATCCGTTCGGATCAATATCTTCGGTTCGGCACACACGTGATCCGCGGATTGATTCATGAAAAAAAAAAATGTGCGCATATTCAGTCCACCACACACAGCGTGTTCATGGCGAGCAGAGGAACGGAGGAGCTTGAACGCCCCGCGTCATTTAAATCCCCTGTATAGGAGCATTTTGGCTTCCTGATGCCCGCAAATTAGTTCAAATCTCCCGGGATCTAGCGAGCGAGCGTGCATGAGCGCGCATGCGAGACAGAACATATGTGCTCCAAACCGTGTAGCGCGCGCACAGGAGAGAGCGAGAGACCTTGCGTGTGTGCGCATGTAAGACAGAGAGCATCCTCTTGATTGGCCAGTTTCGGTAAGTCAACCCGCCTAATATCTCTAAAAAGAAGATATTATTATTGTGAGTGTGCATCGCAAGAATTCCAGTCAACTCGCTCCGTGTCCAATAAAAAACAATTCACATGCACCGTTTTCTTCATGTAAATTCTTCCTTTTAATCCAAACTCGTTAGTAAATCAAACAAAGAAAAGAAAAGAAACAAAATATAATCTTAAATCCTAAATATCACGGATGCGGTAAAGAAAACTGTGCGATTCCACTCTATTTCCTATAAAGGACGCACAACCAATCCCCTCACTTACAGTCGAAATTCTTAAAGGGCCAGTGCACAATTTTTACATAACATATTTCAAAATAAATATAGAGCATATTTATCTAATTAGTACACACAAAGAAAGAAAGTTACAATCAAAACACAAATATTCAAATACTGAAATGCAACACATTATGCAATAATTGTCACTGAACAAAAGCAAAATAAGGCTCCTACAATTATGCCTTGTGCACTTTAAGTTGATTTTATATATTTTAATTTAATCATTTAAAAGTGTTAATTAACAAAAAGACAAAACCTATGTTTATTTGTCTTTTTTTTTTTTTTTTTTTTTTTTTTTGCTGATCCGAAAAATGATCCGATCCGTGACTCTGATCCGAGAAACAATCCGAACCGTGAGTTTTTTGATCCGTTGCACCCCTAGTCTCTATACCTTCAGATTCCGGCTGAAGTCTTATTTTTGATTATTTTCCATTTCAAGCCAAGGAATTTAGTTTAATGCATGTTCAACAGAGTAATTAGCCAACCAGAAACATTGACTTTAGTTTGAAATAATAAAATTATATTTGGTCACTACTATTGTGATTATGAAATATGCTACAAATTAAGAATATATTATGCAAAATATGATGGGAGATTGAGCCCTCAGTTAAAACTTTCTCTCTTATGTAAAATGCATAGCAGATTACTCACCTGGAGGAATAGATTCCATATTTGGCATAAATAAGAGACCCATGAAAGGCATGCATAATCTGCAGTCAGGTTGGCTTTATGAATGATTTATGATGTAAAGGACATCAGTTCAGGCAAAGTTTAGATCCAATGACTCAATAAAAATTAAGTTTCTTTTAATGTGAAACAAATGTATAACATTCACTCAAAATTGCAAAGCGTTCAACAAAATTGGTGCTCAAGCCCAGAAGTGACTAAAAGTAGAATTTAAATACCCAAATTCACAGCATTGGGATGTTTGCCCTGTTATAATTAATGAAACCTTAATCTTGTCCATATCCATATTGTATATGAATGTTTTTTTCTCTCTCTATCTATCTAATGTACTCCAGTAAATTCCAGTGCCTCAAATAGGTTTTTATTTGTTGTTTCTGCCTTGAGAAATATAAAACGTTTCACTAAAAGACTTGTGAGACATTCATATACTTGTAGTGATGAATGTTGTGTGCCCTTTCAATTTCCTTCTCTAAGCTTGTTTCATGTCACAACCTTGATGAAGAGCCGGTTTATTGAATTAAATATCGATCTTAATTTCCAGGTCATGGCCCTGTCACTGGTGGACCGTTGACCTCAGGTCTCAGATGACCAATTAACTTGAAGGTTTGTCAGATTTCTTGCTGTTATGAATCCCTAAGCGATCAAATGACAAACCAAAATGTCACAATTCTAGAGGTTCCAAAGACGAAGATGATGCAAAGACTTCCAACACAAAGGTTTTTAATAAAATAATAAATATGTTAATCCAAGACGAAGTAACAGTATGCACAATACACAAACAACAACCGACACTGAACTGAGTAAACAAGGAACTTAAAGGCCCACTGAAGTGCCTTGGAATGCATAGCTTTGTAGGATGCATGTATAATTTCCACTGAAACAGGAAGCTAAGGCGGGACATATTGAATGGCCCCTCCCCCTTTTCAAATAGCCAGCCAATAGCGTTTAGTTTAACTCAAAGACTGCAAGTCGTACATGTCAGCATCATGGAAGCGAATCCGAGCGCTGATGATACGTTGGATTCAATGGTAGAGGAGTGAATAAATTCTAGCCATTTAATTCTTAACCAACGTACAGTTCGAAAACAAAATAAAACTCGAGCGGTTGAGCAACCGAACAAACGTTTCCAACACATATTGCTCCTTGACGTGACAATGGTCCCTTTGGCCAGGTGGTATTTAAAGAATTAGTCGTGGGACGCTTTAGATTCTAGAGAGCATTTGATTGGACAGAAGATGTGATGAGAAGCTGAAGTCCGCTGTGATGTAATAAAATCTGTGATCCATTTCAGCGGAAGTGAGAGACTGTAAGTTTTGAATGCTTATATCTCCGAAATGCGAATTTTGTCATTGTTTTGGAACACACCAGCTTATTCATTACCTTAAGGCTAACATATTCATACTAAAAGCTAAAAAAAACTCAATTTTGATTTCATGGGGCCTTTAAGTATTCACTGATAATGAACTACAGTAAAAGACTTAACATGTGTGATGATCAGATGAATTGCCATATAGTAACTAAACAGAGCAGGAAACTAACAAAGACAGAAGGATATGAAACAAAGTTTGACAGTTTCTGACAATATATAATTCAAGTTTACAAACCCAGTATATTTAAAAACAAACTATATTTGTTTGCAATATTCTATACTGTGAATATATTACATGGCTCTCAAGAACAGTTTTAAACTTTTTTGATTTCAAGGACCCCACAATATGATGATCCCTGTGTGAAGGTTCTTGTTTCTAAAAATGTAATAAAGATATATTATAAATATAAAGGAAGCTATTTATTTTCATGTATACAAATATAATTGTTTAAAGTAAAATATATAACAAAGTTAAAAACAAAATAGATACATATTTAAAAAACTTTGGAAAAATGTTTGAATATTATTTGCCAAAAAAATTGATCTTTAATATTCAATAATGATTGTATGTTTGTTATCCTTTACATAATATATATTTAATTCTGTGTGGACTTTCTATACATGTCCACACAGTTTTAAAATAACAATGAAATGGCAAAGCTTTGAGAAGTATAAGTGTATTGTTTGTTATTCTAATCAATATTATTTTTTAAAAACAATATCACTAAGAAATGTGTTATATTTATTTTAAAATTATACAATATATTAATTTATTTTTAGATGTATTATTTGTATTATTAATCAAACATATTAATATATTAAAAGTTTCATGTATACAATTTTAGCTTTTGAGTGACAAACATTGTCAACATAAAGGTAAAAATGCATGAATATATCACCATTTTATGCATATTGTGATCCTAAACCATTCACAGTTTAAAGAGATGGAAGAGTGTAAATCATACAGACTGACATGTACTTAGATCAATTTTCTACATTCTTAAAAATTGTATCTCGCTATAGTAATATATATTTGGAATATCCTGATTAACAAAGTTTTAGCAACATTTAGCAGATTTCTTGAAGTGCAAGTGCATGACGTGAACACGAGCAATAATGTCACACTTTATGCATACACTGTCTTGCATCCATTACTCAATGCTTGCATGGCACCATGCGTTCTTTACGGGAGCGAAGGCAGATGAGGATGGACAATTAAAAAAATGAGAAGCACCCTCTTGATAATGGTGACATTGATTATACATTGAGAGTTGTAGTTGACAGCATAATCACCTGATCAGGGACTTGTGTTTTATCTCCTGCTCTGATTACTGCTTTATCAGGTAATCATTCATTCCTGAATCAGTATTAATTGTGAGAAATGTAACTGGTCTTCATTCTACATCTTGTGTTTAGAAAGCGACACACATGGCTATTTTCTGATATTTAAAGAGATTAAGGTCTACATAAGTTGAATCTGCTGGTTTAAAGAAATTGTCATTGAAAAAACCTAAGCTTCTTTATTCTATAAGGTACTTGAAATTTCTTTGTTTTTCCTCCTTCGTTTTCTTGAGCAGGGATAGTTTATAGTGTTCCCATCCCATACTTAAGTCCTGGCTTTTAAAGATCATGAAAGTGGCTCTGCTTTTATGGTATTCATCGTCATGGTTAGGTTATGTTCCAGGTAAGAGATCTCAAACCGAAATTTGACCAATTAGCTGTTAGCAAAGAGATCTCTGATGAAATAAAGTTACTCCCCCTGTTTCTACTCCAAATTAAAGGTCACTACATAGCAAATAATTTTAAAGAGAAATTGGTCTGGCTTTTGTTCCACAGCATGTGATTGGCTGTTTGCTGCTGATGTCACAAACAAACTCAGGATCAAAACCTGAGTTGATAGAGAAAGTTGATGTCATGGTACAAACAAAGCATGATTTGATTGGTTTGGTTTTATCAACTAGAAACTAATCCTGCAACCCTGAGTTTGTTCAATTACCATCTTGCATTACATTTAGTTGGATTTTCAGTTTCAACAAAAGTGATTTAGAATTGTAATGATTATGTTTATTCAACAGCAGTGATGTAGATTAAGCATCAAAATCAACATTGATTCAACAATATTACCAATGATTCTTTTTTTGTTAATTTCATTACTGTTTTAACAGCAGTGATGTAGAATCAATATCATAGGATCTGTTTACATCTGGTATTAAGATGCATTTTTGTCACAAGTAGACGGGGAGACACATTCCTGTTTACACATCCGTCTCTTTTGTCCACTTTCGACCATCTATGTCCTGTTTTTTTTCTAGGGGAGGGCATGGGTGGGTAAATGTATGGACTTTTTCTGATATTTCGATCTAATGGACAAAATAAGTTTGCGCAATTTACATATGAACACAACCGCAGATGATGGAAAAAAATACAGAGAGCAAGCTTTTGTTTCTGCTCTGACAGCCACAGGACCACGCCGTATGCGGTGATTTTCATGTTAGAAATCAGGAACATTGTGAGAACATTGTGCTTGGTACATTTTTCGTCTTCAAATTTGAGTCTTTAACCGACAAAGTTTAAAGTCTGGCTAGTGCACTTCGCATAATGTTACGCATTAAGTCAGTAGGCGGTCCTTTGTGACAGTTTGAACGCATTTGACCACATGAGCATTTACACTGCAAAAGTAATCAGATTGAATGCGTTTTTGACTACAGTGTACGGAAGTGGTTGAAAGTGGACAAGCTTAAACCATTTTAGTCGCCGTTTACGCCTCTATTTAGCGTTGTCCACTTGTGATCGGATTGATGTAAATCCTTTTTAATACCAGGTGTACAGGGCCTTAGTCTAATGTTGATTCAATGACATTACTATTGATTTTTGTTTTGTTAATCTCACCATTGTTTCAATATTTATCGCGGGTACAAAAATGATATTGAACCAACATCACTTTGTGATTCAAAATTGTAAGTTTAATTCATCACTTTAAAATGTTAATTTCTCTCTTCCTCTCACCATCTTTACCTTGGCCTCCTTTTTTTCCCCATGCAATTCTGTCAGTCACCTCAGCTATGGGAAACCCCTTCATGTTCATTGAACCTTAAAAAGAACACAGTGCCAGACTCATTGTCTTTGTGGTTAAAATCAATCAGAGGCCAGCTTGCTTTTTCCACAAGGCTAGATTGGTTGGACGCCAAAAAATCCCCCCCCCCAAATCTCAACAGAAACATATTAACTCAAAATACAAGTGTTCTAAAAACCCACCCATGATAATTTGTGGCCCCACTCCTTCATGCATATACGCTCACCATTTTTCACTCAGTTACTTTATTTAGAGCTGAACCCCGAGGTGCCCTTTTCTACCCGTGGCCTATTTCCAGATGGACCACGTGGGCAGCTAGCAGCAGCATTGATTAAATCTGGAGACCCACAGGTCCCTCAAAACCCTGAGGTATCTCTCTGTTTCCCACTTCATATTGAGTCTCCATTCTCTTTAATTAGTGAACATAGCTGGGGGGCGTACGTGGATGCGTGTGCAGGGCAAGTGCACGTAGGAACAGAACGGGAAAGGTTTTGATGATTTGCATAGTACAAACATCAGCATTTACTTGAGTGATCCAAAATGAATGACTGAAAAAGGTGGTCAAGATTGAGAAATTTCAATCCATCATCCAAACACATCTCTATTTTTGAGTTTTTGTGTAGGTGCTGAGATATAGTAATGTCTGCTATTAACACCTGCCGCTAGGTGTTTGTTGGTGAATGAACTTGCCTTTCTTCTGTTAAAGGGTACCTATTATGGCATTTAAAATGTTCCTAATAATGTTCTGGGAGTCCCCAACAACAGTTTTACATGCATGCAATGACAAAAAACACTTTTGTTGTCTTATAATATGCATTTATTTTTACCTGATTTGCTCACCGACTCCCATTGAATCGTTTAGCGAGTCATTTTTTCCAAACCCCGCCTTTGCGTGACGCTAATCTGTGGTGATATGTTAGACACCCAGCCGACGGGGTGTCATTGGTTGTTGCGCTAGATCTTACCCAGATACAACAGTGCTATTTTCTGATTGGCTAACAACACCAGACGAACAACACCAGAGGAGACCTGGGGTGTATTCCAGAAAGCAGGTTATGTGACATACCCGGGTATGTTTAAGAGTAAGTAAGCGGATAACCTCAACTTTCGGTTCCAAAAACGGAGGTAACTTTCAGGGTATGTTAGTAGTCATAGCAACTCACTCTCTGAACATAACCTGCTCCGGAGCAGGTTATGTTGCAGAGTTAGTTTGTTTCAGAGAGGTGACAGAGCATGGCGTGCCCTGACCATTTTAATTAGCACTATATATCCCTACTTTATACAGTCACGATAATTTTTAATTATTAAATAATTTTTAAATAATTATGTGCACATTAGACTACTGACTGCCTACTGAGAATTGTTGCTTGCTAGCATATTGTCTTGTCAAACTTGGTTATCTATCATTTTTTAGCCTATGTTGTGTGATGATGTTGCTCGTTACTTATTGTTGTGTGTTGTATCTGTCTTATCATTACTTTTTTATGCTGTTATTATGTGTGGACTGTAAAAAGTCATTTTTTGTTTTTATATCTTGATTTTAGGTTGCCCTAAATAACTGGCCAGGGACAACAGATGAAAATTAGCCTGTTGAGCTAACTCTGGCACATTTACAGTTATTTTACTGTTAATTAATGAGCACTGTCCCTGTAAAATAAACATATAAATGAAAACGAAAAAAATGAAATGTTTCTAATGATATAACTCCTCATATAACATCATTACTGGTCCCCACTAACTAGTTAATATGTGGCAAAGAGGAACCCCCCCAGTGAACCCAGTAGACCAAAGAGATGGCAGGGTGGTACAAGACATGATTTGCCAAAATCACTTTAATTAAAACCAGTTAACAGTCAAGTGTTGTTCATTGTTTCTTTATTTCTTGTAACAAAAGACACTTGTATTTATTGCTTTAGATTTCATTCAACAAATTACAGATTAATGTTCACATACTGTTTCCCAACTTAAGCTGGTGCTCCAGCAATTCAATTTCAAGTCTGGCCTTTTTAGGTTAAGCCTTTTCTCCTCCATTTGAAGCTGTATAAGGTCCATCTCCATGTCACTTTTTCTGATTTGCTTTTAAGGGGGACCTTATACAGCTCTCTGGCAGGCAACTAGAAAGACTGTAATATAAACACAGACCAAATATTTAAATGAGGAAGGAGAACTGCAGAACATTTCTTCCACTGTTAAGATTCTGTGTGGAGGTAGATGGACCCTCATTTGTATTAAAATCTCCTGCCATATTCTGTAAAATGACAATGGCAATTTATTTATTCTCTTATGTAAAAAAGGGGGAATGCATTGTATATATCATACCTCTATGGGCCTCCCCACATTTTCTGTTTCTGTCACAGCAGAAGTGGTCTCTTCATCGTCATCCTACAGTGAAAATAATGAAGGATGCTTGGTCTAGCTAGCAAACAGAAACCTAAAGACGATCATCACTTACAACTGTGACTGAGTGTGGTGTTGCAGGATGATCCAATAATACAATGTGGCCATCAGCAACTGCAAGATAATTAAACCAAGATAATCATGCATATTCAATACTCAATGTATATTCTTAAACAAATACAACTAATAAAGAAGGGCATTAGGAACATCTAAGAGTACTAGTAATAAGATTACAGTATACAGCATATGCAGTCAAAGCAGCATGCACACTGCACAATGAATCAATGACTGTAAAATGCATTCAAAATGCCTTTTTAAAATGGTGACAGTGATGATGATTTTCTTTATTAAAATACTGACAAAAACAGTGAAAACATCAATAAATCAATAAGTATTAATATGGCTCAACTACATTTTACTAAGCCACCTGTCTTGGTAGCTGAGTCTGATGAACGGCCCCCTGGAATCCCATCGCCCACAGGTCGCCCTTTATTCAGGGACAGTGCCAGCTCCTCAGCTGGGTGAGGGAGGTGGAGGACCCCCACCTGTTTTACGGGCCTCGGCCTTCTTTCTATTGGCTACATAGAACACTAAATTACATTAGATACTAAATTACATGGCGTCACTAACAAGTTTAGTAAGTTTAGAAAATATTACCTTGCTGGAGAATGTTTTTGACTTTCATTTTCATTTTGACTTGGCTCACACTTCTTCTGGCTCCAGAAGGATTACACCTTATAAGAACCTAACATATAACTAGCCAATTATGTGCATTACTACTGTAATATTAAGAAATGTATGGAGGCCAACAAGTAAATAGGCTATTTGTCTATTTTTACATGCCCCAAATAATTTTTGGCTAATGACAGGGGAAAATAGCCCGTTTATAATTTTCTAAACTCACGCATTTACTCTGTCCGTTTTTTTTATTTATTATTTTTTTATTATTATTATTTGTATCCGTTTATCAGTATTGCTTTTTTTTAGTTTTAACGGGCTTGTAGTCTTCATAAGCCAGCATTAAAACCTCCAACTCAGTTTCACCGAAGTATGTCGCTCACTTTTTTTGTCCCTTGGTTTCCATGGTGACTCCTGAAATCTGCGATCCATTGAAAATGTCTTTATGTACTCGCCGTGTGCGCGCATTAACTCTGGGTTACCAATAGGAGGTTGATTAAACTAACTCCTCACAGGTGTTTTGGAACCGACATACCCAGAGTAAGCAAGTTTGGGGTTAATCAACCAAGAGTTCAAGGTTTATCTGACGGTAAGTTAACCTTGCTTTCTGGAATACACCCCAGGGTTGCCAGGTCTGCACAACAAAACCAGCCCAATTGCTCATCAAACTAACCCAATCACGGCCAAAAATATTCAAATAGCGTTCCCGGGTGTTTCCTCAATAACAATCATGTTCCAGTGGATAAAACAATCGCGTCAACCAGCGTGCACTACACAAACAACCCGCGGAAACAGTGCAGGCATACACACCTGGCAACACTGGAGGAGACGCGCTTGAATCCTGCCGGTTCCACAGTGAGTGAGTTTTGGGCACTGCGGAATATTAAATATATTACAAATAGTTTTTCAGCGTGAGAAATACAATGTGTGGCCGGAGAGCGTGACAAAAGACCGAAATGAGTGACTGTCATGCTCAATGCGTGATGCGTGACACTTGAGAGCCCTGTGACAACTCCATTAACAACGACAAACACTTCACATATTTCAATACAATTGACATTGAAGACTTAAGTTAGCTGCTAGAAGCTGCGCTGTGCCTGTGCGTACACAACACACAAAATAATTATAGAACATGATACAAACATAAAAGCAACAGCCTACTTACAGGTTGTGATTCGGAGAAGGAAGCTGATCCAAATAAACTCGGTACTGAACCTCCCTCCTTCAGTATCGGCCGGCTCGCAAATTCATACTTTATAGCATTTAGGTTTGTGAAGCAATCGTCTTCAAAATGACGCGAACACAGAACAAGTTCGGGCTATAATACTTCTGTGGTATAGTTATGAACTGTAGCCACTGTCTTCAAATGCTTCTCACTGGGCAGATGAAAAAAGTTTGCTTTTCCATCGCACTTCAAAACACAGCAGCGTCTCGTAGACATGATGTTTTCCCTGGTGTCTCCTAATGCAATGAGTGGGCGTATCTTATTCAAATAACTTGGACAAGTGACGTACGAAAGTGCATCGTTCGTCTATCGATTCATATCAACGACTCAGAGTCGACTCTTACTTTTGAGAGATAATAACTTTGTATACGGTGAACTTTCATATTTAAAACTTTGCAGGATGTTTTCGTTCACTTAGATCTATGTTACACACTACATGAAAGGTAATTTTCAAAATTCCATGATAGGTACCCTTTAAGTGTCATGCAAAAGGAAGTCTCTCCTCCATATTAAGCATGTCCTTGATTTCGCTCCTCCACTAATGCTGTAATGAATCAAATCCTGCCCTCAGCAACAGTATTAGTCTCTCTCCTCTCTCTCCTCTCTCTCTCTCTCTCTCTTCTCTCTCTCCTCTCTCTTCTCTCTCTCCTCTCTCTCTCTCTCTCTCTCTCCTCCCTCTCTCTCCTCTCCCTCTCTCTCTCTCTCTCTCTCCTCTCTCTCTCTCCTCTCTCTCTCTCTCTCTCTCTCTCTCTCCTCTCTCTCTCTCTCTCTCTCTCTCTCTCTCTCTCTCTCTCTCTCTCTCTCTCTCTCTCTCTCTCTCTCTCTCTCTCTCTCTCTCTTCCTCTCTCTCTCTCTCTCTCCCCTCTCCTCTCTCTCTCTCTCTCTCTCTCTCTCTCTCTCTCTCTCTCTCTCTCATCCTCCTCTCTCTCTCTCTCTCTCTCTCTCTCTCTCTCTCTCTCCTCTCTCTCATCTCTCTCTCTCTCTCTCTCTCTCTCTCTCTCTCTCATCCGGTTTATCTGCCCCACATCCTTCTTTTGTTTCCCTCTTGACATCTACAGATACATTATCAATCCTTCATCTGTTTTTCATTGTTAAAATTCTTTCTTATACAATAAGTGAGCCAATAGGTTTATCATCTTTCTCCATTGATATTCATTCAGATGTATTTGTATATGCTGAAAATGTCCCTGCATTTATTTATTATTTGTCTATACATTTATCTGATTTGTCGTGTTTTATTTTTTCCTTTGTAACTTGCCTTGAGTTTTAGAAAGGCACTATATAAATGCAGTTTATTATTATTATTTAAATACATTTTAATTGAAAATATGTTATTTTATATTATAAAGTAATAAGTAGTCACATGAAATTATGGATAGTTAGGTGATTGGATCAGGTTTAGGTGTTTAGGACGGGGCTATCTTTTTTTCTGACCAATGGTAGATGGAAATAGTGTTTGGCAAACAGTTGTTTTCCTCTTAAATTGTCTCTCCCTCTTTGTATCTTCCAATTCAATCTTGGCTGATTAGATGACTGCTCTCTCTTTGTCTTTTGCTCCTTTTCAAGGCCGTTTCCTCTTTCCTCTCTTAGCGCACAAGCTTTGATCCCTCTCAGTCTTCATTCATAGTTCTGAATCAAAGCCTCACTAAACATGAAAAGAATAATGGACAGATGAAAGGAAGAGGTGAAACATGTATGCTAACTATACTTTAACGAGAGATTAATTTCGCCAATACCTTCCCAAGCCTGATTTATGCAATCCATAATAGATGTTCAACCGATAAGCTACCATGATTCAAACTGATTGCCTGTGGCTTTTCTGACCTTGTAATTGGGGTGATGGTAAATTAAGGAGCCACATTTTTTTTTACTTAGCAACTCATGCTGTGTGCAAGGAACGGTCTTGAAGACAGCTACTACTAATACTTCAGTTCTCTAATGGTTTGTCCGTGAAATATAACTAATGGTATTTAACTAGTGTTAAATGTTGATGCTTAAACAATTCAATAAATAATCATTTAATCTGATAAAACATTTGCAATTTTATATCACAGTTTTGACTTTATTTCTTACATTTGTGACTTTTTCATAATGCGACTTTATTTCTCATAATATTTACTTTATATCTCACAATTGTGACTTTAGATTTCCCAGATGCAACTTTATTGCCACGTTGTTTCTCTAAATTTGACTATATCTCACAGTGTGGCTTTACTGTATATGTGAATTTCCTATTTTTAACTTTATCTTGCAATTGTATTAGTGAGATTGGCCTTATAAATCATTACATATCTGTTTTAAACGCAGTAGAAATATATGAGACATAAATTCTCCCACTACTTCTAAAAACCACCTTTACTTCACTATTCTGAGCACTGAAGTGAATTAAAGCGGCTCAATCAATACAACGCCGTATTGCTTTAAATTAGAGTGTGGTATTCTGGCTCGTATTATGTACAGGTCATTCCTCCCATAGGGACATAACCTGCTCTCTCCTTTCTGGCCCTCTCCTTCACCTGCACGCAGGAATTCTGGGGGAAGAGGTTAGCTCAGATTTGTCCCATCAGTGCCTCAGTTAATGGATGTGTTGTGTGCTCTGTTACAGGAGAAGAGGGGGCTGGGAAGCTCACATCAATGATTCATAACAGGTGTTCTACTTCAACAGACAGCAAATACAGAATTGTGTTTATATATGTATTTAAGTGTGTGGGGTGTGTGTGTGTGTGTGTGTGTGTGTGTGTGTGTGTGTGTGTGTGTGTGTGTGTGTGTGTGTGTGTGTGTGTGTGTGTGTGTGTGTGTGTGTGTGTGTGTGTGTGTGTGTGTGTGTGTGTGTGTGCGTGCGTGTGCGTGTGTGTGTGTGTGTGTGTGTACATGCATGAAGTGCTATCAATCTTGATCCCATGTGTGTACTGAATACTTTCTCTCTCACAAGACTGGTTGTGCCAATCTGGAACATTGTTTTTTCTCATTTGTCATTATATTTTTTTTTTTTACTTTAGGCACTACATTATTCAACATTTAATCAGACCTTTTTTGTCCTTGTTTTTATTGCTTTCTGTAGGCTTCTCACCATTGTAAACCATCATCCGTGGTTCCTTCCAATCAAAATATAGTGAATTCTCAAATGGACTGCATTCATGTACTCAAAGCACTTTACAATATGCACTCATCAACTGTAAATGTATGTGCAGCATACACCCATTTGGTCATATATTCACAAAGGTTCTGACTTTATTTAGCATAAATCTGTGTAGACGGTCACTCACTATCCAATTGCCACGAGGTTACACAATCTTATCAGGTGCCAAACCCGAGCTACTAATGTTGCAAAAAGTTCAGTTTTTCCTGGCTCAAAACGAGGTGGAGGTGGTAAAATTCTGATCATGTATTTTAATAATCAGATAATTAAATGTTTATTTTTCATAGACCATCATATAGCCTAATATGTTTCTCACAGTATTTTTGTGGGTGGAGCTCGGTTGTCAATGTTTCATTACATCACTGTTGGAAAACACTCTTATCAGAATTTTATTTAGTGAAATTTGTCCCTAATTTTATTAAATATATGCTCCATCTTTCATTTCAAATTCTTGTGTGTGTGTGTGTGTGTGTGTGTGTGTGTGTGTGTGTGTGTGTGTGTGTGTGTGTGTGTGTGTGTGTGTGTGTGTGTGTGTCACTTAAAGAGGCAGGAACTACGGGACAGGTGAAGGAGGCGAGCACTACGGGACAGGTGGTGGAGGCGAGCACTACGGGACAGGTGTAAGAGGCAGGAACTACGGGACAGGAGGAGGAGGAAAGCACTACGGGACAGGTGGAGGAGGCGAGCACTACGGGACAGGTGTAAGAGGCAGGAACTACGGGACAGGTGGAGGAGGCGAGCACTACGGGACAGGTGGTGAGGCGAGCACTACGGGACAGGTGTAAGAGGCAGGAACTACGGGACAGGTGGAAGAGGCAGGAACTACGGGACAGGTGGAAGAGGCAGGAACTACAGGACAGGTGGAGGAGGCGAGCACTACGGGACAGGTGGTGGAGGCGAGCACTACGGGACAGGTGTAAGAGGCAGGAACTACGGGACAGGAGGAGGAGGAAAGCACTACGGGACAGGTGGAGGAGGCGAGCACTACGGGACAGGTGTAAGAGGCAGGAACTACGGGACAGGTGGAGGAGGCGAGCACTACGGGACAGGTGGAGGAGGCGAGCACTACGGGACAGGTGGAGGAGGCGAGCACTACGGGACAGGTGGAGGAGGCGAGCACTACGGGACAGGTGGAGGAGGCGAGCACTACGGGACAGGTGTAAGAGGCAGGAACTACGGGACAGGAGGAGGAGGAAAGCACTACGGGACAGGTGGAGGAGGCGAGCACTACGGGACAGGTGTAAGAGGCAGGAACTACGGGACAGGTGGAGGAGGCGAGCACTACGGGACAGGTGGAGGAGGCGAGCACTACGGGACAGGTGAGGAGGCGAGCACTACGGGACAGGTGGAGGAGGCGAGCACTACGGGACAGGTGGAGGAGGCGAGCACTACGGACAGGTGGAGGAGGCGAGCACTACGGGACAGTGGAGGAGGCAGGAACTATGAGACAGGAGGAGGAGGCGAGCACTACGGGACAGATGGAAGAGGCAGGAACTACGGGACAGGAGAGGAGGAAAGCACTACGGGACAGGTAGAAGAGGCAGGAACTACAGACGAGCACTACAGAGGGGCAAGGTAATTAGGACAGATTTAAAGGTAACTCACCTCTGGGAAGATGAATGTGTATTTAATATTGGTCATTTATATAGTAGAAATGTGAAATTATTTTTGAAATTGAAGCATTCTAGACTGAGAAAAGGCAGAAAATGTATTTTTTACTCATGTGGCTGAAAGACAACAACTCCCAGAATGCACTTGCTTTGCTGCTCTTACGAGGCCACTCCCAAACCACACCTACCGGTTACAGGCGGCAGAATCCGAAAAATGGATACAACTAGGCTTGCTTTGATACATCGTGACTCTAAACATCATGAATTAGTTGATACATTTCCATTTGAAATGGTGCTAAATTGCATTGTACCAGGATGTACTAGCCTAATGTATATAACACAACTTACACTTTCACATTAAAAATATGATGTAAGGCAGGACCATGTCAACCGCCAGTCCGCCCCAGCTCGAGTCTGGCCGGGCTCAGGTCTCGCTCCGGCCGCCTCTTGTTCCTCCATCTCCCGCAACTGTTTATTGCTGTATTGCGGCTCATACAGGTAGCCGCGAGCATCAGATTCTCGCAACAGATCTTCGAAATCCCCTTCTGCCATTTCAACTTCAAAACTATCTTCCGCCATCGTGATTAGCCTAGCCTACTATACAAACTTTTTACACAGAGCAAGAGGCAAGAGCCTGTTAGCTTAGCTTCTACAGAAAGATGGCTGACACTATCTTTACATTCTGTGAGTGAGATCCCGCCCCATATGGGCGTGGTGAAAACATGTGGAACACTGGCTGTAGGCACTGGCACTGATCTGTGATAGGTCTGTTAGGTCGGTCCGCCCCCTATGGGCGGGTTTGAAAAGGTGCTTGTAGTCTTTACAGAAATCCCCCCTCTTACACTTCCTCCTACAACGACGTAAAATGACGATTTTTGCGTCATTGTAGGAGGAAGTGAAAAAGGTAAATAGCGGATTTCTCTCGTCTCAGGGGAAAATGAGAGAGTGTTGCAGGACCACTCAATAGTATGGTTTCTAACAATGGAAAGCTTAATGCAAATGGGTGGAGTGTCCCTTTAAAGAGTTACAGTTTATATTTCTAAAGGCTTGAAGTGGTTGACCCATGGGTTAAAAAATACTACTAATCGAATGCTGAAATTACTAGGCTATATTTCAGGATTAAAGAAATTAAGATCATTTGAATATTCAAAATAATATGGAATGTACCGGTAATTCAAATGGGATTATAGAGGAAGATTGACAGCACTTCTCTGTATTTACATCTTGCTGACATAACGTTGGGTAAATCTGTTTAGCTGCACCAGGAGGCCTGTTTATCTACCGCTACGTAGATTAACAATACATTTGATTTTGGTCATGCATAATTTTCTGTGGGTGCAATATACATGTGTATAGTTATTTCTAAAAGTAAAGCGAACTCGTGGCACTAATTGAAACATAACATAAAGGCTATTCCGCTTTAGACAGAGCATTCTAGAAGCCAACTGTGGTTACTACGGTTACTATTCTAATGATCTTGCACGTGATGTAAACGTGGAGCCAAATATAAATGGCGTGTTTGCACACACATTTACTGAAAGAAAGAGGATGGCCTTTTTTGTCATATTTTGGGGTCTCTAGATGCACCTGGGACACACATTTATGTTGAAAAGAGATTACAAAGTGCATTTTTGTCTTTTTTTATTAAAAAAAAATTCTGAATGGATATGACTGGACTGTAATCTTCTATCCCACAGGGGGACCAAAGCATATGCCTGAGAAGAAAAAGCCACAAAAGAGTAAGTGCATGTAAACACATTCATTGATGCTTCTATGTGGACATTGCTATTTTTACCCCCGTTTATTTGCTAGAGTTCCCTCACTTGTTTTTTGTAACTACTTACAACAGATAATTAGTCCTAACAGACAACCTATAAATGTTTTGATGTTCACAGATTGCTACCACATTTGTCTATAGGCTTTCCCCATCAGGAGTGTAAGAGAAAGAGAGACAAAGGTTAGACAGTCATAAATGAAATGCATAGTGTGTAGACAGTATGCAGAGTGTAATATAAGATTTAGAAACGTCCTTGTGTGTTGGTAATAATACATACATACCATTATTGTTTGGTAGATACTTTTTATGTTTAGTCTTTTTGAATTAAAGATTAGGAAGGAGCTTGTACAGAAAAATTAATGATCAGATGCTGTAAATACCAATAATGACCCATTGTATCAATGAAAGTCAATGCCTATAACAAAACATAATAGCCTTATGCTAAGAATGGAATCAATGTGTTTTTTAATTTATTTTCTTTCTTGATAGGGCAAAGCAGAAATGTTGGTTGACTGGGGGCCCTGTCCAGTATGGCATGTATTCTGTTTTTATGCGTTATCAATTAATGCATGCATTATTAATTTACTTTAACTTTGTTCTTCTTTTTTTTTGTGCCAATAATCATTTCGTAAGCTGTTCTGTTTCATGGTCCTTCATAGATGGAAAATGTAACTGTTATACTTATAAAAGACATGTTCTGTAATGATGTGTGCTTCACACTTGTTAAAAGGTTTATGTTTATTGGAAACACCCAACTATGGGATTAATATAATATCAAAATGGATTAATACATACCGGCACAGTTATCCATGAACTTGATAACTGTTGCAGATACTATCCACTACCAAATGCCTTTCAACTTGCATGTGCAAAATTCTAAATTAAATGAATGTGTAACAATGTACAAATAGAGACATTTTTGTGAATAGAAATTTTTTATTTTGTATTAGTGTATCATAATTTGCATATGCAACAAAGAAGTTGTGCATGTGGATCAGGTGACACGCTGTAATGCAAGTCCTGAAGGCAAGTTTGTAGTGAACCCAAGTGCAGTTTATTTACAAAACATGATCAAATATAAAAGCATGAACCCAAAACATGGATAAGACACTTACCAACAGAGGTTACACAAAATAATACTTGACAAAGACACATGGCAAACATGGGCTTAAATAATACTCACGGACTATAATATCAAGACAAGGGACACCTGTGAACAAGGAAACAATGACAACACAGAACACATGGCAGGATCACATGACTAAAACGTATGAAACAAAGACAAGACGTTACACACGCGTGCATTTATTGATGTCGTTTCTGAGTCGATCTCATTTGATTCATTTGGATTTTGAGACGTTCTTTTAGTGGTTTTAAAGCATTTCACAACCCACACACAAACAACTACAAATGAATAGGCCTGATGCTAATTATTAATGATGTGCACAACTACCCATCTATTTGACAAAATTCACAAAAGTGCGTCACTACATTTAAACTAATAGCCTACAATAGGCTACAACCTGTATGCGCAAAATGCAGAATAACATGAATTATTTATTTGTTTTTTTTCTTACCTACCATAATATAGGCTACATAACATCATACACATGTATCCTACATAACTCCAATATACAACTTTTGTTGGAAAGTATGGGAAAGTAGCCTAGCTCCTAACTGGGTTATTAGCCTACCTCTCCAGCACGCTTAAATAGGAATAGGCTATGCTTTACGCCTACTTTAATGAATCTTTATGAATCACACTTATTCTTACGTTTAGGAATAAGAGTAAAATTACGTCAATCTTAGTATTTTGACACACTTGAGACAAAAAATGTACTCTGAGCGGCTAGGCTACACGGCCCCTAGCCCCTGCCCCTCTGTGGTTAAATTACTGTTAATGTTTAAATGTGTCCTCGAAAATGTCTTACAATTATAGGATACTTTCTTAATATATAGACCATTTGGTCTATAACAACAAATCAATCAGTTCAATGAAACCAATCCAGTGGCAGTGAGGATCGAAGTTTTAAAAAGTGTAGTTTGCCATCACTGCTCGACTGTCACGCGCCGGTTCACAATCGCATCATTCTAAAATTCAAACAGAAATAACGGATAGGCCTACGTGTAACTGTATATAAAAGGTCTGCTTTTCACCATTTGCTCAGTCGCGACGATGAATGTTGAAGGGAACGAGGTCCGCTGGGTCTTGAACCCACTGAGTCACTTCAGGTAACGGTTAACGCTCACTAGCCTCCCTCATGGAAACTAATGCTCACCATATTTCATATTAACCAAGCTAATTTAGTTTGTAATTATTCAGCATCAGCAAATGGTAATTACAAGTGTGATCGTTGTAACAATATATTGTAATATCTACTTTCTTATTAGGCTGCTGCCACCACCTTTAATTATTTTAGCCAGTATGGTCTGGCACCAGAGGACAACACACCACCACAACTTCAATCACAATACACAGTTTTATTGACAGAGGGGACTGCAAGGACAGGCTAAACACAACCTGGGAAAGCCGTAGAACTACACAGAGCACTACGTGAATACACTCACTTCATTAGTGTCAAACCCCAAAATCAATTACAGTGGCACTTCAAACTCATTTAAAACCTCAACTTCATGCAGGTGTAAAATATGGTACCCATGACGGTTCACTAAACCTTCTCAGTTTCAGTCCCACCCACCTTTACTATCACCCTCTATTATTATGAAGTACAACTTTATTTAATACATTAGTCTAGTTTAAAACAGAAACAATCTTAAAACACTTAACTCGCCCACCGCGACGTTACCCCTCCCCACTGCGCGTTGGGGGGGAGGGGGGAGACTTGGGGTGTTTGAAGAGATTCCACACCGTAGAAGGGAAATGTGAGCGATATCGTCACGATGTGCAGTCACTTTGGTATCAGACAGTCTCCGTCAAACAAGGGGAAATCCCACCGTAGGTCCGTATCAACAAGGGCGAAGTCCAGCCGGCTCGTGCAACTCCATAGCATCAGCATTCAGCACATTAGCGACGGTACTCCTAACTTCCCATCTATACTCTCCCCCGCACCCGCTATCTATCTATCTTCATCGCCGGCGGTCCTATCCAACCGCGAACGACACCCCCCTCCCAAAATAAAGGTGAGTACCGCCGTCTTTTTGTCCACCATGCAAACCGAACCGAGCCTCCCTCCATCGTCTTTTGCGCCCCATTTAAACCTCTTCCACACCCAGCCTCTCAATGCACAACTCCCGCCCCGGTGTTTCTCATTTCTCAATCAGTCTCATTAATTAGTTGCCAAGACAATATCACAGAACGCCACACACATTACACTATCCCCTCCCCAATGGAACAGACTCGTCCCAGAGTCATACAGAATCCATCTCATAGTCCCGCGTCCACCCAGGTTGACGTCGCTCTCGTACTGGGCGTTGTAACTTTGGCTGATGTATCACCACCGTAGAGCCATCCTGCCGTCCGTCCGGGTCCCTTTGTTGTATATCCGGCTCCTTGACAGGCTGTTGTACTGGACCAGCAACCCGTGATTCTGACCCTTCCGTGTTACGAGGGAACACAGGTGCCCTTTGATGAACCCAGCTGGCACCCAAAGGAACATCTAACTGGCCGGCCACCCTCCGACTTGGGCACTGGGACTCAGTTTCTGAGAGAGAAGAAAGAACATATGGTTTAAGTCTGTTAAAATGCACCACTATCTCCGGCCCCCCCTCTCCTAACACCACTCGATACAATACATCAGAGATGCGTTCCACAACTTTATAAGGGCCCCGGTATCGCCTTTGTAGTTTTGGGCAAACGCCTTTTTTCTTTGCCTTATTCCGTACCCACACCAATTCCCCCATAGAATAGAACTGCAAATTAGCCCGAAGGTCAAATGACTCCTTCTGCTGCCCAGAGGCTTTTGCCTGATGTCTCTTTACTGCCTCTACCACTGTGGATAATGTGTCCGCCAACCCAGTCACATACTCACTGGCGGACACAAACCTCTCATGATGGCCTACATTTAGCATCACGTCCAGAGGAAGAACAATTTCCTGTCCAAACAAAATCTTGTAAGGTGTAAACCCTGTACTGGCATGGACACTACTTCGATAAGCCATCAACACGTATGGCAACAGACAGTCCCAGTTGGATTGATTCTCATCAACAAACAAACTCAACATCGACAGTAGAGTACGATTAAATCGCTCCACCAAACCATTAGATTGTGGATGATATGGGGAGCTACGCGTCTTACTCATATCCAACAGTCGGCACAATTCTCTAAAAAGGGCAGACTCAAAATTTCGCCCCTGATCAGAATGAATACTGCGGGGAGTGCCAAAGCGACATATCCACTCCTCAACCAGGACACAAGCAACTGACTGTGCCTCCTGGTTGAGAAGGGGAAATGCCTCAGTCCATTTAGAAAAGTAATCACTCACGACAAGGATATACCTATGCTTTCTAGGCGTCTCAGGTAGAGGCCCCAAAATGTCCAAAGCAATACGTTCGTGAGGACGAGATGTAACTGAAGAATTCATTGGAGCACAGGGGGCCTTCCCATGTGTTTTTCGAGAAGCACAGTCTACACATTGTCTACACCACTGTCTTACATCTGCAAACCATCCTGGCCAATAGAAACGATCTCTTACTTTCTCTTGCAATTTTTGAATACCCAAATGGCCTCCTGTTACCGAACTGTGCAATTGATTTAACACAGATGTTACCAGCACCCTAGGGAGGACCACCTGTACTTTTGAAGCTGCATCTGAGAAAGGAGGGGGTACTCGTACCAACCGCTGGTCTTGCAACTGCAGTTGGCCCCAAACAGAACTATACTTCTTCAGGGCAGCATTCTGCTGTATTTCAGCAGCATTATCATCTGGGTCCTGCCTAAGCTGAATCAGGAGGGCCAATTCTGGATCATCTCGCTGGGCCTGTGCCAAATCATCACCCACCCCAACATTCGTTTTCTTCTGTACCACCTGGGGACCTTCCTTAACAGCACACACTGATATAGCTGGTCTCTGAATAGGGCTGGTTGGGCCTTCTTGCTCCTTGGCTTTCACGTAAGCCGGTAACCGCGACAAGGCATCTGCATTGCCATGCTGTTTCCCAGGGCGATGTACAATTTTGTAGTGAAAACTTGCCAATTGCTCCACCCATCGAGCTAGCTGCCCCTCTAAGCCCTGAAAGTTATGCAACCATCTCAATGAGTTATGGTCTGTGCGCAACACAAACTCCTTACCTAGCAAAAAATGCTTAAAGTACTTTGTGAAAGTCACCATCGCTAACAACTCTTTCTTTGTAGTTGCATACTTGCGTTCCTCTTTAGTAAGGGCCCGACTGGCATAAGCTATTACTCGCTCCAACCCACCCTCCTCTTGCGAAAGCACAGCTCCTACCCCCACATCACTAGCATCAGTGTCCAATATAAAGGTTTTATTAGGGTCAGGATAAGCGAGCACAGGAGAAGTAATTAACCTAGCCTTCAACTGGTTGAAGGCTACCTGACACTCCTCACCCCACCTAAATCTTCTCCCCTTCTCAGTCAGCTGATGTAAGGGACGTGCTATGTCTGCAAACCCCCTTACAAACCGTCTATAGTAGGAGGCCAAACCTAAAAAGCTCCTCACTTCAGTCTGAGTCTCAGGGATGGGCCATTCCCTCACTGCTTCCACCTTTACAGGGTCGGCCATAATTCCGTCCGCAGAAATTATATGCCCCAAATACTTGACACGAGAAGAAAACAAATTACACTTAGAAGGTTTTACCTTCAGATTTGCAGCCTTCAACTTAGCCAATACTTCCCCCAATCTCGATAAATGCTCCTGAAATGAACGACCAAACACTATAATGTCGTCCAAATAAACTAAACACGTAGTCCATTGCAAGTCAGCTAAAACCAAATCCATTAAACGCTGAAATGTACTAGGTGAATTGCAAAGGCCGAAACTTAAGACGTTAAATTCAAATAACCCATGTCTTGTGGAAAAAGCGGTCTTGCACTTATCTTCAGCATCTACCTCTACCTGCCAGTAACCACTGGCAAGATCCAGAGTGGAAAATAGCTTTGCATTAGTCAAACTATCAAGAGCATCATCTATTCGGGGAAGAGGATAGGCATCTTTAGCTGTAACATCATTCAGCTTCCGGTAGTCTACGCAAAAGCGCAAACTACCGTCTTTCTTTCTTACTGGGACAACCGGAGCCGCCCATGGACTACACGAGGGCTGTATAATCCCATTTTCTTGCATTTGCTTAATGTGATCCTGTACCTCTTGTTGCAAGTGCAACGGAACTCGACGTGGGGGTATCTTAATTGGCTTTGCATCCCCTGTATTAATCTGATGCAAG
This sequence comes from Chrosomus eos, assembly GCA_036326025.1. NCBI lineage: Eukaryota > Metazoa > Chordata > Actinopteri > Cypriniformes > Leuciscidae > Chrosomus > Chrosomus eos. The sequence continues at coordinate 20,409,850 of CM070834.1, forward strand.
GTCAGGTGGGTTCGCCCTAAATCATGATCCCCAGTGCTAAACACTGACGCATACTGCCCCAACAACTCACGGATGGCCTGCGTTTCAACCAGAGACAGCCCCTTTTGGTCTAACCCCAGCTGCCTTAAGAGAGCCTCCACCGACCACCCTACGGGCACCTCCATCTCATTCCGTTGGCTGAAAGCCAATGCTTCAGGACCCACTACTACGTCTGTAGACAAGGTCCCAATCTTCGTCCCCTGCCGAAGGGTGAGAGGATTATCAGTTACATTAATCACTCTAACAGGAATAACCCCTTGCCCCACATTACAAACCACTCGAGCCACTAAAAGATCACAGTGTTTTGATAAAGAGGCGGAGGGTTCCACCATCCCAGCTATCGGTCCTGCAAGGAGCCCTTCTACTACTCCGGAAATAATAGCTTCACTACGCGGCTGTACTATTGAGTCTATTTGAACAGTGACAGCCTTAGGCTGACAAGCATCCCCCAATAAAATTAAAGGGAACTTCCTACCCATGATCGAACAGCACTTTTCCCTCAAATCAATGATTGACCCATACTTCAGCAGAAAATCCATCCCCAACAAAATATCAGGGGTAGATATGTCTGCTACAAGAAACTCATTTATTAATGCTAGGGAACCAAACTGACAAATAGTTTGCCACCGGCCTAGAATGTACATAGTACCCCCATTAGCTGCAGAAGCTTCGCCCCCATAATCGAACAACTGACACCCCCCTTCTGTTAGCTGTAACCACACATGTTTCGGGATAATTGAGGCCTGCGCCCCTGTATCCAATAACAAATGTACATCAGACCCACCTATTTTAGCATTGAGATACACTCCAGAGCTGGGTTGGTTACACTGGGCCAATCTCGTGGACTTCACTAATGAGGGGGTAGGCATTTGGCCCTCTGTGCCTGCCCCCTCTAGTTTCCCTGCAAATAGGGACAATTTCGACGTAAATGACGGTTACAACCACACTCCCAACAGGCTTCTCGATCACGAGATGACCGATCTATAGCCCACCCCATCTGTCCCCGAGTCTCAAAGGAACCATTTCGCCTCCCAGATGGTGGCATCTCAACACAAGCCTGTAGTGCCTGAACTGTCTGCTGCAAAGTTTTTACTTCCTGCCTCAACCCTTCAACCACTCCCAAAAGTGTCTCCATTTGTTTATTATCTGTAATACCTTCTGATACCACCCGCACTTTAGTATCTGCAACAGGGCAATTTCGCTCCAAACTTCGGATTAATTCTAATTCAGAAGCCAAATTGACAGCCTCTTCTAAGGTGGATGGTTTTGCACTACGAAGTTGGACACGCAAATCCCCACTCCCCACGTGTTCTATAAAATGGTCACGGGCAAATAGATCTCGTGTATTATTATCAGCGGCAGGGTAAGCTTTAGTAATCAACCGACGCAAGGCATTGCCAAATTCCCTCGCAGTCTCACTATGCAAGCGCCGACGGGCTAAAAAACTGGCCCGGTTCCAATCGTCACTATCACACGGCTCCAAACACCTCCCTAACGATGCTTTTAATACTATATAACTGCTTCGAGAGTCAGTTGATAATCCACAAAAAATGTCTCGAGCCCTTCCGGATAACAATAAGGAGAGGAACTTCAACTTCAAGCTATCGTCCCAACCATTCACCTCAGCGGCCATTTCAAATTGTCCTATCCAATCTGACCAATCTCGATTAGCTCCTGTAAAAGTTTCAGGCATAAAAACTGGTCGTGTTGTCGCCATCCTAGACACTGAACCTTGCCCTGTTACCCTATCAACAGAAGCTGATGGTGTGTTATCCCCCTCTGGGTCCATAATGGCCCCTAATTTCCCACCGCTGCCACCAGTGTAATATCTACTTTCTTATTAGGCTGCTGCCACCACCTTTAATTATTTTAGCCAGTATGGTCTGGCACCAGAGGACAACACACCACCACAACTTCAATCACAATACACAGTTTTATTGACAGAGGGGACTGCAAGGACAGGCTAAACACAACCTGGGAAAGCCGTAGAACTACACAGAGCACTACGTGAATACACTCACTTCATTAGTGTCAAACCCCAAAATCAATTACAGTGGCACTTCAAACTCATTTAAAACCTCAACTTCATGCAGGTGTAAAATATGGTACCCATGACGGTTCACTAAACCTTCTCAGTTTCAGTCCCACCCACCTTTACTATCACCCTCTATTATTATGAAGTACAACTTTATTTAATACATTAGTCTAGTTTAAAACAGAAACAATCTTAAAACACTTAACTCGCCCACCGCGACGTTACCCCTCCCCACTGCGCGTTGGGGGGGAGGGGGGGAGACTTGGGGTGTTTGAAGAGATTCCACACCGTAGAAGGGAAATGTGAGCGATATCGTCACGATGTGCAGTCACTTTGGTATCAGACAGTCTCCGTCAAACAAGGGGAAATCCCACCGTAGGTCCGTATCAACAAGGGCGAAGTCCAGCCGGCTCGTGCAACTCCATAGCATCAGCATTCAGCACATTAGCGACGGTACTCCTAACTTCCCATCTATACTCTCTCCCCGCACCCGCTATCTATCTATCTTCATCGCCGGCGGTCCTATCCAACCGCGAACGACACCCCCCTCCCAAAATAAAGGTGAGTACCGCCGTCTTTTTGTCCACCATGCAAACCGAACCGAGCCTCCCTCCATCGTCTTTTGCGCCCCATTTAAACCTCTTCCACACCCAGCCTCTCAATGCACAACTCCCGCCCCGGTGTTTCTCATTTCTCAATCAGTCTCATTAATTAGTTGCCAAGACAATATCACAGAACGCCACACACATTACAATATATTTATATCTAGTTTGCCAATAATTGTGGCCTACATGTTTTGTAGATAATCATGACGTCTTATTTCTAAATGGTTATTAAGAGTGAACACGAATGACAGACGATAACTGATTAAGTTACACTGAACAAATATTTGTTTTTGTAATATCTATCTATAAATTACAGGAACGTCTGTCTGTCTGTGTCTTTTATTCGCTTATCTCTCGAACCGTTAGTCCGATCGATGGATTGAAAACATGACGGGGCTTGCTACGGGCACGATTAACGTTAAAATAAATGCAGTTAAATGCATGCATAAATAAATGCATAAATAAATGCATAAGTGCGGTTCAAATGCAGTTGAGGTTGTTAGGATTAGAAATGCAAAATATATCGTTAAATATATTGGTTAAAGAACCACTAGAAGGCTGTGGTTTAAAAATAAACACTCTGTCAGCTAAACATTAAGTCAGCTAAGTTAACGTTACACTGTTTACTTCTGAAAAATACATTTCATTCACGGCCATCATTTGTAGTAACGTTAAGGTTTGGCTACGTTTACACATAGCCGGGTATTTAGAGAAACGAATATTTTCCTCCCCTCCGTTTTCAATAATAACATCGTGCACACACCCGCATAAATACGCCGCGAGCGCCATCATAACTATGCCAAACCGTGTGAAGGGAGAAGGATAAAGCCAATCAGAATCCTCAGAATCGACACGAGAGAACCAAGGGGGTAATCCCAGTGGGTTAATTTTTTTTTTTTCCCTTTCTTTCTTTCTCTCCTCCTCTCTTTAGGGGTGGGGAAGGGTAGAAATGTTAAGAAAATAGGAGGTGTTTCTGATCCAAGCTACCTGATGATGGCAGTAATGCACTGTAAAGTGCGGTTGCCAATAAAACAAAAAGAAGAAGAAGAAGAAGAAGGGGGTAATCCATCAGCCGGAAGTTGAAGCTGCCTCCGGGGCCGCCATTGTAGCTGGCTATCACCTGCTGTTAGCATCCCATTGACTCCCATTCATTTTGGCGTCACTTTGACAGCGAATAACTTTACATCTTTGGAGGCGTCCAAAGACTCCATTTGTCCATTATTTATTTCTAAAGAAACACGACAACGTATAAAGGCTCCATTACTCTGTATCTAATGTTATGGCCCCGTAGAAGCCGTTTTTGTAAAAATGGGCTAACGATTGCGTCATAACACGCGAGACTCTGTCGCGCAGAAGAAACATTTACCGTAAAGACAGAAGTAGAAGCTCCCGTACAATCGGGGGGACGTGGAGGCATAAAGTCAAGGGAGAAGCCCATAGAGAGTTATAAAGTTGCTCCTGCTACGAGCTCATGAACAGCTAATACTCACGATCTCCGGCTCTGCAAGATTCGGAAGGGAATGATTCAGATTCCTCTTGGCACCGCTACTAGAAGACGTACAACTGTCAGTCAGGTTGCTCACGTCGTCAAGCTCAGTTTGAGCATGCGCAGTACGCTTGGCTATCAGGAAGTAAGTGCCCAATGTTGGGCTTCAACTCCGTTGAAATCAACGGGCTCGCTCTGTCCATTTCTTTTACTGTCTATGGAGAGAACCTAAAACCCTGTTTCTCCCAGTTGACACGGCAACACATAACCGGCGTTTTCAGAAATCTCCACTTTGGCCGGAGTTTTTAGAAATAATCGTTTTCTGTGATAAAAACGGGGTTTTCGTGTAAACGAGAGGCCAAACCGCAGGGAAATATCTGCGTTTTCCCTTCGTGTAAACGGGGCCTTAATTCACAAACTGTTTGCTCAAGCGTAGCGTAACGTTAGCATTTTTTTTAATTTTTTTTTTTTAATTTTTCGGCGTTCACTGTGTAAGGTGTGTAAGTTAGCCTGGTCACTGAATCGTCGCGCATATTCATTTGTGGATGTTAACTGAATCTGTAAGTCATCTAACGTTACGCTGTTTACTTAAGAATAGTAGCCTATATTTAATTCTGGTGCGCTTAACGTTATCGCTACTGTTTAATAGTAGCTAGCCTACAGGGCTTTAAAGTATTGCCGTGAGGGAATCAAATAAAATTGGGAACTTGCATGCGGTCAATACAATTTTCGAGTCAATTGATTTCACCTACCAATCATATGAGAGGAACGCAGCTCTAACTAACGTCACAAGCCTATCAGAAGCAGAGCAGGGCGGGTCCTGGAGATCCATACATCACGTTAGCGTCGTCGGTGAAAGCATGGAGCACAAGTTCATGAAGCCTTGGGATGATGTCCTACCCACGGGCGTAAGGACAGGGGGACATGACCTTAAATGAGTTAAATAAAATCTTAAATGGAAGTAAAGAGTAGTGAGAGAATGAGATGAGTGAGATCCTGTCAGCAGTGGCAGATCTTAAAGTGACAGCAGCCACTAATTCTTTCTGTCAGTAAAGTTATTTAAAGAACAAAGGGAACAGAGAAAACTATAGGAACTACTCTTTGACTAAAGAACGCTTGTAGCTTTAATAAGGATTAATTTAATTTATAATTTATGCAGTGCAGACTATTTTATAACCCTATTCAATTTCTGTATATTTCATACCTGTTAGACAGGAAAGGTACAGGTAAAAATGACATATTGGGTTTAAGTGAGGATTGTTTTAAGTTCACTTTAATTAAAAGTTGTTATATTTTTTTAAAGCCTAACAAATGTTTAAAATTTTGGGGAAAATCATTTTCATCAAGACATCAGTAGCTATATTAATATCGGTGATACTGGCCTTCATTCTTAAAAAGATGCCATTAACCCTCTGAGGTCTGAGGTGTTTTCTGGGTCCTGGAGGTGTTCTGAAATGCTCTGACATTTGTGCTTATTTCTGTTACTTGTGACATTTTCATGGCTAAAGTCTGATTACACTGTATTCAGCACAAACTCTGCTACAGTAATATGTCAGCAGCATGTATGTACAAGTTTTTAGTTTTGAGATAATGACGTTTATGCGTGGTTTGTGAAAAAACAAAAAAACATTTTCACTGAAATAAGGTCATTAAACCCATTCTAATTATTTCTTCACAAGAATTTTGAAAATTGTATCATGTGGCCTAGAATATTTGCTTCAAAACTATGTGAAAATCATCGTGACTACTCATTCAGATAAGACAATATATTGACTTAAAATTTGTAAGACGTGTTTTGTGTAAGAAAGCTTTATGCGGAGGGGCGTTAACAACCCATTAGTATATAGTGTTTTCACACCTAAAAAGACAAAGGCCCTCCCCTAATAGCCCTATAAGGTGCTATCAGGTGCTGTCATTGTGAGAAGCCTTGCACAAAGAAGGAGGAGAGACTTAAAAAAGAATGGCTTTTAGATGGTTTGGATTTATTTACAACACAACCAAGTTATTTACAACACAATCAAAAAGATACAGAACCAAAGACAAAAAAGCACATTAGTAAAACACACTGATCTAAAGACAGAGACTTGGACAGTCACACAGCTTTGTGCCATTCCTAAAACATATAGGTTACATACCTGTCATCTCCAAGGTGTTTGATTTTTCACCATGTTCATGTACAGAGACTCACGTGAATGTCAGCTGGACTCATCAGTGCTGGTCCCTGTAAAAACCTTTTTTAGAAAACAAAAAAACAGCTGTGAACATGCTGATATTAGGAGAAACTATTTTAGATTTGTCTGGTTCAAATTATGAAATTTACTAAATACATACATATACTACATATATGAACTCCCAATATATGTTGTGCCTTGTAGTTGTAGGCATATGTAGGGCTGCATGAAATAACAACAATAGCCTGTAGCAGCTAGGCAGCCTATAAATCACTAAAAAGTTCAGTAACACTACATTAGAGAAAACTATATGGATTATCATGTTACTTAAAACGTTTCCATTCGTTACAACGTTATGAGATGAGATTGCTGGAGTAAAACCATAAAGCCTAATGATTGGTTTGTTTTGCTTTTCAAACCCACAGCGCGCGTGACTCAAACTCAGCGCATGCAAACATTTACTGAATGCGATCGAGCCGGACCAAACTATGAAACGTTATATTATATAACGTTTCATAGTTTTTTGGTCCGGCTCGATCGCATATTCTTACATAATTATACATACCTTCGTGTGAGCAGATATCCACAAACACAATAAACACAAGTCTAAACATAATATTCACAATCATACGAGCCTTCTGTATCGTGCTGTTTAATTATCAAACATATGTTTTTATGTATATACATTTAGCATTAGGCTTCATGTTTTACTCCAATCACATTTCATAACGTACATTTTAGTCTGGCACCAGTTTAACTAGTAGCTACAAGTTTATGCAACAATAACATGCTGCTAACATGCTACTAACAAAGACATGTCTTACCTTATAAATCCTTCTTATAATCAAATTGTGTTCTTCTAACTCGTCTGATGTAAATCCAAGATAAACAGCACAGCACACGTGAAGAGCAGGACTGAAGACTGAAGTCGCGGATTCTCTGTTTTGAGGTCGTTAACAGTTTGCGTTCCTCCACATGGCTCATTAGTATGCGAGCAGCTGTTGCGCGCGGGCGTGGTCACATTAACTTTAATTAGCTCAGGCTGGAGAAACTGTACGTCCTTGCTTTCATACGAATTACTTAAACAGAGAATATTTGTTTTTGATATGATTTACATCATTTAAAAATAGAGACTCAAAGTGTTGTAAAGACATATGTTTCATGTCACAGTGACAAGTATTAGCTGAGTTACAGGTCATGTTCTGTCGCGTTTCAGAATAAGCTTTACATTTAGAGAGACGGCAGAACGCGCATCATGTTCATTTTCTTTATTTTACGAAAAACACAACATTTTGTTTTTATTATGAGTGTACACAAATAAAAGAAGACATTTAACAGTTTTGAATGATGTATAACACTTACATGTAAGATCAAAATCAACAGAGTAATTTGAGTCTCTTTTGCACTGATGAGAAAAAAAGTGAGCAGATCACGGCCGCGTGACGGCCGACCCCAGAGGGTTAAGATATAGCCGTAATACATGAAAATAAATGGTGCCATTGCTTCACTGTGCCTGCTCCCTAAATCGCGTGTAGGTCAGGCCAAATTTACACATAGCCGGGCATTTAGAGAAACATATTTTACCCCTCCGTGTCCAAACCCAGTCCTGGAGGGCCACTGTCCTCCTGCAGAGTTTAGCTCTAGCCAGCCTCAACACACCTGCCTGAAAGTTTCTAGTATAACTGATTATCTGGTTCAGGTGTGTTTAATTGGGGTTGGAGCTAAACTCTGCCGGACAGTGGCCCTCCAGGACTGAGTTTAAACACCCCTGAACTATTGCCAAACTGGGCACTCACATGACATTAAGCATTTTCTGGCGCATAATGTAACGTTTGAGAACCTAAAACCCCGTTTCACCCAGTTGACATGGCAACACATAACCGGCGTTATCAGAAATCTCCACTTTGGCTGGAGTTTTTAAAAATAATCGTTTTTTATGATAAAAACAGGGTTTTTGTGTAAATGAGAGGCCAAACCGCAGGGAAATATCTGCGTGTAAACGGGGCATTTTATTGCATGTCATTATTATGTTAGTACCTATCAGTATTTGCTTTCTATCAAGCACAAATAAAAATGTCACTGAACTTTTGCTGTTTAATAGTAACAATGAGCACTCTAACACACCAAACCAACAATTACTAAAAACACACACAAAAACTGATTTTGCAAGGACACTTTGCACTAGTCTTAATAAAAGCAAACACAATTTAAATACATATTTCACATTCACGTTTATGATACACGCGATTACATTTAAATAAATATAAGTAATATAAAATTGAATGATACAATTAAAATGTTACACTTGCAATTTAAATTTATACATAACGTTTTTTTGCATGGTAATATTTAAATAAATATGTTGTCATGAGGATGTAATGTAATTTTATGTCTGTCAATGTGCCATTAATGCCATCACAGTGATCTAAAAAGAAATGTTAAATTTTGCCTTTTTCTGTCTTCTAGGCACTACTATCTTGTGTATATGGTGGTCCTAACATTTGTGAACCTAATAACCATTCCTCTGGACATGGCATTTTCTGATGAAATGCATAGTAGTGCCCACAAATACTGGGTGGCTTTTAATCTATTCTCAGACCTCATGTTTTGTGTTGATGTTGGCCTTAATTTTCGAATGGGCATTTTCAATGAAGACGGCCAGGTATGAACATGCCTTCATTGTCTTGTACTAAAGTGCAATATTAATTATTTATTATGGCTTTACCTTTTTAAAATACAGTTAAAAATTGATACAATGCATTCCTGTTTCTGTCTAGGCCATCCTTGATCCGAAAATAATAAGAAAGGATTATTTCAGGTCTTGGTTTGTTCCTGATGTGGTGGCTGCATTTCCGGTCGACATTATCATTATTGTTGTGGTAATACAATTGTATTCATCAGTTAATATCACTCACACTGATCAAATTGTAGAGATACTTCTTACAGTACAACCAATTCACCACAGGAGCATTTCTATCACGCTGACACTACTTCACTGATGGCTTCGAAGTTGTTGCGGATACTCATGTTTGTGAGGATTCTCAGTTTGATCCGTTTACTCCGTTTGCCAAAGCTTCTGAGATTCTTCTTTGAATTGGAAAGTGTAAGTTTCAGCACAACTCACCCTCATGTTTATGCAAGAAATTATCAATGGCAATATGTTCACACTGTACAGCCAGAGGAGATCTTTCCTTGCCCTTAGTGCCTAAATGATCACATATGGGATTGAAGATATTATGTACAGTAGCACTTTACATTGTTTAAAAGCTTGACTTGACAAATGCGTAAAAATAAAGACTCCCATTAAAAAGGCTGTCATATTAAAAGTTATTCAAAGGACTTGTTGTTCTCTAGTTTTTCAGAAAACCTTTTATGATCTGTTCACTTAAAGGGATAGTTCACCCCAAAAGGAAAACTTTGTCATAATTTACTCACCCTCATGTTGTTCCAAACCTGTATGAGTTTCTTTTTTCTGTTGAACAGAAAAGATATTTTAAAGAATGTTGGTAAACTGACAGTTGGCAACTCCTATTGACTTCCATAGTATTCATCAACTGTCTGGTTACCAACATTCTACAAAATATCTTCTTTTGTGTTATAAAAAATTAAATTAAAATAGCAACTCAAGAACCCCCTAACAGCATTAAACAGTATTTCATAGGATGTTTTAGATCATTTTTGTAGCATTTTCTCACATTTTTCCTCCTCTGTCATAACACGATAAACCAGCAAAAGCAGGACATTTTTGGTTGTATTTTGTTCACCCTTACTGTTCTATGGATACTTTATGTTTTGTTATCTATCATTTTAGGTGTCTGATGTACAGCTTGAAGCAGTAAAGAAGTTTTTCAGGGTTGTCTTCGTTTTCCTGATGATGGTCCTCATTTGGCACTGGAACACTTGCGTTCAGTACTTCGTATCTGTAATGGAAGAGTTTCCCCAAGACAGCTGGGTTGTTAAAGAGAAAATTGAGGTATATTTTTTATTGCTTATGCAGGCATTTGTTTGACATGATGTGTTCAACGCGTCTTCCTTTTTTTCTGTTACATTTTGCAGAATACCTCGATCGGGGAAAAATACTCCTGTGCTTCCTTCAGAGCTTTCTCTCTAATGGTCTGGAGATCAACTGAATCAATTGACTCACCAACACGTATGCCGCACAACATTTTCAACATTAATAATTTTTTGAGAAATAAATGATAATCAGTCTTTGGTGCAGAAAAATGTCTAATGAAATCACTTTAATCGGTGGCGTTTGCTAAGGCCAGCATCACTTTTACGATCAGAATTTGGGACTTTGACAAAATCTGTGACATGTGACAAATTTGTTAATCTATGATGTGCTGTTACTTTTAAGTGATCAGACATATGAATGATTTCCATCTGCCAGATAAAAAAAAAAAGGCAACGGCTAATGGCCATGCCATGGCACCCTAGCATTGTGGCATAAGGTTTTGCATGAGCAAACACCACTGTAGAACTGTTTAAAAAAAAAAAAAACATTGAATTACATTGAAGGAAAGTGATTCATTTTTGTTTTTTTAGGTGTGGATGAACGGTGGATCGCTATTGTTAGTATGGTGATTGGATATATCATGTGTTTTGCATTTGTTTCTTGCCTGATCACAGCAATTTGGACCATGTCTGCAACTGGCAATGTATACAAGGTAAAGGTGAATTTTAAGAGTTAAAATAATTAAAGCTGTTTGTTTATTGTTTGTATTTAAGTTTGTTTATTCAACAAATAAATACAAGGCAGCTCTGATGATATTATGCCATGATATATAAATATTTCAGATAAACCAGTTACATTCCTCCACGATGTTCCAAAAGCTGCCCAGAGTGTTGCGCCTACGCATCACTGCCCAGTGCAAGTGGCAGTGGGAAAAGAAGAACATCCTTGACAGCATGTCAAAACAGCTCAGAAAGGTTTCTAATTGATTCATAAATATAAACTATAAACACAATAAAATAAAATATAGACACAACACGTTTTTCTGCTGTTCAAACATTCATTCAAACACCAAACACAAATCATTTGACTCAAACAGTATTTTTTTATATAAATAATTTTTAATAGTGCTATGTTTTCTGTTTCAAAGGATATTATGGCAGAAATATGCTCCAACCTGATAAACAAAGGGATGTTTATTAACAAAGAATTCACCGAAGCCATCTTGAGAAAGTTGGACAATGAGTTTTTTAATGCAGGTGACATCATTATTCACCAGAATGCTAAACCTGACAATATGTACTTCATCGATTATGGACGGGTGCTTCTGAAGAACGAGGTATTCCAAATGGAGCTGTCTGATGGAGATTACATTGGAGGTGATGTATGAGAAACTTACTGTTGTGTGATTCAGATACTGCTAGTCAAGTCAAATTTAGCGCTTTTCAAATACACATTGTTTCAAAGCAGCTTTACAGAAAATCATGTTAATGTTTATATCTTAATTTCTTCATGCCTTACAGTTTTATCTGTTTATAATACACATTTATCAGTTTAGAGCTGGGTGATAATTAGGGTTGGGTATCGGTTGGGTTTTATCCCATACCAGTACCTACTCGGTATTTTTTTAAACGGTTCCGATGCTTAAACGGTTCTTGAACCGGTACTTAAGAAAACGAAACCGCACACACTTTTTCAAAAAAGAATACCCTTTTATTTACAGGGCCATACTGGACCCAATATTAACTTAAATCTTTAAACAATATAAATACAAGTAACATATGGTAATAATAAATGAACCAATATAAAATAAAAATTCAAATTTACATAATATTAAATAAAACAATATTGTATCAAACAATGTAATAATACTGGAGATTAATAGCTCCAGGTTCCCATGTTTTGCACTAGTTATGGCAACGTTTAGCTTGGCGAGTTTGGTATTTCGTTCCCACTGCGTCTTAGCTACGCTTCGTTGAGTAAACCTATGAAAGAGAATGTCTCTGGTTACTGGTGTAACCTATGTTTTCTGAATAGGGAACGAGACGCTGCGTTCGCTGCCAAGCTCCTCGCGCTGCCGACAAGCTTAATAATATGACGACGTAAGAGCGTCAAGGCGGCACCCGCGCCATCAGCCAATGCATTGGCGTGATTCTATCTCTATCACACTTTTGCTCACCGACTCCCAAATGATTCGTTCAACGACTCATTTTTCCAAACTCCTCCTTTACGTGGCGCTAATCTGCGCTGATTGGTCAGATGACCCAGTCAGTTATTGTTTGCGTTAGCCCAACGCATAAAATATTAATTAAGTACTACAGGTATTGATCTATTCTTCATGACAACTCCAATAACAACGACAAACATTTTACATATTTAAAAAAAAATTACATTGGAGACCTAGAAGCTGCGCTGAGCGTAACTTACACAACACACACAAATACTTATTGAGCATGCTACAAAAAACACATAAAAGCAACAATTATTAATAATACTTACAGGTTGTGATTCGGAGGAGGAAGCTGATCCAAATAAACTTGGTACTAAACCTTCCTTAAGTATCAACCGGCTCGCGAATCCACACTTGAAAGCATTTATGTTTGTAAAGCAATCGTCATTAAAATGACGTGAACACAGCACAAGGTTCGGGCTATAATTGTGTGGTAGAGTTGTAAATATAAACTCTAGTTACTGATTCTTCACATGCTCGTCCCTGGGCAGTGATAAAGATCGCTTTTGATTCGCACTTCAGAACACAGTGTCGACATTACGTTTTCAAGTTTTCCCTGGTGTCTGCGCGGCACGCGCAATGAGTGGGCGCGGCCAATTTGATAATTTTTCGTCTTGAAGTCAGTACGAAAAGGAAAATGACTCATTGGAAAAAACGATTCATTAAATTGACTCAGAGTCGACTCATACTTTTGAGAGACAATAACTTTTTTTACAGTGAACTTTCATGTATAAAACTTTGCAGGATGTTTTTGTTCACTTAGATCTGTTACACACTACATGAAAGGAAATTTTCAAAATTCCATAATATGTGCCCTTTAAAGGGTAACTAAACCCCTGGTCAGAGCCTGACTCCACCCACTGGCAATATTTGAAAATGCTGGAAAAGTGGGTGGAGCCTAGCGGAGATAGAGGGGATGAACTGAGGGCTGTTAAATACTCTATCCTGATCGTTTTCAATACTTTCAATTCCAACTCCTGACTCACTACAGTGGTTTTGACGAAACAATATGGTTTTTACACTGCCAAGGGAGTGGTATTTCGTATCAAGAGCATGGTTAGCTGGAACCTGCTTACATCAGCTCTCACCGCTTACGTCATGAACTACCGCAAACATCCAATAGGAAAATTCAACTGCAGTAGCCACTGTTCAACCTGAAGAGGGCAGCACTCAGACGTTTTTACACCATATATTGTAGAATTAAAACACTTCATACCCAAATGTCAAAAAAGTTACTTGAATCAATGATCAGCACTAATAAAGCCCCAGTCTTACAGACCATTAACTAAAAAAAGTTGGTTTAGTGTTTAGTTTAGGGTGACCAGACGTCCCGTTTTTCCCGGGACAGTCCCGTATTTCAACTCTAATTTGAGTGTCCCGACTTATTATGAAAAAATCATGTTTTGTCCCGTATTTCATCGTTAATATATATATATATATAGTTTTCGTTGAATACGCGCATGACAGAGAGGGAGAGAGAGAGCGAGAGACCTTGCGTGTGTGTGCTAGAGTACGCATTAATTACACGCGCGCACGACAGAAAGAAGGAGAGCGCGAGAGACCTTGCGTGTGTGTATGGCCTAGGACACACTGGCTCAGCTGCGTGGCGTGTCCGTTTTTATTTCGGCTCCCATGTTAACAGGGTTAGAGCTTGCACTGCCTGCATGCCGCGCGGAAAACGCGTGCATGCTAGAAATAGAACCGACGCCTATTTTTCACGCGAAACGCAAGCGTGTTGGAAGCGTTTCCTGGCAAAATAGAATAAGAAAAGATGTTTATATGTTATTTTGTACACGAATTCATATTAATAAATAACATGTTTGACAAATTCAGATATAAATAGGCTAAATAAATAGGCCTAATTATCAATTTTCAAATATTGCACCTGCACCAGAATGAAGCATTCTGTAGGCTAGTCTATTTTGCGGTCAATACTGCTGTGCTGACAGTGTCTTTATCAGAAGGCTTTATATTTATGCTTAACACGAAGTATAGGGCTTGCACAACTCTCTCCCATATGTCGAACAAGAGCGCATTAATACGCACGCGACAACAACAACAACCCCCCCAAACCCCCAATATCGTCGATGGGTTATGTTTCGGTCTCGTATTCAACTCCGAGAAATTTGGTCACCCTAGTTTAGTTACTCTTTAAAAAGACTTTAAAATGACTTGAATTTTGATGTCTGGGTCTTAAAAATTATACTGTAGGTAATTTCTCCGTATTGTATTTTTCCTCAAAAGTTTCATTTGTCAACCACGATTATTTTGATTAAATAACGTAGTATAAATAAAGAAGGGCGGAAGCAATAATGGAGAACGCAACGCAGCCTCGGGTCAAGTTGTCCAAGCACATGAACGCTCTCAATGGACAAAAACAACTCCTTCCATCGCCTGCGTGTTTCAACCAACTAATGTTAGCCAGCTAGCTGCTAATGTGCCTGATTGGCTTATCATCTTTTACCCATTCTACATTTGAAAAATAAATGAACACAAGTTTAAGGATTTGGTTTTTCTTTGCTGGTAGGGACGTGAAATAGGTATTAATTTTTTATATAAATGATCTTAAAGGGGTCTTAAAAAGACTTGAATTTAACTTGAAGAAACCTGTAGGAACCCTGTATCAGTTCAAGACTGACAAGTCCGGCAAGTTTATGCCAGAACACCAGGGGGCGGTAAAAAAAAAAGTCAGGCACTGAAATTTTTACGCGTTTCGGAACCCAACTCTAGCGATAATATATAGTTTTCATTTTACATCATAGACTGTAAAAAATATGGACAAAGCGTCTGTGACGTCACCCATAGACTTTCTGAATAACGGTTTTGAAGCCGTTTATGGGGGGTATGGGCGGCGCCATCTTTGAAAATCTTGGGAAAGCCTAACCCCGCCCACCTTCTGGCCAATCCATATATGGGTAAAAGGGCGGGCTTTGTGTGAGACTGAGCCGGCCGGTGGACGCGCCTGTTCAGCCAAGCAGCCTCAGCTATCTGTAACATTACTATTGTATTGCGAGTGCACACAAATATAAGTAAACACTTTGCAGATTGAACAATGTCCTGTATGAACAAAATGACAGAGTATGTTTTTATGTTTCCACTGTTCGATCGCGCCCGCGCCACACATACACAGTTCAATCACGCCTGCGCCTCTCTCACACACACACACACACATACAGTTCAATCGCGCCTCTCTCTGAGGCGATTTAATGCTAACTGTTGCAGTGCCACTGCCCACAAACATTGATGCTAAATACTGCTACGTGAAATAGTAGTGGAATGTCACTTACCGGAAAAAATGGAGCGAAGTAACTTACTCCTACAGTGTCGGTTAGTGCAGTTTATAGCAGAGCAATCCATTTTATGTACGATATTTCAATACAAATGTTCAGAAAGGACACAGAGGTGGTATGATGTGTTGTGTCAGATCATGGCAGAGACGTCAAATTCCACTCTGCGCAGCCCGTTATCAGCTGTCAATCATGCTGTCAATCAAAGTTAACCACGCCCTTATTTGTCATACATTTTATATCTAAATACGATCTAAACTAACGAGTTAGAAAAAAATTCACCCCCCTCACAGTTGTCAGGCATTCGGAACCTATCGAAAAATACAATAAAAGTCCATGGGACCAACCTGTAAAAGCATGAATTTATGCTGTGAAAACAGACATTTTAACATGGAGTCTATGGACATTTGCTCCCTTTTGGGACCTGCCCCTAGCGGATTTTCGATGTATTGCAGTTTTTCGCACTTCCGGGTAGGCTTCATTTATCAGATTAGAATGTTGCCGCTTGCAATACAAGCAATCAAGCAGTTGGGATTTGCTATATATATATATATTGCGTTGATACTTTATGAATGCGAATAAAGTTGGACATGCTAATATATCCAACCTTATATAAGGAGCGGGGCAAAAATGTATAACATTTTGCATATATAGTCTCAGGTGCCTGATTTATTTATATATATATATATATATATATACACACTTAGCTTACGAGACACGATAAGTTCACGAGAAATTTGTACATTTTATAAAATTGACATATCTAATCTAATCTAATATTGTGACTAGCGATTATTTGGTATTATGTCGATTGTATTGACAATTGATTAATCTGATATTTTTGGTGGTAATAAAACTTGACAAAACAAATCCCTGCTTTATTTAAATTTCCATTTATCTTAAATATGCAACCACTGTATTTCTAGAACAAGAACACGTAGACATCAAAACATGCACACTTAGAGCGAGGGTTTAAACTTTAAATAACTAAATAAACTTTTGCTTTAAATAGCAACTGCGTTATAGAGGATGATCAGGTATTTCGTTTAATTGTATTATAAATTTGTGTTTACGTCACTCAAATAGAACGCTTAGCCAGCTACAGAGAAACTGGTACCCAGGCAACAGACAAGTGACCAATCCTGAGTGGCGACGTCACTACACACATTCTTCCCGAGAACGGTTTGTAATCACGCCATGTCGTACCAGGCTCAAGTGGAAACATAAATGGAACCATTACTTACCGTTCTTAGAACTGTTCGGCTCGACGGTGGAAAAGCTGCTTCTGTTTCATATCAAAAGGAACCTCTTGTCTGTCGCCACGTTGTCAGTGTCCTCTTTACTCTGCAATGTTTTTCACTGCGTGAGAAAACAGACGTGTGGTGTGAGAGCGTGAGAACAGAGTCAATTACAAGAGTTTCACACTCAAATGCTCAAAATTAGATTACAGAGCTTGCCAGATCAAGAAAGTGATTTCACAGTTTTGTGTGCAGTATTGATCAGATGGTCAGTCAGATAATCTTTCAGATAAGCTTTAAACAACCAGCCTCATACTCACCATTTTAAGAAGTTTTGTGTTTCTGCAGAGATCTGCTTCCTGTTTGGTGGAAGGCAGTTGGCCACAGTTTCTGCTCTGACCACCTGCAGCCTTTTCACCTTGTCAATACAAGATTTTAAGGCGATTGAGGAAGAGTTCCCGCATGTTGTGGACGAACTGAGGGGAGCAGCTCTGCAGCTTAAAAAATCATCTAGAAGGTAAGTCTTGCATTATGGTGTGCTTTGTACGGTCATCGGGAGGGGACATGTTCGGTTCACTTAGTTTTGTCATGGCCATGACACATTAAGTTGTGGGAATGTGATAAGTTGTGGCCACAAGATCATTTTGTCGATGTAATGCATCCTTATGTTGTGTAGTAGTGGAAAGTGTGTATCATTTTCCTGACTCAGATCTTTGAGTCTTGTTCATCAAAATGAACGAGTCTTTCCCCCCTAATCAGGTAAAAAGATGGGAGGGACTAGACATTGACAGGAGAGCACATGGCACAAGGAAACATGGATGACAAGCCATGTGCTCACACCAAACATGACTTGAACACAAGCACATGGCCAGTAAAACAAATCTCAAGCTATGTGCTTACACAAAGCGAGACATGAACACGCAGCCAATGAGAACACTCATAAGCCACGTGTTCACACAAAACATGACAACATGAAAGCATGCAGCCAGTGATAAACACAAGCTGCATGCAACACAGCACAAGTCAAAACATGACATGAAAGCACGTGAAACAAAGCACACAGACAGGACAAAACAGGAGTGTCAGGGCTCTGTCACAAAACCAAGTAATAGACTAGACAGAAGTGACAGAACTCTGACAATTGCCTTTAGACAGCATTCGAATGAAGTTTGTTATTATCAATAAATGATAAAATAATATGAACATAAAATAATATAGGCCTAAAATATTTTTTATCTATCCCATCTCACAGCCTCTTAAATCCATTCAGTGATCATGTCTTTATTTATTTATTATTATGGTTTCACAGGTTGTTTACGCATTTAACTCGTGGTCATGAGAAAAATGTTGTTCTCAACATAGGATCTCGAGGCCACGACATAAGGATGTTGTTAACTTGACAAAATTATTTTGTGGTCATGACTTACCACGTTCCCACGAGTTAATATGACGTTCCCACAAATGGGAACATTATCCACGACAGGACAAAACTAATGGCACTTTTCCATTGCATGATACGGCTTGGTACGGTTCGCTTAAATAGTACCACGTCGGTTGAGGTTCAAAGTGAGCCGTACCGATACTAAAATGTGACGTGTAAAACACTGATTGGTCAGAGAGAATCGTCACAACCAGCATCACGAGATTTGCGTGATTTGTGACACGAGACCCCAAACCCTCTAGAAACCAACTTCTTCGTCTTGCAGTGAAAAACATCCACATACCGAGAATCGATATGCTCTATTGCTTCTGTGATGTGGGTTTATTTGTGTCGAGTTTGCGATGATGTCACGCAACTATAACAATCAGTCTAATCCCACCCACTTTGAAGCGGTACTAAACTGCAGACTGGAAAAAGCAAACCTTCCCAAAGTAAAGCTAGCCGAGTCGTACTACGCAGTGGAAAAGCCCCATATGTGAACCGAACATGTCCCCTCCCGGTCACCGTAGCTTTGATATACACAAAAGAATCTTGACTTCTGTAATGTTACATATTTCCAAGTGAAATAGAGTGAAATTTATTTAATAGAGAAAAAAGTAGGATGTGACAAAATTACAAAGACCAATAACATGCACGGATGAATCTTTCACAAGATGACCAGGCATACAGATTACTGACGCAAATCTAGAACATTTTGATGTCATAATGATTTTAAGACTTATGTTTGTTTATTAAAGGTGGTGAGCAGTGTCTCCAAGTCACAACAACTACGAGCGTGTGAGAAGACCAACCACACACACGTTTTTATTTATCATTTAATATTTAAGTATGATTATATTATTTCATAATTCATGTTTTTTTTAGTTCTATATAATATTTAAACTGTAATACTGAAAATATAAAAGTAAAAAATAAATAACAAGTGTCACTGAAAATCTTGGACCATTTACATTTTTCAATAAGAATTTATATCATGCAGTTGAGATTTGCTACAGTATCAGTGATGCGCGGGTCAATGTATAAACAACCCGCACCCGACCGACGTTTTCAACTAACCCGCCCGCAACTCAACTAAAAAAAAAGAAGAAAATATGTACCCGACCCGCTTCCTGACCCACATTTTTTAAAAGTAGTAAATGCTCATCGTAGTGTCATTGGGCCATAGACGTGTAACACAAATCTGTAAATAGCATCGCAGGAAGTACACACAAAGCCAGCACTTTGGTCATAATCGTTCATTATTTCGGCAAATGTCTCACACGCTTTGCTCTTTCTATTTGTGTATTTGCGGAGCTTCCACTCCCCAGTCTTCACCTTTTCTCTTGCCGCCTCCATCTCTACCTGCAGACTGAGCTTGTGCGTCATCTTCGTGCCAGTTTTCAGTCAATAAAGTGTAGGTCTATGTATTTCATACAAAATTGTGTCTAGTATTATATCAATTACAAAGGTTTAATTGGCATCTTTATTTCAAATGACCCGACCGACCGCGACCCGAATATCATTAAAAATATTTTTGGATGACTCGTGACCGCAGGCACCCGCTCATTTTGGATCAACCTGCACATCACTGTACAGTATAGAGTAGGCACAATTATGTACATGACCTCAATAATTTTTGGTGATGCAATATTTTACTCGATTGTGCTGTCATCTTATTTGTTTTCCGTGAGGCGAAAGTGGTTCTTGGGCAGTTCCTTCACACACAGAGCGGCCATTGACAGATGAAAAAAGGCGCCATTTGAGGTGTAAATTGTTCTGAAAGTTATTTCATGAAAATCATTTCTATGTGCCATCATCGTTATAGTTGTGGACTCCTGCTCTTCTTGTACATTTAGAAAAAAATGTTTAACTATATTTTTACCATTATAGTTATTGTCCTTGGTGTGAATGGGCTAGATATAGATAGATTTGTTTTTAATGCATTGTAGGATTGTGGATTTGTGGACACATAGCACACTAACCACTTAACAAACTGTATCTTAAAGCATTATGAAAACTTATTTTCTAATTGCCATTCCTCTATCCAATGCAAAAAAAAAAAAAACATATCTCAAAGTCTGTTTCCAAAGAAAACATTTAATAGTGGAACAGTTTGTTTTACTAACACCACAAGATCTCCAAAATTCATTATTTTCTTCTCTATACTGTAATTCTGTTACATTTGTCATTTCGCCGTGGCAGGAAATTTATTTTTTGATTTACAATCGACCAAGCAATACATTTTATCTGCCTCTGCTCTGACATGGTGTGTGGAGCATATGTTTATCATTGCATCCGCCATAAATCAAACACAGATAGAGAGTGCCATAAGGACAAAGAGAGACACAGAGGCATCACTCCATGAGATATTGTAAGACAGGGTTTTTTGAAACTTTTTAATGCCAAGGACACTACATAATGACGATGCCCGGAAAGGAGACCCCCATCCTAAAGAATGAAGTCTGGTTAGGTGCGTATACTCATGTATATTGTGTGTTTACATACATAAACATACTTGCATATATTTACTTTTTAGTTTGACACACACACACACATGATTTTTATACTGTACAATCTGTATATTCTAGCCCCTAACCCTAAACCTATCCGTCACAGAAAACTTTCTGCATTTTTACATTTTCAAAAAACATATAAATTAAGCTGATTTCATCATGTGGACCAAAAAATAAATAAATTTATATACACATTTATATAGAGTGGGCTTTTATTGTGGCCAGCCTAAGGCACACCTGTGCAATAATCATGCTGTCTAATCAGCATCTTGATATGCCACACCTGTGAGGTGGATGGATTATGTCGGCAAAGGAGAAGTGCTCACTAACACAGATTTAGACAGATTTGTGAACAATATTTGAGACAAATAGGCATTTTGTGTACATAGAAAAAGTTTTAGATCTTTGAGTTCAGCTCATGAAAAGAGGCAAAAACAAAAGTGTTGCATTTATAAATTTGTTCAGAATGTGTATATATAATATATATATATATATATATATATATATATATACTGATTTAGGGGACATTTTCACAACACCATTTAAAAAATGTATGCATTTTGGCCATTCATTTAGACGTTTTTTTTTTTTTTTGCGTGTGTGAAAACGGTGACGTCATGCTCATGTGTATTACGTGTTCAGTCTATAGGAGTGTAGTTCTCTTACGAGAGTATCTCTCGTACTGCGTAATATCTTACGCTATGGGGAAAACTCTTTTCCTCGAGATATTGAAGCCAAAAATTATCCTTAATTTTTAAAAATGTAAAACGCTTTGCAGCAGCAAGCAGACAAGGGCGAGACAGCTCGCGCGCCCATTGGCTGCCTTGCTGGAAAAGCAGCAGCCTATCGAGTGAGGCACTGCGTGACGTAATGACGAATGGGGGCGCTTCGCACCCATTTCGTCATGTCCCGCCAGTAAAGCCGTGGTCTCGCCCTATAATACCCTCGATAGCTGTATTTCCTCTGATTTTTTCTACTCTTCACGCGAAGCTCACGCATCGCTGGATCCAGAGTGAGAAGCCGCGCCGTTGACTTGTAGCCTTCTCAGCGGGACGTGCCATCATTTGAAGTCGCTGGCCCAGCCGCCTTCAGCCGCCGTACCTGCTGCGCTTTCCGGCGTACTATATCCTTTACTCTGCTAAGTGTGTGTGTTTGCTTATGTGACGCAACACCCATTTTCTACTGTTCTAAAAGAGCTGCGTCTTTTTAAAGATGCCTTTCTGTGGCTTGTGCCGCTCCTAACTCAGTGATGAGGACCGCCACGTCATCTGCGTGTCCTGCCTGGGTGAGGATCACGTGGCCACCGCGCTCGCTGACGGCGGATGCCATCATTGTGAACGCTTGCCTATGGTGACTCTGCGGACTCGCCTAGCTTCGTTCTCCGAGCCGCATCCCAGCCCGCCGTGATGCCGCGCCGCAAGAAGCGCCGCGCCCAGCGTGCGCCCGAGCTATTTCCAGCCCGCCAAAGCTCGCCGGTTCGCCCGCCAGCTTCGCCGGCTTCGCTCGAGTCGCTCCCAGACGGACAGCGGCCGCCGTCTGCCGCCGCGTCCGCGCTAGAGCTCGATGAACTTACCGGAGACGGCATTGAAACTGAGCCGATGCGTCTGCTCTCTCAAGCCGTGGATTACATTGGCCTCGACTGAAAGGCGCTCGCGCAACTAACGCGCAATAGGCTGGACGGACGCTTTCTCGGGAAAGACGAAGCTCCGTCACAGTCGAGACCCGTGCCTTTCCCCCTGAATGGTGAGAAACATTTGTGGCTAACGCTATCCGAGATGACGGAAGCTGAGCGCTCTGTGTTCCTCGACGTTCTCGCTCTGCTGGACGCCGCCCCCCTCAGCGCGGGCCCCGGCCGAGGATTGAGATAAAGCCCGAGGTCTCAAGGCCTTCCTAGTCTCTCTAGGAAAGCGACGGTGTTCAGTTCCCGCTGCGGCCGGATTTCCACCAAAAACTTCTCGCTCGTTCAGTTCCAAGCAATGTGACTGTTCCAGTGTATTTCGCAGTGAGCAAGCTGGTTCCACAGCCCGCTTGCCTCGCACAAAGGCCGTCGTTTCGGCTAACTAGCAGCGCCGCCAGGCCCGAGATCAAACACCGCGCTCTCGCTCTGCTGGACGCCGCCCCCCTCAGCGCGGGCCCCGGCCGAGGATTGAGGTAAAGCCCGAGGTCTCAAGGCCTTCCTAGTCTCTCTAGGAAAGTGACGGTGTTCAGATCCCGCTGCGGCCGGATTTCCACCGAAACTTCTCGCTCGTTCAGTTCCATGCGTTGTGACTGTCCCAGTGTATTTCGCAGTGAAGCAGCCGGTGTCTCAGCCCGCTTGCCTGCGCACAAAAGCCGTTTCTATGGCTACCCAGATAAATCCAATAAAGAGTGCATTTTCTGGTGTTCCGGCCACGGCCGATGGTGTTACGAGTGTTGTAAGAATGCCCACGTCCCAGTGCCCATTCCCACACCCAGACACAGCCCGCCACGGTGCAGGGCTAGCACAAATAATAAACCAACTCATGTTGGTTGTGCAGAAAATGTAGTGAACGCGCCCATACAATGCCCGCTTACACTACACGATGCGTGTCCCTTGATTTCTGTAAAAACGAAACTAACACACATTTAGTCGGCGCGAGCCGACAGTGTTCTCAGTGCAGTAAATGTGCCCGCTGTCCCGCATTTCCTCACTGACACGCCGAATCCCACGGGATTCACCCCTGCTCGCTTTCTATGCACAACCCATCACAGAGAAGCTGAGCGCGGCCAGGCTGCCCGCTGTGATTAGCGCGCACCTCGCACACTGTGAACACAGCGTTGATTCAGTCGGCGCGAGCTGAGTGTTCTCCGTGCAGAAAATGTGCCCGCTGTCTCGCGCCCGCATTTCTCACAGACACTCCGAATCTCACGGGATTCGCCCCCGCTCGTCTTCTCTGCACAACCCGTCACAGAGAAGCTGAGCGCGGCCAGGCTGCCGGCTGTGATCAGCGCGCGCCTCGCACGCTGTAAACACAGCAGTGATTTAGTCGCGCGAGCTGACAGTATTCTCAGTGTAGTAAATGTGCCCGCATTTAGTAAATGTGCCCACATTCCCTCACACGCGCCGAATCCCACAGGATTCGCCCCGCTCGCTTTCTCTGCGCGTCCCGCCATAGAGAAGCTGAGCGCGGCCAGGCTGCCCGCTGTGATCAGCGTGCCCCCCGCCTCGAACGCTGTAAACACGGTGTTTTGTTCCCAGTACACAGGGGCTCTCGAGCCGCCGTCCTGCCGCGGCCAGAGCCCAGATTTCATTCTACCCCTAGCTATTCACGCAGATGCGTGGTCAAGGCTTCCCGGGGTATCAGAATGGGTGTTGAACACTATAACGAGAGGCTGTTCGCTACAGTTCGCTCGACGCCCCCGCCGTTATACGGCGCGAGTCGAAACTACGGTGTATAGCGAAGTGTTTCATCTACTTCGAGCCGAGATAGCGAAACTACTGAGAAAAGGGGCTATAGAACCTCTATCTCAGGGCGAAGGGGGCTTATACAGCAGATATTTTCTGGTACCGAAAAAAGATGGTGGGCTCAGACCCATTCTAGATCTGCGACTGCTGAACAGAACGCTCGGGAAGCGCCAGTTCAGAATGCTTACGACCAGGAAAATCCTCGCGCAAGTGCGCCAAGGAGACTGGTTCATGTCAATAGATCTGAAAGACGCCTATTTTCAAATACAAATAGCGTCCCATCACAGGCGATTCTTGAGATTCACCTTCGAGGGCCAGGCATATCAATACACAGTCCTGCCGTTCGGCCTGTCCATAGCACCAGGTACGTTCACGTAGTGCATGGACGCGGCCCTCGCCCCCCTGAGACTTCGGGGCATGCGAGTTTTGAACTACTTGGACGATTGGCTGATTCTAGCTCGTTCACGAACGGAGCTCATAGAACACAGGGCCGCATTACTCGAGCACCTCGAGGAGCTAGGCCTTACAGTCAATTGGGCGAAAAGCTCACTGCTCCCCAGTCGGAGAATTTCCTTTCTGGGAACAGTGTTAGACTCGCTATCCATGACAGCACGCCTGTCACCGGAGCGCAGATTGAATATTCAGCACGTCGCGAGATCCTTCCGCCACGGCTCTATAGTCCCGCTC
This sequence comes from Chrosomus eos, assembly GCA_036326025.1. Taxonomy (NCBI): domain Eukaryota; kingdom Metazoa; phylum Chordata; class Actinopteri; order Cypriniformes; family Leuciscidae; genus Chrosomus; species Chrosomus eos. The sequence continues at coordinate 20,434,937 of CM070834.1, forward strand.
AGAAGGTTTCAGAAAATGCTGGGTCTGATGGCCTCAGCAGCCTCCGTACTCCAGTTGGGCCTGCTCCGCATGCGCCCACTGCAGCTATGGCTAAAAGCACGATTTCCCCCCAGGGCGTGGACCGCAGGTCTATTTCGCCTCAGGGTCGACCTTCAGTGCATTTTGGCTCTGAAACCATGGAAAGCAACCGACTGGTATCAGTCGGGTGTGAGTCTGGGGATCCCCTCGAGTGTGAAGGTGGTGTCTACGGACGCCTCCACTTCGGGGCAGGGAGCGCTGCTCGAGGGCAGACCGCTAGCTGGCCTATGGTCAGTACGGGAGAAGCTCCTTCACATAAACTGCTTGGAATTAATAGCAGTCGACAAAGCGCTACGGCGCTTCTGTCCCCAGATAAAAGGCCACCACGTATTGGTCCGGTCGGACAACATGTCAGTGGTGGCGTACATAAATCGCCAGGGCGGCGTCAGGTCCCGAAACCTTTACAGGCTGACGGGACGCCTCCTGGTCTGGGCTCAGCACAACCTGCTCTCGCTGAGAGCGGCGCATGTGCCTGGTCACCTAAATGTGGGGCCAGACAGGCTGTCCAGAAACAACGTCCCAGCAGGAGAATGGTCTCTGCACCCGCAGACGATCCAGCTGCTGTGGGAAACGTTTGGCAAAGCGCAGGTGGACCTGTTCGCGTCCCAAGAAAACGCTCACTGCCCGAGATTCTTCTCGAAATACCGGGAGGCGCTGGCCCATGTTTGGCCCCGCCGCCCCCTATATGCTTTTCCCCCTGTCTCACTCCTGCCTCAGGTGTTGGAGCGAATCAGGAGGGAGGGATGCCCAGTGCCACCCATAGCTCCGCTCTGGACAAACCAGTCGTGGTTCCCTGTCCTGATGCAGCTGACCAGTGCTGTCCCATGGCCTTTACCGCTGAGGAGAGACCTCCTCTCTCAGGCGGGAGGCTCGATTTGGCATCCTCGCCCGGATTTGTGGTCCCTGCACGCATGGGCCATCAACGGGTACCCGCTGACCTCCCAGAGAGAGTGTTAAACACGATCGCGCAGGCTAGAGCCCCGTCTACCAGACGGCTCTACACCTCGAAGTGGTCTGTGTTCTCTGCTTGGTGTCAAGCGCAAAGCTTTTCACCTGTAGACTGCGGGGTTACGGAAGTGCTTTCCTTCCTTCAGGAGCTACTGGATAAGGGCAGGACCCCTTCCACGCTCAAGTATACGTGGCGGCCATAGCAACGTTTGCAAAACCGGTGTCTGGCCAGTCACTAGGAAAGAACGACTTAGTCGTGCGTTTACTTAGAGGAGCTCGGAGGCTAAACCCTCCCAGGCCCCCTTCAGTCCCGACATGGGACCTTTCCACGGTCTTGGAAGCCATGAAAGGTGCCCCATTCGAGCCAATCCAGTCGTCAGACATGAAACACTTGTCTTTCAAGACAGCGTTTCTTATGGCTCTCGCTTCAGTGAAGCGCGTAGGGGACTTGCAAGCGCTTTCAGTGAGCGCGTCATGCATGGAGTTTGGACCTAATGACTCAGAGGTCATACTCAAACCGAAGCACGGCTACGTGCCAAAATCCCTCAACACACCGTTCAGAGCCCAGGTGATTTCCCTGTCTGCCCTTCCGGTTCTCAATGAGGAGAAGGACGCGAGTCTCCTTTGCCCTGTCAGGGCACTAAGGGCTTATGTGTCCCGCTCGTCTGGTTTCAGACAGACTGAGCAGCTTTTCGTTTCGTTTGGCGGCCGTGCTAAGGGACTTGCCGCTTCGAAACAGAGCCTATCCAGAAGGATAGTCGGTGCCATTGCGCTGGCTTACACTTCTAAGGGCCTACAGTGCCCTTTGGGTGTTAGAGCGCACTCCACAAGAGGCATGGCCTCCTTGTGGGCATGGTCTAGCGGGGTTACCCTGCAAGATATTTGTATGGCCGCGGGCTGGGCCTCGCCGTCTACATTTATAAAATACTATAACCTGGAGGTTCCCGCCTTACAAGCTAAGCTTTTGGCGGTCTGAACTTCGGGCTTATCGGCCGCCATGCGGCTTATGTGTGGAGTGTTGGCCTGTGCATCGCTCAGTCCGATGCGGCAGCTCCATGAGTGTGGTACCCTTACGGGTCTGATACCCTACGGGACTATTTATAAAGGAGTGATGCTTCTAGCCTCTCCTCCTCTACTCTGTGAGAGTTGTGGTGATTGTGCACTAGATGCGCCCCGGGCTTCGGCCCTGGGACTCTGGTGTTGGATCCCTGTCCGCACGGCGTGTTACATGGTGTTCCCCATAGCGTAAGATATTACGCAGTACGAGAGATACTCTCGTAAGAGAACGTACTCGGTTACTAACGTAACCTCGGTTCTCTCTAGAGAGGGAACGAGTACTGCGTATCTTGCCGTGCTTGGAATACGCTCTGGTTCGCTTCGGCGTTGAAAAATCAGAGGAAATACAGCTATCGAGGGTATTATAGGGCGAGACCACGCCTTTACTGGCGGGACATGACGAAATGGGCGCGAAGCGCCCCCATTCGTCATTACGTCACGCAGTGCCTCACTCGATAGGCTGCTGCTTTTCCAGCAAGGCAGCCAATGGGCGCGCGAGCTGTCTCGCCCTTGTCTGCTTGCTGCTGCAAAGCGTTTTACATTTTTAAAAATTAAGGATAATTTTTGGCTTCAATATCTCGAGGAAAAGAGTTTTCCCCATAGCGTAAGATATTACGCAGTACTCGTTCCCTCTCTAGAGAGAACCGAGGTTACGTTAGTAACCGAGTATGTTTTTCTTTACAAAGTGACCTTGCCAACTATGGCCTAGCATGAATAATACAGCATTTTCAGTCTTTTTCGCAGATCCGTGTGAACGGGGATCGTTTTGACAACGTTGTTGTCTGTATGCAATAAATAATACAGCATTTTTAGTCGTTTTCGCAGATCCGTGTGAACGGGGATCGTTTTTGACAACGTTGTTGTCTGTATGCAATAAAACGCAAAGTACATCGTGGTCATGTAAACGTACCCTTTCGTTTTCTTGTTAATGTTGAAATATGTTTAGGTTTTTTCCCCGTGTGGCCCCCTGGCACTCCATGAACCTCAGTTTGAAAATCAGATAGCTCTCCCTCTGCCTAGTCAACATTGATTTATCAGGGAATCTTTGTGGGTGATCATTATTTCGCGGGGTTCCTCCGGCAGCTGATAAGGACCATCATGACCATCAATCCTAAAGGCTCATACGCTTGTAGATTAGAGAACAATCATGAAGGCAGGTTTGGCCCCATTTTCGCTGCCTCGGCTACGAGAAGAGCCTCATGGGACCGCAAGCAAGTATGACCGTACATCCCACAAGTTATTGCTTTATGCTCTTGGTTGTCATAGATTACATTTGACAGCAAGACGGTTTGCAAGGACACAAATTGAGGCTGTTAAAAGAAATATTCTGGATTCAGTCAGTGTAAGTTAAGCTCAGTTGATAACATAAATGGCATATGTTATGGCATAACGATTACCAGAAAAATAATTTTGACTCGTCCCTCCTTTTATGGGTTAAAGTGAGGTACTTGCAAGTGAATTGGGACAATCCATAAATGTTAAAAAATAATTGTTTTTTCAATAGTAAACCCATAAGATGTAAACAATATGCATGTTGACATGATTTTACTGAAAAAAAAAGCTTACTAACCATTTCTGTGTAAAGGTATACAATTTTACATAACATAACACCATAAAAAAGACAAACAGCTCATGCGTAAATAATAATTAACAACAGAGATATGTAAGTGCTTTTATAAAATTATAAGCCTCACAATTTTTGCCTCACAAATATTTACCCCATTTACTTCCAACTGTCCCCGTCCCCCACCACTTCTATTATTTTTCTTAAATTTGCAGGTAACTGAAATAATTTTTTTGTGGAACTCAACAATGTGCCAGAAGTGCTGAGCCGAATCCGGAATATTCCTTTAAGACATTGAGATGGACAACCGAGTCTCCTCACAATATTACCATTGACTTTTTATTTTTTACCTTGTGCAAAAACAGCAGCATGACAGAATATTAATGCCACTATTTACCCATGATCAGATGTCAATCCCAAAATGGCCCCTTACAATTATAAGATCAACATGACCACATGTGTGGTATTCAATCAGTGCATTAATTTGTCTTCATCCTCATTTCTGTAGGCGTGACACAGGACAGCTTGAAGGGGATTTAAAAATGTTTGCCTGACAAGCAAAGCCATTGTGTCATCAACGTTTGTCTTCATCTGCCACCTCAAAGTGAACAAACAGTGAGAGAGGCCCATTACAAAAAGCTTCAGGTGTAGAACTAGCTCAAGATTTTTTAAATTTAAAAGCAGGCTGCTCTGATTTCTTACAGCTGTAAGTCGTGTCTGCTTGGACTGATGGCTCAGTGCAGGATTAAAACTAATTTTACAACAATACAAAATACATTTTACAGCAAACTTGTTCCTCAGAGTAGCCTATAATTTAATGTGTTTTTTTGCGCTAATCAGTGTTGATAGTTTTAATGATTTATTCAAGTGCACTGATCACTTCCGTTTTTTAACGGATCTTTAATCCAAAGAAATGTGATCATTTATATTTCAGAAAGATTCATGAAACTGCGTTTGCTTTTTCAATTATCTCTCCAGCTTCTGTCTATCATTTAGCATTTAAAACACTTTATCTAACGCGTTTAAACTTCTGGGCGTTCCATTATAATTCACTGCACACATAATCAAAAGTATTAGCGAGAAAGTGTGATGAGGCATGTTTCTCCATGTTAGCAATGAAAAATGTTTTGGGGATAAGCAAGCTATGAGTATAAATGTGCAGTAGATAATTAATTCAGTTTTTCAATTAAAGTTCTCTGTGGGAGTTTTACCCCTCAGGGATTTACAAGCTTTAAATGAAGTAGGTAGTGAAGTGTAACTACATCTGATGAAAGGTTTGAAAGCTTTTACAAGTGAAAGTATTTCAGGCAAATATCTCATTACTCTACATTTGGTTAGCGATAAAAAAAAAAAAAAATCGGGATAAATTTTTTTTTTTTTTAAAAGGTCAATGATTGTACAAATTGAGGGTTTCTAAATAGTTTTTAAATGTTCCTTTTGCTGTTATAAATATTTATCGCCATTTCAACATTTCCAGTTTAAATAATTTCAAACCCTTTTTTCCACCTCACTTTCAATGCATATCACTTTCTCTTCAGCCCCTTAAATGCATCACATTTACATTCTGAAGGCCTAGAAAGAGTGACCCACTTTTCTAGGTCACACAGCATCTCAATACTGACTCTCATGTGGTGTCTGGAATACTGTGTCACTTGTTCACAACATTACGACCAAAATTATATGAGAATGTTGTGGCTGATTCATTCTTTCAAAACCAGTGGGGCCTATTTTGGATTGAATGAAGCAGACCATAACATGGTCTTTTAGATCCACATAGATCTTTAATAGGGGGTATCTGTGTCAGCATTATAATGGATTACCTGAAAAATTTACAAAATAGATACATTTTGTAGTTAGGGTATGACAATGGGACTTTAAACTATATGGTTTAATTCACATTTCGTTTTCAAATATTCCTTGAGTGAGATATCGACTGAATGAATCGGTTGAGTAAATGATCCAATGACTCACTCAGAAAAGTCAGTCACATCTCTCGTTCCTGAATGAATCAGTGTTGAAAGATTTACTCATTGTGGCCCCGTCCACACGGACACGGGTATTTTTAAAACCGGGACTTTTTTAACGCGGTTCGGCCGTTCGTCCACACGAAAACGCACTGAAACCGAACATTTTTGAAAACCCCTGCTGAGGGTGAGTATTTTCAGAAACGCCGGTTACGTGTTGTCGTGTAGACAGTGAAACCGGGGTTTTTATCCTTGCGACGTCAGAGCGTGCGCCGTTATCCGCTGTGTTTGACGTCAGATTTGCGCCTACCGGAACCGGTAATAACTTTTTGTTAGGCTTCTGATTGGCCAACGTGGCTTTACGGTTAGGGTTATCGTCTGTTAGCCACTTTCTATGGAAGCTTGTTTCCACCACAGAATAAAAAAGGTAATTGCAACTTTTTATCTCAAAATTTTGACTTTTTTTTCTCAGAATTGCATGCTTATATCTCGCAATTCTGACTATAACACGCAATTGGAAGATATAAAGTCATAATTGCATGATTTAAAGTTGCAATTACCTGTTTTAAAGTCAGAATTGAGATATAAATTCGTAATTCGGAGGGAATATTTTTTATTTTTTTCATTAGAATTGGACTTTATAACTCGCTATTGTGTGTTATACTGTATATCACGCAATTCTGAGAAATAAAGTCAGAATTTCGAGATGTAAGCTCGCAATTGTGAGATAAAAAGTCGCAATAGGTGGTTTGCAGTCACGTGATTGTGTTGACGCGCGAAATTCAGATGGAGGGCAGGAAGTGAAGAGTGCAATGGACGAGATGGAGGAAAGTCCGTACTGTACTACTTTTGAGGCTATTACAAGAGAAATATATAAACAGAAAATCGAAACATATGTTGGACATGATCCTTACGTTATGAAGAGGACCGATTTTCAACTGAATTGAGAGATTTGCCTGCCATCGAGGCGGTAGATATCAGCAACTACCTCGTCTTACAGACATACTTTGACTTTACAAAGTTTGGAAACTGGTACGTTACACAAACAGCCACATAAGTGTATTTAAACACCTGAATTATGTAATTATAAGCCACATAAATAATGTATTAACTCACATTTGACGAAGTGACCACTGCACACACACACACGGGCTCCTCCCGACCGCAGACGTAGGTTTGCAAGGCATTTTCCCCGGTGTTTTTCTGTCAATTTCTTGTATTTTTCCCCCTTATGAACAACAACTTTTGGCACACGATAAAAAACTCCTCGTGGTTTGATCGATTTGAGCAACCATAAACGACGCAAAACATAGGCATTTTGAGTTTGTTATAGTGCTTCCTAAATATAGAAAATCACTTCCTGCCCTCCATCTGCATTTCGCGCCATGGCAACGCAGTGGCGTGACGTCACGTGAAAACAAGCTATTATCTTTTAAAATGTTTTATTTTGTGGCGGAAACAAGCTTCCATATCTTTCCCTTCATCTATGTTGCAAGAGGGAGGGGAAGTTATTTTGATTAAAGATTACTAAGGGAGCATAAATTAAAAAAATTATAATAATGATGTGCATTGATAAATCATTCATAATAAATGCTGCAATATTTCATAAAAATATGAATTGTCAATTTTGATTTCATGGGGACTTTAACTGTGGTTTTGTTTCATCTTTATACTTAGAAAGTTGCTTGTGTAAGGATAAATGTTCCGTTCATTGGGAATAGATATCTTTCATCTTAGAATAATTCATTTCCCTTATGACTCTATATTTAGCTATTTATGTATTTGTTAGTTTGCTGTTTTTACCCTCAGTACATCCTGCCGCACTTTGTTAGTCATTTGATAAATAATTCATATATGCAACACGTATATGTGTTGAGGCAAGTCAATTGAATTTTCTGGCTCAAGGGCAAAGGCTCAGAAGACTTTCTTCTGTGCTAAATCCAGGCAAATTCATTTCTGTGATGACAGTAAAAGTAAATAAACAGATGGATGTTGCTAGTGATCGTGAGTTGAGTAGTAACAAGGGGAGAGGGGCCTTCACAGTTGGTTATCGAGTAAGGAGAAGTTGCCAAGTGGCCTGTAGGCCAATGATGTGCAATGATTTTCTGTATATATTTAACCAAACGTCTAAGACAACTTCCTGGTATTGTCCCCAGAAGGAACATTTGGACCCTGGTCCAGTTTCTTAAAAACAAACTAAGCAAAAATAAATAAATAGGTAAATAGGGTTACATGTAGCTGTTGGAATGCAATCAGAATCACATACACCTAAGAATTTCTGTGACTGTGTGCGAAAAAGTGTCTCATCTTGACAGTAATTTACATTCAAATAAGAGCTCAGTTAATCAGTATATGAAATTCACAACCGACATAACTCTGTAAACTCCGATAGACCTACTATCTGCTAAATTATAACATTGTTGTAAGGTTCAAATAGGTAATGTAGCAATTCTTTTGTTGCTTTTTACAAACATTGAACTTGTTACTTCATGGAAAGATGCTGGGCTGACATTAGATCTACTAAATTACAAATAACTGAATTGAATATAATCATTCATGCGTGTAAACAGTCATTTGGGGGGAGGGGAAGTTTATAAATAAACTGTAAAAAAAAAGTTGCTGGCATAAATTAAGTAAAATCAACTTGGATGTTTAAGTCATTTCAACTTAAAATACACTAAACTGGCTTTAAAAAATGAGTTGAATCCCATATTACTTGAAAACTGCTTAATTTATATTGGTGAGTTAAAGCAATGTAAAAACATGTTGTCATAACTTATTGATCATATGACTTTTTACAGTGTAGCTTAAATAAAAAAAATATTTTCAACTTATTTTTTAAATCTTTGATTTAAAAGAATTGTCTTTTAACCCTTGTGCATGATAAAGACTGAAAAGGACAGTTCATATGGCATATGAACATTTTTGTCTTTTTCAGCTTTTTTTCTTTTATTATTTTGCCTGTGTTACTGTCAACTGCATAAAATGGCACAAGTATGTATTTTTATTGGAATTTTACTAATTCACCCCCATTTTCTTTAAAAAAATCTATTTTGCACTACTGTACACAAAATCGTTCCTATCTTTTGGACAAAAATGTCCCCATTGAAACCCATTAAAACAGCTATTTTTAACCCCAAGGCCAACTATAAAATGATGCAATCTTTGTTAATAGGCATTTATTCTGTTGGCAAGGCTTCAAAATTTGGTGCCATTTTTTCAGGTTTGGCCTATAAAGCAAATACTCGCTTTATTCCTGTTTTCTGCTTCTGCATATTATAGAGCCAAATGGATAAATTATGCAGCTATAATTGTGTGGGTGTGTTGGTCAGTGTGTGGTTTGTATGTGTGTAATAAAAAAAATGTGTGTGCTTGTAATATTTGAGAAAGAAAAACTCGACTGCAAATCACAAATCTAAACACTGTGTGCACCAGTGGAGTTTTGCTGGCATCTAATGGGGAAAATCTCATTTTTTGAGATATCATCCACAAATTTGGAACACAACTTGTTTAGATTTATGGCTTAGATTTTCTAGCAGTTTTAGAGTTCAACATGTTTCATAAAATATATATTTTATGTAAAATGATATTCATAAATCATTTTCATAAACTTAAACCTCTACAACTTATTTTACAAAAGACATAACGTTTTGGGGGTTATGTCTTTACTTGTCATCTTATCGTTTAATTTTAAATCAAACTTTATGATTAACAATTTTGAGACAGAAAGATGCTTGCATAATATGGCTTCATGTAAAATCGTACATTCTTCTTTTCTTCTGATGGGATATTTTTATACCAATCTAATTTAAAAGGAGTACATATTAGAAAGTGTTATGTTTCAATACTATATGTGATTGAGGTGTAGGCTACTACTTGGGTAGTATTTCTGCTCAAGGATTGAAGATTATGTTTTCCATCATTTTAATATATTACTGGAAGATTTTCTGGGTGGGTTGATTTCCATTCCAAAGGCCTTATAACATTTTAATGAAGGCTGGATGGATCGAATTAGACCTGATCTGTGAGGTAATGACAGCATCCACGTTACATCTTGTTTTATGCAGCCCATTCTCCAACTCAAAGTGTCACTTACTGTTTATGGAGTGTGTGATAGTTGTGGAATGTCACGGGACTCCATTTAGTTCAATATGCAAGATAGATTCTCTATTGAAACTTGAAGCTCCTTGATGGAAGCTTGACCTTTGTTATGAGTAATAAATGTGGATATGAATCAATAACGTGGTCACATTTATTATTGATTTTATCTTTATATTTGAAACTTTAGTTTTCAACCTCTGCACTTATATCTCATAGCTTTTTAAGTCACTCTCTGTCTAGCCAAATAAGGCCACTCTTTATGAAGTTTGCGTGCTCTTGCCTTGTTCAGTAGTTGTGTGAAGACTAGCATTGGTTTATCATTTCCCCTGCAGTACCAGTCAGCACTTCGATGCCATCTCAAGGTCATTTGTGGAGCTGCCGTCGAACGCAATTCTTCATGCCAACGTGACTTCAGTTGCTAATTAAACAGACAAAAGCTAAATATATCATGCATTTGTTGTTTCCTTTATAGATTCACAGAGGACCAAATAAACTTCAAATGAAACAACTAAAATAATTATCATTGACATTCATTCACACTTTTTCTGTTTTTTGTTCCAAACTATTAGGCAGTGCAAATTTACCCTTTGAGACAGTGTTAATGATCTTATTTTTAATGAGTAAGAATACAACATAATTGAAAATGTATGAACATTAGACCTTTGGGCAGTGCAGCCACAGTCTATTGAGAATAAAAGAGTTATGATGATGTAATTCTGCCACTTTCAAAAGCAAGTCAAATTCTCACTTTGCAATGTCTCTAATACTGATATCATTCAGTAATATGAAAAAGGTCATTGTATGTCTGTCCAGGCCTTGCAGTGTTCAACAGGTAAAGTATGAGTCCCAGCAACCGCACAATGCAAAATCATCATTTAGAGATGTTTGCTTCTGAACTGCCATTTAGCAGAAGTTTTCCAACCAAAGCAGCTTATTATAAATAACAGTAGGGAACTGGTTGCCCAGTACCTTTCATGCCAAACAGGTATGGACTCTTATGTATGATAAAAATGGGATACTATCAATATAGAGCAGTCTGAATTAATTTATAGCTAGGCTACATAACAGGTGCAGCCAGTGAATATACTTACAAATTGCAGTCGGTTCCAAATTACAAAACAAAAATTATGTAAATCATTACATTACACATTTAAGGTAATATAAACTGACTACTTTTTGGTTACTTTATGACATTGCTGTTCATGTTTCCCATTTTCATGTTTTTGGTTTTGTCATGTGATCCTGTGATGTGCTCCCCTTGTCATGTGTGCTATATGTTGTGATTGGTTTATTGTCTTGATCATTAGGTTCTGGTGTTACTTGGTCCACCTATAGCCCTCATGTTCCCATTATATCTTGTCTTGTTTAGTATTGTTTGTGTAACCCATTGTTGGTGAGTGTTATGTTTCATGTTTAGTTCATGTTATTTCAAGTCAAGTCACGCTTTCAAGTCTTTTGTCAAGTCGTTTGAATAAACTGCTGGTGATTTCAGTTCAACTCGCCTTCAGTGGACTTAGGGTTCATTATGGAATATACAGAGGGTTTGTGAGTTTCATGAAAAGCTATTAAGTAGGCTAATTAAATCATAAAATGTTTAAGTTAAAGACAAAAGACTTGAAATTTCTGTAAATCCAGTGGTCAAATGGTGTGGGTCTGTTTAGAAGACCTTCTGAACGTAGGGCTTTTTTAAAGGAACATTTATAAGAGGGAATTAATAGGGAGAATCAATTAGTTATGAATTTATTGCCATTGTGAGAATGACATGTAATTGATATTACAAATAGCCAACTTATTTTTTTTAATCTGTTTAGGTAATCTAGATTGCATGTAATCAGTTATTCATAAAGAACCTGTTGAGCATGAATTTGGCAGTGATGTAGTAAAAAAATCATATTTTGCTTATTTGTGATCATTTTGGTAAATGAAAAGGCTGGTATCAATTTCAACTACTGCTATTTATGGCTGATAAATATGGAAAATTATATAGAATTTGCAAAAATAGCGAAATGCACACAGCTGAAACAAAAACACTCATGGTGTATTTTACCTGTTCTTTCCATCAGGTTATAAACCAAGAAATGAACAGCAGAAATGTGTGCATTATGTATCTGTCTGCTAATAGTGATACATTACTGATCTATTTTTAACTCCACTCTACACCACTCTCTCTGACACACCTGCCAGATCTCTAAAGGAGGGAACACATTCTGGAGCAGATCGGCTGTTTCAGTCCAACTGTTCGATGGCTGCAGGGCAGCGCGCCCATCTCAGGTCTATACCATCTCGATAGATTTATTGCGACCGAAAAATCCTGCGTGTTTTGGCAAGAGAGGCTCGACTGAAGGGGGACATCATTTTTAAGACGATTGTAAATTTGCCCGGGTACATACGGAAAGGACTTTAAATGCAACACACCCTTGGGCGCGCGGCGGAGAACGCCTGTTACGCACGAGGCGAGCGCGAGACGGGGGCATTTCTGGACAAATCCGTTAAATTGCTAAACTTAAAAAAAATACGACAGTGTCTTTTGGGACGAACATTTCACCTGATGGATCTTCAAGAAACTCTACTGCGGTGGCAATGGGGCTGTCACATGCCAACGGGACCGAACTGGGGCAACTGAAAATCTCATTGTTTTTCGTAATAATTGTTGTGCTCAGCATAGGCTACTACTACATATGAGACCAACGACAACCACAACTCCAACCGAGAAAATTTCACAACATTGGCATTATAAGCGCCTCGAGACTTTGAAATTACCAACAACAACAAAAAACAGTCTTTGAGGAGGTGAGTGGATTTTATAGGATAGCAATTGGTTTATGCTTATGCAGCTAGCCGTCTTCAGAAGACGAAGAAAAATCGGTTAGATATGGCACCTGTTGTGAAAGGATAGATAGCTATCTCGTTAATGGATTGGTCCGTTCTTTGGAATTTAAATGAATCTTAAATTTAATAAGTTTGGATAGTTGGCTAATTTTTTTTACCTACTTTATTAAACTTTATTATACGGTTTTATAGAATACTTGATTCTGATTGGCCAATTATAGCCTACATTTTTAACGAATAATGAGACGCTGAATAACTTGGCCTACCGCACGACCGGAAAACCGTTTCAGTGTCAGTTACATTGTAGTCGTAGCCGGTAAAAAGCGGGATCGTGAAGACAGTATTCGGTTATTGCTAAACAAAGTCGTTCAGGAGTATATGGTTAATTTGGGAAAATAAACGGCTTATTGTAGGCAACACATTAGCCTAAACTTAAAGCCTGTACTCCTTTTTTATTTATTTTTTATTATTAGATAAAATGTCAAATGTTTATAAATGCCACCCAGCAATGCTAAATCTGTTTAAATGGTTGTGGTGACCCGAGGCGTTTATTTACGGTAAGAGACCAATGTGATATTTGAAGGACTAGTAATATGGCCCATGTGAGTTATGTCTTGTCACTCCAGTCTCCGGGGGGCAGGAGATGGGAGGCTACAAGCCCGCACTCCGAGCTGTTCGACTGGCTGTCCGTGGGAAGCGAACGGCTGGAGTTTTGCGGGGACGTCAGCCTAAAATGGCTTGATGGGCTATATTTCTAACCTACCTACCGATACTATAATAGGCTATACGATAATGGGTCCGGAAAAGTATGGTTTAGAAATGCCTTTGCGCACGGCGGATGTGTCCGGTCCGTCTCCAACCAACGGAGCAGAAGAAACGGAGCTGTGCGTAGAGGGTCACCCAAAGACTGAGTGCGATCCGTGGAGGTAACTGCGAGGCGTTCCTAGCTTACAGACCGAAAGTCTCGGGTACGATGTATTCTTGAAAACCAGGGGTTTGTTCTTGATCAGAAGCTTTTTGGCTGGTAATGAGGCAAGTGAAGTTTTCTGTGCAGATGGTGAACTGGCACTGCGTGAAAGCTCAGTTCATCTCTGGTGTATTTGAATCATAATTGAGTGTCATTGAGAGTTTAGTTTTCACAGACACCAAAGAAACTGAACCTGTAGCTTTTTTAGCTGTAGCCTAATATTTGACGAAAGATAGCTGAGTGATAGGCTATAATATTTAACTTTTTATCTTTCTGTGAGCTTAACACTGAATCAACATTGAACTGACGGATTTTGTCAAGTAGGCTATACCTAAAATGCTTCAATGTGGTAACATTAGTTAAAACATATTATTTTGTATGACTTAATCAACCAGACTATTAGGTTTCATTCAACAGATGTTATTTTTAATAGCTGACCAGATAGAAAGCTAACAGGTCACAAACTGCACATTTCCTCCAATTTTTTTTACAGTGCATGATGTCATAATCAGGATCTTATAATGCAGTTGTCATTCTGAAGATATTTTATACTCTTCATGGTGCATTATTTTGCTTTAGTTATTTTCATCGTCTCTTAAAGCTGGTGTTTCTTACCCTTGACTTCACATGCACATGTTTTATGTTGAAAAAAGGTATTTGAACCATGATGGAAGGGTTAAACTGTATTTTTGATGTGGCTGTTGTGGACACTCCGTGTTAAGTGCAAAGTGTCCCTGGAGCAGCTCTGACATTTCTCTGATGCAACCATGTCAGATCTCTCCCTCCCTCTCTATCTTTCTCTACATCTTTTAAAGACCATTCATAAGGTTTTTACATTTCCGTCAAAAATCAGCTTCCATCTGCATTCTCAGTGTCCTTGTGAAGGTCGTATAATTTTGTCTTGGATGCTATTGTGTCTTTGTCAGATTTTCACTCCCTGAACTATTAGACTGAATCTCTTTTATTGCTTTGAGGACGAGTACCACAGTTGACCTTGTGAAGGTGCATCCTTGTTGTGGCTCATTATCGTCATTGTCCCATGTGTTTCTGTTTGTGGTTGTTTAAGGAACCGGCTAACATGCGTCCTAGGCCAATCTAGTTGGTGTCTATCTCTGAAATGCCAATGAACCCTCTTTAAGTGGTCCTGGAGCAGATGTGCAAAACCAAAAAGCCAAGATAGCACCTGCCACTCACAACATGTGAAAGCCTCACACCTTTTCCGGTACCGGCCGATGTGTCGGTCCCATGAGTCAGACCAGCTAAAAGGTGTCTTGGAAGAATCCATTAATATAGCATCATATGTTATTTGTCATGCCAACAATGGCTGTCACTTCCTTTCAGTATCTCGCTCTTTCTCTATCTCCTTTCTTTTTAAAACTATTAAATGACCAGTCCTTGCCACACTAAAGGCTTAATGTGATGGCAGTTTCGCTCAATATCAATTTGCATCAGTATTCACACACTGCCTGTGAATTAGATATGGGTCAGATTAAGATTTAAAGAAGTTTAGAATAGAATGTTTGCCAAGGTTACTCTTGCAACCTCAGAATAACATACTTCAGAATCTGTTACCAAAGCAACAACATACAGTACAATTTGCCCTTGGTTATTTGTAATTTGCATGTTTTAGCAAGTAAATGCCAAGAAATTGAGGGTCCTTTGAACTGTCAACATTTTCTAAATGATGTTATGTTGCCTTTTAAAAATGCATTGTTAAAATATGCCATTTACTTCTATTATGGATTTTATTGGATTATTAGCTTAAAGGTGGGGTAGCCTATGTGATTTGGAAAACAACCGGCTGGTTTTGAAAATACACAATTCAAATGGTCCTACCTTCTTTCCTCCAATGCTGGCCCTGACTGGGTCACGCACGCTGGGGGGAGGGGGTGTGGTACGACCGTTTGATTGACAAACTTACTGTCCAATGATTCTAGGTGGTCTTGGAAATGATTGGCTGGAGTTTTTCGAGTCCTGCCCGTTCCACAGATGATTAAATTGCTTAATTTTCATTTCAGTGCTTTTAACTCAGTGGCTGTAAGTGGGTTAGGAATAGGATTTCAAGTTATTTTGAAAAAATGGACAAAAAAGAGAATCACATACCCCACCTTTAATGTACCTACAGTTCAATAGTTTGGGGTCTACAATTTTTGTTAAATGTTTTTGGAAGAAATCTCATGCTCAAAAATACAAAATATCAAAAATACAGTACAGTGTACATTTGTAAAATAAAAATACATACAGTAATGTTGCGAATTGTTTTGTTTTGTGCAATTTATAACAACTGTTTTCTATTTTTATACATTTTAAAACAAATATGCTGAATTTTCAGCATTACTTTTCTTCAGTGTCACATGATCCTTCAGAAATCATTTTAATGTTAATTTGGTGCTCAAGTGACATTTCTTATTTTTAATGTTGAAATGATTGTGCTCTTTAATATTTTTGTGGAAACCATGATGCAGACAGAGTCTGTTTCCAGGATTCTTTGATGAATAGAAAGTTCAGAAGAACAGCACTATTAAATAGACTCTTTTTATAACAATGTAAATGTTGTTCAATTTTGAAATTTAATGCAACTTTTGAATGGTAGTGTATGTTAGAATCCACCAAGCAGGTCAAATTTTAAAAGTGAACTAAATGACTCATCAATGGCTCTTTAAAATATTCATGTGTAACTGCCCTTAGCTGAGCCTAGCATCAATCAAACTGCACCCAAACCTGCCTTTAGCTAAAGCCCTTTTAATATCTATGGTAATTACAGTAGCACAGGACCCAATTGTACAGCTAGGGTTCGTCCTTGGTGAGCATCAACACAAATTAGCTGCTTCGACCCCTCTGCCAACTCCTCGTAATTTACCCTTAATTTACATGAAACTCTCTTGAGGATCTGTCTAAGAGGATTCCCTATTATAATTTTAGAAAAGCGTAAGCTTTGTGCTGTCTGGTATTTTAGATGTGTCTATAGATTTACAAAAACTCTCTCAGGTAGGTCAGTGCTTCATTTTAACAGCATCACAGGGGCAAAGATGATTGAAACAGACCAGACACTCGAGACGCATTCAAGTCTTTGCTTGATGCACTGACGGTGAATCAAAACACTTAAGAAAACAAAAACCTAGCTAA
The DNA here is from genome assembly GCA_036326025.1 of Chrosomus eos. Classification (NCBI taxonomy): domain Eukaryota; kingdom Metazoa; phylum Chordata; class Actinopteri; order Cypriniformes; family Leuciscidae; genus Chrosomus; species Chrosomus eos. The sequence goes on from CM070834.1 coordinate 20,451,570, forward strand.
ATCCTGTGCAATATTTCTCATCTTTTGGCAGGCTTCTAAAAACAGATCCACAGTTTTCAGTCCATAAACTATCGTTCCACAAAATGATATGGACAACTTATCTACGTTGGCACTGTCATTGTTTTAATAAAATAAAGCCCTGTTGTGCTCATATAAAAAATAAAATAAAAATCAATGGCCTAAACGAATTATCCTTCAGACACACATTTTCAGTGGGGCCCAAAGATAAAAGACCACTTTAAAAAATACATTTAATACAATTTAATTCATTTAAACTGAGCAACATAATATTTGTAATTTTGTATAGACAAAATATTGATGTAAATCAGGGCTAAGTTCTCTTAAAGGGATAGTTCACTTTGAAATTAATTTTTGATATGTTTTAGATTACCTCAAGGGCATCCAAGATGTAGGTGTCTTTGTTTCCACAGTATTTTCAATTTTGATATTTTTAGGTCAAACCGAAACCGTTCTTGTCTGTCAGTCATATAATGCAGGTCTATGGGGTCCACCTTAAAGAGCATACACAGAGAAGTCCAAATTAAACATGATTTAATGACTTGTAAATGTAAGTACACATTTATGGCCTAAGACACGAAACGAGCGGTTTGTGTGAGAAAACGAACAGTATAAAACGAACGTTTTTACCTCTTGTAAACACAGCCACGTCCAAGACATCTGAGGTCGCGAGCGCTTCGTTCTTTTCCGGAAAGCAACGGGAGTGATCTCTCGCGCGTGTACGTCACTCATTGTTTACACAGAACAGAGATTGTAGGTAAGACGGCTAATTAAAATGGTACTAATTTGCGCTTATCCGGGATGTTTAAACCGTCGTAAAAGAAAACAATTTTTAAAATTTTTAAAATAAAATTGTATGAGTGACGTACACGCGCGAGAGATCACTTCCGGCGCTTTCCGGAAAAGGCTGAAGCGCCCGCGACCTCAGATCACTTGGACGTGGCAAAAATTTGATTAATCTAGTTCATTTTTTTAATCGATTGACAGCACACATATATATATACACATATATACATATAATTGTCTGGTGTGGCCACGTACACACTGTCTTTATTAAATCCACAGGAGAATAAGGCAAGCACAACCACTACATCGGCGAGACAGGTCAAAGAACTGAACAGGGTGTAACACCAGACTAGGGAACTAATGAGTTAATTCATCAACAGCAGGTGAACTAAATGAAATGGACACAGACATGGAAATTAGGTCAGCTTGTGTATTTACATGACAACGATGTACTAAAAACAGACGACAACGTTGTCAAAACAATCCCCATTCACACAGACCTGCGAAAATGACTAAAGAGGCTGTATTATGCATGCCAGGCCAGTAGTTGGGACGGTACATACGGTAACATGTAATATGCATGCGTATGACGTCACCTTTTCCACAAATTCACGTTTTTGTTGTTTTCATGGAGATGGTAAAGATATCGTTTTCAAAACCTTGCACTCTGAAAGCCTTTTTTAAAAGCTTGTGTTTTCAGGCCACCAAAACGCTGCTGTCATATAAAGATATGGCCAAAATGCATAAAAAGTTTGTAGTGGTGTCGTGTAAGCATACCCTTAGAATGACAGAACCAAACACAATAAACAGAACATAATCTGAAAAAAATAAACGCAATAAATCCATTTTGATTATTTTGAGTAAAAATGTGTTTTCTTTACCAAGAAAGTGGAGAGATGAAAACTAGGAAGCCGGGTGTATTTAAAGCGCTGCTGTTACTGTCCATTCACTCCCCGTTACAAAAATCCATGAATTTTACATTAAAAAAGGCAGCTTTACCATCAGAACTTTACCGTAAAACATATGGTAGTGTCATTTTTACAGATTGTACAAAAATTTACAGTTAAAAAAACATTTCATTAACTGAAATATAAGTATACAATATACCAAATCACTGAAATCTGTTGTATACCTTTATAATACACTGACAACCACCTTGAAAACACTGATGGTTAAGAGAATCAAAGTTCATCACAAGTAGCTTTTCCACAAGCTGAGGTAAATGCTAATATAAAGTGTGTATAAACAGTGTTTGTACATGTGGGCATTTATGTATTTGAATGTTATCCTTAAAAAATAAACTTGATTTGAAAATACTCATAGTTGTAAATTTACTCTCCATTCACACCACTGTGTATTAGGAACCTGTTCGCCTGCGCTCTATCATTCTTTCTAGGTCTAGTCACTTTCTTTCAGCAACAGATGAGATCATTACTCACTTTTGGAGGGTTTGTGAGGCTGCAGGCACAGGGGTTGCGTGTTCATCGATTCATCTCAGTTGTTTGTTGTTCCTTTGAAGGGTGAAGATGCCTTTTCACCATGTGAAAGCAGGGCTGCTCTACACAGACAACTTCCTGAGCACCTCTCTCTCTGAAACCAGTGAAGAACAGCTTGCCAACATCTCCACAGAAGAGCTTGGCGGTGAGTGTGTGTGTGTGTGTGTGTGTGTGTGTGTGTGTGTGTGTGTGTGTGTGTGTGTGTGTGTGTGTGTGTGTGTGTGTGTGTGTGTGTGTGTGTGTGTGTGTGTGTGTGTGTGTGTGTGTGTGTGTGTGTGTTTTGTTTGGATGGCTGCTATTTGTATCAATTCTGAATGTTAAATTCTGAACTCTTTCCCATTTCATTCCAAACATGCATGCTTTTATTATTTTGTTAAAGGGGTCATATAATGCCATTTTTTTACAAGTTAATATGAATCTTTAGGGTCTAAATACAAACTTTGTAATATACTTCTATTAAAAATTGTGAGACATGTGAGGTACGAGTTAGAAAAGATGCAGCAGCTTTTTCCATTTGTTTTTCGTCTTTTCTGGTGGATTTCACAGCATGAAAAATTGTGTAAATCTTTCATGAAACCATTCTTATGTACACTTGTCTAGTTCAATTCAATGCAACAATTTATGTAAAAATGGATAAATATTCTGTTAAGCTCCAAAAATGTCCCAGAAAATAAAAAAATAAATGAGTCCACAACTCATGTATTATGAGTTGTGTTGTAAGTCTTCTGAAGCCATATAATAGCTTTTTTGTCTAAAAAGACTAAACTTGAAGTTATAATTCAGAGTTCAAATGTCTTATATTCAAATGCAAATAATTATGGTATAAGAAAAAATACATAGCATTATTGGCGCCAAACCTGTGATATAATTTTTCTGAGTAACATGAATGAGATTTGAGAACATGAGGGAAGATTTTCAGAGAATAACTGATTAAAAAACACAAGTACACAGACAAACAATACAATTTCACACCGAAAAGTTCATAATAATAAAGTACTTGCATGTGGTGCAGGTAACTTACTGTAATTCGATGTTGCCTCTGAAATTTTCAGATTATTATAGAAATGTACTGGTTGTTCTGGGGAAACAAAAGAACAAAGCTGATTATATTCATTCACAACATAATATTTATTGGCCAGTAAAGGGCTGTAGTATGGCTTCAGAAAACTTTGAATATATTGTTTTTGTCTTTTGTTGGAGTTTGACTGCCCTTGGTCATTATTAACTGCTGTTTTATAAGAAAAAGAAACTGCATATTGACTCTGAAACAGAGGGTGAATACCCGTTTATTAACTTTTTCTGATAAACTACTTACTCACTGTTTAATGTGTTCAGTCAGTACTACAATAAAGCTAACCAAATGAACCTCAGGGTTTACTCTCTCTCATGCCTTCTGATAACATTACAAACTCATTACAGTTTCTGCCCCATACAGTCCAATGCAACTGTAAGTTTCACTTCCTCATTTTATCTTGCATCTCATGTGTTAAGACACTGCCTTAGGGCACACAAGAAGAAAATTGATGGTCTGACTGGTGGGTTTGAGGGTGTTGACAGTACAATGGTTGATTTGAAGAGATGTTTGAGCTGTGAAACTCTCAGATGGACTTAAAGCTTGCAGCACCTTCTTTTAAAATGATTGTTTTGACAGACCATGAACTGAGGGATGTCCACAATGGAAGGTTTAACATTTTGCATATACATGAGATGAGGGGTAAGAACTGTAAGTGGCAGTTCAGAGGTCTGCATTTGCAAAAAGAAAATCTCTTAAGGGAGACAGAGATGACCATGTTAAATAATGAGGCAATGACTGGATCAACTTATCGGTTAACTCATATTGAATGAATCTAGAACCTCTGGACATTTGTCTAAATATGGTACTAAGTCGCAAGTAATAAATTCATAGACAAATAGCCTTGTGGGAAAGAGTGAAGAGTGAGTTTTTCTAATGCCAGAGCAATTAATCCAAATTATCTATTGAGTTTGACATTACATTCCAGTGTTTTGGGCTCACAGAGACCCCCAATGGTTTATGTTTAAAAATACCAATTGTAAAATAAAATGAACCCCTTAATATTTCTTAATTCCCAATTTTTTATTATGTACTTTTCGTTTTCTTTTTCTTTTCCCTGTTCCTGTTTTGCTACTTAGTTTTCCCTTAGTTACTGATTACGTTCACCTGTTGTTCATTGAGTTTCCTCGTTATCTCTGTATGTTTACGTCCTCAGTTTCCTCTGTTTATTATTCCATGTCATCTAGGGGCCGTTTACACCACACCGTTTTCAATTAAAAAAGTAAAACTCTTTATGCGTTTTGGCCGTTCATTTTTACACGTCAACAGCGTTTTGGGGGCCTGAAAAACGCAAACTTTTGAAAACGGGACTTTTTTAGAAAATTATATCGTTATTGTTTCTGTGTAAACTATAGTGGTGCAACGGATCGTCATTGATCCGTGATCCGTTCGGATCAATATCTTCGGTTCGGCACACACGTGATCCGCGGATTGATTCATGAAAAAAAAAAATGTGCGCATATTCAGTCCACCACACACAGCGTGTTCATGGCGAGCAGAGGAACGGAGGAGCTTGAACGCCCCGCGTCATTTAAATCCCCTGTATAGGAGCATTTTGGCTTCCTGATGCCCGCAAATTAGTTCAAATCTCCCGGGATCTAGCGAGCGAGCGTGCATGAGCGCGCATGCGAGACAGAACATATGTGCTCCAAACCGTGTAGCGCGCGCACAGGAGAGAGCGAGAGACCTTGCGTGTGTGCGCATGTAAGACAGAGAGCATCCTCTTGATTGGCCAGTTTCGGTAAGTCAACCCGCCTAATATCTCTAAAAAGAAGATATTATTATTGTGAGTGTGCATCGCAAGAATTCCAGTCAACTCGCTCCGTGTCCAATAAAAAACAATTCACATGCACCGTTTTCTTCATGTAAATTCTTCCTTTTAATCCAAACTCGTTAGTAAATCAAACAAAGAAAAGAAAAGAAACAAAATATAATCTTAAATCCTAAATATCACGGATGCGGTAAAGAAAACTGTGCGATTCCACTCTATTTCCTATAAAGGACGCACAACCAATCCCCTCACTTACAGTCGAAATTCTTAAAGGGCCAGTGCACAATTTTTACATAACATATTTCAAAATAAATATAGAGCATATTTATCTAATTAGTACACACAAAGAAAGAAAGTTACAATCAAAACACAAATATTCAAATACTGAAATGCAACACATTATGCAATAATTGTCACTGAACAAAAGCAAAATAAGGCTCCTACAATTATGCCTTGTGCACTTTAAGTTGATTTTATATATTTTAATTTAATCATTTAAAAGTGTTAATTAACAAAAAGACAAAACCTATGTTTATTTGTCTTTTTTTTTTTTTTTTTTTTTTTTTTGCTGATCCGAAAAATGATCCGATCCGTGACTCTGATCCGAGAAACAATCCGAACCGTGAGTTTTTTGATCCGTTGCACCCCTAGTAAACTACAAAAAAATGTGAATTTATGAAAATGATGTCATGCGCATGTGCATATTACATGTTCAGGCGTGTAGTGTTTCTTTACCGTGACATCGCCAACTACTGGCCAGGCATGGATAATACAGCTTTTTTTAATCGTTAAGATAATTTTTTCACGGGTCCGTGTGAACGGGGATTGTTTTGACAACGTTCATGTCTGTACGCAAAACAACACAAAAGGAAAAACGACAACATCGTTGTCATGTAAACATACCTATAGTTGATCGTGGTCGTTTGCTAATTCTCCTGTGTTCGACTGCGTTTCCTGAATATTGTTTTTAAAGACTGCTGGTTTGATTATCTCCATCATAGTGCACATCATTACCATGCCTAACACTTTGTTGTTAAGTAATGTTTTTTATTCATTTTAATTTGACCCTGGCAAAAAATCATTATAGAAAAATACAGGAAAAAATGTTAACAGAAATTAGACCATTTATTTTTTATTTTTTTTATGTTCACTAAAAAAAAAAAAACAGAAGAGTGCCTTCTGTGTGAACGCATACACGTCCCGGGATTGGTCATTACATTGTAACATTGCTGGAATCAGTCCCGGAACGCGCCCTGTGTGAACAAATGACAGGACCAATGCCATAAGGGGTAGTAATCGTTTGACTCTTTGACCGGGTGTTTTAAATGCTGATCAACGTTCACGTTGCATATGAACTTTAATTTTGCCCAATATATCTTGATTTTGGGGGGCATTTTAATTATTTTTGGTGGCATTTTTGCCCCAAGCCCCCGTTGATTTCCGTGATGGCGGGGGGATGGGGCTCTTTTTTGAGCGCAAGTAGACGGAGGTTCCTTCTGGTGCAAGGCCAGTTTCAAGTGAAACGAATGAAACATAGCAAGGGCCCCTACTGTGAGGGTTAAGGATATTTTATCTAGAGCAGTGAAAAACATTCAGGATTTGTGAAATGCAGGAATCGCTCAGTTCAGCATATTACAAGATACACAGCACCTCAGCCTCTTAATCCCAGAATAACACCAAGGTGGGTCTTTAAGATGGCAGAAAAAAGTGTAATACTCCTCAGAAATGATCTGAGATATGCGTGTTATTTTTGTTGTTGCCATTTGCAACTTGGTGTGGGTTCCTTAACCCGAGCCACACTGAAAAACCAGCACTGATGCCCTTTGAAACGGTGGATAAGCATTCAGTCACAGCACTAAATATGCGCCTTTGAAAACAGAATGAGCTGCATTTAGTATGTCTGCTGTTTGTGTGATAGGACTCTGTGATCTTACTGCTGAGAAAAACATGCATTATATAATGCATAGTCTAATGCTCACTGATGAAATGCACTCGTTCAGCTGATTCACTTGAATTCTGAACGTCAGTTGAGTTATTTGTGATTACTTACTGTTCTGCACCCCATTGTTAATACATTTTGGTTTTGTCTCGTTTTTCTGTTGTCTCTGCAGAGATTCGTGAGGCATTCCGAGTTCTAGACAGGGATGGGAATGGATTCATTTCAAAGCAGGAGCTAGGTATGGCCATGCGCTCTCTGGGGTACATGCCCAGTGAGGTGGAGCTGGCTATTATCATGCAGAGACTGGATATGGATGGTGAGTCACTCTCTTTCTACATCTAACTTATTCTATGGTTCATTCTGAGCTAGCACCATTCACACAAACAAAAGAGCGTCTGCCTTCTGATCATCTGTAAAAACAGCTTTACACTCTGTCACAGACCCCTACCTATCCTTGCACTGGAGACATATATGACCTTCTGAACAGTTCATGCTGAAGCAATCATAGAAGTGAAGAATTTATCCGGCACATGGGGCTGTAGATAGATGAATTCTGTGTGGTGAATTCTGAGAAACCTTCGTCTTACTGTGTGTGCGCATGTGTGTGTGTGTGTGTGTGTGTGTGTGTGTGTGTGTGTGTCCAGCTCTGGGAGTCCCTCAAGGTCAGAACAGTTGACTGAACGGTTAGAGAACATGCATTGATCTAGCTAATCAGTCAGCCTGAGAGGTTGTTATTGTTCTTGATCCCCACATTTTTGTGCAAGTATGGTGTTTAATGAAACTCACACTATGTAGTGGTCTGGGGAGATCTTTTACTCCTCATAATATGAATTTTATTAGTTTAAGGTCAGTATCACATCTATAATACCATTCTAAGATAAAGTAAAATAAAATGTCTTTTTCAAAATATATTTTACCTTAAAGACTTCTGCATAGCTTTGCTGTCAGCTTTAAGCACAGTTATATGACTAGTTGGGCACATTTAAGCTTTTTGACTCCTAATCGAAAATATGTTCTTTTGTCAGGGGTGCGCTTGTGCACATGTGTGGTAAAAATAAACGATGCACAGCAGAAAACGTGGAGGGAAGTGTACCAAAATTTTTGGGGACAGGGACACGTTTACTTACTGGAGTGGGATGTTTATCCATCTCTGGTAAGATAGCAATTATGATGATAAGTGTGTTCATTAATTATTAGGGGTGCAACGGATCGCAGTTGATCCGTGATCCGTACGGACTAGGTCCCACGGTTCGGCACGCATGTGATTCGCAGATTAACTGCTTAGTTTAACCATCATAGAGTGGAAGTTTATCAGTTGGACATGTTTTGTCTCGCCAATTTACACATTCAAACAATTTCTTCATATATATATTGTCTGTTTTTATTAAAAGTAGTTAAGGTATTAGAAGCTGCAAGTTGATCTGAATTTTAATTTGCCTGGCCCATCATATTTACTTTATTGAAGTAAACTGCACAAGAAACCAATGGGAGATGAAATGTGAATAGAAAAATATAATTGTCAGTTTAAAATTAATCAACAAACTCGAATATATTACATCTGTAGCCTAATTACTTAGCTAAATGAAACCATGAAATCAGGGGCTTTGAACTTTGAACTTTTTGCACCAATAAAAACACATAATAAATCAATCTCAAAGCAGGGTAGATCCTATTAGATTACAATTAAATTACTATTCTGTTCTGTTATACTCTATTCTTGAACTTTGTCCTCACCAGCCGCAATGTAAAAAGTTTCCAGCGACAAGCAATTTGTCTTGTCCTGACTGAACGTGAAATGGCTGTGCAACGTGACACAATTTCAACTAGTCAGAGGACTAGAAGACTGGTTAGGTTAAAAATTCAGAATGAATGTGAGATAATTTATAACTTGTTGCTTTATAGTGTTGCATCTGGTTAGGACACAATGTTACTGTTTCTGTTTGTGTTGCATTAAAAACTGCTTCAGTGATCTAGCAATGTATCTACACTGAACAAAATTATAAACGCAACACATTTGTTTTTGCCCCCATTTTTCATGAGCTGAATTCAAAGATCTAAGACTTTTTCTATGTACACAAAAAGCCTATTTCTCTCAAATATTGTTCACAAATCTGTCTGTGTTAGTGAACACTTCTCCTTTACCGAGATAATCCATCCACCTCACAGGTGTGGCATATCAAGATGCTGATTAGACAGCATGATTATTGCACAGGTGTGCCTTAGGCTGGCTACAATAAAAGGCCACTCAAAAATGTGCAGTTTTATCACACAGCACAATGCCACACATGTCGCAAGTTTTGAAGGAGGAGAGACAAGAATTTTACTGTTTTATGTTATTTTTTTGCATTATTTTTCTTTATTCATTTTCATAATAATTTCATAATGTATTTTGTGAAGTCAGAGATATGTGTGCTGAGCAGAGATATGGGATGAGCTATATTTTGCTTAGAGGTATGTGTGCAATGTAACGTTCACTGAGCAGAGATGTTACAATGATGATACATTAAATGTGTACATGTTCTTTACAAGAAAAGGAATGTTTCAGCTGATGCAAATGTACCACTAATGTATACACATGGGGATAGTGGATTGTACCATGTGTAAGCATGTGGTATACATTCCATTTTTAAACATAAGCAACATGTTTTTCTACCTTACTAGGAAGTTGTAAGTCCCAGAGTGGTGTATATAAGTTACATTTTACTTTACCACCCCAGAGAAACAAAGACATGACAGGGTGAGAGGAAGGAGAAACTGAGGCATGAGGGGGTGAGGGAGGACAAACCCAGAGAAACCATTACAGCTGGCATGATGGGGTGAGAGGATAAATAAATGGGGAACAGAGAAATCTGGAATGAAGACCTCCTCGTCTGTAGCCTTATTCTTATATGTCTGTTTCTCTCTATCTGACACATGATACATAATAAATAGAGATCTCTTGGCAAAGTAACTGGTGTAGCTTCCGTGATTCAACAATAATGGGGAAAGCATGGTTTTCAAATCTACAGGGAGCGTGCAATTGGCATGCTGACTACAGTAAGGTCCACCAGAGCTGTTGCCCGTGAATTGAATGTTAATTTCTCTACCATAAGCGGTCTCCAAAGGCGTTTCAGAGAATTTGGCAGTACATCCAACCTGCCTCACAACTGCAGATTATGTGTAACCACACCAGCCCAGGACCTCCACATCCAGCATCTTCATCTCCAAGATCATCTGAGACCAGCCACCCGGACAGCTTCTGCATAACCAAAGAATTTCTGCACAAACTGTCAGAAACAGTCTAAGGGAAGCTCTTCTGCATGCTCGTCGTCCTCACCGGGGTCTCAACCTGACTGCAGTTCATCGTCGTAACTGACTTGAGTGGGCAAATGCTCACATTCGATGGTGTCTGGCACTTTGGAGAGGTGTTCTCTTCATGGATGAATCCCGGTTTTCACTGTACAGGGCAGACAGCGTGTATGGCGTCGTGTGGGTGAGCGGTTTGCTGATGTCAACGTTGTGGATCGAGTGGCACATGGTGGCGGAGGGGTTATGGTATGGGCAGGCGTATGTTATAGACAACGAACACGGGTGCATTTTATTGATGGCATTTTGAATGCACAGAGAGACCGTGACGAGTCTTAGATATTTGAGTTCAGCTCAAGGAAAATGGGTGCAAAAACAAAAGTGTTGCGTTTTATAATTTTGTTCAGTGTAGATATACAGATAAACCAATAATGCTAAAATTAAAATTAAAATCAGTCACTTTAAATGCTAAAGTGAATTAAGGCATCACAACATTATAATGTACAGTATGGAAAATGGATATTCATTCTAAGATCTGATAAAGATGACATTTTAAAGCAGTATTATTAAATTATTCGTTTTTTAAAGATAACCTTTTAGTGAGTGCGAGATGACAGCAAAAGCAATACAGTTGTAAAAATAAAGGGAATGATAATGCACAATTGAATATGCATCTGAAGATATTTTTTCAATATGGGTGAATGATCAATTAAAAAATATATATATCTTTCATTTCAACTGATAAGCGTCATGGTACAGATGTATGATCCCTTTGTTTTACTTAAACTTATTGAGGTTCTTTTATTAAATTCTCTCTATTTCTAATCCGAATGTTCTCTTCTTGATGCAGGTGATGGACAGGTGGACTTTGATGAATTTATGACAATATTGGGACCTAAACTCGTTTCTTCTGAAACCAAGAGGGCTTCTTAGGCAGCACTATAGACAGCATATTCTGGCAGGTATGTAAACATTTCTTTCTATATTTCGTAGTTCTCTTCTTCATTGTTTGCACGTGCATTTGTGTTCTGAGCATATGGATAAGATTACGGGTCACACTCTTCCCTCTCCGCTCTTCACGCTCCCCCCTCTTCCTCCGTCCCGTGACGATTGGTAAATGTGATTCTTCCCAGATTGCGGGCTTCAAAGTGAGGAGGCAGATCTGTTCATTTCAAAGTGAACATTAGTTCATATAGTTAGGAAATCCCAGTTTTCACTTCCAAGAGATTTCTGTGAGCGCCGAGGAAAGCATATTAATTGAAAGATTTGCCACTTAAAAGGGAAGTATAGATCTGAATTAGTCATCACAGCATTTGGGCATCCTTTTTTCCACTTTCTCTCTCTTTAGGTCTTCATCTCTGTTTTTTTTTAAATAAGAATTTAGACCTACTTCCTTCCAGACTTCCTGTCTTGAAGAAGCAGTGTTGAGTTTTTATTTGCATGTTTATGTGTACCCTTACAGAAAAAACACATGAATTTCACATGTTATCACATGTTTTCCACATGTGCCCACATGTGACCACATGTGCCCACATGTGACCACATATGAACAACATGTCATCACATGTGAACAACATTTCACCACATGTGAACAATATTTCACCACATGTGAACAACATGTCACCACATGTGAGTAATGTTCGACCACATGTGAACAACGTCATCACATGTGAACAACATGTCACCACATGTGAACTTAATGGAACACGTGGCACATGTGGAAAACATGTTATAGGTAATAATGTGGAGCTCATGTGAAATATATTTGCACGTTGTAATAGGTTTTAAGATGTGAATTATTTTACCATGTCACAAATACTGTACATTTTTAGCTTCAATAGACTTATTCACACAAAATGCATAGACCACAAAGCTTATAATGCATGTGTAGGCCTAGGCCCACATTTGCCTACTAATGTGAAAATATTCATGAAAATATTTTAATGATAATGTAGCGTATAGTTTTTAATCAAATGAGTTTTTGCAGTACTTTTATTTCAACACTATTTACCATTTCTAAAGCTATATTATAAATATATTTTACATAATCAGTATACTATTTGATATAATCAATAGACTGCTTTCATATTCTATTTACAAAGCACTTTTCAGGACATCTTTATATATATTATATATATATATATATATATATATATATATATAATATATATAATATATATATATAAATATATATATATAATAATATATATATATATATATATATATATAAAGATGTCCTGAAAAGTGCTTTGTAAATATATATATATATATATATAAAGATGTCCTGAAAAGTGCTTTGTATATATATATATATATATAATATATATATATATATATATATATAAAGATGTCCTGAAAAGTGCTTTGTAAATAGAATATGAAAGCAGTAGCTTATGTGTGTGTAGCCTACCATTGAAAGATAATCTGAAAGCACTATAAAGACTGGCTTTATTTATATTAAAAATAAAATCAAAAGCAAAGTGATGTTATACAAATTTTGCAAGCACGTTTTCAAATAAAATAAAGTGGATATTAAACTTTTCATTTTAAGTGCTGCATGATTTTGACGTGGTTTAATCAATGCCGAGCGCGTGAACTTTCGAGTCTCTCAAACACTGCAGGCCAGCGCGCAGAGTTGCCATGGAAACGGCGCGGGACAACTGCTACTGGTAATCAACAAAACTCCCTCTCTTGGTGTTGTTTCAACTTTTCACGGCTTTTTTCAGATGAGATTAGTCTCTAAAATCACACGAATAATGCTCACAACTGTTTTTGACATTTCTCTTACTTGTAATTGACACGGTTTGGTTAAAAATTTATTTTATAGACATGGTGTAGTGTCTTAGAAAAAGTCCGTTAGGATCGTTAGGATCTCAACCGTTTTCAGAAGAGGTAACGTTAGCTAATGTTAGGCTAAGGTAACGTTAACTCGGTTGAACTTTTATTTATTAAACTTTGGGCTTTTAATCACCTCTTATGTGTAGATGAGATGTTTTTGTAAAGGTTTTAACTTACTTGGAAGTGAGCTAATTTATTTAAAACAAACGTAAACATAACTTATTCGGGATGTTACTCAGGAGCAAGAAAATTGGCTGAAACTAACGTTAACTTAGCTCAGTGCTAACGTTAAACACATTTTGACTAACGTTAGCTAAAAAATTTTCTGTGATTTCAGTAGTAACAAAATAACCCATAACAGAGAGAAAGCTCCACGACTTCAACATTTCTGAAGAAAGCTGCTGCCGGAGAAGTAACGTTAGGACACAGTGAGCCGAGGAAGCTCATTAAATAAGCTCATTTTATTTCTCAATTTTTTTTAAATTGTTTATTTTAAGAAGGTTTTGACATCTAAACGAAGTTACACTGTATGAGCAAAATTAAATGAATAATAAACCCAAAAACAAATTCTGTTATCCTAGTTAAGAAATTATATTCTGTATATTCTTTAAATTCTTTCTCTTTTCTGCATTTCACCTCTGCTGTAGCTTCTTTCCTTTTAATAAACCTGGCATTGCATTGTTGGCTCAGTGACAAATGGCTTGTTGTGTTCCTAGATCCTTCAGTGCTGATGCCCTGCACCGTAGCAGAGTAGAGCTGATCATCATCTCTAAAGCACTATTGATGAACCATATGATTAGTAAGTCAAACGCCAAACATACAGTAATGTCAAACATACACTAATTGTCTTGGTACAAATGTTTATGTCTCTTATTGCCCCCCCCCCCCCCCCCCCCAAAAAAAAAAAAACATTAAAAACTATACAATTGTGAAATAATATAAATAAATAAAAAACTGTTTTCTAAAAAAAAAAAAAAAAAAAAAAAATTAAAAAAAAGAGCCTTGACCTACAAAAGGTGCAGCTAATAATTGGTAAGCATGTCTGAATATCTTTTATCAATAGTTATTATATATGACAAGCGCTGAGCAGCCATAGCACAGTTTGAATCTGGCAGTTATTTCACGTCATGTCAAACTTGTTTTCAAATTTTAATGTAATCAATCTCATTTCTTACAGACCATGTCAAAAAGAGGCACCCAGGCATCGGAGGCACTGAGAGCAAGGTCTGCATGGCACAAAAGTTAAAAGATCTGAGGAGACGAGCAGAAAGGTAATATTCAGACGATCCAACATCCAAGTGTGGTCTGTTCACATTTGCGAATCCGACATGCGCGAGGACTGATGACTCAGTTTATTTCTCAGTCTACATTGTGATCTATTCACAAACTGTCAATAGTTTTTTTATAAATGAGACGCACCACTCGTCTTATACAGTTGTTTTAAGCAAGATGTAAACGGCATTGCTGTTCGTCAGCATTTTTTGTTTCCATAGCATATTTACGTAAAACGTTTAATGACATAATAACATTACAAATGAAAATAATTAATTATTTGCCCATCCACTATTGGCTTCAAAATGCTTTTATAGAAACCAACGGGTGACAGTCAGGACACTACGTCCATATTTATTTTTACAGTCTAATGGTTTGCACAGCCCTAATCTTTGATCTTTTTTCTATCCAAAACAGATCCTGCTGCAGGAGACACAAAGACTGAGACAACACACTTTCCAAATGCACACACACACACACACAATGCGCGTATACCGGGTTTTTTGCGCTTTTATGTATTTTATGTATAATTTTAATTTGTTTGTTTTTTAAACATTCAATTTTGTATTGCATATTTTGAAATGAAAAAAAAAGTTTCCACCTGAATTCTATTGTTTTTTAAAATGGGTTTCACATGCAATCCATGGTTTCACATGGTATTTCTACATCAAATTTACTCAAGTTTCACATGTAATCCCTGGATTTCACATAAATCACATGGGTTTTACATGCAATCCCATGGGTTCACATGGTATTTGTACATCACAATTTACACAGTTTTCACATGTAATACCCATGGATTTCACATGCAATCACATGGGTTCACATGCAATCCCATGATTTCACATGTAATCACATGGGTTTTCACATGCAATCCATGGATTTCACATGTAAATCACAATTGGTTTTCACATGCAATCCCATGTTTCACATGGTTTTTTTTACATCCCACAATTTACACAAGTTTCACATGTAATCACATGGTTTCAACATGTAATCACATGGGTTTCACAGTAATCAATGGTTTCACATGCAATCACATGGTTTATCACATGGAATATACATGGGTTCACACATTACACATGAAAATGTTTCCAAAACCACATGTTTCCATGTGCAAATTACCTTAAACAGTGCAAAGCACATGTGTTCCACACATTTCACATGTGAAATTTAACATGTGCAAAATCCACATGGTCCATGTTTTTCACATGGATAACATTGTTTTTCACACATGTGAAATACATGTGGTTTTTCTGTAAGGGTAGCGTCTTTCCCTCAGGAAGCAGAGCGGTGTGTGTAGGAGGGAGAAACAGCAAGGTCACAGACACTGGTTGTCTAGAAGGTGATTTAAATGCTCATCTCAACACACCTTTAGTGGGATACAGTGACTCATAACTGCAACGATAATCCATGTCATCACACCAGCATACCAAACACCCTCTCCATCTCTGATGTTATTATGAGGCCAATACAAGTCTAATAATGGCACAATGACAAAACCTCCTGGGAAATATTGTGTTTTGACAGAGCGGCTGTTATTGAGATCATTTCACAAGTCTTTTGCGTTGTTAAAGAAAAATTCAAATAAAGTCTGTTATTTTAAACTTTCTATTCACCAAAGAATGATTACAATTTTTTATCATGGTTTCCAAGAAATATTATGCAGAAAAACTTTGATAATAAAAAATGTTTCCTGATAAATAAATCAACATATTAGAATGATTTATGAAAGTTCTCCAAAAAATGACATTTCTGTCATTAATTAGCTACTCACCCTCATGTCGTTCCAATTCGTCGATTCGTCGCACACATATGCAATATGATACACATTAACATCACATACAGTCACTGCATGGAGTGTGTGTGGTCGAGCAGTGTGGTGAAAAGATCATCCGGTTCCCTAAAAAGAGCCGGTTCATGAGGAAACAGCCAATCAGTCTGTGGGTTTAATGTTCACTAAGTCAGAATTTATTCGGCAAATGTGTTTCCATCTTCCATTATTAGCATTAGCTCTTTTTTGCACCACCCAGCAGCCATATCACCCTGTAGCCCAAGACTGGTTGCCCACTGAAGCTAAGCAGGGCTGAGCCTGGTTAGTAGCTGGATGGGAGACCTTCTGAGAAAACCAGGTTGCAGCTGGAAGAGGTGTTAGTGAGGCCAGCAGGGGGTGCTATCCTGTGGTCTGTGTGGGTCCTAACACCCCAGTATAGTGATGGGGACACTATACTGTCTAAAATAGCACCGTCCTTCGGATGAGACGTTAAACTGAGGTCCTGACTCTCTGTGGTCATTAAAAATCCCAGGATGTTGTTCGAAAGAGTAGGGGTGTAACCCCGGCATCCTGCCAAATTTGCCCCTTGGCCAATGTCCATCATGGCCTCCTAATAATCCCCATATATACTGATTGGCTTCATCACTGTCTCCTTTCTACCATAAGCTGGTGTGTGGTGGGCGTTCTGGCGCAATATGGCTGCCGTCGCATCATCCAGGTGGATGCTGCACATTGGTGGTGGTTGAGGAGATTCCCCCCCTTCTATGTAAAGCGCTTTGAGTGTCCAGAAAAGCGCTATATAAATGTAATGAATTATTATTATTATTATTACCTCAAGTGAGCGTGTAAACTTTTTTGCGAATTAAGGGATTTTTAAAATAAATTTGCCATTTTCATCACTCGTTTCTGATGCGATACTTAAAAATGCGCATAAAAACTGGGTGATGGAAACATGTATAGCGCTTCTGGGTTCTACATCAGAACGCCGGCTCAGTATTGGCCGGCTCCTGTGTCAGCATCACGTGCATGTGTTGTGGTGCTCATGTGAACAGCGTTAGAGAGAAAGAGAAGAGAAAAAATTGTTTAATAAAGTCGTTATTTTAAAAAGTAAAAAGTATTCCCGTTGCTTCATAACATTAATGAACCACTGTAGTCATTTGGATTATTTTAATGATGTCTTTAATACCTTTCTGGACCTTGAAAGTGGTAATAACTTTGCTGCCTATGGAGGGTCAGACACCTATCAAAAATATCTTAATTTGTGTTCCGAAGATGAACGATGGTCTTACGGGTTTGGAATGACATGAGGGGAGTAAGTTTTGGGTGAACTAACCCTTAAAGGATCATGTGACACTGAAGACTGGAGTAATAATGCTGAAAATTCAGCTTTGCCATCACAGGAATAAATTACACTTTAAAATATTTACAAAAAGTAAAGTAAGTGGTTGTGTGATTCCATTTTTTTTTCAAGTGATCTTACATTTTTGGACTTAATCATTAGACAGTTTGTTGATATCTCCTTCATCATAATGTGCTTATACAGCTACCCATTACAATTAAATTTTTTTTTATAAAATGTATTTAAAATATATAAAAAATTAAAGCTGCAAGCAGCATTGAAAGGGCCCTCGCACCCGTGCCATCGTCACCCGGTGGCTTTAGGAAGACAGACCACGGTGGGCAATGTGCATTTAAGTAGATAAATATAGTGGGAGTATGTCAAAGTCAGTTACAAAAATGTCCTTTATTATGGGTATAATAGCATGCTGTTAAACATGTCACTTCCTGTTGCCAGCAGGTGGCGCTATGACTGTAACTGAATATGAGCATGCACATGTGTTCAGGACAGAACTCTTATCAAACATGTGAAGTTTGGGGCAGATTGAACTTTGCCTTCTTAAGTAAGAACAACTTCCTGTTTCATAGCATTACCATGCTTTAGCACTTAGCTAAGAATTGCTAGCATGTTTAACATGTTTATAACATGTTTATAACTCAATGGCATATTTACTATGTTGCCAGTACTACATCACACTGTTAAACATGTCACTTCCTGTTGCCAGTAGGTGGCGCTATTACTATAACTGAATATTGTCATGTAGATGTGTTCAGGGCAGGACTCTTATCAAATGTGTGAAGTTTGGGGCAGATTGGACATTGCCTTCTTAAGTAACAACAACTTCCTGTTTCATTTCATTAGCATACTTTAGCACTTAGCTAAGAATTGCTAGCATGTTTTAACATGTTTATAACATGTTTATAACTCAATGGCATATTTACTATGTTGCCAGTACTGCATCACACTGTTAAACATGTCACTTCCTGTTGGCAGTAGGTGGAGCTATTACTATAGCTGAAAATTGTAATGTAGATGTGTTCAGGGCAGGACTCTTATCAAATGTGTGAAGTTTGGGGCAGTTTGTACATTGTCTTCTTAAGTAACAACAACTTCCTGTTTCATTTCATTAGCATGATTTAGCACTTAGCTAAGAATTGCTAGCATGTTTTAACATGTTTATAACATGTTTATAATTCAATGGCATATTTAATATGTTGCTAGTACTGCATCACAGTGTTAAACATGTCACTTCCTGTTGCCAGTAGGTGGCGCTATTACTATAACTGAATATTCTCATGTAGATGTGTTCAGGGCAGGACTCTTATCAAATGTGTGAAGTTTCGGGGTTTCGGGGTTCGAAGTTACAGCAAATTACTATTTAATTGCAGTAATAGCATGCTTTAGCACTTAGCTAAGTGTTTGCTAGCATGTTTTAGCATGTTTCAAGTATGTTGATAGCATGTTTAGCACTTGCTGGCACTTTTTTATATGTTATTAGGAGTCCACAAAAGTGTTAAACATGTCACTTCCTGTTGCCAGCAGGTGGCGCTATGACTGTAACTGAATATGAGCATGGACATGTGTTCAGGACAGAACTCTTATCAAACGTGTGAAGTTTGGGGCAGATTGGACATTCCATACCTGAGTTACAGCAAATTCCTATTGAATTGCAGTAATAGCATGCTTTAGCACTTAGCTAAGTGCTTGCTAGCATGTTTTAGCATGTTTCAAGTATGTTGTTAGCATGTTTAACACTTGCTGGCACTTTTTTATATGTTATCAGGAGTCCACAACAGTGTTAAACATGTCACTTCCTGTTGCCAGCAGGTGGCGCTATGACTGTAACTGAATATGAGCATGGACATGTGTTCAGGACAGAACTCTTATCAAACATGTGAAGTTTAGGGCAGATTGGACATTGTTTGCCTGAGTTACAGCAACTTCCTGTTTCATGGCGAAACATCAAAATTTGTCAGGCCGCCGAGGACACGCCCTTCGACGAAAACTCAAGATCTTCGCAATTTAACGTCGCAAAGGCCTTAAGATTACACTCACCAAATTTGAAGATGATCAGATTAAAACTGTAGGAGGAGTTCGTTAAAGTACGAGGCCTGAAAATGGCAAAAACTGCACAAAAATCTGAGAGGAAGTTCAAAATGGCTGACTTCCTGTTGTGTTTAGGGCTACGCTCCAAGAGACTTTTTTGTAGGTATTGGGCCATTACATGTATGTACCGAATTTCGTACACGTACGTGAAACGTAACGCGAGGCGCACTCCGTTGAACCTTTATAGGTGGCGCTATCGAGCCATTTTGCCCCGCCCAATTTTGAAACGCATATCAGATGTAAATTTTCGCCAGTTCTGACGAGTGTGCAAATTTTCGTGAGTTTTCGTGCATGTTTAGGCCCTCAAAAATGCGATTCATTGCGGAGAAGAATAATAATAATAATAATAAACAGAGCAATTCCAAGAGGGTCCTCACACCATCGGTGCTCGGGCCCTAATGACTACAAAATGAATAATTATGTCTACTAATTGTAGTAGTAATAATAGTAACAAACTAGTATTAATAATAAATAATGATTTAAAAACAATAGATACATTAAATATTAAAATGAGGATTTCTCAATTTAGGGTACAGTACAACATTACAACAGGTCTACTCTTATCTTATGATTTCAATGTCAAGTGCAACTTTGCAGGCATTACTTGTAAGATTCCTGTCAAATATATTACAAGATATTTGCACCATAACCTGCTCTAATAAATATTAACACACCATGTCTTTGACATTGAGGTATGGTTGTGCTGGTCTCTATGTAAAGTGTCACACACAGTGCATTGGAGTCAGACCTATCCCATCAAAAGTGATTTATTTTTAAATCTGAGCTGTAGATGTAAAGTCATACACCAGTCAGAAGAAAGTTAGCTCTTATCGAATTTACATGCTGACTACAAAATTTATATCCCAAGAACCTCGAGGCCTAACATGAAAGACTGAGCACTTATTAGTGGGGGGCGTTTAAAAAATGTCTTAACAAGATTGTCAATGGGGACATCAGAGACAAGAACTACAGGCAATCATGGATTATTAGGAACACATTGGCATAAACAAGCTTGTTTTCCCCACCCCGAGGAGTACAAAACAGAGGGGTGTATGTAGAGTTGCTGCCAACAGCCCATTTTTGATAGTGGAAATGATTTGAGACAAACACAGTCAGCATTAACCAGTCTCACTAGCCGTCTGTGATGTATAATTCACATGTATATTTGTCTATTGTTTTACTATTATTTCCAAACATCCCCACTGCATGGAAGCTGGTTAGTGATTTGCCGCCTGCATCAGCATCACCTGCTTTAAATTATGTAGTTTACCTCTACTGTCTTTCATTACATTACAAGTACCAGTACATTTTAATATATATAATCTATAATCTATAGAATTTTAACATGTATAGGTGTATTTTCTGTATACACTACCATTTAAAAGTTTGATGATAGTGATAGCCTATTCTTTTAATGTTTTTGACAGAAATCTTTTATGCACATCAAGGCTGCATTTATTTGATAAAAAAAAAACAGTAAAAACAGTAATATTGTGAAAAACGATTACAATAGCCTATTTACATTTCTTTTATTAATTGATTTATTTTCTTTAAAGGCAAATAAATTGTTCAATTGTGATTAACTAAACTGAATGAGTAAGTGTAACGCAAATCACATTTCCAATCACATATGGTTTCCAATTGTATCTTGTATAATTCAGTTTTGACATCTCGATTCATTAGTATCTGATAACAAAATTATCTGAGCAAAAGATAAAAATATCAGAGCAAATGTAAAACTTACTTGATGTTGTATGTAATGTTCAAAAATCATGGAACTTCTATGGCTCATGAATATTAATTAGGTAATTTCAGACCAAGCTAATTATTATTCATTGTCTTTCCTCCCTAGACTTTGAGCTGGCCAAATAGTTTACAAACAACATGTAAACATGTCCAAAAAAAACAAACTTAAGTGGATAGTATTTTAGTCTAAGTTGATTGGGCTATATAATGTCCTGAAAGCATGGTATCCTCATGGATTAATTGGTTTGTTTAGAATCAGCCAGTGTTATTTTGCCCTCTGTGTATTCATGTGAGCAATGGACAGTACTACTGTCTCTGTTCTGTTCTGAAATATGAGAGATATTTTGTAGACAGATAAGATGACAGAATGTTGAAGGAGTGGGTGTATAAACAGTGACAGAACGGAAAGAGATCGAGAGAGAGAGAGAGAGAGAGAGAGAGAGAGAGAGAGAGAGAGAGAGAGAGAGAGAGAGAGAGAGAGAGAGAGAGAGAGAGAGAGAGAGAGAGAGAGAGAGAGAGAGAGAGAAGAGAGAGAGAGAGAGAGAGAGAGAGAGAAACATGAAAATTAAAGGAGCTTTCGGGAATATCCACAACAGTCACCACAACGTTAGGAAGTGTGTCTTTTTTTTCCAACTCGCCATAGCTGACAACTCAATTAAGACGTAAATCAGCCCGGCACTGTCCTCCTCCATGTCCAGCCCAGATGAATGACACCAGCATCTCTCTACTATTGTCTGCTTGTATAGCCAGCGGCATTAATGCTATCGAGCCATAGTTGTCTGATAGTAAACTAAAACCCTCTGTGGAGGCATTTAGACAAAGGAAGGCAGCATGACAAACTCAGCAGGACTGGAAGCACAAATATTCACTTTTTTAGAGCCGTATGTGCTGACAACTGTACAAGGGAGATTACCACTATAGGCAGTGAATTTAAAATACTGCAAGCTGTTAACGACACACGTTAGCTGTAACCACCAATGTATATATATTCAGTGCATCCAGAAAGTACTTGAAGCGCTGTGAATACTTTCCGGATGCAGTGTATATGATTTTTTTAAATGTTTTTGAAGAAAGTCTCTTATGCTGACCAAAACTGCATTTATTGATAAAATACTGTTTTCTATTTTAATATTTTAAAATGTAATTTATTTTCCTGTGATGGCAAAGATGAATTTTCAGTAGTGTGAAAAACATTATAATCCTACAAAATGCAGCAGGCTAAAGATAACATTTTCGGACCATACCGCCTAAAACTAAATCCTAATGCAAAGATGAGATATTAGGACAAAATAAAGGAAATCAAGGGACTGGATCCTTATGAGCATAGTGACTGGTCAGGAGACTTCAACCTGTTGCCCAACTTCCAGCACCCATATACAACTACATGATATTAAATGTTAGTGCATACACACACAACGTTTTCAGTAACTTCAAGTCGCAAGTTAAAGCACCACACTCCTCGCTCTCTCTCTCTCATCTATCTGCATGCAATCAGAATTCATGTCAAGATTGCAATCCTGGACTGTGCCCGCGAGAGAGAGAGGCGCGGGCGCGATGTGTGTTTGAGAGAGAGACAGAGAGAGAGAGAGAGATGGAAACATAAAAACATACTCCGTCATTTTGTTCATAACAGGATATCATTCAAACAGAACTGCAAAGTGTTTACTTATATTTGTGTACACTCGCAATAAAACACAACATTGTGCTTTTGTCACACTCTAAACTCTGCTGCTATCCATGCCATTTTTGTCACCTCTGAAACATGGCTTGTACTATTATTTTTCCATGCTGGAAAACGATAAAAGGATTTTCCGTTTAAAGCTTTATGCCACTTCTATCGTGAGAACGACTACTGCAGTTTACAACACAGCAGGTAGACGGAATCTTGTACACTGCGTTTTCCCTCCAGTCTGGCGCCTTCTGTTTGTGCCGCGGATCCCCAAAATGCTTTGCGTTCACCACTGGTAATACGTCACTGGTGACGTCACATTAGCAATCTCTATAAAACAATCTAAACGACGGTGGTGCTGCGGTGGGCAACATCGACTATCGCAGCAAGCCTATTATATTTATATATACACAAAAACAGGAAACATTTACCAGTAATCTAAAGCTCACCTTTAGTTTACTAATTTAAATCACTCACCTGCCACTTTATTAGATATACCTGTTCAACTGCTCGTTAGCTCAAATTGAAGGGTGATTTAAATGATCTTTGCTGCGTTCACGCCATTTCGTAATTACCGTAATTTCAAGATGACAACACGTGATGTACTCTGAGCTGTTTATGAGCTCGGACTGGGAACAATGCTTTTTTATGGCAACACAATCAACACCTAAAAGAATCTGCAGTGGTCAGGTGGTACAGCATACAAGTTTTAATTATGAGCTCTACTAGAACGTGAACACTTTTAAAAAGTTGAAATCTCATATTTAAGGTAATTACGAATTACGTGAATGAATTTTCACACACAACCATCTCTAGGGTTTACAGAGAATGGTCTGAAAAAGAGCAAACAGCCAGTGAGCAGCAGTTCTGTGGGACTGCCTTGATGCCAGAGGTCAGAGAATGGCCAGACTGGTTTCAGCTGAGTACGTCACAATCACTCGTTACAACAACCGAGCTCTGCAGAAGAGCATCTCTGAACACACAAGACGTCGAACCTTGAAGCAGATGGGATACAGCAGCAGAACACCACACCAGTGCTACTCCTGTAAGCTAAGGAGCTGAGGCTATACAATTCACACAGGCGCACTGAAATTTTACAATAGAAGACTGGAAAAACATTGCCTGGTCTGATGAATCTCTATTTCTGCTGCAACATTAATATGGTAGGTTCAGAACTAGCCGTAAAAAAAACATGAAAGCATGGATCAATCCTGCCTTGTATAAACGGTTCAGGCTTGTGGTTTAATGGTGTGGGGGATATTTTCTTGGCATAGATAGATAGACAGATAGACACATGTAGTATTGCTTTAGTGGTTATAGTTTGCTATAGTGACTGTCATAGTGGGTGTTTCTATAGCTGGATGAACCTGACTGATGGGCTGCACAACTGGTCATAGCTTTTTCAAAATCTGATTAACAGAAGAAATGCATTGCTGGTAAAATACAAAATTTTAATTCAACAAGGAATCAGTTTTTTGTGGCTAAAATGAACATTCTGGGGGGAAAGCATTTGAATATAAAGTGCAGCAGGGCATAATATATCATTTCATGAACAAGATGAATGACTGTCAATGCGTGGATCACTCAGAAGGCAGACAATTTCTGACACAGTTTTCCAAGCATAATTTTTCTATAATATAGCTGCATGTGGACAGCTATGGATAAATCGCTCATGGCATTGTTATCTTCTCCATCTTGCATTCACTTAACAAAATCAACTCACACATGTGCTTCCATTTCTTCCCTACCATTGGCAGTCGCTGCTCATTTGAAGAAAGTGAAACTTTTCTCAACTTTGTTGCATTGCTGGATATGCCCATGATTGCTTCGGGTCGCCATAAATCACAAAGTTCTGATTATTGTATCACTGCATATGGCTGTATGTTAAGACACAACTCTTTGACAAGAGAAATGTGAATGTCCATTGGTTAATGGCACCTGTTTTCTGCTTGTAACTCTCGGCTGCTGGTCTGCAATTATCCTGTTGATTGCCTTCAATCCTCTAGGACACTTCAGCTAATGGGAAGAGGATGAAAGTAGGACAGATGCATTGCTTTGTTCACACTGGCAGTCATTAACATGATGCGATAACAATCAGGCCCACGAGCAGATGGGTCCTAACTATGTCAAATGTCACATGTGGAGACTGTGACAGAGACACTGCATTAGTTATGTCTTAGACCTCGTAATCCGCTCGTCACCCTTGTCGGTTTTGACTGTGCGAGTGTTTTTGGTTTATGACTGATGAGTACTGAATGCATACATGCAAATCTAGATGTGTGTGTGTGTGCTATGATCAACCTAGACTATGAGCAGTGACATTTAAACCAATATTTAGCCAGGTCATGGTGCAAGTAGTTCATTTACTATAGCTGCTAATAGAGTAAGTAGAGATAATATTGGCCCAGGGTTTGTGGAGCTGAATGAAAATGAGTTTATGTGAAGTAATGGATGGCTGATGAACCCCAGACCCTCTGTTACAATCACCCTGCTCCCAAACGCACCATTCACGCCCAAATGCCATCTGTTCAGTTCACACTTCCCAAAGAGACAGTTGCAGAACTGGCAGCTGAATTACAGGCTGTTAGTGCCTTGGAAATGATTTCACAGAAGACCGTTATATGTGTGTGTTCGTGTATGTTCTAGTAGTTCAAGGGTATACATCAAGTTATAGTAGAGGCATATCACTGCAGTTCCTCAAACAACTTGTCAGTGCTTTTTTGGCACACAGTATTAAGATGTTGGAGTCTCTGATAAGACACCACAGACGGTCCCCGCTGATGTCTTGACGGAGTGATATAGTATCGATTGGCTGACTGTTTGAGAGATTCTGAATAGTCTTGATTAAGGATCACTTACTTGGATACATCTGTGGCCAAAAGGGGGCCAAAAATACCCAGATAAAAATAGTATATAAACCTATCAATTTAACATGTTAGTTTAATTCAGTTAGTTATTTTGAAAATTAACACATTTTATCTATATTCTAGATTGAGAAAAAAATTGTATTTGCAATTTGCACTGAAGTACAAGCAGAAGTGAAGTTTTTAAACATTTTCGGGAGGAGTACACCCATCTAATTTTCTAATTAATACCAGGATATAAAGGAAGCTTCTTACTTCGGCTGGATCCCAAATGGCACACTCTGGCCTTGTTGACCTCCTTTGATTTCACACTTGGTGACGTCAGGAAGTGCAGACCTAAGGGGCGCTGGCCTCGAGTCCACGCGAGAGTGTATTTTGGGACAGGCTTGATGACATCATGCCACCGAAAGTCAAACAGCCACAAAACTCCTCCCCTCATTTATCTGATTGTGCGTTCGCAATGATTTCTAGGTAGGTAACTTGTGTGGAGGGTGCGAAAGTGCAGGGTTCGCAGAAGTCTGCATCGAGGGCACAAAGGCGGAGCTCACGAGCACAATGACTCGTACACTTGGCAAGCACGCGCAATTTAAGGCCACGAGACCACGAGTCCACATGAAGTGTGCCATTTGGGATCCAGCTTCCTGGCATCAATTCTTTCGGCATTTAGCCCACCCCAATCTGGTATCATGTCCGAATTTCAGGAAATTTAGCTTTTTTCCTTTAATGAGACAAACTCGTCCTTCCCCAAACTGAAGCTCAGAAGCAAATCATCACACGAACCAGGACGTCTCACCTTCAACCCTCCACAGCCTTAGCCTTTATCCGCGACCACTATTTCCTCGTCCACCACTCATACCAGCCAGCAGTCTACCGTGGTCACATGCCACCCCAATTGTGATTCGCGCCCTCATCAACAGGTTTGCCAAGTCCACGGTCTTGAAATTTGAGTTCACTGGGCTACTTTCTGGCTATTTTTGATTGGCATCAAACAAGCCCATCTAACCCTTGCCTCTTTTTAAACTACCTCATATTAACCCAAATTTACCCTAAATGATTAATTATTATTATATTATAGTGTGAGGCTTCCATCCGAGTTTTCCGCCTGCAGGGGATGGGCCCTCACACTCTCATAGTTCAGGCCCTCACAGGGGGGAATTGGAATACCATGCAAGTTATTTTATGGTTTCCTTTTCCGCTATCTTCAGGGGCCCAATTTGGCTGGGCTGTTCTTCCCAGGTTAGAAGCACCTGCCCCTTCTGCGAGATTGGCAAGCCTCACATTCTGTAATTCCTAGACTCCATGTTGTGGATGCAGCGGCAGGAATCTCTACAACCTCAGCGGCAAACCACCAGTCCGCAGACAACTCCAGCAGGAGCTAGATACTACCACTGCAGTGCCCCGCAATGGCTCCCATTAATAGTATTCCTTTCAATCTAACTGCTGAGCTGATTGCATGTGCTAATTTCACTCAAATAGCTTTGAGCATTTCGATCTGGTAAATCCTGCTTGCTGTCTGAATTTTACTTTGCAATTTTGGAGGGCAAATTAGAGCGCGAGTAGAATATCCTCTTCAAGCCCCTTAATAGCGGACAGCAAGCCAAAACTGTTCACCATATATAACAAAATTCTATAGGCACACAAACTCGTGAATTGAGGTTATTAAACTTAATTTCGGGAGGAAAACCCATCTAATCTTCTAATTAATTCCAGGATATAGAAGCAGACTCTTCTTCCTGGAGTCAGTTCTTTCGGCATCCCTCCTCCTCCCTCACTCCTCCTGTATGTATTTCGTAGTAGTCCATAGTAATATAATATAATGTAATGTAATATAATAGTCATATTAAGATGAAATATAACTTCTTAAAGGAACACTCCGACTTTTTGGGACTTTAGCCTATTCACCTTATCCCCCAGAGATAGATAAGTTCAAACATACCTTTTTCATCTCCGTGCGTGCTATAAGTCTGTTTGACACACCCACCGCTAGCCTAGCTTAGCACAAAGACTGGATGTAAATGGTTGCAGCTATAGCATACTAATCCAAATAAGTGACAAAATAACGCAAACATTTTCCTATTTACATGTTGTGATTTGTATAGTCACAGAGTGTACAAAAAACAAAGTCACATGAGACACAGACCTATTTTAACCGTATAAATACTGGGAACTATATTCTCTGAAGGCGAAGCACTGCTACTTGGGCGGAGTGATAACCGCAGCACCTGAGACGTACAAATCATAACATGTAAATAGGAAAATGTTTGCGTTATTTTGTCGCGGTATGCTAGCTGCAACCATTTACATCCAGTCTTTGTGCTAAGCTAGGCTAGCAGTGGGTGCGTCAAACAGACTTATAGCACGCACGGAGATGAAAAAGTTATGTATGGACTTATCTAACTGTGGGGGATAAGGTGAATAGGCTAAAGTCCAAAAAAGTCGGAGTGTTCCTTTAACACAATCATAAGGCAGCAGAGAAAAAGCGCTTTTTGCGTACATGTGGTTCAGTTGTTCCTAAAAAAAAAATCATAAATTTGGAATACATTTTAGTATGAAAGTTTTTAGTGAATTACAATTTGTTTGTGAAAATGTTTGTCACGCACAAATTTGTGCATACGCATACTTGGAGAGTAAGACCCATTGTTTGTAATTTATTTATTTTTCATTTCATGAGTATTAAGGGCATGCGATTATTGTTATTAAATTTGATTAATCAGTCAGCGTTGCATATAATTAATTTGATATATTTTTAATGAAAGACATATAATTAAAGTTTATGAAAATATTGATTTGACCATTGCAAATAACTTAAGCAGGGCTAATTCACGAGTTCACACTTAAATATAATCAGATAAAGGTTATGCATATTTGGTGTGCTGTCCGATTGGAGGGTTCCGAGCTCGGAATTGGCCCGAACCCAGAGTACTCCCAGGTTGGGATAGGAATAGTTAGAAGTGAGGGGAGAAGTTATATATATATATATACCTTATATATACCTTATATATACCTCTTATACCGTATATATACCTCTTATAAGATAATATATATATATATATATATATATATATATATATATATATATATATATATATATATATATATATATATATATATATATATATATATACCTCTTATCTTGCTAATTGAGTTGGTTAACTGAATGTGCTCCTCCCTTGTTAATTTGGTTAATTGTCTGAACGTGCTCCTCCTGAACTTTGTTAATAAAATCTCATTTAGTACAAATTTCACTTCGAAGCTGCATCTGAAGTCAGCTGATAAGGTCCTTCACCCTTCTCTCCCCACATCAGTGTAGCTTATCTCTCCATATCAGCATTAATATGGCTGTGAGTTATAGAGGGGAGCAGGCAGACAGGAATGGGAAGGAAAAGAGAGCTCCTATTTCATTGTGACAAATGTGTCTGGATACCTTCAACACGACATTTACCGCCTCATCCCTTGCTCAGTGGGTCAACCAAAGACATCAGCCTCTGACAGATTTCTCCATAGCCCATCTCCCCCAACGTGCAGATCCGCTTAGCCGTGTGACATGAGAGCTGGCCACAAACCAGACACTTAAAACCAGGTCTGGATTTGGAGGGGAAGGAAATAGCAAACAGTGAGCTTTAAATATTAAGACACACACTCAAAAAAATAATCTGTTGAACGAACATAATTAAATTAAGGAAAGGTTTTCCACGAAATTGAATTACATTTTTCCAACAAATTCGAATTAGTTTGAAATAATTTGTTGTAATCTTGTTGTATGAATTTAAATTAATTTAGTCATTCCTGCTAGATAAAGTTTTGTCAGGTTAACTACATTTTTTTATTTTTTGTTCTGCCTTCAATCACCAACATTATAATTGTAGTTAATTTGACTCTACGGTTACTTCTAATGATAGACACTACTAGTGTTCAATTGAATTAAAACCAATGTTTGCAAAGTAATATAATATTACTTTTGCCAGACTGCAAGTGAGGTCTACACATAGTGTGTACTGAGTACCCACAGCCTGAACAGGAGGTTCAAAGCATTTATAGTGTAAGACTGAGCCCACAGCCTAAACACAGTCGCCACTCTTCTGCATAATGGTAACCACAAAATTCAAAAACATTACAGAAAGTCCTCTAAGTTTCTAACATAACTGAACATTAAACACTAACATTAACAAACAACATCTTTCCATTTACTGAAAAACACATAAAATAACACTTTTTCCCTAAATTGACCCCTTTTAATGCAGTCCCTTGCAAAGCATGATGGGAACTACAGATCCACTGCCCAGTTAGATGTCAACAACAATGATTCATGCAGTTTTCACACAAATGAATTAGGTTGATTGAACACAATTAAATTATGTTGTGACAATATTAAACAATCGTGTTACTTTTGCTTATTTTAGTTAATTATTTTAACAAGAGGCCAAAATTCATGTTTTGAGTGACATCCAGTTAAGACGAACGAAAAATATTCATGTTGACTCAATTTAAAAAAAATTGGTAAACCAATTTTTTTTTAAATTACATTGATTACATTTAATGAAATTAAGCTGGAATCATTTCTATGAAGGATTGTGTCGTATATGTTTATTTTATATGTCGTATATGTCTCATTTTAATTAATGAAATTGAACAAAGAGCTAAAATCATTTTTTTGAGTGCAATTGCTGTGTTCCAAAACCTAATGAGCTGCCTACAGAGACAGCATTTTAAATCTTCTTAGGCATGTAATGAATAAAAAAATTGTATGCAAGATGATCAATGTGAATTCACAACAATTTGACAATAGTTAACAGGCATTTTACCTCTCTGAATTATTTTATTAATTTGTATGTTCTGTCTTTCTTTATGAGAACCCTCCCAATTTTTTTTCACATAGGTATTTTCATTCTCAAATTAATCATGTACCTGCCATGTAAATGAGGGCGTTCAAGTAATTGAAACGTTAATCACCTTCTCTGAGCGGTACTTAAGGATTGATGGTCAACGGTGGGAATCAATAGAGGCTTTCAAAAATAAGCAACACAGTAAGTGTAAATCTGGAATAATCAGAGGCATCTCAAATGCCTGTCAAATCAAACAGACTGCGTGGATTACAGCCAGCAGTCACACACACACACACACACACACACACACACACACACACACACACACACACACACACACACATAAACAGTAGCATTTACTCACACACTGCAGACCTCCTAAGATCGCTCCTTTATTGATGTCATCAATAGTCAAGTCAAACGGAATGTGCAAGAAAAAGAAAATCATGTGACAATATCTTTTCTGTGTGAAAGAGTGCAATTTTCCAAAAGTAATTTAATTTCCATGCTGTATGGTAGCCTAATGTTATAGTTACAGCTGTGCTAGCTTTGCAAGTCTGGTAAGAAATACCTAATCTGTTATTTAGTTAAACGATAAATATATAAAATTATACAGATATGAATACCTATGAAATATATATGATTGCTTAAAAAAATTAAATAATACTTTTATTCGGCATGGTCATATTACATTAATATTACAAAATATCAGAAAAATAATAAAAAAAAGGTTTCTTGATCACTAAATCAGCATATTAAAATGATTTCTGAAGGATCATGTGACACTGGAGGCTGGAGTAATAGCTGCTTTCAAAAATTTGTTTTGTCATTACAGGAATAAA
The DNA here is from genome assembly GCA_036326025.1 of Chrosomus eos. Classification (NCBI taxonomy): domain Eukaryota; kingdom Metazoa; phylum Chordata; class Actinopteri; order Cypriniformes; family Leuciscidae; genus Chrosomus; species Chrosomus eos. The sequence continues at coordinate 20,483,210 of CM070834.1, forward strand.
TTATAAATATTTAAAATATGTAAAAAGAAAAAAAATATATATATATTTTTTTTAAATTGTAATAATATTTCACAATATTACTGTTTGTATTATTATTATTAATAGAAGTAGTAGTAATAGTCTTCCCTTCCCCCATAGCTCATGGATGCGTCTGTGTGGTGCATAATAATAGACTCTTACAATCTTTTCAAATCATCTCATTAAAGTCTGCTATGCTACCATAATTAGGGCCCGAGCACCGATGGTGTGAGGACCCTCTTGGAATTGCTCTGTTTATTATTATTATTATTATTAGGGCCCGAGCACCGATGGTGTGAGGACCCTCTTGGAATTGCTCTGTTTATTAGGGCCCGAGCACCGATGGTGTGAGGACCCTCTTGGAATTGCTCTGTTTATTATTATTATTATTATTATTCTTCTTCTTCTCCGCAATGAATCGCATTTTTGAGAGCCTAAACATGCACGAAAACTCACGAAAATTTGCACACGCGTCAGAACTGGCGAAAATTTACATCTGATATGCGTTTCAAAATTGGGCGGGCCAAAATGGCTCGATAGCGCCACCTATAAAGGTTCAACGGAGTGCGCCTCGCGTTAAGTTTCACGTACGTGTACGAAATTCGGTACATACATGTAATGGCCCAATACCTACAAAAAAGTCTCTTGGAGCGTAGCCCTAAACACAACAGGAAGTCAGCCATTTTGAACTTCCTCTCAGATTTTTGTGCAGTTTTTGCCATTTTCAGGCCTCGTACTTTAACGAACTCCTCCTACAGTTTTAATCTGATCATCTTCAAATTTGGTGAGTGTAATCTTAAGGCCTTTGCGACGTTAAATTGCGAAGATCTTGAGTTTTCGTCGAAGGGCGTGTCCTCGGCGGCCTGACAAATTTTGATGTTTCCCCATGAAACAGGAAGTTGCTGTAACTCAGGCAAACAATGTCCAATCTGCCCCAAACTTCACATGTTTGATAAGAGTTCTGTCCTGAACACATGTCCATGCTCATATTCAGTTACAGTCACAGCGCCACCTGCTGGCAACAGGAAGTGACATGTTTAACACTGTTGTGGACTCCTGATAACATATAAAAAAAGTGCCAGCAAGTGTTAAACATGCTAACAACATACTTGAAACATGCTAAAACATGCTAGCAAGCACTTAGCTAAGTGCTAAAGCATGCTATTACTGCAATTCAATAGGAATTTGCTGTAACTCAGGTATGGAATGTCCAATCTGCCCCAAACTTCACCCGTTTGATAAGAGTTCTGTCCTGAACACATGTCCATGCTCATATTCAGTTACAGTCATAGCGCCACCTGCTGGCAACAGGAAGTGACATGTTTAACACTGTTGTGGACTCCTGATAACATATAAAAAAGTGCCAGCAAGTGTTAAACATGCTAACAACATACTTGAAACATGCTAAAACATGCTAGCAAGCACTTAGCTAAGTGCTAAAGCATGCTATTACTGCAATTCAATAGGAATTTGCTGTAACTCAGGTATGGAATGTCCAATCTGCCCCAAACTTCACCCGTTTGATAAGAGTTCTGTCCTGAACACATGTCCATGCTCATATTCAGTTACAGTCATAGCGCCACCTGCTGGCAACAGGAAATGACATGTTTAACACTTTTGTGGACTCCTAATAACATAAAAAAGTGCCAGCAAGTGCTAAACATGCTAACAACATACTTGAAACATGCTAAAAACATGCTAGCAAACACTTAGCTAAGTGCTAAAGCATGCTATTACTGCAATTAAATAGTAATTTGCTGTAACTTCGAACCCGAAACCCCGAAACTTCACACATTTGATAAGAGTCCTGCCCTGAACACATCTACATGAGAATATTCAGTTATAGTAATAGCGCCACCTACTGGCAACAGGAAGTGACATGTTTAACACTGTGATGCAGTACTAGCAACATATTAAATATGCCATTGAATTATAAACATGTTATAATCATGTTAAAACATGCTAGTAATTCTTAGCTAAGTGCTAAAGCATGCTAATGAAATGAAACAGGAAGTTGTTGTTACTTAAGAAGACAATGTCCAAACTGCCCCAAACTTCACACATTTGATAAGAGTCCTGCCTGAACACATCTACATTACAATTTTCAGCTATAGTAATAGCGCCACCTACTGGCAACAGGAAGTGACATGTTTAACAGTGTGATGCAGTACTGGCAACATAGTAAATATGCCATTGAGTTATAAACATTTTAATAAACATGTTAAAACATGCTAGCAATTCTTAGCTAAGTGCTAAAGCATGCTAATGAAATGAAACAGGAAGTTGTTGTTACTTAAGAAGGCAATGTCCAAACTGCCCCAAACTTCACACATTTGATAAGAGTCCTGCCCTGAACACATCTACATTACAATTTTCAGCTATAGTAATAGCGCCACCTACTGGCAACAGGAAGTGACATGTTTAACAGTGTGATGCAGTACTGGCAACATAGTAAATATGCCATTGAGTTATAAACATGTTATAAACATGTTAAAACATGCTAGCAATTCTTAGCTAAGTGCTAAAGCATGCTAATGAAATGAAACAAGAAGTTGTTGTTACTTAAGAAGACAATGTCCAATCTGCCCCAAACTTCACACATTTGATAAGAGTCCTGCCCTGAACACATCTACATTACAATTTTCAGCTATAGTAATAGCGCCACCTACTGGCAACAGGAAGTGACATGTTTAACAGTGTGATGCAGTACTGGCAACATAGTAAATATGCCATTGAGTTATAAACATGTTATAAACATGTTAAACATGCTAGCAATTCTTAGCTAAGTGCTAAAGCATGCTAATGAAATGAAACAGGAAGTTGTTGTTACTTAAGAAGGCAATGTCCAATCTGCCCCAAACTTCACACATTTGATAAGAGTCCTGCCCTGAACACATCTACATGACAATATTCAGTTATAGTAATAGCGCCACCTACTGGCAACAGAAAGTGACATGTTTAACAGTGTGATGCAGTACTGGCAACATAGTAAATATGCCATTGAGTTATAAACATGTTATAAACATGTTAAAACATGCTAGCAATTCTTAGCTAAGTGCTAAAGCATGCTAATGAAATGAAACAGGAAGTTGTTTTTACTTAAGAAGGCAATGTCCAATCTGCCCCAAACTTCACACATTTGATAAGAGTCCTGCCCTGAACACATCTACATGACAATATTCAGTTATAGTAATAGCGCCACCTACTGGCAACAGGAAGTGACATGTTTAACAGTGTGATGCAGTACTGGCAACATAGTAAATATGCCATTGAGTTATAAACATGTTATAAACATGTTAAACATGCTAGCAATTCTTAGCTAAGTGCTAAAGCATGCTAATGCTATGAAACAGAAAGTTGTTTTTACTTAAGAAGGCAAAGTTCAATCTGCCCCAAACTTCACATGTTTGATAAGAGTTCTGTCCTGAACACATGTGCATGCTCATATTCAGTTACAGTCATAGCGCCACCTGCTGGCAACAGGAAGTGACATGTTTAACGGCATGCTACTATACCCATAATAAAGGACATTTTTGTAACTGACTTTGACATACTCCCACTATATTTATCTACTTAAATGCACATTGCCCACCGTGGTCTGTCTTCCTAAAGCCACCGGGTGGCGATGGCACGGGTGCGAGGGCCCTTTCAATGCTGCTTGCAGCTTTAATTATTATTATTATTCTTCTCCGCAATGAATCGCATTTTTGAGGGCCTAAACATGCACGAAAACTCACGAAAATTTGCACACGCGTCAGAACTGGCGAAAATTTACATCTGATATGCGTTTCAAAATTGGGCGGGGCAAAATGGCTCGATAGCGCCACCTATAAAGGTTCAACGGAGTGCGCCTCGCGTTACGTTTCTCGTACGTGTACGAAATTCGGTACATACATGTAATGGCCCAATACCTACAAAAAAGTCTCTTGGAGCGTAGCCCTAAACACACAGGAAGTCAGCCATTTTGAACTTCCTCTCAGATTTTTGTGCAGTTTTTGCCATTTTCAGGCCTCGTACTTTAACGAACTCCTCCTACAGTTTTAATCTGATCATCTTTAAATTTGGTGAGTGTAATCTTAAGGCCTTTGCGACATTAAATTGCGAAGATCTTGAGTTTTCGTCGAAGGGCGTGTCCTCGGCGGCCTGACAAATTTCGATGTTTCGCCATGAAACAGGAAGTTGCTGTAACTCAGGCAAACAATGTCCAATCTGCCCCAAACTTCACACGTTTGATAAGAGTCCTGTCCCGAACACATATCCATCCTCAAATTCAGTTACAGTCATAGCGCCACCTGCTGGCAACAGGAAGTGACATGTTTAACACTGTTGTGGACTACTAATAACATATAAAAAAGTGCCAGCAAGTGCTAAACATGCTAGCAACATACTAGAAACATGCTAAAACATACTAGCAAACACTTAGCTAAGTGCTAAAGCATGCTAATGCAATGAAACAGGAAGTTGTTGTTACTTAAGAAGGCAATGTCCAATCTGCCCCAAACTTCACACATTTGATAAGAGTCCTGCCCTGAACACATCTACATGACAATTTTCACCTATAGTAATAGCGCCACCTACTGGCAACAGGAAGTGACATGTTTAACATTGTGATGCAGTACTGACAACATAGTAAATATGCCATTGAGTTATAAACATGTTATAAACATGTTAAAACATGCTAGCAATTCTTAGCTAAGTGCTAAAGCATGCTAATGAAATGAAACAGGAAGTTGTTGTTACTTAAGAAGGCAATGTCCAATCTGCCCCAAACTTCACACATTTGATAAGAGTCCTGCCCTGAACACATCTACATGACAATATTCAGTTATAGTAATAGCGCCATCTACTGGCAACAGGAAGTGACATGTTTAACACTGTGATGCAGTACTAGCAACATATTAAATATGCCATTGAATTATAAACGTTACAAACATGTTAAAACATGCTAGCAATTCTTAGCTAAGTGCTAAAGCATGCTAATGAAATGAAACAGAGTTGTTGTTACTTAAGAAGGCAATGTCCAATCTGCCCCAAACTTCACACGTTTGATAAGAGTCCTGCCCTGAACACATGTGCATGCTCATATTCAGTTACAGTCATAGCGCCACCTGCTGGCAACAGGAAGTGACATGTTTAACAGCATGCTATTATCCCCATAATAAATGACATTTTTGTAACTGACTTTGACATACTCCCACTATATTTATCTACTTAAATGCACATAGCCCACCGTGCTCTGTCTTCCCAAAGCCACCGGGTGGCGATGGCACGGGTGCGAGGGCCCTTTCAATGCTGCTTGCAGCTTTAATTATTATTATTCTTCTTCTTCTTCTCCGCAATGAATCGCATTTTTGAGGGCCTAAACATGCACGAAAACTCACGAAATTTGCACACGCGTCAGAACTGGCGAAAATTTACATCTGATATGCGTTTCAAAATTGGGCGGGGCAAAATGGCTCGATAGCGCCACCTATAAAGGTTCAACGGAGTGCGCCTCGCGTTACGTTTCACGTACGTGTACGAAATTCGGTACATACATGTAATGGCCCAATACCTACAAAAAAGTCTCTTGGAGCGTAGCCCTTAACACAACAGGAAGTCAGCCATTTTGAACTTCCTCTCAGATTTTTTGTGCAGTTTTTGCCATTTTCAGGCCTCGTACTTTAACGAACTCCTCCTACAGTTTTAATCTGATCATCTTCAAATTTGCTGAGTGTAATCTTAAGGCCTTTGCGACGTTAAATTGCGAAGATCTTGAGTTTTCGTCGAAGGGCGTGTCCTCGGCGGCCTGACAAATTTTGATGTTTCGCCATGAAACAGGAAGTTGCTGTAACTCAGGCAAACAATGTCCAATCTGCCCCAAACTTCACACGTTTGATAAGAGTTCTGTCCTGAACACATGTCCATGCTCATATTCAGTTACAGTCACAGCGCCACCTGCTGGCAACAGGAAGTGACATGTTTAACACTGTTGTGGACTCCTGATAACATATAAAAAAGTGCCAGCAAGTGTTAAACATGCTAAACAACATACTTGAAACATGCTAAAACATGCTAGCAAGCACTTAGCTAAGTGCTAAAGCATGCTATTACTGCAATTCAATAGGAATTTGCTGTAACTCAGGTATGGAATGTCCAATCTGCCCCAAACTTCACACGTTTGATAAGAGTTCTGTCCTGAACACATGTCCATGCACATAATCAGTTACAGTCACAGCGCCACCTGCTGGCAACCGGAAGTGACATGTTTAACACTGTTGTGGACTCCTAATAACATATAAAAAAGTGCCAGCAAGTGCTAAACATGCTATCAACATACTTGAAAGATGCTAAAACATGCTAGCAAACACTTAGCTAAGTGCTAAAGCATGCTATTACTGCAATTAAATAGTAATTTGCTGTAACTCAGGCATGGAATGTCCAATCTGCCCCAAACTTCACACATGTGATAAGGGTCCTGCCCTGAAACACATCTACATGAGAATATTCAGTTATAGTAATAGCGCCACCTACTGGCAACACGAAGTGACATGTTTAACAGTGTGATGCAGTACTGGCAACATAGTAAATATGCCATTGAGTTATAAACATGTTATAAACATGTTAAAACATGCTAGCAATTCTTAGCTAAGTGCTAAAGCATGCTAATGAAATGAAACAGGAAGTTGTTGTTACTTAAGAAGGCAATGTCCAATCTGCCCCAAACTTCACACATTTGATAAGAGTCATGCCCTGAACACATCTACATGAGAATATTCAGTTATAGTAATAGCGCCACCTACTGGCAACACGAAGTGACATGTTTAACACTGTGATGCAGTACTAGCAACATAGTAAATATGCCATTGAATTATAAACATGTTATAAACATGTTAAAACATGCTAGCAATTCTTAGCTAAGTGCTAAAGCATGCTAATGAAATGAAACAGGAAGTTGTTGTTACTTAAGAAGCCAATGTCCAATCTGCCCCAAACTTCACACATTTGATAAGAGTCCTGCCCTGAAACATTTAACATGACATTATTCAGTTATAGTAAATAAGCGACACATTCTAGGCACAGGAAAGTGGTGACATGTTTAAAGTGTGATATGCAAGTACTGAGAACAAAGTAAATATGCCATTTTGAGTAATACTTGTTAAAACATGTGTACAACTGAGCAATTCTTAATCTAGTGCTAAAGCATGCTAATGAATAAACAGAAGTTGTTGTATAAGAAAGGCAATGTCCCAATCTGCAAAACTTCACTCAATTTTTATAAGAGTTCATGCCTGAACACTCCTACATAGGATTTCATTTAATTAATCAGCCGCCATAAATGGCACACGAATGACAGTTTAACACCTGTGATGCGGTACTAAGCATATGTAAATGCATTGAATTAATAAAGGTTTAAAATTAAAACATGCTAGAATTTCTTAGCTAAGGTGCTAAAGCATGCAATGAAATGAAACAGGAGGTTGTTACTAAGAAACAAGTACCAATCTCACACCAAAACTACACAACAATTTATAAGAGATCTGCCCTGAACCAATCTATGATGACAATATTCAGTAAAGTAATTGCGAACATAAGGAAACATGGACAATGACATGTTTTACTAGTGTGATGCAAGACTGGAAATTTCAAAGTAAAATTTCCATTGTATGAAGTTATAACACTGTTATTAAACAGTTGGTAAAAATCTAATCATTATTGTAGATAAGTGCTAAAGAATGTTTAATTGTCTATGAAACAGGAAGTTGTTTTTTACTTTAGAAGGCAAAGGTCAATCTGACCAAAATTCAACATTGAATTTGATAAGAGTTTTCTTGACACTAAGTGCATTAAATTGCAGTTACAGTCATAGCGCCACTGATGGCATGAGGAAAGTTAATGTTTTATACAGATGCTATAATATTTACCATATTAAAAGGAAACATTTTTGTAATGATCTTTGAATAAATTCCACTATATTTTTATACTTAAAATGACATGCCACATAGTCTGTCCTTCCCAAAGCTCAGATGCGTCGTGGGTGCAAATGAGAGGGCCCCTTTCAATGCATCTCTTAGCAGCTTTAATATTAAAATTTGTTTTCAAGCAGACACTTAGTGCGTGCAATTATGTTTATAGAGAGTTTCAACACCTATTAAACAACTTGCAGTAAATTGCCTTAATGCCATGCGGTTTTGGTCATGTGAAGGGCTAGAACATTAGAACTGATCTTTGACGTACTATATCAACATCCCTTCTTGGCACAACAAGGATTCAATCCCTTGTTTTTATTGCACCATCTTTTTTGGACTAGCTGCTTATAGGCAGTAGAAAGTGGGGTAGCTTACTCATAGCAAATAACAGAAAAAAGTCTAATACAAGAAATGCTATGAACGTCATCAAGACATCAATAGGTCTCTTTCATATAGTTTTCTTTCAGAGTGAGAGAACAGACAGTGCTGGAAAAGAACTGAATTTGTAGTTGAAGGGGTCCCATGAGAGTATATGTCTGGGTGGGTGTGAATAGCTGAATGACAGAGATACACGCTCAGTGCTGTCATCTCGATCTCAGAAGAGACAATCTCAGCTGATAATGTCTCATTGAGGCTTTACGCATGGCTTTGTTTAAGTGACATTCTCTGACAGGCCTCAGTGATAACATCAGATAACCATTGGTTCTGCATCTGAACTGAATCCCCAGGTGTTTCTAAAGGGCACAACAACCATGTGTGTTTGCAAGTGGTCAAGGTTTGGCTGGCTAGCATGGCCAAGTTATTACTGGTGCCATAACCACACATCTGAGGGTGAAAAGCTTCTTGAATGTCCTCAGGGAAGAAGGAGGCGGAACCCGGCAAACAATCAACGTAACTTTAACAAAACAAAAAAGTAAAGCGGTAGCCCCTCATGGACGACTGCTTTAAGTAGTAACGGTAACACTTTATTTCGATAGTCCACTTTAGACATTAACTATACGTAACTTCTAAACTACTTGTCAATTACCATCACTAGAGTATTCGTAGACTATGCTTATTCTCTGCTAACACTTTATTTTGATGGTCCCCCAACCAACATTCTACTGATTATAAGTAACTTTGCAGGTACGTCAACTTATTCTACTAACCCTAACCTATAACAGTCCACTATTCTAAAGAGAGTTAGTTGATATGTAGTTACAAATAAATGAGTTAGTTGACATGTTGTTGCAAAGTTACTTAAAGGTATAGCGGAGGATCTTTCCGAATTTTAGAGAAGACCTGCCCTCTCCAGGGCTAGCATCGCTAATCATAGCTTACATTAACTTTTACTAACAGTGATTTTAAATGGATTTCTCCAAATAGCATGACAAACTTTACCTGTCTAGTAGAATCTTCACGACTGCGGCATCAGTGGGAAGCCTAACCTGTGCTTTTAGTGCACGCCAGCGTGTGAAATATTCACCCAAAATCACTCTGGTCTTGTTTCTATATTCTGCGGCCTTTCTCTTCTTACCATACACTTCGTATACATTTTTCTCTTTCGACCCTCAGCCATTTTCAGGAATGGCTGAAACCGTAACCATAGACTGTAAAAAATAGACCGTAACTCATCACACATAATACACCTGAAAGTGCGCATGCCCAGAAAGCGAAAACTACGGACGAGCACGTACGACGGCCTTACGTAAACATATCACCAGAATGATTGACACTTAGGTGGACCAATAGTATAGGCTATCCACCCGGAAAAAGAAAATCCTCCGCTATACCTTTAACGTTAGTAGAATGAAGTGGACTATCAAAATAAAGTGAAACCGTAGTAAGTAATGTGCATAAGTTTTGACCATCTTTTTGGTTTGTTTAGTTAATAATAAGCAGTTATGCAATCACTGCATTTACGTGATGCACATTTTATATGCTTGATCAGCATCAATGAAAACACATTGGAACGCCCTACGACAATTTCAAGACTCTGAAAAGTGTTTGATGGATGAATCATGGAGCATCTCAGAGATTAATACATATTTTCTCATTTAGTTCAATAATATATTGACTCCAAGACAGGATAACACCCCCAGCACAAAGCTCATTCAAGGTCTCTGAGAAAACCCTTGACACTTCCCAGTTTGCTGGGAAATTGGAAAAGTTCAAATCTGTCTCTCAGTGATTCTGAATTATTGAACCAGCCCAAATTTGCCTTTTTTTTTTCCTTTTCTTTTTATTCAGCTTTCATCCAGCTTGAGGTCACAAGTTTAATGCTGTCACTACAAGCATTGCAGTTCAATGAGGACAGAGCTGCTGCACTAATTGGATGTCTGAAACAACATTTCTTAGCTGAAGTTTTTTTTTTTTTGGTTGAATGACAGTAAAGATGTTGCGAACTATTACACACTTCAACATCAATATTGATTCATGTCTCAGTTTGCGTCAGAAAGATAGTCCAGATCCATTTTTATGTGTGCTGTGCTTCTTTTCAGTGTGTATCAGATAGAGCAAGCACAAGATTGATTGAGCAAGTAGCGTATAGTCACCTGATAGTGAACAGCTCATCTCATTTCCCTCTCTTCCTACTAGCTTCACTTCTCTAAACGTTTTGTCAAAGGAAATTCTCAATAAAAAATCACTCTAGGATTTGAGCACTGCCCCACAGAGAAGCATTGACAGCCCAGCCGTGCTGAGATTTGACGACAGGCCTCTTGTGTTTCCACCCTGCAGTTTGACATGCAACAGATGTCCCTGGAGGAGCTCAAACACGTCCTGTTCCACGCCTTCAGAGACCATCTCACCATGAAGGACATCGAGAATATTATCGTCATAGAGGAAGAGAGCTTGAAGGAGAACTCAGGAAACTGCCAGGCCGAATATCAGGGAGGTAAATAGCAAAGAGAACAATTTCATATTGATTGACGGATCGTGCAACAGTTGTTCACAGACACTGGATATTTTGCCAAGCTTCAATGAAGTGATGCTTAAAACTCTGACGGTACTTGAGAATTCAGATATGCCAATGAAAATACTGTATTTCCACCCTCACATGACAGTAGAGTGCAGCAGTGAATGGGCAGTTTTTCAGATGCTTTTTTGTGTTATTTTTCTAATTAGACATTTCAATAAAGTTTTAGGCCAACATAGAAACTTTATCAAATACTTAATTCAAATTAAAGTACAAAACTGTGTACTTAATGTATTAGGCAAAACTCCTCCCAAAACACATTCGGAATGAATTGGTTCAAACATTATGGTACAATATAAAGTTATTGACTTGATTATTGATATGTCATTTAGTCATGGTAACAAGAACTTCTCTGATCGGTGTATCCAACTAGAAGCTGTTTTTTTAAATGAAGCTGAAACCACATTGATTTTGGCATCTGCAGGAGTATATATCATCGCTTCACAATCTCAGAGCTCATTGCAGGTCTTCAAAGAATAATATGTTATCATTAAAAATCTATTTCTTTATGGATTTCTACTTCCGGAGCCAGACTATTGAGATCTATAGGCTGCTGTGTTTGCCTAGAAACTGTCTATTTAATGAGACGAGAGTTCTGTGCTATGCAATCAGTGCCTTATAGGTTTTTAATATTTTCTTTACTCCCAGTAAGACATTCCCATTCAAACCATTCTTCACAGGTAAATTTCACCCCCTTTTGAAACATTATTGAACCAGATGTTTTCATCGGCCAACAAAAGTAAAGGGAATGAATGGAATTCAGAAACAGGGAATATTATCTTAAAGGTTCGTATCCAATTATTTTTCAGCAGTTCAATATTTAATCTCAATATGCAGCACAGAATAACAACACAAATTGAATCAAATTGAATCTGCTGGGCCGAGAAAAAGGTGAATAAAATATAACAATTTCATGCCTCAAAATCCAATTAGTCTGTCACATTGTTTTAAAATGTATCCTTTATTGGCCCACACTGTGCCCTTAAACAGTTTCAACCGAATATTTTAAGCTATTTGTGCGTTTGTGTTTGTGTGCGATCATTAGTGTGTGACGTGTGGCAGCTCAGCAAAGCCACACGTTTTGTTTCACTATTGTGCGTATTCAAATCCTCATTATGCACAGAGATCAACAGCACTGCTGGATTATTGTTTGGATGGCTTATGCTCATTGTGTGCTGTCATCTCTTCTCATTGATGTCTAATGCTCCATAGCAGTAACCGCTAGCATCTCCTCTATGTGTCTTTCATATATGCTCTGTTCTACTCCATCAGTGCATTCGAAAAAGAAGAATCGTCAGACGTGTGTCCGCAAGAGCCTCATCTGTGCTTTTGCAATGGCCTTCATCATCAGTGTCATGCTCATCGCAGCCAATCAGATGTTGCGGAATGGCATGGAGTAGCCCCGCCCACTGTGAAACCCCATTGATCTGACCTCTGCTTGAGAAACATGCATTAAAAACTCCACTTTCTTTTAGTTTTGAAGAGTGTTGGGGAGCCCACAGTGCAGAGGATGCGAATCCCAAGCCAGTTTTTTCTTTTATATTTGTTATGTCGACTGAGATTGTGACTGACTGTGAAACAACAGTGAGGAATGTCCTCCATCAGCAGCTTGACAGGGACATGCAAGGGCTCCTCACTGAATACCATTTAATGCAATAACATCCAGTGTCCCTCTTCAGTCTTCACTGCGTGTTTTTCTCATCCCGTGTCTTTAAAAGGCGACGACTTTGTACTTTATCTCATTTCAAGCTATGTCAGATGGGAACGATGAAGAGTGACTGGCAGCCTGTCCAACAGAGCCACCGCAGGATGTCTGGCATGAAGAGTGTGTGCATGTTCATCCCAAATGCACTGTCCGATTTGTTTTGAGCCTTACTGTGTTGAAGCTCATTTATGGAAATCTTTGAAGATATTGTTTAAGGAACTGTTGGGTAATTCAGAATAGCAAACGACCATACTATTACTTTTACCGTGTGCATGCTGTGTACAGTATGCAAAGCTAACCCCTATTACCAAAATATGCAGAATACAACCTGCATGGAATACTGTATCCCATAATGCATCTGATGAATCTGATATGACGAATGAGCCAGAAGCTATTTCAGCTGATTTTTAACATCTCCTTTGGTTGGACTGTCAATACTAAAGACATTTTTTATTGGATTAAAAATGCAAAATAAGTGAAGACCTTAGGTGAGACAAGTTTATTTGTATTGCAACTAATGATAATAAAGTGCTTTACATTAGCATGGTTGAGAGAGGGGAGAGGAGACATTTAAAACAAGTAAAACTAAGTATTTTGAGTAAAAAAAGAAAGAAACAAGAAAAAAAGTTTGAAATTATAATTGGATAGCAGTCGCTGAACTAAACATGCAGTGTGGAAAAAATAAAATGATAACAGGATAAAAAATGGTAAGATGTACACAACTGCTCAAAAGTTTGGGGTCAATAAGTTTTGGAAAGAATTTAATAATTTATGGCTCTGTAGTTGGATACTATTATGCACATCTCAAGTTTTAAGAGCAACAGCGCATTCTGTTTGATCATCTCTTATGCATTTAGATTAGATTAGCATTCACATTTGTCAAATGGAACAGATAGTGAAACTAAAGTGCTTCTCCTCATGCTACCGCAGCATTTAAAGATCATTTCGGATGACTGACATCACAGAATTTACTGGTATTTTGGTGCTGATGTGTGAATGGGCTCTTACCGGTAAAAAGTCAGAACGCCGTTGCTTGTTTGAACAGCATATTTGTGAATTTACCGATAAAGTCATTCTGTTAATTTTACGGTAATTTACCATTGCTGTGAGAAAGGGCACTCAAAACAAATGTTACTCGCTAATAAAGCAACCTCAGCGTCCATTTTCAGGCCTTCCCACTTACATCTCTCCAGTGCTGGAAAGCTTTTCATTAATGCGGGTCCTAAAGCTCTTGCCTGATCATGCCTTTTTCCAGTTTTTTTCCTGTGAGCTTTTCTGTCTCTCAGCCGTCTATCTTTCTACAGTCTTTCTTCAAATATCCCTCTTGCTCACTCTCTCTCCTTCCCCATCATGAGGGGACACGCCCCCTACTGCTGATTGGCTACAAGTTTGTTGTGGTGCTCACTGCTCAGTCCGATCCACTTTCAACAGCGTTTTTCAGAAATCAAGTCATACCGTCTAGCCTGGATGCCAGCCCGAACCCCGCCCACAACTTTTTTTGGTCGGGAAGTTCCAGTAGCACCTCAATGCAGTACATGAGATCCACGGGGAGGAGTCAGATCAAGATCCAAGGGGTGGAGATGGGTAGGGTTAGGGTTGGGTTTAGGGATCAGGGGGCGGAGTTGGGTAGGTTTAGGTGTATGTAAGGTGGGAGGAGTCGTATCTGGTTCCGACTCCTCCCCGTGGATTTCATGTTCCGCAGTGAGGACCATCTCGGAAGTTCGGTCTGGACTCGGTCCATTGAGGATTAATTATGCTCGGTTCAGAATTCGTTGGGCCAATTAAATTGCCAGGGCGGGCTTTATACAATGATGGACAAATAATCAATCTAATAACGTAATCATCACGTCATCAAACGTATTTCTTTCAAAAATGCTTTTCGTGTTTGCATGCAAGTAGGCCTACTCCGCGAATCTTTAAATTCTTTTTGCAACACCGGCAAAGATCGTTAACACACTCATTATTTTTTTCATACTTTTTCCAGAGTGCGTGCAGTTGAGTTCTGTTGATAACTATGCGTAATGCGTTGCTCAACATACGTCACTTACTGCGTTCGTCTGATTGGTTGTAGGTCTATCCAATTGAGTGCAGAGTTGTTGTTTTTCCTGGTTCGGTTAAGACACGCCTCATAATCAAAGCCCTATGGAGCAGTATCAGACTCACATTCTGACTAGACAAGTCAGGCTACATACCGTCATGAACATTAAAAAACATTTGTTACAAAACATTTCTGTTTCAAGTAAATGCTGTTCTGGTGACCTTTTTATTGTCCAGGAATATTGACAAATATTTTATCACAATTTCCACAAAAATATTAAGCAGCACAACTGTTTTTAACATTGATAATTACTGGAAATGTTTCATGAATCAGCAAATTACAACGAAGGATCAGTGACACTAAGGAAGACGAGCAATGGCTGATGAAAATTCAGGAATAAATTACATTCTAAAATATATTAAAATATAATAAAACAGTTATTTTAAATTATTATAATATACAACACAATATTGCTGTTTTACTTTATTTCTGAACAAATAAATGCAGCCTTGGTGAACAGAAGAGACTTCTTTCAAAAACATCTTTGACCCCAAACTTTTGAATGATAGTTTATAGTACTCAGTGTGAGTAGAAGCAACCTGATTTCTCATTGTTTGCTTCATAATTTGAGTTACAAATTATGAGTTATGCTTTGTGGCTGTACATTAACAGGGTTCATATTCTGCAAAGCAAGTGGGATGAATTAAATTCCACACTACATTATGTGGTGCGCCTTGTGCATTATGTGTAAACAGAATTGTCTTTTTAGAAGTATGCTTCATTCATTTCATATAATCTCTCGTTTTGTCTACAGAAGAAGAGAGTATAATACTCTCTTTGATATAGTAACAAGGTCTTCTCAATGTTTGCATAATATTGTCTGGTTTAACTATATGACACTGAACTTCTGCGGAAGTGTCTGCTAAATAGTTGGACTTTTTGGTCCATTTTGAGTTTTTATTCACTCTCAGGTTCAGAGAGTCAGTGAATGCAACATGAATTGCTCTGAATCAACCAGAAGTAAACTGGTCAATCTCTAAAATAGCAATTTTTCTTTTACAGTTAGAGTCTATGTGTGTAATATAAGTATTTGTCTATACCCGTTTGTCTATATATGTATAATGTGTGAGCACATCAGTCTCCTTCCCTGTGTTCCTTATTATTGTGTATACTTACAGCTGTTTGTCACACTCCTCCTATATTGCATGTGTATTTATGCATATAGTGCCACACAAAAGAGTCGTCTGTTTGACTGTGTCATGTTTGCATGTTCAGAACACTAATGCAGTGCTTTTTACCAGTCTGTACTGCTTATAGGCATTTGCGGAGAGCATCAGTCCAAATGTCTGAACTCCCATTGTTTCCTTCTTGTGAGCAAATCTTATCTGAAACTACCAGCATTCTGTGCCTAAATACATTGCAAAGGAAAAGCGGATTATTGGGAACAGTTTACTGGACAAAGTTCCTGTCAGTTTTCCAGAATTTCACAGAATGGCTTGGGTGCTTTGTATTCTGTCAGTATATTTGCTTGGGTATGAGGAAACTTTTGAATCAATGGCTCCATCTAGTGGGCTACAAGATCTGAGGGAAATACTTGTGATGGGACTGTGTGGTAAAGAAGGAAAGTTACTTTTAGCATTGTGAAGTGACACTAGAAAAGAAGAAAGAAACAAAGTAACTTTTACCAAAAATAAGTTGGAAACAGGAGTTTCAGTGTAAATTTCATACAGTACATGTCAAATGTTTTCGAAAGAAGTATCTTCTGCTCACCAAGACTGCATTTATTTAATCAAAAACACGGTAAAAATAGTAATATTGTAAAAGAAAATTTGCACCATTTAAAATATTTGTTTTCTATTTTAATAAATCTAAAAATATAATTTATGACAAAGCTGAATTTTCTGAAACTTCAGTGTCACATGATCTTTCATAAATCATTTTGATTTACTGACTTGCTGCTCAATAAACATTTATTATCAGTGTTATTTTTATTATCAATGTTGAAAGCAGTTTTTGCAGCTTAACATTTTTACGGAAACAATGACATAGTGTTATGAAATACATTGTAATAAATGCTTTAATAAATTTAAAAAGTGCAAATAAATGCTGTTCATTGAACTTTTCCATTCCCACAAAAAAAATATTAAGCAGCAAAAATTGTTTTCAACATTGATAATAAAAACATGTTTCCTGAGCACTACATCAGCATATTTGAATGATTTCTGAAGGATCGTGTGACACTGAAGACTGGAGAAATGGCTGCCAAAAATTCAGCTTTGCCAACACAGAAATAAATTACATAAATAATAAATCATTTTTACTGGAATAAATCGTGTTTACTGTATTTTTGATTAAATAAATGCAGCTTGATGAGCATAAGTGTCTTCTTTTGAAAACGTAAAAAAATGGACAGGTACGGAATCAATTTAAAGTGTTGCACCTTGTTATTTTATTATGTTATAAGAGTATTTGCTATTTCTTTCAATTATCACAAAGGCAGATTGGTGGACTAAAGTTTAAAAACTAGCCCTTATTCTGTGTATTCCTCTGATTGTTGCTATTTTGTTGTTAGAATATACAATAATAATAAAGAAAACTCTAGTTTATGGACATTTTGAAATTGAAATCGGTCCAGGTTTTATTTGACACTGTATTTTATATTTTGTTGATTAATAATATTTACGTTTTATATTGGTATTTTATTTATTTATTAATTTTGCAAAGGTTGATGGAATTTTTTTTATTAATTTACTCTCAATCCAGATCCTTATTTCATCTGAATTTGAAGCATGCCAAATAAAATTTTATATGTATTTTTATGGATTATATCAAAAAATTATTAATATGCAAATACATACACATATTGCATGCAGGATGTGGATTGACAGTCAGATTACAGAAATATGGTTTCTAAACAAAAAGGTATCATTACATGTAAAGAATATGAATAAAAGAAAAATATTTATTAAACATGACAATAAACATATCTTTGCATCCAATTATTGTTATCATCATTTTTTGTTATCATTGTTGTTTTGGCCTGAATTTTCTACAAATAAGACTAAAATAAATTAACTAAATTAATCAAATAAAAAATAAAATTCTGCGCTTCTCTTCTCAAGCTGTGCATATCTACATATGATAAAAGAAGGACGATGAATGAATAAGCCAGTCTTTATTTCTTTAATTTAAAGAATCTACTCAACCATCAACGCACAGACATATTTATAAAAATAAAATAAAAATACTGTTTTCCGAGGTCTGATGTAGAATCTGAGGTATTAAACTCTAGAGTCTGTTTAATGAGGAATACTTCAAAATGTGTTCTGAGATATTCTCAGATATATAGCTTAACCCTCAACCATGTAAACAAACAAACAAAAACATTTACAGATCACCTCAAGATAACATTCTCAAGAAATCTGCTTGTATCAATTGTTTAAATTGTAACTTAAATCTTACAGCATCTATATATAATCAAGGTAAATGAATAAAAAGTACAAAGGCACTCGTTTCAAGTGTACATTAGAATGAAATTAAGGATTTTGGACGGCACTTTAAAAATGATGTTACCTACTTGATGTAAACTTAGGAAAGTGCCTTATTGGGAGAAAGATACTTGCTTTCCCAAAGTGGTTTTCAATTATGCAAGTTTGATACTAATGGCTGTACGTGAGCATTTATCAGAAGTGACGTATGGCTTCCTTTAGGAAAATAACCTTAAACATCATTACACAGCACCACATAACTGCAAGTCTCTCAAAGAGATTAATGTTAATACTGCGGCAGTATAATGTAGAACTGCTGCTGTAGTGTTTTCATTATGAGGTCAGCAGCAAGCAATTCAAGTTTGTTCTGTGTGCAATTCATTAATATTTGATAGGTTGTTGTTTTTTGAGAACAGTTGTGGGCCAATTTTATGATGCAAACAGATGGCCATGATTTTCATATCGCCCATTAAATATTCTCAAAAGTGAGCACAAAACATTCATGACGCAAGTTAAAACACTGATTGAAATGTTGCCTTATAATTATGAAATCTGTCAAATTGTGGCATTAATTCTGAACATTTGTTTGAAAAGATAAAAGTGGCTTCTTTCTGCCTTCCAAAATGTCTGATTGCCTTATCATAAACTACATTTCAAAAGTTTAGGGGGTCAGTAAGATTTATGTTTTTGAAAAATTCTCATATGCTCATCAAGGCTATACATACAAAAATAAAGTAAACAACATCATATTGTTCCTGTGATTGGAAAGTTGCATTTTCAGCATCATTACTAGATTCAGAAACCATTTTAATATGCTGATTTGATTCACAAGAAACAGTTGAAAATAGTTGTGCTGCTTAGTAGTTTTGTGAAAACCGTGAAACATTTCTTTCAGGATTTTTTGATGAATTAATCTTACAATTTAATGTGTCCGTACTGAAAACAAACTATTGTTTTCTTAAAGGACAAAAACTGACCCCAAACTTTTGAACAGTAGTGTACGCTGTGCAAAATAAAATGATATGCTTTGAATGTTAAAAATGAGCATGAGGCACAATTTAATTGACCAAAGGTTCCTTTTCTGGGCCAGCTGATAAATACAGGTCAGCATTTCTCTAAAACTCAGTGTGTAATGGACTGCTGAAATCCCTGGATCCAGTCTCACTGGGTTTCATGAAGATGCCCTCCATCGTTCTCCAGTAGCTGTGTGAGCCGCTGATCATCATGCCGTGCACTTCTCTCTGGCCGTGGATGGGCCTGCCGTACTGCTCGCCCGTCACAGACAGCAGAGCGTCAGTGGCCGTGTGACGGAACCGAACGGACTCGTCGCGCTGCCACACGGAGCCTGCACACAGAACGGTCCACTCGTCCAGATGGTCACCCTCGCCGTTCTCGCCAAAGGCGCTGACCTCCTAAACGTGAAGAGTTTTTAAGTAAACTTG
The DNA here is from genome assembly GCA_036326025.1 of Chrosomus eos. Taxonomy (NCBI): domain Eukaryota; kingdom Metazoa; phylum Chordata; class Actinopteri; order Cypriniformes; family Leuciscidae; genus Chrosomus; species Chrosomus eos. The sequence continues at coordinate 20,502,806 of CM070834.1, forward strand.
CACTGTTGTAACATCAAACTCTACATACAGTCCCTTTAAATTACAGTGTGTGATAAAAAAGATGACTTATTAAAACCTGATTTGAAGAAAGCGGGGAAGTAAAGTAGTGGCTGTGTAGATTGCGGCCTGTGTTCACATGGGTCAATCGAATGTTCTGTCCACAATGTACCGGATTCCCTCGATGACATGCATCGTCACCGGTCCCACGCACACTCCAGTAACTGTTACTGTCCTCCACTGCAGTCACACCGGTCACTGACTGCTGCCCACTACCTGGAATTAAATCATCACATTAACAGATCCTAGAGAGAAGGTGCCTTTCTATGTGTTTACTTATGCACTATTCTATGCCGTTTAGTAGTATGAATGTGTTCGCACTGAAAATTCCAAAAGGAGGAAGTGCACTTCAAATACCCGATGATGCACTAAAAAAATGAAGAGAGGATTGTTGGACAGTTCATCAAGTCAACTGTCTCAGCTTTAATTGCGTAGCTTAGGGCTATCAGACTCTGATGTTGGATTATGAAATAACCTTATAACCAGTCATGTAGTGGTGCCTGGAGAAGTGGGTATACTCTTAATTTATGCCCCCAATATTTTTCTTTAAGCGTCCCAGCAGAGGATGAACTCTCTTTGTTATAAACAGTGGCATGCAAGTCTTGCTTATTAGTTCACCCCAAAATGGGCCAGTATTGCACATTACCACTAAACTTTTACTGCTTGACTTCACAGAGAAAGGATCATTATGAAATTAATATTAGCCACAGTAGAGATGCAGTTTTTGTAATTAATACTGGCTTTTAATTATTTATTAATACTAAATAATTATTCATTTTGATTGACTAGCCTATTCCTCAGGGCCGTGCACAGGGTTTTATAAATACAGAGGTCAAATGTAGATTTTCCTGATCTCGACATGTGCATTTAAGGTGTCTTGAAGGCCAAAAAACGGACAACAGTAGCTTTAAAAGCATGTCGGCAGTAGCATGAAGTATTTTATCAGATATTTTTAAACATGAGAATCAGTTTAAATGTCGCAATGAATGATCCACACTACAAAATGGAAATGCAGAATGCTTATGCTTATTGTTGACAATACACAATCAAATATTTGATACGAAAATGGCTATAAATGTTACATTTCAAACAAACGCCAATGCAATCCTTCTGTGTCTAGATCAGTTTCTTTCCTAAATTAATCAATGTTTTGGACTAATCTGTTCATTTAATCAATGGTTCAACTGCTCTCTTATGAAGACAGCCACTTGTTACCACCTTTTGGCTTATTGATACAAATTGCCCAAACACACAATAGTATGTGACAAGCGGAGTGATACAAACAGTAAAAAGTCCTAGTGCTGATACTGGGGAAATATTCGAACACATTCGAGGTAACGTTATACAAATATATGTATACATAATATTAATGGAAATATTTAATATGGTGCTTGTGTTGTTAAATTGAGCTGATCCACTGTCTTTGATAAAAATGATTATTTCTGTCGGTCATTTAAAGGTAAAACTTTATCGTTAACTGAATCGTCGAGTTGGGATTTGCGCTCGGCTTGCGCTTCTGTTAACATAAATCCCGCTTGCTTTGATTTGTCTCAAACATTTTGACATTGACGAACGGGTGTTTGAGTGCTGAAGCAGTTCAGATGAGAAGGTCAGTTATCGTCGCGATGGGCGAATCATTGCAGCACCAAATTAGAGTTAATATTAGGCAATTATTCACAACTTTCATTTCATACACTTAAAAAAATTACTGAGGTGCGGACCTCGGGGACCTCAATGGTGGGGGCCATTTTTTCACATGAGATTGGATTATGATTATAGCTAGTCACCCTTCAGAACATCTACAAAATTGTTTCTGTTTTCATGAGAAAGAGAAAGAAACAAAATTAAAAATGTCAAATGAGAAAGAAAAAGTCAAATTTCAACACTAGCTTTCTGAAGGCATAATTATAAATTACTTAACAATACAATGCACTTATCATACTATAATTCCCCTAAAATAATATAAATTACGGTTGATAAATTATATTTTACATTCCAAAACAGATGAGACGAACAACATTTCTGAATGAGTCACTCACCAGATCCATAGCGGACATCATGAGAGTGTAATCTGACGTTGTGTTTCACGTTGAGCAGCTTTACCACCGACCCGCACGTTACAAAACTCATTTCACTGCCAGTGGACAGTGTAAACATATATGACAATAACACTGATATGAACAGCTGGACCCGCAAGAACCCCAATCTCTCCATGACTTATTTTGAGCCCTGTGGAAAAACGGAAAAACTAACACCTAAACTGACGTCACATGGAGCGCGTGAATCACTAAAAGTTAGCGCGCCGTCTTCAGGTTCGGAGAAACAATATTGTCGGCTAAAAACGAGATTTAGTTCGTTTATGATAATTGATGATGTGGTAAACTTGAATTCAAAATGGTAAATATTTAAATTATAATAAAAAAATGAGAATCGCATTAAATCGCATACAACGATATTATTAAATGTCAGAACATGTATTTATCCCGACCGGAAGTTAGATTTGTGTTTACCGGAACGAGAATCCCGACAGTAACCCTCAGCCGTTTTTTGTTGTCACTATCAAGCGTCTTCTATAGTGACTCTTCGTTCTTCACCTCGGCGCATATTTTCAAGTCTTTAATCGAGCTTCCTCGCAAGGGAAAGTAAGTGCTCGATGTTTAGTTTCAGTCAGGTGTTTTTAAAAGCGGCTTATAATTCCTGGGGTGGTTTTTCTTATCGCACAGGTTAGCTGTTAGCATGTGGGCCTTGATCTTCCCTCAGCATCGCGGACAGTCGTTACGTGATTATTTAAAAAAGAAAGAAAAACAGAACATGTCGTTTACCGTTTACGCTTGATTCAGTGCTATCTTTCATGGTATTTCTTAATAGGTATAAACTTGGTAGTTATGCGTCCCATTTTCCTTGGCTAAGCTAAATTATCTATCTGGTTAGTTGCATGGATATCAAGTTCATCTCGGTATGCTTTTTGGACTGCATTTACTAAATTAATATCCAAATGTTATGTCTTAACACATTTAGCATAAACATAGGCTGCCTTATAGAACAAAGTGCTGTTTTGAATTACTAGTGCAAGAATAATCAATTTAAGCTACTACTAGTGAAGATTATTTGTCATGCGATCCAGTCAGTCTTTTGTTTATTGCTGCAAGTGATGTCAGATTTGATGTATTACCTTTAAACTGTTTTATTATTTTTAAATTTACTGGTTATGACAGAGGTCTTATCATAAAATATTGTTTTAATTCAACATTTCATACTTTAATACTATCAATACCCCAAACCCTTTGAATGCTATACCATATTTGTGACTGATCCCTGGTAAAAAAAAAAAAAATCCTGTTTGGATTTTCACATAGGCCTTGCAAACATGTCTGACTTCATCGAGAGCGAGGCTGAAGAGTCGGAGGAGGAGTTCGAGGAGAAAGACCTTAAGCCCAAGAAGACGCAGAGATTTATGGAAGATGATGGTAAGATTTTTCCTACTTAAAGCCACATCCAGGACAGGAATACTACCATAAACCACATTTTAGTGTCCTGCTGTTTAATTAATTGCTTCATTGCTCCAGAAGAAGAAGAGGAAGAAGAGAATACTGAAGATCAGGATGAGCATGGAAACCTGAGAGGACTCATCGATGATGGTGACGTGGAAGAGGAAGAAGTGCCAGAAGCGCCAAGTGGGAAAGAGGACAGTGACTCTGGTGAAGAGGTCCGTCATCGGCGCAGGAAACGAAGTAGGTTACTCTGATAAAGCCACATTAGTAAATCCTTCTGTTTTTGAGTTTTGTCAGTTCAGTAGTGATTATTAGGGCTAGACTGGCAGTTTTTTTTTGGTTGGTGTGTGTGTGTGTGTATATATTAGGGGTGTGCGATATTGACGACAAAATGATATCTCGATATTTTCTCGATAATGATTATTAGACAATATTCTGTTGGTACTTTGGCAGGTTTAGGACTGTTGTGGACAGACTTCATTTTTTCCAATATGTTTCAATTGATTTTTATCTAATATGGGCATTTTTACCTTTTAAAGCCGTTTTTAAACCTAATTCAATTGTCAATTTCATAAATGATGAATCAAATTCAACTATAAAAATAAGACACAATAGGGCTGTTACCAATCAAATGAAATCAGTATCAACAAAAGTAATCTTTGCAATATTGATATTTTCAGATTTCAGAATATTGATATTTAAAACAAGAAAAGATACTTTAAATGTGAAATTGAATTATAAAAATAAGACACAATAGGGCTGTTACCAATCAAATGAAATCAGTATCAACAAAAGTAATCTTTGCAATATTGATATTTTCAGATTTTAGAATATTGATATTTAAAACAAGAAAAGATACTTTAAATGTGAAATTGAAACCGCCAGTGGGTACAGCAAGTCACTGTTAATGAGCGAATCATTGAGATTCAACCGATTCATTCAAACGGCTGATTCATTCAAGGAACGAATCATATGACTATCGTAATCTATCCTAGTCAACTGATTCGTCTAATAACAAGTACAAACTGTGTAAAGAATGAAATAAAAATGAAATATTTTTTTCTATGTTGGTTTTCAATTTAGCTCAACCTTAGTTCTCATTAAAGAGTGTGTGTATCTGTCAGGTTATGATGACTATTTGGATGATGATGATCTGGACCTCATTGAGGAGAATTTAGGAGTGAAAGTGAAGAGAAGGGTGAGTCACCAAGATTTCTGCCTGTTCTTGATTGCAAGTTTTTCACTAATTTAACTGATACCAGTTAACCACTTTTGAGTTCAATTTTGAATTAATAATTTAAAAAAAATGTGTGTTTGTGTTCAGAAAAAGAAGTACTCTCGTGTAAAAACCATGGATGATGAGGGGGAAGATGATGAGAAAGACATGATCGCTGATGAGATCTTCACTGGGGATGGAGACGGAGATGGAGAGGTGGAGGAAGGAGAGGCTGTGGACACACTTCACACAAGAGATGACGAAGAGGAGGAAGATGATGAGGAATCTGGTAGAAAAGACATTTACTCTATTCATCATGGATTTTAATTCTTGTAATACTATTCTGTGGAATTTTAGTGATGTTTTGTTTTTTCTTCAATCTTTGCAGACATTGATGATTTCATTGTGGATGATGATGGACAGCCCATCACTAAAAAGAAGGGAAAGAAATTCTCTGGCTATACTGATGCGTAAGTTCTGTAAACAGTGTTTTGATTATGTACATTTAGGACTTCCCTCCTTGGTATGATAGACTAAAATCCTGGCATTCAACCATATGACTTTCTTATCCTTAGCGTTGCTCTCTTTTCTGACATTCTAGTGCTTTGCAAGAAGCTCAAGAGATTTTCGGGGGTGATTTTGACTTTGCTGAGTTCGACACTGAGGCGTATGATCATGCAGAAGAGGAAGAGGAGGATCAGGATGATGAGTCATGGGATCGACCGAAGAAGCAGACCAAGAGAAGAGTTGGCCGTCGTAGTATCTTTGAGATCTATGAGCCCAGTGAGTTGGAGAGCAGCCACATGACCGATCAGGACAATGAGATCCGCTCTACAGACATGCCAGAAAGATTCCAGGTCTGGATCAGCATTAGGCTGTGTTTAAAAGTGTTTTCTTTCATGGGTGGGAATCAGGATATTTTATAACCTATTGTCATTTGCAGTTGAGGGCCATCCCTGTAAAGCCTGCTGAGGATGATGAGCTGGAGGAAGAAGCTGAATGGATTTACAGGAATGCCTTCTCTACACCAACCATCTCCATGCAGGTAGGAATTGAATGTTTGTATATCATGATTTTTATATCATAGCACTAAGCTAACTTCTATGCTTATTTTGTTTTGGTTTGCACTTTAGGAGAGCACAGACTACCTGGATCGTGGGACAACCACTAATTTCAGCAGAAAGGGCCCCAGTACTATTGCTAAAATCAAAGAAGCCCTGAACTTTATGAGGAATCAACACTTTGAGGTATAGTCATGGGGGAAAATAGTGTGTGTTAGAGCCGTGACACACCAAGCCGTCGGTCGGCCATCTGTGAACGTGTGTCCAGCTAATTTTTGCAGTGTTTTTCTTACGTCAGCAGCAGTTTGCCCCATTTAGCATGTTGAATTGGTGTTGGGTGATATGTGAGAGATTGGCTGTTCAGTTTACCTAGTCAGTGTACCAAAATAAAAGCAAAATTGATGAAAGGGAGCAAAGAAGTCAAGATGACTCTGACAGAAGGCTGTTCTAGTTTTACCTCCTCATACCTGAGTGTTCCACTATGCAAATATTTTCATAACAACATGAGCCACATGGAATAAAGAAAGTGATCAATGATTGTTATTCAAAATAAGCTAGCGCTGCTTTGTTTACGGTTTGGATGTCTGCAGTCCTAGTTTTGGTTTCTCTATTTGAATGACAAGTATACACACTTTGATACCTGCTGATATAGCTGTTATTTCCTTACACGCACACAGGTGCAGAATGCACATGCTAGTTGCCTGTGTTCCAGCACAGATTTTTGTTCCAGATGCAGCTGACGCAAGGCGACGACACAGTCGGCTTTAGTCGCCGCTAGTTCTTTGACGTCAGCTTAGTGTGTCACTGCCTTTAAACTTACTTGATAGACAGATCATCTGGCATTAACCTGTCCCTTCTCTCTTCCATCCTACAGGTTCCCTTCATTGCATTCTATAGGAAGGAGTATGTGGAGCCAGAGCTGAACATTAATGATCTGTGGAAGGTGTGGCAGTGGGATGAGAAGGTAAGGGCCCAATCAAAATGTTCTCTGAATGCATTGTGGTTGCTGCTTTTTGTTATAATTTAACAGTTAAATGTGTCTGTTTATGCTGTCCTCTCTTCAGTGGACCCAGCTGAAGACCAGAAAGCAGAACCTGACTCGTCTTTTCCAGCGAATGCAGTCTTATCAATTTGAGCAGATCTCAGCTGACCCTGACAAACCACTGGCTGACTCGACTCGTCCCCTCGACACTGCTGATATGGAGAGGTACGAGCAGTACCAACCTAACAAACCTTTTAACATATTATGCTGTGTCCACAGCAATCACTTGTTTCTGCTAGTAATGGGCGATATAAACGATATGCGATATAAACGATATACAATTGGTCTACGATAGAGATTTTTATTCTATTGCACTATCGCGATAATGCATGTTGACGCAATTTTCCCGCAAAAATTTAGAGCCACGAGCTGCAACCGGCAGCAATGCATCATCATATTCGTCATCTTGAGTAAACATGCGTCTGAAAGCGAAACGGAGGAGCTGGTGAAAAAGACCGGTACAACATCCATTATTTGGATTAGGTTCGGATTTAAGCCGTCCGACGAACAGCAGCAAACTATACTCTGTAGGGGCAACAGTTCTGGCTAACACCTGTTTCACACATACTCCATTTGCGGTTCATATGGCATATGCGGTGTGTATTTTTTCCGTACCCATGTTAACAGGCCTGCACGCGGATGCGGTGCGGCAATGCGTTGAGATCGTTTTTTCAGCACAGAGTCTGTGCTGCACGTGCTGAATTAAAGTGACAGCGCATGGCTCGTGGTCAAAATGAACACGAATTGATATGAAAATATAGTAATCTCTCCTTAAATGCATTTATACTACTATTTTTCAATCATTTTCTTTTTAACTTTAAGCTCGGGGTAATAAGCAAGGAAAACTACAGTTAAGTTACCTCAACAACGCAACAATAATGGATGTTTGTCTCTTGTGGAGGTGGAAAAACAAGTTCTTTGTGACCGCAATATTTCTTGTAAAAAAGATTTAAATGCAAAAGAAAAGGTATGGTAAGCTGTTTTTGTCAATTGTGTATGCTTTAATTTAAAATGTTTGCAATTTTAACATAAATGTAGTAAATGTAGTTGCTTGAGCAACTTAATATATACTACATCTATATAAGTAATACGTTTTTAAGTGTATTAAGTTTAAAAGTGAATAGTGCGTATTACTAGCCTACTGTCTGTACAAATAGAATCGCAATGCTGAAAATCTTTTATATTATTTTATAAAAGACACTAATAATAAAAATAGTGATTTGAAATAAAAAAAATAGAGGATAAATGTTGTGTTTGTCGTAGATCAGTTGCGCACTGCAAACGCACCATGTGAAAGCACAATAATGCATGCTGCTCCTGCACCGCATACCACCCCAACATGCACTCCATATGCACTGCACACGGAGTATGTATGAAACAGGCATGCACTAAAGGAAAGAAACCCAATACTTTAAGCTTTTTAATTTAAGCACAATAATACTACGTATGTTTTAAAGAGAGAAACCCGTAATTTAGAGCGTAAATGGAAAAAAACTAATTTAGAGGTCTTTAGAATCGCGTGGAAAGACAGTATGTCACGCTATAAAAAGGCCCTTAAAACGGCCAGGGCTGAGCACCTCAGCAAATTAATAGAAAACAACCAAAATAATCCAAGGTTTTTATTTAATACCGTGGCTAGACTAACAAATAAACAGAAGTCGTCTGAACAAAATACCTTGTTACAGTTCAGTAGTAATGATTTCATGAACTTTTTCACCGAGAAAATTGAAAGCATCAGAATCAAAATCGTAAACGTTCAATCTTTGCTCGCGCCTTATAATTCAGCCGCAATTATCACCCCGCAAGAACAATTACAATGCTTTACAACCATAGAACAAAAAGAGTTAAATAAACTTATCACTTCATCTAAAACAACAACATGTTTATTAGATCCTATACCAACTAAACTACTGAAAGAAGTATTACCTATAGTGGAAGAGCCTCTTCTCAATATTATTAATTCGTCTTTATCTTTAGGTCATGTTCCAAGAGCATTCAAGCTGGCAGTTATAAAACCTCTTATTAAGAAACCACAATTAGATCCAAATAACCTAGCAAATTACAGACCCATTTCGAATCTTCCATTTATGTCAAAAATATTAGAAAAAGTTGTGTCCGCTCAACTCGGCTCTTTCTTGCAAGAAAACGACATCTATGAAAAGTTTCAGTCTGGATTCAGGCCACATCATAGCACTGAAACTGCGCTTGTTAGAATCATAAATGATCTACTTTTAGCTTCGGACCAAGGCTGTATCTCAGTACTAGTTTTACTTGATCTTAGTGCTGCGTTCGATACTATAGATCACACAATACTCTTAGATCGACTACAAAATTACACTGGTGTTCAAGGACAAGCATTAAGCTGGTTCAGGTCATACTTATCTGACCGCTACCATTTCGTCTACTTAAATGGAGAAAAATCGATCATGACTTCGGCAAACCATGGAGTGCCGCAGGGATCTGTGTTAGGCCCTTTATTATTCTCAATATATATGCTGCCACTTGGTAATATTCTAAGGAAACATGGAATTAGTTTCCATTGCTATGCTGATGACACTCAAATATATATTTCATCACGGCCAGATGAATACGCTAAATTATCCAAATTGACAGATTGTGTTAAAGATATAAAAGATTGGATGACGCGTAACTTTCTTTTATTAAATCCAGATAAGACAGAGGTAATACTTATCGGTTCTAAAAACCGTCTACAAAACCTCTCACAACACAACTTTAACATAGTAGGATGCCCTGTTACTTTATCCGCTACAGTAAAAGACCTGGGTGTTATATTAGACTGCAACCTGTCTTTTGAAAAGCATATTTCATATGTTACAAAAACTGCCTTTTTCCACCTTAGAAACATTGCTAAGCTACGTAATATGCTATCTGTTTCTGATGCAGAAAAGTTAGTTCATGCATTCATGACCTCGAGACTAGATTACTGTAATGCTTTATTAGCTGGTTGTCCTGCATCCTCAATAAATAAGCTACAGTTAGTCCAAAATGCAGCCGCTAGAGTTCTTACTAGATCAAGAAAATATGATCATATAACACCAGTTTTATCATCACTTCATTGGTTACCTATAAAGTTCCGTATTAATTACAAGGTATTGCTTTTGACCTATAAAGCTCTAAATGGTTTAGCTCCAGTCTATTTAACGGATCTTCTATCGCCTTTCAATCCATCGCGCTCTTTAAGATCACTAAATTCGAGGCTTCTGGTCATTCCTAGGATATCCAGATCCACCAAAGGAGGGAGAGCATTTTCACATCTAGCTCCGAAGCTCTGGAATAGCCTTCCTGATATTGTTCGTTGCTCAGACTCGCTCTCCCAGTTTAAAACTAGACTAAAGACACATCTATTTAGCCAGGCATTCATATAAATTTTTATCTTACAGTTACTGTAAATTCGGCCTCTAGTTCATAAACGCCAGAGGAGAACTGGCCCCGACTGAGCCTGGGTTCTCCCAAGGTTTTTTTTTTCTCCATTGGGTGATCTGATGGAGTTTTAGGACACCTTTGGGTCACTTGATGGAGTTTTTCGGTTCCTTGCCACTGTTGCCTTTGGCTTGCTTAGTTGGGGATATTCAAATTAATTAAACAATCATACCATTGATCAGCTCTACCAAATTTGGATGTCCTTTTTGGATGTCCAGTAATAAACAAACATTGTTGAGTTGTTTTGATTGATACTGTAAAGCAGCTTTGATACAATCTGTATTGTGAAAAGCGCTATATAAATATATTTGACTTGACTTGACTTGACTTTTTCTTTATTAAAGTCTCTGCAGCTAGTGTACTTGGATTTTATTCATCTGCAACATTATGTTGTATAATTACAGTTTTGCATAATAAATGTTCTCAAAACTACATACGTTTCTTTTAAAACAAATAGCCTACATAGCAGTTTGGCTTTCCTTATGGTCTATCTAACCTGTTCTGAAATTGTTCTATTATAATTTATATATCGCGATATATATCGTTATCGCAAGATGTTGCGATGTATATCGCAATATGGATTTTAGGCCATATCGCCCATCCCTAGTTTCTGCTTTGACAGACTGAAAGATGTCCAGTCTCTTGATGAGCTGGGAGACGTCTACAACCACTTCCTGCTCTACTATGGCCGAGACATTCCTAAGATGCAGAATGCAACCAAGGTCAACAAAAAGAAACTGAAGAAGATCAAGGAAGTGTCAGAGGAAGATGGTACAGCAGTGTTTTCATTGAATGAGCCAATTATGCTGTTCAACCATGCATTAGACTAACACCTGTTTTTTTTTTGTTCTCCTAGGGGAAGAAGTAGAGGTGGAAGAGGAAGAGGAAGAAGAGGAGCAGAAAGGGCCAGATCTGAAACAAGCCTCCCGTAGAGATATGTACAGCATCTGCCAGAGCGCAGGCCTTGGTGTGTACATCCTGCAAATATAAATAAGACTAACAATAAATGTATTTTTGAACAAAAAAAATTCCCTGACTTACTGCAAGAATAAGTGTGTGTGTATATATATATATATATATATATATATATATATATATATATATATATATATATATATATATATATATATATAATTAATTAATTTAACAAATGTAAAGAGACATATTTTATGTGTCAAATATGTTATATAATATGATAGAATTATGTAAATTGAGAAAAAAGGTTAAGGTATTATTTTAATTGTATGTAACTATATGCATATTACTCCTTGAAAGTTATGAATTCATACACACTTTTTTTTATTTATTAGATGGTCTTGCCAAGAAGTTTGGTCTGACCCCAGAGCAGTTTGGAGAAAACTTGCGAGACAGTTATCAGAGGCACGAAACTGAGCAGTTCCCTGCAGAGCCTTTGGAGCTGGCCAAGGACTATGTGTGCAGGTAATGGATCAATGAAAACTTGAAATTTTATCTTATTAAAAAAAAAATCTGTGATACTCTAAGTCTTTTACCCACTGCTTTCTGAATAATAAGTTTGCAATTTGCATATTTATTCATAAATCATACATTTATTCATGTTTTCATAGCCAATTTAGCACCCCGGAGGCTGTTCTAGAAGGCGCTCGCTACATGGTGGCCATGCAGATTGCCCGTGAACCGCTGGTCAGGCACGTGCTCAGACAAACCTTCCAGGAGAGGGCCAAGATTAACATCAAGCCAACTAAGAAGGGAAAGAAGGTTGGTACTTAGGATTTACTGACCTACCTTATATTATGCAGAAAGTGTCAGTTTTCTACCATCATTTTATTAACTGTTGTATTTTTGTTTATCTTCTACTCTTTTGCTTAACCATATTCGTCAAGGAAAGGGTATTAGAAAAATAGCAAATTTCCCGTCCCAGCAGAGTTCTGTTGTAGTAGAGCTTTAGCTAGAATGAATTCTGTTGATGCATGTAGGTATTGTTATTGCTTTGCTACAGTGTTACCGTAGTGAACTCCTATTCAAACCCAGACTGAACTGATGTGCCAGTGACTGCATTGTTTGCTCTTTTGTCAGTAATTCCACACCAGCTAATGTATGTCATGTTTCCCAGGATGTGGATGAAGCGCACTATGCTTATTCCTTCAAGTACCTGAAGAACAAGCCTGTGAAAGAGCTCAGTGGAGATCAGTTCTTGAAGATGTGCCTGGCTGAGGAGGAAGGCCTGCTCGCCATAGACATCTGCATTGACCTTGTGGGAGTCAAAGGGTATAGATATGTCCTGAAAATTTTAGCTTGATTAAAAACCTGGGAACAATTCATGCGTTGTTAAGGATTATATACAAGAGGTACTAAGAAGGTTTTTTTTTGTCATCTCTGCAGGTATGGAGATCAGACATACTTTGATGAGATTAAGCAGTTCTACTACAGGGATGAGTTCAGTCATCAGGTGCAGGAATGGAACAAGCAGAGAACACTTGCCATTGAACGTTCCCTTCAGCAGTTCCTGTATCCACAGATGGCCAAGGAACTGAAAAATAAGCTTACTGCTGAAGCCAAGGACAATATTGTTAAGGTGCCACATTGACATTTCCTTTAAAAGCTACCCAACAGTTTCTGTGCTGAATTGTGGCCTAAAACAAATTGATTGTTTTTTTTTTCTTGTGTCTGTGATACAGTCTTGCTGCAAGAAGCTGTATAACTGCCTGAAGGTGGCTCCTTATCGGCCAGATCAGCAGGTAGAGGAGGACGATGACCTTATGGATGAGTCACAAGGAAAGGTATCCGTGTACTCGGGGTAGCCTTTGCTACTGGCAGGTACATATTTGTACTAAGTGAAGGAATACTTCACTTGATTTTAAATAGGGATGCATCAGCACCATATCGGTTATTGGCAAATATTTGGTGTTTAATTTGCATTAAGGTTCACTAATTCTCACTTAAAGTGAATCACACTTCAGTGAATAACACTAATCATTTAATGATTTGTTGCTATGTTCTTGTGTTTCTATAGAGACACACCAGTTTTCTGTTCCCTCATTAATGGTGAAGGAGAGGTTGTGGACTTCCTCAGGCTACCTTATTTCCTTAAGAGGAGAAATGCATGGAGAGAGGATGAAAGAGAGAAAAAGGTGAAGAAACAGAAGCCCTGCAAACCATTTACTAATTACCATTTATTAACTCGAGTTGATTTCAGTATCGTGACTTTTAAAACATATGTTGTTTTTCCATAGCTTCAAGACATTGAAAACCTCAAGAAATTCCTCCTTAGTAAGAAGCCGCATGTTGTTGCAGTTGCTGGGGAGAATCGGTATGTTTATTGTTGCTCCTTTTGTTTTAAAGGGTACCTATTATGGCATTTAAAATGTTCCTAATAATGTTCTGGGAGTCCCCAACAACAGTTTTACATGCATGCAATGACAAAAAACACTTTTGTTGTCTTACAATATGCATTTATTTTTACCTGATTTGCTCACCGACTCCCTAATGATTCGTTTGACGACTCATTTGTCCAAACCCCTCCTTTGCGTGACGCTAATCGGCGGTGATTGGTCAGACGACGCAGTCAGTTATATTTTGCGTTAGCCCAAAGCTTAAACATATTGATAAAGCACTGCAGTACTACAATACGCTTCACATAATTTCACATATTTCAAAAAACAAAAAAAATGACATTGGAGACCTAGAAGCTGCTGAGCGTAACTCTCACTCTCTCACACACACACACACGCACACACACACCCACACACACACACACACACACACACACACAAACACACACACACACACACACACATAAAAGCAACAATTATTAATAGTACTTACAGGTTGTGATTCGGAGGAGGAAGCTGATCCAAATAAACTTGGTATTGAACGTTCCTTCAGTATCAGGCGACCTGTGAATCCACACTTGAAAGCATTTGTGTTTGTGAAGCGATCGTCATTAAAATAACGCGAACACAGCTCAAGGTGGCTATACTTGTGTGGTATAGTTGTAAATATAAACTCTAGCCACTGAGTCTTCACATGCTTGTCCCTGGGCAGTGAAAAAAAAAGTTTGCTTTTGATTCGCACTTCAGAACAGAGTCTCGTCGACATGATGTTGTCAGGTTTCTCTGTCTGCTCGGCGCGCACTGAGTGGGCGTGTCGAATTCAAATAACTTGTACAAGTGACGTACGAAAGTGCATCGTTCTAGAGCCCTGCACGGGCCTCAAATCTAGGCCCTAGACCGGCCCTGGCCCGAGACGCTCAGGCCCTAGCCCGGCCCGTGTCCGACAGCTCATCAGAATGATCAGCCCGAGTCCGACCCGAGCCCGTTTGTAAAAAAAAAAAAAATAGGGATAATACATAGCCTGCCCTATGTTGCAGTCAGTAAACCAGATATGTTTCGTTTTCAAAGGCAAAGTATTTACCGGTAAGTTTATTTTCATTTCTTAATTAAGTTAATTAAGAAAAAAAATGTTTTTTATTTTTATGACGACCAAGTAGCCGACAGCGAGTTAAACATGTTTGATCCATTGATTTACAGCCTCTCAAATCAACACTTTACTTGGCTAACTTACAATAAAATCCATAGATATAAAACAACTTAAGCATATCACACAGACAGTTAACGTTAGTTTAAACGTTTGTTTAAACGTTTTTTGTCATTTTTGAAAAGCTGAGGCAAACTGCTCTGCTGCTCAGAGCAACAGCGCTCGCAAACTAAATAAGTTTATACAATAGGCTACAATACAGAGAACGCAATCTAAAAAAATCAACATAAATTACATTAAAAACAACCATGCAGGTTATCTTACCTCAAAAATCAAGTCTTCACTACAGAACATGGCCATTCTTATTTCCACCTTACATCCTTGTTTCCAACAGACTCATGAAAATGAAGTCAAACAAAAAACAGCCTCCAAACATGGCTAAGAACAGTCTCAGAGCATCGTGAAGAAAAAGCACAGCATCCACAGTGAAAGGTTTTAATCCAGTCGTACTTTTTCCAGCTGCGCTGAAGTCACGCTCGCTACCGGGACTCTAAACACAGAACGAGCCGGTCGCGCGAATCTCAGATCGCGCCGCCGGGAAACCTGTGCACGTGCGTGTGTGTGTGCGTGAGCGTGAGCTGTCATGTCAGTCATATGTCAGTGTGATAGGTTATAAAACGTCTTTCTATGTTTGCGTTTCAATCGTCATCTTCTCATATTTATTTTAATTAATGTCTAAAATATGCTATAAAAAAGATAAGCCTAAAACCCGGCCCGGCCCGCGTGTGAACTATGACGTGAAAATTGGCCCGAAGCCCGGCCCTAGGAGCGTAAATAAGTCGGGGCCCGTCGGGCTCGGGCTGAAATGCAGGCCTCTACATCGTTCGTCTATCGATTCATATCAGCGACTCAGAGTCGACTCTTACTTTTGAGAGACAATAACTTTGTATACGGTGAACTTTCATATTTAAAACTTTGCAGGATGTTTTTGTTCACTTAGATCTATGTTACACACTACATGAAAGGTAATTTTCAAAATTCCATGATAGGTACCCTTTAAAAATGCCATAAACCTTTTTTGGGCTGCATGTTAATCCTGTTTCTGGATATGTGTAGTGATGCTCATATGGTGTTGGAGGACATCAAGCGCACCATCAGTGAGCTGGAGCAGGACTCCTCTCTGCCTGCGGTGGGAGTGGAGCTGGTGGACAACGAGCTGGCTGTGCTTTATATGAACAGCAAGAAGTCTGAGGTCAGTGCAGTGTGATGATAACCAATTTTACAGATAAATCATTGTTGAAGGCTCTATACTTTGAATACCTTTTAAAGGCTCTAATGTTTCTTTCACATGCTGTTCTTCTCATAGGCGGACTTCAGAGACTACCCACCTCTGCTTCGGCAGGCTGTGTCTGTGGCTCGCAAGATTCAG
This sequence comes from Chrosomus eos, assembly GCA_036326025.1. Lineage (NCBI taxonomy): Eukaryota > Metazoa > Chordata > Actinopteri > Cypriniformes > Leuciscidae > Chrosomus > Chrosomus eos. The sequence continues at coordinate 20,518,998 of CM070834.1, forward strand.
GACCCCCTAGTGGAGTTTGCCCAAGTCTGCAGCACCGATGAGGACATCCTGTGTTTGAAACTGCATCCCCTACAGGTACCAGCCCATTCTTTCATCTAATGCAGAGGTGGGCAAACTTTTTAGACCAGAGGGCCACATCAAGTTTTGCTAGCCAATTGAAGGGCTGCATACTAAATCATGATAAAATAACTTTTATTTACACTGGAGGTATGCATGGAAACTTTTTATCTGACAGAAATATGTCTCGCATTTAACAACAATTCTTATTTAATATGTATTATTGAGTCAAATTTACAACAGATATAATCTCATGTGCACTGCTATTACTATTTACATATCAATCATCATAAAACTGTCTGATTAAAACTGAGGGAGAACCTTAGTATTTGTCTTTCCAAGACATGGTTATTAAAGTGTTAATGTGAGCAATGAGCCATGTCCCTTCTCCTTGCAACGGTGTCAAAGTCTGGAGTGATCTTTAATGTAGAGATCCTCAGGATAGCTGACTAATGACAAATCCTCGATTCAACTTTGGATGCGTGTCTCTAGTTCTGAAATCTTTTCCGTCAGCCTGACTGTCTCCCTGCATTTATCACATGTAAATCCTTCAATGCTGACAGAGAATTCTATACTATACATGTGACACGACGTGCAAGTGACAATAACAGGAGAAGACATTACTCACCATGTTTGTTGACTGATTCTACTTGCCTTAGTTGCTTAATGGACTCGTAAAAGGCACGAGCGTGCGAGAGAAAAAAAGACGGCAAGCACGGACGGCAGGTTAACAGGCTAGCGAGATACTAGTGTGTTGTGCTAGCGATAATGATTTAGATTAAAGCTAGCGATGTCAGATTAATGTGATGGGCAATATTAGACAATATCTAATAAATGTTGATGATTAAGTTAAATTTAACAAATAAGAGCAGCAAGGAATGATAGTAAATAGAAATTCAAACAGAAAACTACACAGAGCTTACAGACGCAGACAGGAGCAATCGATCAAGGTAGTGGATCCACAAAATAGTGGATTACTCAGTCTTTATCCATGGCATTTTATATTTTGGTTTTCATCACTATTTATGGAAGTCTTCAGATATTTTTTTAAAACAAAATATAAAAAATTGATTTTGTGGCTTCTGGTTGAATTGACACAGAATTACCCTGTATTTGGATTTTTCTTTCATCTTTGTCATCAGGTTTGAAATGAAGGCTATTTGTGAATCAATTCTCATGTATTATCATTTAAATGTTATTCAGGAGCAAGTAGTGAAAGAGGAGCTGCTGGGCGCTCTCTACTGTGAGTTTATAAACCGGGTAAACGAGGTTGGTGTAGATGTGAACCGTGCCATTGCTCACCCTTACACCCAGAGCCTAGTCCAGTACATCTGTGGCCTTGGATCTAGGAAAGGCTCACACCTGCTCAAGGTGAGATATTCTTCAAAACTCTTTATTTTCACTTTTGGTATTCACACTGTTCTCTATTTGTCTAGCTAATGGGTTAAGATATTTTGCTAGAACTAAATGTTGAAATCATCTTCTGCACCTTCCCAATGCTCCTCAGATTCTTAAACAGAACAACACTAGGTTAGAAAACCGTACCCAGTTGGTCACCATGTGCCATATGGGACCCAAAGTCTTTATAAACTGTGCTGGCTTCATCAAGATCGACACTGCCTCTCTTGGTGACAGGTAAGATGCTAAACATAATGTGTGTGAATGACCACCAGCTCACTCTGAATTATGCTGCATACTGCCAGACGAGATGAAAATAATTCTTTCTTCACTCTGCAGCACTGACTCCTACATTGAGGTACTGGACGGTTCCCGAGTGCACCCTGAAACGTATGAATGGGCACGTAAAATGGCTGTGGATGCTCTAGAGTACGACGAGTCGGCAGAAGATGCCAACCCAGCCGGAGCGCTAGAGGAGATCCTTGAGAACCCAGAGAGACTGAAGGACCTGGATCTAGATGCCTTTGCTGAGGAGCTGGAGCGACAGGTGAGCTTTGTTTTTGGTCTTAGTTTTGGATAGTATGCTTATGTTTGTTCTGTTAGCAGGCGCATTTATCCAAAGCGACAATTGAGGAATACAGCATAAGCTGTTCAACCATATACTTGACTGAACTTTCCTGTAACCATATAATGTTTTTCTTTCTTTCAGGGGTATGGCAATAAGGGAATTACGCTGTATGACATCCGAGCGGAGCTCAGTTGTAGATATAAAGATTTGAGAGCCCCTTACCGACCTCCCAACACTGAAGAGGTTTATAACATGCTTACCAAGGAGACGCCTGAGACCTTCTATATTGGTAAATACTACCTGAGCATTTTCATCATATAGTAATATATAATTATAAACCTACAGATTTACATATTTTATAGTGTTCTGTGATGTTTGTGGTCTCTGTCCTGATACTGTTGGAAATATGATTGAATCTTATTGTACATATAGGTAAACTCATCACCTGTGTGGTGACTGGCATCGCTCACAGAAGGCCACAGGGTGAGAGTTACGACCAGGCCATTCGTAATGATGAGACGGGACTCTGGCAGTGTCCTTTTTGCCAGCAGGACAACTTTCCTGAGCTCAGTGAGGTGGGAATATGTTCTGTTACCTTTCAATGGAAAATGATCATGGAAATATTTAGCTTTTGCACATTTTGCCAAATCCTCATGTCATGATGTTGTTTTTCTCAGGTGTGGAATCACTTTGACAGCGGCTCCTGTCCTGGTCAAGCCATCGGAGTGAGAACCAGGTTAGATAATGCCGTCATGGGCTTTATCCCAACCAAGTTTCTTAGTGACAAGGTGGTCAAACACCCTGAGGAGAGGGTCAAGGTGAGCTAATCTCAGATTTCCTTTCTTTACTTTATCTGTCATTCATTTATATGCAATATACATTAAATATGCCGCCCTATAAAAGTTCTCAAAGTCTGAATCTCCTTTTGACCTTCATACTTTTGCCTGGATCTCCACTTATAGGTTGGCATGACTGTGCACTGCCGCATCATGAAAATTGACATTGAGAAGTTCAATGTGGACCTCACTTGTAGAACATCTGATCTGGGCGACAAGAACAATGAATGGAAGCTTCCCAAAGACACCTACTATGATTTTGATGCTGAGACAGATGATGTCAAACAGGAAGAGGAGCTTAAAAAGAAACAGCAGAGAACCAGTCAGTATTGACAATCTCTTTTTGAGAGCATTTACCATATTTTCAAGTGATGCAGTTATGACATTCCTTTTTTTTTCACTAGCTTACATTAAGCGTGTGATCGCTCACCCGTCCTTCCACAACATCAACTTCAAACAAGCGGAGAAGATGATGGAATCCATGGACCAGGGTGACGTAGTTATTCGACCCAGCAGTAAAGGGGAGAACCACCTGACGGTCACGTGGAAGGTGGCTGATGGGATCTATCAGCATGTGGATGTGCGTGAGGAGGGCAAAGAGAATGCCTTCAGTCTTGGACATACTCTCTGGATCAACAATGAGGTGAGCTGTTGCTACATCTGTTGCTACAGATTTCCAGGTACAAAAATAGTAATCAAATGTAAAATATCTGTTTAATATAGATGAACCCTTTTTGAAGTTATTCAGTCAAGAGCAGTGAGGTTTTTTTTTCTCCCTTTCTGTTGTTTGGATGAAATATAAAAACAGACAGCGGCAGGAATATTAGGCTGTCGTCACTTTAAGAGTTGCATTGATCCAATACACTGTTGCACATGCATTTTATTTCTCACGTATTTGTTCACTTAAGACTTGACCAACTATGTTTACGATAATACACGACAAGACTAATTGTGAATAATTTTGTGTGAATATGTCTGTTCAAGTTCAGGAAGATGTGAAAGAGTAACTTGTTTTTGTGGAAACTGATACATTGTTTTTCAGGATTATTTGATGCATTGAAAGTTCAAAAGAACAGAAAACAGTTGTAATATTATAAATGTCATTACTGCCATTTTTGATAATTATACTGCATCCTTGCTAAATAAAAGTATACTTTTTTTTAACTTTTGAACTATAGTGGAGAAGCACAATTCGTTCATGCCGTATATCTGAAATCTAATGGTAGTCGTGGTTATCTGCAGGAATTTGAGGATCTGGATGAAATAACAGCCAGATATGTCCAGCCCATGGCTGCGTTTGCACGAGATCTGCTCGGCCACAAGTACTTTCATGACTGCAATGGAGGTGATAGGAAGGTATGTTATAATTCTGAGGAACTACTATTTTTCTGTTCTCTTCATTTTGATTTATTCTATGAAATCTGTATATCCTCTCCAAATTGTAGATGCCGAGTTGTGCATTTATCCTTTCTTGCATTTGTACAGAAAATGGAGGAGTTTCTCATAAGGTCCAAGAAAGAGAAGCCGACATTCATCCCCTACTACGTTTCAGCTTGTAGAGACCTACCGGGCAAATTTCTCCTTGGTTACCAGCCTAGAGGGAAGCCGAGGTAACGCACACTACCCAACCAGAACAGAGCACTAGACATGTCAATTTATTTTTTATAGCGCTTTGCTTTTGTTTTTCAGGATAGAATATGTAACCATCACCCCAGATGGTTTTAGGTATCGGTCTCAGGTATTCTCTACGGTAAATGGTCTCTTCCGCTGGTTCAAGGACCACTACCAGGATCCTGTGCCAGGTTAGTATTCTCCATCTAAACCCCAGCTCTGGCCTAGCATCATTATTATTCCTTTTAATGCAGTGTTGTTGTCTTTCTAAAGGTGTTACACCAACCAGCAGCAGAACGCGAACACCAGCATCAGTGAACGCCACACCTGCCAACATTAACATTGCTGGTATGTCAGACATGCTGACTTCTCACTTGAAAACAACAGGGCTCTCTAAAGCTTCTCAAATGATTCTTCTCATGAATGTATTTTAAAAATGCATACTTGTCCCCTCGATCTCAGACTTGACTCGAGCCGTCAACGCTCTTCCACGAAACATGACATCCCAGATGTTCAACGCCATAGCGGCGGTTACAGGGCAGGGCCAGAATCCCAACACAACGCCGGCCCAGTGGGCCTCCAGTCAGTATGGTTACAGCGGCGGCAGCAGTGGAGGAGGAGGTGGCAGCAGCAGCGCCGCCTATGTAAGAGACCTATTTGCTGCTTTATCCTTCTGAGTCAAAACAGAGCATGCTAATATTTCATATTATTTCCTTCCCTTTCCATATTTTCAAGGTATTCGCAACGCCCCAGCAGCCAATGGCCACACCCTTGATGACGCCCAGCTACTCTTACACCACACCTGGCCAACAGCAGGCCATGACCACGCCCCAGTATCCCAGCAGTACACCACAGTCCTCACACGGACACCATCAGCATTCGTCCTCCACTCCATCGTCCTCGTCATCGAGAGTACGGACGCCACAGCCCAAGTGAGTGCTACTGCTTTTTTCAATGCATAGAACCATGTTAGCCACATCACACCAGTTTCTCAAACAAAGTTTCTTTTATGGAGAGGTGTTCCAATCTCTCTTCCATCACACTTCACAATATTCAGGTTTTGTCACATGACCAGAGCTTCTGCTGTTACTTGCATCTACAAGTTTGTGGCGCTCATGAGTATTTGGCTTAGTGATAGCGAATGACAGAGAAAGAATCTGGAACCAGCTCTCTTGTCTCCGTACTCTTTTATTTGGTGTGGTTTAATAAACACCATATAGAATACAAAAATCCAGCATTTGAAAGTGTAAATACTGTTTGACTTCTGTTTTGAATCAAAGTTACGCAATGCTTTGTGTACCAGATTAACTAGATTTCTGCATTTCCATGAGCACCATCTACTGTCAGAGTATGAATAAGCATTTTCTTTAAGCCTGTGACGTTTTTTTATGCATTGGAAATTTCTTCTTTTTTGTGTGTAATTATATTAATATGGGGTCATATGTACTAAACTCCATCTGTGTTCCCTGCAGGACAAGTTCCCACACTGCCGTGGATTGGGGTAAGATGGCTGAACAGTGGCTGCAGGAGAAAGAAGCCGAGCGGCGAAAGCAAAAGACGCCCCGGATGACACCCCGACCTTCGCCCAGTCCCATGATTGAAAGCACACCCATGTCCATTGCCGGAGACGCCACTCCCCTCTTGGATGAGATGGACCGATAGGAGGAGAGAAGGGAGGGTGTTCAGACATCTAAATATAAAACCCAATCCATCCACGTCCCATCTCTCACCCTACGTCTTGCTCTTTCGCTGCTAGAAGTATTTCTTTGAGTCATTCAGAGCTACTGATACAATGACAAACACTTGAAACATTGACAAACCGATTTAGGAAATGGACCTACAATATAAGTTTGTCACAAGGGTTTTCTTTTCTTTTTAAGTGTGTGCAAAATGCACCCCCTTTTTCATTTTGTTTTTTAACTAAATTTAAAAGGAAAGGCTTAAAGCATGAGACGCTGCATGATTGTGCCCATGGGAATTGGTATTCAATTCATCGTAAGATCATTAGTTCAGGCCCACTCGGAGAGCTTTTCTTTTTGTATCTGGCTTAAACATCGAAATAAAACCCTGTTTCAGTATGAACCAGAGCACTGTAATGATTTAAAATCTGGGTTCTGTTGAGTTGTTACACAAAACTCTGAGAATAAAGCACTCAAGAGATTTGAAAAGCTATTTAGCTACACGTTTATCTACTCTAAAATGAAGTATGTGACTTCAAAACACATCTTGTAAATGCCATGTTTTTGTGGACCATTACAGTGATCGAAACGTATGCATTTTAAATTCTAAACTTTGAAAAATGATGTTTTTAAGGTTTGCTGAACCCATTAATTTTGCTGTTCATTTTTGAAGCTACAGAATAAGATGTCACTGCTAATAATGTGCTTATACAAGTAAACTGAACTATTGTGCTATAAGGTATTGAGTTTTTTTTTCAGTTTGGATGCTGTTATGTGATTGCATCTTTGCTGGCCATACTTCCTGAAGGTGTTTGCACACATGCTGTTTGCTTTCTGTCGTCTTTCCTTTATGTACAATCCTATGTATCACTAGACAAAAAGTGTGACATTTAAGCAAAGAGAACTTTATGAACAGGCCCCATATACTGTGACAATATTTTCACACACCAAACAGTTATTCGTATTATGACTTACCAACTCCCACAACCCATTTAGTGAATCGTCCAAGCTCTGGGAAGAGTTTCTGACCTGATCATGTGGTGTTTTAGCACTGAGGCTGCACTATGCCTTTGGGTCAAGAAGTGAGCTTTAATAGTGTCTGTTCTGTTCAGTGTATTTCACTGCTGGCATCCATTTCATTTCTTTCTTTGATAAAGTTGTCAAAATTAAACTTCTGATTCAAGTGTTTTTATTTAAGTAGTCGGTTTCAGTTTGAGTGTTTGTATTCAAGCTTCAGACCTTAGCTAGCTCTTTTCAGGCAGAGTGATTTTAATATGGCTAAAGAGGCGGCATTATTCCCTTTTCCGTGTGACATTTGTCGGAATTATATTGCCTCTGATGTTTAAGAGACTACCAACAATTTCTAATTTATTTTGACACAATCCATACTTAAAATAACTTTTTTTTTTAAATGTTAGCCTTTATTGTCTCATGAATCAAGACTTCAGAACAGAAAAAACACTGTATACATGTTTGTCGAGTTGCTTATTTTTGCTTTGCAATTTTTGCTTGAGTGATGCTTCTCCATTCACGTCTAACAATCCTTCCATTTAGCTCACAGTGGGAGTCTTGTGTCCGAGCAGACGGCAGCAGAGCCTGTGGTCATGAGTCTTGGCATATGTATCATATTAGCCAAAGAAACGCATGATGCAATGAAAACAAGGGCTGCATTTACAAAAAAAAAAAAACATTCAGAACCACCAGGAGGGCGTTTAGTGACCTCTCAAGTAAACTGCACTGTACACCACTAAACACTGCTGATTGCCTGCTCATAAATTAACATCAAATTACAGGGATTTGCTTCATTTTATTTAATACTGATAGACTAAATGTCAGTAAATGACACCCAAGTATTTATAAATTCTCAATGAGATAAATCTATATATGGCACTGCTTGGGTCAAAGAATTGACACATTTATAGACAAACTAATGCTCACTTAATCATGGTTAATTGAGAGTCTATGAAAAACTCACTCTGTATCCAAATAATCATGTAATATAACTATGATGCAGTAAAAGTAGTAGATTCATAATTAAACAAGTGAAACATTGCATTCATTAATACACCTCTAAATACAGTCTAAACTTTACTTTCAGATGGATTCTTGTTGAGATTCCCTCATTATCTGACTGGTCAAGTATTATTTTCTTCTTTTACCTAGAAATTTGTGTCAGGGCATTATGGGACATCATCCCGAAGTCTGTATTCAAGGGTCACTTCAATTCCCATTTGATCAGATCCATTGATCAGTCAATGACAGCAGTTTGATTGCCTCTTCTTAAAATTTCCATCACAATTATTAGAAATTTCTGTGGAGTGAACAAAATATTTCAACTGTAAGACAATATGACCATGTTGAAAGATTTCCATAATAAAACTGAAATAAAATGTTTTAAATAGGCTGAATGTTAAACTTGTTAAAGTAATAGTCCACCCAAAAATTAAAATTATGCCATAATTTACTCACCCTCATGCCTTTCCAAACATGTATGACTTTCTCACTTCTGTGGAAAAATAATAGATCATATTCTAAAGAATGCTGGCAAGCAAACAAATTTGGTTCCAATTGAAGTCCATTATATGGTCCAAAAATACAATGGAAGTCAATGGGAACCGAAATTGTTTGGTTACCAGTATTATTCAAAATATCATCTCAGAAATATACATCTGAAAAAAGTCATGAATGTCATACGTTTGAAATCACATGAGGCCCAGGGTGAGTAAATTATGGCAGAATTTTCTTTCTTTTTTGGAAGATTTAAAGACATTTGTGATACATTACTTAGACTTTATTGAAAAAGAACTTACTGACAATATCACCAACTTGTCTAGAGTTGTTCCCCTCCAGCTCAGATAATACAGTCGCCTCAAATGTAAGTGATGCAACCCGGAGGAAGAAGTCTCTTACACTTTCCCCTATGGAGGACGACATAAATTATACATCTGACGTCGTCAAATGTATGGAATCATTTGGAATTGTTGAAAGAAAAAGAAGTCTCTTATGTTCACCAAGACTGCATTTATCTGATCAAAATACATTAAAAACAGCAATATTGTGAAACATTATTATAATCTAAAATGAGTATTTTCTATTTTAATAAAAAATTGTAAAAATACTGTATACTGCCATATTCCTGTTATAGCAAAGCTGGATTTTAAGCATCATTACTCCAGTCTTCAGTCTCACATGTTCCTTTAGAAATCATTCTAATATGCTGATTTGCTGCTCAATTATCTATGCTCAGTTATTAATAATGGTCCTTATTATTGTTATTATCAATGACGATTACAGTTTTGCTGGAAACCATGATACATTACCTCACATACCTCACATATTTCTGGCATCAGCTCAGACATACCAACTAGTTTGATGGCATTCAAACCCCCTGCTGTTAAAAGTCTTTAACACTTTACTGTACCTGACAGGGCAGAGACGGCCCAATATTCTGCTCTGATCTCTTCAGAGAGTCTAACAGCCTCTTGCTCCATTTGGGCCAACTGATCTGGGTGCTATGGAGAGAAATACTCACCTAGATTAGTTATCTCAAGGAAAAACTGTTTTGGGATTATCAGTACAATTTCATATCCATTTTTTCATTAAAAAGTTAATGAGACCCGTCTATTCAGTGTGAAAGGCGCAGTGTAGCCATGGCTTTTTAATATCTTACAGGTGATAATTTGATAACTCACACTAACATCCTTCTTGGTTCCCACGAGGAAGAGGAGAACACTAGAGGGGTCATTGTCTCTCATGGCATCTTCAAGCCACTCTCTGAATAAACAGACAGGTGAGAGAAAACAGTCATGATTCATGACTATTCAGACAAGTGTTTCAAACCAAATAAGTGATGATACTGTACCTCGCATTATCCAAAGAGTTATAATTGCTCAGGTCAAACACAACGATGATGGCTGGAAACAAAAGACATATTGTTTTTGCACAATCCACAGCAAGCGAATGCTTAATATAGTCTATTTTATTACCTTGAGCTCCTCTGTAGTATGTGGATGCAATACATCGAAATCTTTCTTGACCTGCTGTGTCCCACCTGCAAAGGGAAAGAGGTCCATGATCGAAGGATGCAACCATATGAATGACTGTTAAACCTGTAAAAAAAACACAAAACTCACAACTGCAAACTGAAGGGCACCCCGAGGACCTCAAATCTCTCCATCTCAAAATCCACTCCAATGGTCGCCTTGTACGTCTTTTCAAATGTGTCTTTGCAGAATCTTCAGGTCAGAAATATTAACAATTATAATCACAATACTTTTACACACTGTTGGGATTCAAATGTATCAGTAAAAGCCCTATGAGATCTGAATATAGTAAATTAACATAACAGACTCTTACCTATTTATTAAACAGGTCTTCCCAACTGCTACATCACCAACTACAATGACCTTGGCTACATTCAGTCTGAAACATTTACAATAAAATAATGTTCAATTATGCTGCACATTTGTATAAAAACATATAAAATCTAAACCAATCTAGAGGGTTTGTGTTTGAGATTTTGCCTAAAAGGGCTTAATAAATGTTAATGGAAAATATCAAAACAACAGGGTTAATGGAAAGCCTCCACTATTATAGCAAAAACTAATTGCATGTGTGTGTGAAAGAGAAAAAGAGTAACTTACCCTGATTTCTGTCCTTGACATGCCTCTCTAACAGTAATATTAAAGCCATCTTTGGTGTGCACTGCAGCGTCCCTTGTAAAGTACTGAATAAATAAACCGATATAAATTAGTTAGGTTACGCTTTAAAAAATGTAAACAAAACAAAACAACAAAAAAGATCGTTTTACATAATAATCTGGTCCAGTTGAGTCTGGTTTATAGAATTACACTCTACTAATCCTCTACTTGTTAAGTGTTGTAATTCTGAGAGAGAGAGAGAAAAAAAACTAGGGAGAAGTATAAAGATGTGAAAGTATATAGATACAGAAATACTAAAAATACAGAAAGTGTTACCAAAGGGAGTTCACAGATGATCCTGTCTCCTTTCACAGGGGGTAGAGAGCTCATCATGTGAGAGCTTGAACAAGACCATACCAATACAAACACTGAACCATTCTGTCCTGTGACTAGTGGGATAAACAAACATAAAACATAAACATATTAATAAATAGAAATAAAATAAAATTTTACAACTTACCTAAAAGGCAGAAGGCTTTTTTTTTTACATTCTACAAGTAGCCTATTTTAGACTTTTCTAAATTCGCATTAGGCTATTATTTAGTCGACACATTTTTTGTTGTTTAGGCAACTATTTTGTAGGCTATTTTGCGGCAAATGCATGAAAGATATAAACAAGTAGGCTAGTCGTATTAAAGTTTTACTGCGTGACTCTGCTCAACACAAGCACTCTCTGGCGGCGCTCGATATTTACACTGCGCAATTGAACTACAGAACCCATAATGCCTAGCGGTGATCTCGCGATGACTGCATCTGTTAACGTGAACCCCTGTAATATACTGAAGGAAACCCTTCTCGTTCTTCCTTTCCCAACATGGCCCCGAAGGCGAAGAAGGAAGGTGCGTTCGTTTTATAGGTTTTACATGATAAAAATAAAGGTTATTCTGATATATACATCTACATTTTCGCTTAAATGTAGTTGATATAGGTATGTTTGTGTGTAGTGGTCTTATTGGGCGAATGGTGTGAAATAACATTGGTTTTAATTCAATAAATGCCGGAGTGAGACGTCCTTTAGTCGGGTTGGCGGTTAGCAAGCTAACATAATTGAGCTGCATGCGCTCTCAGTGCGTCATTCTGTCAGACTGGCTGCGTGTTAAAACTATTTACCAGTTGGCATAAACTGTCTATATAAGTTACCTTCCATTTGAATTAAACGGAGTAAAACACAAATATGACACCTCATTAGCTTGTCGTCGTTAGCTAGTAAACACACGTGGCTAACCATATCCATCCATTTCTTATTCATTATCAGTCAGTTTAGTGATTTAAAGAGTAATTTACTCAGCCTCGAAAACGAAATCTTTGTTAAATATCAGCAATTTTATGTTTGATGCATTTTATAGATGCTACCTTAATATTCATGTAACGTTATACTGATGTGACTCTGAAAGTCCATTACCTTTCATAATAAAGCAATAAAATGCTTATAAGGGATGTGAACGCAGTTTGGAATATTGTGCTTCATATAGACTGCTTTGGTAATATTGTATGGTCATAATTTGTAATTTTTTTTCTACAGCTGTCCCGGCCAAGACTGAGGCCAAGTCCAAGGCCCTTAAAGCCAAGAAAGCTGTGCTGAAGGGTGTCCACAGCCAGAGGAAGAAGAAGATCAGGACAACCCCAACCTTCCGCCGGCCCAAGACCCTGCGTCTGAGGAGGCAGCCTAAGTACCCTAGGAAGAGCGCTCCACGCAGAAACAAGTGAGACCCACGTCCTATTTTGTTACTTTTCTGTGTTGAATTATAGTTGACGAATGTCAGATTGTCTTAAAACCAGATGTTTTAGGATGCAAATGATGGGAATTGCGATCAAAGCATGAAATTATGTGATTACAATCTTTACAGCACTGATGCATCCTCATTTCAACATTGAAAAAGTTGAAACTAAAGCATAAATACAATGCAGAGCTTGCATGAGTTTGACATTTCTCTCATTCTGCCAGGCTGGACCATTATGCCATCATCAAGTTCCCCCTGACCACTGAGTCCGCCATGAAGAAGATTGAGGACAACAACACTCTAGTGTTCATTGTTGACGTCAAGGCTAACAAGCATCAGATTAAACACGCCGTCAAGAAACTGTACGACATCGATGTGGCTAAAGTCAACACACTGATCAGGTAGAACTTGGTTTGTTTTTCAAGTCTTTTAAAGCATTGGTTCTCAACCAGGGGTCTGTGAACTTCCAAAGGCAACCTCAAGATCAAAAAAAAAAATTACTCAACCATGCATTTTAATCCCGGACTAGTTTAAGCCTTTTCTGTAAAACCAGGGGTTAAAATATTAATGCTGACTGGGAAAAAAAGTTTTATAACTACTAAAGAGTTTGGTCAATTACTGCAGAAATACTGGAAATAGCCAATATCTGGAAGCCTTTGAATATTTGAGTGGCTTTGAGTCTGAGAAAGTTTGAGAACCACTGTTTTAATTCAATGCTTTTCTGGCCAATGAAATCTGCTAGAATGATAGTCATTGTGGGAGAAGCCCTGCTGTGCAATGATGTAAATATAATCATTACTCTGAAATGAAATTTGATGTTATCAAAGGAACCTCTGATGCACAGGAAGAGCATTTTCAGATTTTTGAAGATGCGATGAAATGTTCTAAATGCTTTATTGCTCCCGGCAGGCCTGATGGTGAAAAGAAGGCATACGTTCGTCTTGCACCAGATTACGATGCTTTGGATGTTGCAAACAAGGTGAATTTGTTAATGTTGTGTTCACACGTATCAAACAATAGATGTATTGTCAGTTTCATGTAGCTTGATTGGCTGTTGAGGGAACTGTCAATCTCAGCAAATGATGTAAACTTTGTTTTCGCCTGAATAATTCTGATGCATTCAAAGGAACCACTGATGCTTTGTCGCCTTTTTTTTTGTGAAAAGTTTGTGCTCTGAACTGTGCTGATTGTCATCTTCTTTTCTTACAGATCGGCATCATCTAAAGTGTTCTTGGTCAGATGTACAGAAGAATAAATGTTTGTAAAAACTATTTTTGTTGTTGTGGCTTCATTTGTTTGCATTTAAAACGAGTTTAGAATTAATCTGTGGTTTGAGAATAGGCGTTTTAACCCAAAAAATTGTTTATGTAAGCTAGAGGTTAATGACCAGCAGGTTAATGTGCTGCTATCATAAATTAATCATCATTCATTTAAGATGTATGAAATGTCAGAATTACTGTAATTTATACATAATTTAAATTTGTGCATAATGACCATGGATTATAGATTTAATTAATTCCAGTTTCCTGTTCCACTCACCCAGTTAGGTTCAGAATTATTGGTGAAGCCCATTGAGTGCAGGGCAATGTTTTTAGGTTGATCTTTAGGGGAGAAATTAAAAATGGCACATTGTTTTCCCTGATGTGAGGAGAAATGGAGAGGTTAAAAAATATTTTCCAGTTACATCAATGCAACAAGCCTGAAAATGGTTGACTCTTGAATTAAATATTGAATGCAAACTCAAATGATTTTTGCAAAAAGTAATTCACTGTCCCATTCTAAACACTTTTATTCTTGGAACATTATTTGTATTTTCTTAAATCTATTCATAACAGCCTGGGAAAGGTTCACTATTCTGTTTTAATGTAAAGCATTTTCAAAATTGTTTTTGCATGATAAATTATTGAAAGAAAAATAATGTATATCTATTATTTGACTGAATGAACGTTCCTATTCAGGGAAATATGAAATGGCAAATAGCAACCTCAGTTCTGCAGAAATCACAAAAGTGAAACACAGAGAGAGCTTCATGGCTAATACATAATTTATTAGGACAAATACTTTGTCATTTGATCATTTTCTTTGAAGATTGAATTCCCCTTCAGTGCTCCCTCAGGAGGAGTTTATAAAGCTGGTTTAAATTTCTGCATTTGGGTGCAAAGCTTGATGCCAGTATTACTTCAGATTAGAATCTGACACTTACCCTTACAGCTACCATTTTTGGATAATGCTTTGTTTAATAAACTGGCTAAATCAAATAATTTGTCGTTTTAACAGTTTAAATTAAGATGACCCTTGGATACACTACAAAAAGTTATTTTCTTAAGGAAAGTAGTTTATTTTTCTTAACCCATTGGCAGATTTTTTTAAATGATTTTTTATTTTTTAAAGTTTATTTTATTTTGTAAGAAAATATCAGATTTGTCTTAAAGTCATTTTGTTTCTCAAATGCTTCTTTTGCAATATTTGTTCTGGAAAAAATGCTAAGAAAATCACTTTTTGCAGTGTAAAACCCATCTGTAACAGATTCTTAAACAATTGGCCATGAACCTTGAGTTTAAAGTTGTTTATTGAGTTTGTTTTAAAAAAAATCTAAATATATGTTTTATTCTAACATGTTTTAAATGTCCCTGATTGGCAACATACTATCTGGTGAGGTCTGTCTGTTCAGTACAGATATCCTATGGATAAATGTTGAATGCAGCCTTTGGTTTATGGACCGATAGACATCGGCATCTGTTAGTTTAGTCCTCAGCAAATTTAGGCGCGCTGTTGTGAGGACGCCTCTTGTTGAAGAAGTCTGTTCGGAGGAGGCGGTAGAAATAGATGAGAATCATAATGTTCATGAGCATCATGGTCATCAGGAAGTAGAGAGCATGATCCAACGACGAGTAGTGATGTATGAGGTACCAGGTGAGGTAAAACTGCGCTCCAAGCCGGAAGGTCACGTAGGTCGCCACATTCAACAGTTTGTTAACGGTGTAGATGAAAGAGTTTTGGGCCACCTTAGCCAGTTTGAGCAGTAAACGTGTGTGCAGGAACACGCTGTTCACCTCCACAAATAAAGCCACCACTGCACCCGCCACATACTGATGTGTGAACACAGCGTACAGGAAACACCAGATCACCTACAGGAAAAGATAAAGGAGACGCCCCAGGTGAATAGGGGTACAAATTGAACCAATAGATTTTCCCAGTTGCTTGATTACATCAAGAATTGCTAACATTTTATATGTTAATGGAAATGTTTAAATATGCAATTATCAAATTAAATATATATCATTTTAATATATTTCCACAACAGAAATCTAAACATTAGATAAAGCCACATATATACACGAGGGAATGTATTTAATGTAGTATTTTGTGGTATTTATGAAGAGGGAGTGTATTTTAGGTGTTTTCTATTCCCCTAGTCTGAAACAACACGTTGTGGAAAGTGATATAGCCCATAATGTAGGCCTACAAGTACATGAAAAAAAACAATGTTTTTGCCTGTGGTGTCTTTCAACCTAGTTTGCTGTAGTAAATATATAGATACACATGTATGAATTAAGCCAATCTTAGTGATAACTGAGTAACACTTTCCAAGCGTTTTAAACTCTTATTTGTTATTTATGGTCTTTCTGGCAGGATTGTTGTTCATTATTGAACATTGTTTCAACTTGCTAAAATTGCATGGATTTATTTTTTCAGGATGAGGCCTTGCCAAATAAGGAATCAAGTACAAAAAGTAAAAGAAACCCACACACACACATACTGTATACAAAAGGCCAATTTCCTTGGAGTATACTGGGAATGATGTGTAATCAATCATTGTGTCTGTGCACATGCACTCACTCTCACACAAACACACACACACGCACGCGCACACACAGGAATTAAGTTTGAACCCCCTCTAATCTGTGTTCAAAATCAATAAATCCATTGCTTTGTTCTGAATCTTAAGTTTTTTCATCTGGAACAAGTTGTGACATCATCCAGGTCTAAATAATATACATTTATGACTGATAACCCGTGTATTGACTTACCATAACATGGTGAAGTAAAAACTCCCAAGATGCTTTTGCGTACCCACTAAAAATAATGTCACCAGCATCCTGAATGAAGTACCCTGTTGAAAGAGATCAATGCTGAATTAATTGACAAAACTCTTATATATAGTTATATATATATAGCAAGAGGGTTGCATTTTCCATTTCAATTTAAATTTACAATTTCCAGTCAGTCCCTGTGTGTAAATCAGCTTCACTGTAGTGTCCCTCAATCAGTGTCAACGTTTGGCACAGTTTGAATCTCTGGGTTTCAATCCTTTCAACATTGTTTGTATAACACTTTTTTTAAAAACTATAATTATCTTTTAATTAATAAAAGTTTGGGGTCAGGTTGAAAGAAATTAGACAATAAGCCCCTTGATGCCGTGATTTGTGATTTAGAAATATTATTAGACTTATACTCTGCTCCGCGTCGTGCCTAACAACGCCCCTTAGCTGTTCTAAATTCATTGTAAAACAAGGCTTCAAGGGGCTTATTGCTTTTATAAAAGGGTTACTTCATAAAAAATATTAATTTTAATAGTTCTTTTATTCATAAAATAAACACCAGCAACAAAAGATAAAGTTTTTAACACATTTATTCTTCCGCCAAGCAATGTAGTTCCAAAGCGGTTGCCAAGCAGCAACAACAAATCACACAAACCTATGATCACAAACGGCAGTTGCGCAGTAATACTAATGTAATGTCGGTCACAGGTGTATGTTTGTTGAGTAATTTACAACGGCTTCGAACGCGGCTCAATCATAGACTGGGGGCTCAATCTATCAGAATCAAGGACCGGAACCCTTCGTTTTATAATAATATTTGTATTCAGCAAGGATAGGCTACATCAAACAGATCACCACTGTTAGTAAAGACCTATTCTTTTAAACTTTCTATTCACCAAAAAATATGGGGGGAAAATTGTTTCACAGTTTCCACAAAAATATTACTCATTAGGCTAACTGTTTTCAACACTTATAAAAACATGTTTCTTGAGCACCAAATCAGCATATTAGAATGATTTCTGAAGGAAGTGGAATGATGCTGAGAATTCAGCTTTACCATCACAGGTCAGGCCTACATTATTTTTAATATTTCACCTACCCTACTATTCTCATGTGTAGGCCTATATATAATCTACACTGTATACTGTATAAGCACAGCTTTAAGGTGTTAATGATTTTCTACAACATTATTCCAAAGACCTGAGTCACAGAAGATTCAACTCTTATCATTAGATCAGAGATTTTCTATATGCTTGTAACACACAGGAGAACATCAGATAAATCAAGATGTGAGCTGCATTTTAATGTTAGTGCCATGTGTTCCTATGATGACGTGTTTACTGACCAGATGAGACGATGACTAGCATGTAGGATGAAGGGGTGTAGGTTGAGTGGATTTCATGCACCATCACAGGATGCTGAATAACACTGTCGGCACACACACACACACACACACACACACACACACACACACACACACACACACACACACACACACACACACACACACACACACACACACACACACACACACACACACACACACACACACACACACACACACACACACACAACACACACACACACACACACACACACACACACACACACACAGATTCATACAGGATCAAGATACAACAGACATGTCCTCAGTAACAATGAGTCAATGAGTTCACATGAATAATCAGATAGAGTAAAAGAGTATGTGGCGTGCTCTCCGAGGAAGGGCTCCGAGCTCGGAATTTGGCTTGAACCCAATACTCCCCCGTATCCCTGGCTGGGATAGGAACCAGCCAATAGATAGGAGTCGGAATAGCAGAGAGATGCAAAAAAACTGTCGAGGAACATAGAGATCAGCTATGTATTTAGGCCTCTTTTCGTGCTGATTGGATAGATCATTTGAACTTGTTTCTCCTGAACATTGTTAATAAAACATCATAAAAAAGAGTGCTGAGCGAAACTCTTGCTTGGGTTGTGATATGAAGTGATTCATACCATTATAACTGTCAATCACTCATTCTCTCAATCCATGCCAGTCCAGCAGGTTTTTCCTGTTTCTAAACCGAAAGATCTGTAACTAAAGGTTAAGTGCTGTTTATGAACATTCAAAACTAGTGTTTATTCTTAGACAGTGCTATTAGTACAAACTAATTGCAATGTCTAACAATAAACAAGTTATTACGATTTCAACACAACAACTATAATATGGTTTGATTCTGTACAGGTGAAACTCAATTCAAATTAAAAGGTGAAACTGATATATTTAGTATATAACTATATACATATGCATGATTATACTTTTCAGAGGGCCGACATTTTTGTATTTAAAATTTGTAATATTTAAATTTTCTGAGATTTTGAATTTTGGGTTTTCATAAGCTGTATGAAAGATTATGGCCATAAGCCATCAAAATCATCAATAGTTTCACCTGTATGTACTGTGCTGAACCTGTGCCGTGTCTTATTCAATATTTTGCCTTAAAATACACTAAACGTACTACAATAATTAGATTTAATTAAAAAAGTCTAATTAAATTGTTCAAAATTCTAGATTCTAAATAATATAACGTATATTGAAAGTGAAGATTTGTTGTCTTTTGTGCTTTACAGAGTTATTTAGATGCCAAAACCGCATTTAAATTCTGTGGTGCTTTGTTGCTCTTATTGTAAAACAAGTCAATGAAAAAAAATGAATGAAAACTAAAAGTGCAGCTCACCAGGTGACGGCCCAGATGCCGGTCAGCAGTGAGTGGACGAGTGACACTGAGAGGTTCCTCCATTTCCACGTCTTCCAGGGGTCTGTGTCCACTATGCCGGGGCAGGGCACAGTCTGCAGGAACCTGTGAAGAATCCTGAAGGTTACAGAACAGCACAAGACATACAGGGCTGGATGCTTCTGGACTTCATTCAGCCATGTGTCCATCCTCCACACTTTGTCCTGTGTCTCTCCCTTTCTCGGACAACGAGTCCTTGTTATGTCCCTTGCTGATCTAAACTTTCTGTGCCCTTTCCAACAGTGTCCACATGAATCGCAGTCAAATTCTTGAAGCAGCGTCTGTTTCCTTCCACTTTTTCCCCGAGTCTCAGGCTCTTTGTATCTATTCTCCACCTTCTCGCTCTTTTCTCCACGTGCCGGTGCCTGTCATAGGTGTGGTATCTGTCACAGTACCTGTTTGTTCAACACTGATTGGCTGATGATGAATATATCTGTGGGACAGTTGCAACAGGAAATTATGGTTATATGTCTTTCCCTTGAACTTTATGTCCATCTCCCTGTATTCCACAATCCAGGAAAAATGATCCGTGCATGCTTGCAGTGATGCAGTTGTATCTTGTGTGTGTTGTGGTGTGTGTGTGTGTGTGTGTGTGTGTGTGTGTGTGTGGTGTGTGTGTGTGTGTGTGTGTGGGTGTGTGTGTGTGTGTGTGTGTGTGTGTGTGTCTGTGGGAACACAATAGAACAATAGAATCCATTTAAACTCACAGTCATACTGCTGTCCCTAATAAAAGAAATGGCCTCTGTCCTGCAGCTGGATCAAATGACTTCACTCACACTGTCACAACAGCGAGGAATGGCTTACAGAAAACACTTTGTTGTGTCAGTTGTGATATGGGATAAATTATCACTCTACCATAACTCAATTCATGTTTACTGGACAAACTTTGATGAATTTGACTTAAAATTTTGCTCAATGTCATATAAAGTGGCCCTAAAAGTATCTGAACATCATTTGGGACACTTTAGTCCCACATACATGTTTAAATATCACTGCATTAGATGCAAAATGCCAAAATCAAGTGGCACCAGAGAACAAATGTTTAAAAAAAATGTGTGTGAATTGATTAAAAACAGTTCAGACTGAGGTCTAACCTTAACCTTTAGGATTTAAAGTGGTAGTTCACCCCAAAAGGAAAATTCTGTCATCATATAATCAGCTCAAGTTCAAACCTGTATACATTTCTTTTCTTCTGCTGGACACAAAATAAGATATTTTGAAGAATATCGGAAACCACCAGAGGTAGACAAAGTACACAACTTACTTACTTGAGTGAAAGGACCGATTTTTACTTAAGTAAAAGTACAGAAGTACTTGTTTTAAAAAGTTTTTAAGTATCAAAAGTAAAAAGTAAATGTCAATGCATTGTTTTATTATTGTTGCATTGTTGTATGTAATACTTACAATACCTTATGCCTCTGAATCTATGCCTGCATACCTACCCTCATATCAATATCAAATTTATATCTAGAACACAGTTCCAGTAGTGGGATTGAATGTGAGATTGAGTAAGTGCACTCAATAATGTCCTCAATGGTTCCCTCAAATAGTGCCCTATTTGAGGGAACAGCCATTTGGGTGTCCGAAACCATTCAGACACAACCAATATCTGATTAACGTGAATATTATTACTAGTCTTCTCGACTAGATGTCATCAGTTTTTCTTTCTTTCTTTTTTTTTTTTTTAACCTTGTAGGATGTTATAAAAGAAGTCCCTGTCAGAAGAAAGAAATGAATACAGGTTTGGAACAACTTGAGCTGAGTATATGATGACAGAATTTTCCTTTTTGGGTGAACTATCACTTTAAGCATCTTTGTATTAACCCGCCATCATAGCAGCACTAAGCACAGTGAGCAATTTGATAAAAAGAAGCAAACTTTCAGGCACACCTATGCAAAGCTCTGTGTAATAGGTTGTTTAGGCCGTTTGAGACCTGAAAGCCTGGGTGAGGATGTGGGACTGACTGGTGTGTAGAGTTTGTCATCTTCTGGTGAAACTGAGAAAGACAGTTTTGCACTATGAGCTGTTGTTCTTGCAATGGCCTATGGGAAATTAAGATTTTAGGTGGGAATTCTGCCTGTGTGGTGCTCCAACTCCTTTGACTGGGAATGAATACTAAAACACAGTGAAAATAATATAAATTCTGTATACTTTACTTTCAAATATGTGACCCTGGATGACAAAACCAGTCTTATGGGTCATTTTTTTGAAATTGAGATTTATACATCACATGAAAGCTGAATAAATAAGCTTTCCATTGATGTGTGGTTTGTTAGGATAGGACAATATTTGGCCGAGATACAACTATTAGAAAATCTGGAATCTGATGATGCAAAAAAATCGAAACATTGAGAAAATCCCCTTTAAAGTTGTGCATTGTGCTGCATTCACTCACAAAAATAAATGTTTTATACATTTACGGTCGAAAATTTACCAAATATCTTCATGGAACATGATCTTTACTTAATATCCTAATGATTTTTGGCATAAAAGAAAAATTTATAATTTTGACCCATACAATGTATTGTTGGCTATTCCCACAAATATACCCGTGCTACTTAAGACTGGTTTTGTGATCCAGGGTCACATATATTTCTTTAACATTCATATAACACATGTTCTTCTTCCTGAGTATATAATAATAATCTGAACTTTAAATTCTAATATGCAAATAGATTTGAATGGATTTGACTAGGATTTCTCAGAGAAATGTCATTGTAATGATTAATTCAAACAGTGATCACTAAGTGTAAAGGTTTTTAAAAAATAAATAAAAACTCAAAAAAATCGTTATCTAAAAGACTTTGATCTTTTCAGTTCAAACCAAATGCTACTTTAGAGACACAGACGCCACTGTCACACAGGCTCCAGTTCTGTTGACAGAGTCATTTGACCCAGTGCTCTTCAGGTCAATGGTTTAAAAGGTAAA
Organism: Chrosomus eos; assembly: GCA_036326025.1. NCBI lineage: Eukaryota > Metazoa > Chordata > Actinopteri > Cypriniformes > Leuciscidae > Chrosomus > Chrosomus eos. The sequence goes on from CM070834.1 coordinate 20,541,315, forward strand.
TACAGTCTTCTCAATTTGTCTCTCTTGATGTTTGGAGCTATCCGCTATACTCTAACACTGGCAACACAGTCTCAAATAACTCACAATGCAGAGGATGTCTGTTTTCAAATCTGAATAAATATAATATGAAAAGCAGGCGCTGAATGTGATACTGCTTTATAGTAGAAGCAAAAAAACATTCAATAAAAGTTTTTTAAAAAATGTTTTGAACTTTACACCTTTCAAGCCAAGCTATAATAACATCTTGTGAATTGTTTTTTTTTTTTTTACATTCAAAATATATTTATGTAAATAAATATATTTTAGTTTCACTGCTGGTCAATATCAATATATTTCTCTGGAAAGATTACCCACACAGATGCATCCAAGACAATAAATCAAATGATACAATTTGGTGTAAATTATGTGGTAGCTAAATATTTCCAATTTCGCTCAATCACAACAGCAAAATAATATTTTTTTTAGAAGAAAATGTCTGCGTCATCGCTGTACTCGGCAGCAGCCAATCCAAACTACTGTGTCACAGTATAACAGCCTTCAGCAGAGGAAATGAACGATTAAAACAGTGAGGATATTACTAAACTGGATATTCCAAATGTATTTGATACAATCTCAGCTGATGATGAAGACTCTGGGCCCTTCCTCTCTCATGGGCGGCAGGATGTCTATGTTCTCTATGAGAATGTGCTTGTCCTCCCTCTTCGACGGGCTCGGCTGACAGAGTTTGCTCCTCAGATCTTCCAAACATACGTTCAAGTCTTTGAAGAGGTGCAGCATGCTCACCCCGACCACGATCACCAAGAAGCCCCCGATGGTGCCCACCACATCCACTCCTGACATGGCCCGCCACTCTTTAAACAGAATCACAGAAGTGCTCAGGACCACGGTGGTGAAGAAGACGTAGTAGATGGGGTACACCAAGAGCGTATTGAAGGTGTCTAGCGACTTATTCAGATAGTTGATCTGGATGATGATGGATCCGATTAAGGTCAGCAAAAGAATCCAGGTGAGAGGGTGACGGACCACCGAAAGGTCGGAGAACATGGTGTGGATCGCAATGCCGAGGCCCTTGACCGAGGACACAGTGAAACGCTCCGAGCAGAGAGCAGATGCTGATGTAGACCAATATGTTGGATTGACCGAAGCGAGGAGAGACGTAGAAGATTAGGATTATACAGGCGACCAGCAGGATGCTGGCAAACACCAGAAAACCTTCAGGAGAAGCAGAACAAGCCGTTGTTATACATAACAACGTGTTTTCGGTTCAGTAACTAAGGGTATCGTAACACTAACCAGGATCTAGCAGTTTCTTTGTCATTTCTGTAAGCGTCGTCACTTCTTCTTCTTCAGGTGCATGTATAACCATTATAGTGCTTCCCAGGATGCTGAGCATGCAGCCAAGTTTTCCTAGCAGATTCATTGTTTCTCCCGAACAAGTGGGAGGACAGCACTGCACTGAAGAGAGTAAATAAACATTAACATTTATACCTTTCCTTTCAGTTCCAATGAAAACACCAGAAATAAACACAAAAGGCCATTACTAGAATTCACTCATATTGAGAGAGGGACATTTAAGGGATTCAACTATGATCTTGTGACTTCAGTAGGAAAGGTGGAGATCAGTGTATGAGATATTCTTAGTATACGTTTATAATAATGATAATCTCATGATGAACTGACTGTTTGTTATTGACGTTGTCAATTGACATGTTCTTTAAACACATATAGATAGTATCTGTTAAAATGACATTTGCCAGATAATTGGAACATCAGCAACAGAGTGGACCTCTGACTCTGTTAACACTCTTTTCAAAAGCGAAGCGAATGAAGACAAATTATTATTTTACAAAAGATTTCTATTTCGATAAATGCTGCTGTTTTGTAACTTTCTATTCATCAAGAATCCGTTTTTCACAGTTTTCACAAAAATATTAAACTGTTTTCGACATTGATAATAATAATAAGGAATGATTCTTGAGCAGGAAATCAGCATATTAGAATAGATCATGCTGAAAATTCATCTTTGCCATCAGAATAAATTACATTTTTAAATATATTCAAATAGAAAACATCATATTGTAATATTAATTCACTATATTATTTTTTTTTACTGTATTTTTGATCAAATAAATGCAGCCTTTAAGAGGATAAGAGGCTTCTTTCAAAAAATATTACAAATTCTTACAGACCCCAAATTGAAAAGAAAAACAATGTTTCTGTCTTTGAACATTAAAATATTAAAACATATTTTATTTTAGCCCCAAATTGTTGAAAAATTACATTTAATATTCATAACTCCACAATCCCACAAGTGTCAGTACTATAGCATTACTTGGGTCTCAGCTGGGCCCTAGCTCAGCCAAATTGGAATTAATTGCACAAAAAATATTGCAATTCAGGATATTTACCATTATAGTCATATTTATTTACACGGTTTGTTGGCGAGTGTAAATAAGGGTGTGCCATTACCTGATAAGAACACTGAGAGCTCCTAAAGGGGTCACCACTGTGGCTGGAGCAAACATGTACGCTGTGAAGTTTGCTGCTTCACCTCCACCCACTTCAAAAGAAAAGCAGGATGTTAACTGAGACTGTCAGAAACCATGAAAGGAAGATGATTTACAGTTGCTTTGCATTGGACTTACTTGTCAAAAGGCCTCCCCACCACATCCAGTCCTTCAGGTACCCATGACCTCCTTCAGCTGAACAGGCATCAAAAAACATGTATTAAGAATAATGAAACAGAGCTTGCTGGTAATTCTAGGTATTAGTATTAGCTAGGCACAAACAAAGGAGGAACCGGTTTCAACCAATTTCGCAATTGCTATTCAGTCAAGTAAAATAAATAACATTAAACCAAATATCCTCATATACATAACTGGTCACTCTAACGGTCGGAACATTGAAGCATAAACATCAAACAAGCTTTATTTTGTCAGAATTGGATGGAAATTTTAAAGTCTTTGTATTATGTAAATACTGATGTAAATGACCTGACCTGCTCTCGTCTCCCCAGTACCGGCTAAACGCAGCAATGCTTTCTTTTTCAGGATAATACTTCCACCTATGAGGAAAGCTGAGAGCACGGCCAGTGTCAAGCCCATCCAGAAATTGAAGTTGTTCCATTTGTCAATGGCAAGAACTTCTGCGTTGACTGTTGAGTTTTTATTGGAGTTGTCAACACTAAAAGACGTGTTGCCAACACCCGTGTCAAACACACAAACAGAAGCAGACGTGGGACAGAAGATCCTTATTACTGAACCTGATCAAGAAAGAAAGAGGAACTAAATGTTACCACAATAGGCTAAATTGATTAGTTAACTTTCACAACAGCTTATTCACATTACTTCACATATATACATGTTAGTGACATGAAGCTAAATCGACATTGCTAAAACAACAGCATTTTGTCTTTGACAGCATGACAAAAAAGGGCAATGAACTTACTACAGTTTGTCTTTTTGTTCATTATAGCCTATTTAAATTTTAGTTTATCTACATAAAGCACTTTTTAAAGACAGTGTTTACCTAGTGTTTTATAGGTAACAATGCAACCACATTTGCGGGGATAAACAATCATCTCATTAAGTGAAAGGCTGAAATCATACATATAAAGAATGTTTGTCCTTTAAACAAATGATATCATATGTTAATAAACAGGATGTCATTCAGCGGTAACACTTTAGAATATTGTTCCATAATTAATCAAAAACTACACAGGAACAAATGAGTAATGCAATATTAACACTCTAGAAACTACTATGAACTAACAAGAAACTCTGATTAACGAATTAGTAAGTAATAGTGCTTAGTTGAGTTAGTTCACTAATAGCTAATCAATAACTACTATTTTTTTCATTCCTCCCACAGGACTACTAAGAACTACTAAACAGGCTCATAATTAACAACATGAATAACTTAGCCTAGGTTACGTTAAAGTGAAGGTTATGGTAACCCACTAGTAATGACTTATGTATTACCAAATCCTTTTATTTGGATCAGTACTGTAAAGTAAAAAGTGTTATAACTCCTTAATATTCATTGAGTCATTTGCAAGCTTTCTAGGTTTTTGGATAGTAATTACTTCTAATGGATTTGGTAACACTTGTGTCATTACTAGTGGATTGCCATGATCTTCACTTTAAAACCATGATCCAAATAATTAACTAGTAGTTCCTTAAAGGATGTAGTAACACTTGAGTCATTACTATCTAAAATCTTACAAAAAACTCAACAGGTTACAATGAGTTCAGTCATAAGAGATTTATCATGTTTTCCACTTTAAAGTACTAATAAGCAAATCTTCTAAGTTAGTAATTATTCACATTCATTAAATTTTCACTGGCAGCCACAAATTAGCCTTGTTTTAGCCTAGACTTCAGGGCTGTGTTTGGACGGCTATTAGACGGTTTTTTAAACGCAACATTGCTTGCTGGGTAGTTCTCCGGGAGGTATCACAAAAATAGTACATCGCCTAGTTATTGATAGCTAATATAAACTAAAACTTTAGTTTCTTGTTAGTTAATAGCAGCTAGTTACTATGTTAATAGTGCTTTACTCGTTTGTTCCTGCGTAGTTATTCATTAAAGTGTCACAAAAGCAGCTTTGAGCTCTAACAATACGCACAATCACAGAAATACCCTACATGCACTTTTTTATTTATTTTATTTTTTTTGTGTGCAATTTAAGGTATATTAGCTACGGTAGTTACCAAACAAACAAACAACAAACTCTCTTACCATTGATACATGAATCGGATGACAGGTGTATTTCTTTCATTGTATTGCTCATTTAAACGACGGGTTAAAACTTATCTAAATGAAGCCATTTAAAAACAAAACAAAACCGTTATTTTGTATCACACTAAACTACGAAAGGAACATATTTCTTTCGTATTTCGCATCGGTTCATTTGAAATCGCCAGAATAAACTACCTGCATCGGTGCCATCCGCGTGCGTAAATTCATGAAAGAAGGCTATACGACACCTGAGATGCGCGCGCACGCAAACACGGACACGAGCAAAACAGGTATCTACCACGCCCGAGCAGCGCCTCGTCTCAGGCACACGTAATAACGCGCGAGCCTTGTCAATAGGAATACACAGTAATAACCTTCCTTGTAATACAATAAACGGAACTCAAACACGTAGGCTAACTTCCTATTTAAACATGACATTAATATTGATATAGGGGGAAGACATGATGTTTTGTCACGAGCTGCCTAATTTTACAATGTATAGTATTATCGTAAGACAATTAATAGATAGGCCATTAAATTGAGAGTTAGGCCTATGTTTTGAATTCATTCATTCATTCATTCATTCATTCATTCATTCATTCATTCATCTCAATGTTGTTGTAATAATCGTACATTCCCTCATATATCTTATAATAGGCTACACTTATCTGCAGACACCTGACACTGCCGTGGTGATGATGGTGTTTGTTTGCTGACATAAGAAGTTTCTCCCTTAAAGCTGGAGAACCAGTTTGGCTTATAACGGGTTTGAGCAGAGATGAAGAAAAGTGAAGTTGTTTATATAGTAAAAGAGACGGTTTAGCAGGCTTACTATATTTTGATCACTGCATGGGCCTAAACTCATTAAAGTTTTATCTATGCTATTTGATATGTTGTTTGTTGTTTTGCAATGTTCTCCATTCCGTTCAGAGAAGGATCGTGATGTGCTTGATCACTGGTTGTTGTACTACATGCAAATCAATTTAGACACTCGTTGTCCCTCCAACATGTCAGGAACACGATTGGTGTAACCTGTTAGAACGAGATTTGTACGCTGTCTCGGGCGTGTCAAAATCTTCTTCTTCTTTTTTAAATAGAGCACATGAGACCGTTGCAGACTGCCTGGAGACTGGTTACCTAGAGCAAGTGTGCTCACACAAAAGTCCCTAGACACTGCTACATGATAACCTCATGTTCCACTGAATTTCACAAGGTGTTTTTAAAGGTTATTTTGTCCACACAACACAACCAGTTGCAAAATGCAAAAAAGAAAAAGAAAAGGAGGAAAAAAAGGAGAAAATATGGTCAATTCTGTAAATGCCCAGCTGATGTCACTGCAGACTAAAGGACAGAAAACACAGCTTCAGCCTTGCTATTCAAAGGGAAAATCATCTAAAATCAAACCAGGTGATAAAATTGTCTTGTTGTTGAGAGATTATCTTTAAACTATCTATTTTAAAGGTCACATGGGGTGGAATAGGGTTTTGTTCTGCTCTGCGGCTCCATCTAAACAAAATGTTTAGTGCGATTACATGAATAAAAGAAGGTGCTGAAAACATTTTAAATTCATTAGAATCCAGGCAGGGGATAAATAAGCTATGTTTATGCTGTTTGAGTGAAAAGGGTCAACGTCAGTTCACTTTCATTCTTCAGCTGTAGTCTGTCAAATCAATACTCCAAATGATAGATGCTTGAGCCTATAAACCTGTCATTTTATTTCTCCTCTTTGACAAACGCAATCCTGTGACATAGTTGTTGGTCCCATCATACCTTTTCTCTCCTGTCCATCTATCAATGCTCATGCAGTAAAAGATAAAATGTCAGATTAGCCAGAGATAGGGAATGAAAAAAACATGTCACTCATAGTAATACACTGATTTAATTTGTCGGTGCATGCTCGATTTTCAAGATGGCTTTTGTTCAGTGTGTGCGTTGCACTAATTACCATGATCATTCAAAACGCAGCACTACTCTTGCTTAGCCTCCCACACGAGCTCTGAAAAACAATTCATACTGCCACACAGACAGATGCACAGATGACATTTACTCTTTTATAGGACAGATAGGTATAGCAAACATATTTCAATAACAGAACAACACTGGATGAGGTTATTATTAGCAGGTCAGATGGCAATGTCAATCAACATGAATTAACATCATTAATGACAAGGGCACTAGACAAATTATAGTCGTTAGATTTCAGACCTCAGTGTGCTTGTCATCCATTGGAGGTCTGCTGTCTTTATAGGTGACTTTATTATGCATACCCCCCCCCCCCCCCCCCCTCCTCCCCCTAGATAATCAAGTCTTGTATCTTTAAACGCTACGCGATCATTACTAAGCTGCAAACTGAAGTTGGACACTTTGATAACATCATTCATGTTTTTGTTTTCACTTAGCTCAAATTATTTGAAGGCAATCTGCTTGTTTGAATATGTGAGAGGGATACATAAATGACGTGAAAAACAGCTTACGGACAGAAGTTGGTAACACCGAGGCTCTTTCCCAAGTTAAGGCATGGAATTGCATGGGTTGGCATGGCAACAGTTTTAGGAGAACTGAGGGGGGGGATGAGTTTTTGCTTACAGAATGATGAAGTTCTGAGTGAGGCATCAGTCTGGCTTAAAACAGCCCTGTGTTGCAACCTTTGTAAAATAGACATTTAAAAATGGTATTCGAGCCATGATATGTTGCTATCGCTTTTTACACATTGCATTAGAGATAAAATAAAATCTTATAAAAATGTCCAATCTTATCAAACCATTCAATGATAATATTGTGTTTGGCTTTTTAATAGTTTAAAGGTGGGATATGTGATTCTCTTTTTTGTCCATTTTTTCAAAATAACTTGAAATCCTATTCCTAACCCACTTACAGCCACTGAGTTAGAAGCACTGAAATGAAAAATAAGCAATTTAATCATCGGTGGAACGGGCAGGACTCAAAAAACTCCAGCCAATCATTTCCAAGACCACCTAGAATCATTGGACAGTAAGTCCGTCAATCAAACGGTTGTACCAAACCCCCCTCCCCCCAGCACGCGTGACCCCCGTTGTGCACATATTCAAAGCTTGTGACGCATGCGCATCTCGTCAGTAAAGCCGGTTCCATGATTAGTAGTAAATCGTCATTACAATCTCTCGCGCATCTGAGTTTTCGCTCGTGCATGATTGCGTGTCCATGTTCTTCGAATGGGTGGAGTCAGGGCCAGGTTGGAGGAAAGAAGGTAGGACCATTTGAATTGTATATTTTCAAAATCTGCCGGTCGTTTTCCAAATCACATACCCCACCTTTAATATACACTACCGTTCAAAAGTTTGGGGTCGGTACGATTTTTAATGTTTGTAAAAGAAGTCTCTTCTGCTCACCAAGGCTGCATTTATTTGGTTAAAAATACAAAACAAACCCAGTAATATTGTGAAATATTATTACAATGTAAAACAGCTGTTTTTATGTGAATATATTGTAAAGTGCAATTTATTCATGTGATCAAAGCTGAATTTTCAGCATCATTACTCCAGTCTTCAGTGTCACATGATCCTTCAGAAATCAGTATAATATGATTATTTGATGTTCAAGAAACATTTATGATTATTATCACAGTTGAAAACAATTGTTCTGCTTCATATTTTTGTGCAAACCGTGATTCATTATTTTTCAGGATTCTTTGAAAGTTCAAGAGAAAAGCATTTAATTAAAAAAGTTATATTTTGCATTATTATAAATGTCTTTACTGTCACTTTTGATCAATTTAATGTGTCCTTTCTAAAGAAAAGTATTAATTTCTTTTTTTTTTTTTTTAAATAATCGTATTGACCCCAAACTTTTGAACGGTATATATAGGCACGCACCCTGCCCCAGTTTCATGCTATGTAGAGTTAGACAGACATCAGTCACCACGCACTGCAACCGAAATTCATTATTATTGTAATGTTATGTACTTTGAGACATGGTGTAGTTTAACGCCATTGAAAACTCTGCTGTGTGCGTTCATGTGTTTTGAAGAAGGCGTGGTTTTGGAGACGCTCTGAAGTGAGGGTGAGATCTTATGCTTTCAAAGCTAACTTGCTATTGCTAGCCGCTCTGAAAATTGTTTACCCTACCTTTAACTTCTTTGACAATGACAAGTGTGTTTCAAACATATCCATCCACCTAAATTATATTTACAATTTAAACATGATCTCTCATTTAATTTTAAAAAGGAAATGGATGGGAATTTTGGGGATGCTAAATTCACCCTGCAACAGAAGTGTCAAAGCAAGTTTTAGCTAACTAGGAAGGTTATGGAAAAGCAAACATAATGTGTGAAGCTCCGTCAAGTCCATAAGGGCTGAACTGAGCCCAATAAATGTGCAGAACATTCACTTTTAAATTATTCAAATTGCAAACCACCCCCAGAATAGTGTAGTTACAGCAGCAAGGGCTAACTGTGTCATACTAACCAGCCAAACCTTGACCCTTAATTATACACCTCCTTGGTAAATACATGCGTGGATAGCATAATTAAAGCTCACTCATGCACAGACACATTTCGGAGGAGGCGAGTATGCTTATGATTGTGTTACGGTGTTCTGTTATTGTAAGTGACTGTGGATTGTCATGTTGAGAACATTTGGGGAATTCGTATGATTTTTTTCTGTTCTGATGCATTTAAGAAACTTTGAGAGCAGGATATGATTGAGTGATTGAGAGCAGTATGTGAACTAATATGTGAAATTCAAGTTTTTTCAGAAGTTTTTTTAGACTTTATTCACAGCAGCACCAGTTTTGATTTTTAACCGGAATGAAAGCGAGGCTGTGAGGGATACATCTCTTCAGTGGGTTGTACTGTTATTTAATGTGTTTTTAGATTGTTCTGCTGACGAAACAATGCAAAAAAATCTTTCCAAGGAATTTCAGTAGATAAAAAAAACCCAAACAATGTGAGATGTGGAAAATTATAAGTGATCTAAGAGCATTATACAGTTTCCATCACGGTGCTGCTCTGAATAAGGTCTATATTAATAACTTCATATCTGTTTTGTAGAGTTTGAACAAATGGTTAGATAATGTTCTCAAATCTAAATCCCAAGCAGATATATGCAGACATGTCCAAGTCTTTTGTTTTGCAAGTTTTGTATGGCTTTTGTTTTGTATGGTTACCTCAGTAACCATACAAAATTTCTCCACTTCAGTTCTCAGAGATGTATGCCTACCTGTAGGCACACAATTAGCTGAGTTCAGATAGTGCTGAATTTCTGAACACTTGCAAATGCAAATGCACAAAAGCCTCTGGCACTTTCTATGTCTTGAACATGAGCTGGGAGTGAGTGAGTGAAAGGCCAGGCCTATGGGGGGAACAGAAGGAAGAGAACAAATGTGGCGTTTATCGAGATCAATACAGCACTCTGAGAGCCAACAGAGCTCAAATAAGATGTTCTGAATCAGTGCAGCTCAGTCGTGAACATGAATTCATCTGATGACGTTGAGCAGAAAGACAGATCATCTTGGCTGTAGGTATCATTCATTCTTAAAACATATGCAAACATTAACTAGCTAAGACAAGAGAAATAAGAGAAAAGGTAGACATACTGTATATTAAAAAGCAAACAAATTGATAGAATACAAAAAAGCGTTCAGTAAGAAAAGTTTATTTCCGAATACTCCTTATCAACATGTTGGTTCCTGCCATTACATCTTGCTGCTGTTTTTAAAAGGTATTTTGTGAGGTGAATGTGAAAAAGAGATTTTTGTATAACTAGGGCTGTCAATGTGATACGTTGATTTAGTGTGATTAAAATAAAATCAACACAATGAAAAAACTTCTGTTTCCTGATTGACAAATCAATTGCAAAATGAATTATGGACTGAGTGGTTATGTTCAATGATATGGAAGAAACAATATACTGACTTATTGACAATATATAAATTACTTTTTGTAAAGTCTATTTAACGCTGCCATGCCACAACAATGTTGTATTTGTAAACAATTAATTAATGAATTTAAAATTCGTTTTATTTCTCAGCACACATGGAAATACACAGTATGCTATTAATTTGATTAATTAATCAGCGTATCGTAATTCATTCGATTAAAATGTTTAATCGATTGACAGCCCTATTTAAAACTAGAAGTGCGAAACCAACAAAAAACATCTAAAATACAGAATTTCACTTTAAATACAAGACCAGAAATAATTCAAAATATAACAAACGAAACAAATAACCAATATAATGGAAAACAAAGGCCACAAAGTGCCGTTTTGTCAGCACAAATGTTCCACGTCATGTCATGGTTGATTCTCTCTACTTTGTACAAACGGATAATAAAAAGGACAGACGACGTAAGGACTGTGCAAAGTCCACTGGCAAAGTATCGAGGAAGGATACAAACAGAGAAAAGCTCCACCACTGAGCCTCAGAGAAAGTTCTCCTGAATGGCTGAATGAAGATCTTGTGCTTAGAATATTGACATTCAGTTTTACCTGTGCTAGTTCATATATGTCAGGTCCATTAGAGCTTATCTCATCCGTCTCGCATCCGTTCTGTGCTTGAATCAGTGCGTCCAGTCTGGTAGAGAAACACAAGGCCTGATGTGGCACCTCAAATTTCTAAAAGTCAGTTTAAGATGCAATAGGTTTGAGTATCATCGTTTGCTAATGACATCATTTCTTTCATGTCTATGTATCCAAAAGTGTGTTCGTTTTATTGGAGCATAAAGCAACGATTTTAGCAAACAAGCCGTTGCCAGCATGCTTTGTTCCTCTCAAATGGACTGTTAGTCAGGCTATTAATCTCACAGCACAAGCAATTTATGTTGTTGTCCCTGTGTCCGCTATTAGGCAGATTTCCATAAAATTCTTTTTATCGTTGTTTACGTGACAATATTGAAACTGTTATTACAATGACAATATTATTACAAACAGAAGTTTTAGGGTTTCTAGGTGCTCATGCTGCCCTTGAATCTGTTAATACTGTCATAACTTCAGTGTGGGACTTATGTAGGCCTACTATACATATCATCAGCTACTTCAAAATAAAAATGTCATATAAACCAGGAAAGGAAGACCGAACAGAAGTGGTAATAACAATAACACAAAAAGTGTAGTCTACTCCCCCTTTTCTCTCTCTCTGACGTCTTTAACTCTCAGACTCTATCGAGCAGCATGGATAGGGGAAGTGGTGATTGATCCAAAGTGTTCATAAGTAAAGGGTGAGACTGTGAGCTACAGCAGTAACAATGACAGGACTGTGAATCAGCCTCTCCGCACCTATGGAAGAACTCACCTTCCCTAGAGAGGCTTGCCAATCAAACCCGTTGGAAAGGAAGACATTTGTAGACTGTGCAATGAAGCTGACACACTGATGTAGCACACTTCCTAGTTTTTCCTGGGACGACATCAAACAAACATTCAGTTCATACATAATGGTGAAGTGTATAATTTTTTTCAATCAAAAATGAAATGAAATGAAAAATGTGTCATCATTTACTCAACCTCATGTTGTTTCAAACCTGTATTCTTCTGTGGAACATTAGAGAAGATATTTTGAAGAATGTTTCAAATTAAGTCCATACAATGACAGTCAATGGAGACAAAAACTAGGGATGCACAATATATGAAGAGTTCAGATGCAAAAGCCTCTAAATGCCATCTGAAATTTTCTTCTAAAATGATCATTTTTATCAAGCTTGTATATTTAAATTCAGTAATTTCACTTAAATGACAATTAATGGGTAATTTTTCTTGCCATTTAAGTGAGATTATTGAACTTAAATATACGAGCTTGATAAAAATGATCATTTTAGAAGAAAATTTCAGATGGCATTTAGAGGCTTTTGCATCTGAACTCTTCATATGTTCATTTTTAATGTCAGCGTTATCAGCCCGATCAGACAATTTGGCCAATATATCAAAGCTGATAAAAAACGGATTATTTCCTTCAGCTGAGACACTTCAGATGCACTGTTTGCCATTATGGTTTTGAATTGCTTGAAATACGATTGGAATCACTTCAAAAAAGAAAAAATACGGTTAAGTCTGTCATATAGGCTACGTAACATTACAATGAGAACATTATAATTGTGTTCTTGGGACATGGATTTAATGGTGAGACTTTTGTTTTTGTAATCAGGCTCTTACAAATATGATAGGTGCATCCCTATCTAAACCATTGGAAAAAAAGTTAGGGTTGGAAAAAAAAGAGATGTTCCACAGAAGAACAGGTTTGGAACGACACAAGTGTGAGTAAATAATGACAGAATCTTCCTTCTTGGATCAGCTATACCTTTGATACTTTTTCCTTTCCCAGATTAATATGCAACTATTTAGTAAGCACTATGCACTATGTGCATCCTAACCCACATGAATGGGGTGAGATCTGTTTGTCTGACCAATGGTAGACAAAGGTTATTATTTTGCAATTCTGTTTGCTGATGCTAGTGGCACAGAAATTACACACTTTACCTGAACTATTTGATAAATAATGTTGGAGTTGAACTATGGTTGAAGAAAAATGCTGTGTAAAATGTTTCTCTTACACAGATGGTGTCAAAGATATATCATAAGGCAGAGGAAAAGAATAAAATGAGCACAACTGAAAAATTGTGATTTGGGGGAAACGAGACAATAAAGAAACGTTGCAGTTCAATTGTCAGTAATTTATGAGATTGAGGGACAACTCAGTTTTCTCAAAAAATGATGCTTCATACAAAAACACCTCACGCATGATCTCCTTATTGCACCGGAGAAGTCCCTCCCCCCCAAAAAACTAAATCAAAAAACAACAACCACATCTTATTATTAGAAAAGTAATTTTCCTCCATCCTTATCTAAATTCATTTGGAGCCCAAAGTGTGTCCATGAATCCATTTGGCAGTACTTTAGTGGCAGGTGAGCTGTACGCTGCAGTGTCTCTCACATCCTCTCCCACTCTTGGTCTCCCGATGTCCCCTGATCTCAGAGAGGCTGATGGCCGTTTACATCCCAGTGGTGCTGAGGCCCATGGCGGCCGCCTGGCCCATACATGGCAGAGTCTGTGCCGCTTTGGGGAAGTCATGAGCCATCACACGTCCGTTCTCACCTCCGCTGCCCATCCTGGTCAGCGTGGAGCTGAGCATGGCTGCGTCAATGATTTGCTAGGAATAAAAACACAAAGAAGCTGCTCAGCACATTGCACAGGCATTGCAGCACAACGACAAGAGAGAGCTTTTTTAAAGCCGACTAACTGTACTCACCAGCCCTGACCTCAATTACGCGTAAACATATTTCATTTGATCTAAGGATTTGCTCCAGTTGGTACAGGCAATGATTCATGATAAGAAATGGTGAAAAATACCAGCCATCAAGTGCAGCAATGATGAGACCAGTGCCACACTAACTTGAAGCCACTCTCTCATGTAGCAATTTTACATAATGAAACCCTGTAGGCTTGAAACTGGAGCTAATGATGTGGATGTTGGCTTGCACATCCTTGACGAATAAATGATTTAAATCCAGCACACTTCAGTGGATTGCTGGGGATTATGTTGCTCAGGCTCATGCAGACTAATTGGCCTGCAAGCAACAGCGATTTGTTGCTGTGATATTTTAAATGTGGCTGTTATGCGATTGTAATGTCTTTACACTTCAAGAATGAAGAAGAATGTCACATAGAAGAAGACACAAAAAACAAGGTGAAATGCATAGCAGTGTTAAACTTAAAGGGATAGTTCACCCAAAAACTAAAATCCTGTCATCGTTTACTCTCCCTCATGCTGTTCTCATCTTGTTAACTTTCTTTATTCTGCAGAACACATATTTTGAAGATTCTTTCAATTATTTTTGTCCATTCAGTGAAAGTGACTTTCATTGACTTTCAATGTATGGCCAAAAAAAAGGGCTTTTTCTTAATATCTTCTTTTGTGTTCCACTGAAGAAAATAAGTCATATTAGGTCTATTTTGATATGTCCCACCAAAATGTACTGTTTTAGTAAGAAATACATAAACACTTTAAACACTTGCAGTCACACTTTATATTAGGTGGCCTTACTTAACCATTTGATACAATTTACTTATGTACATGTTGTTGCATTGTAATTACATTTAAAGTACTTGCATTAAAATAACATTTGTATTTACACTGTTAACTTTACCCTAACCGTAACACATTATCCCAAAACCTAACCCCTATAATCCTAACCTTAACCCTTCCCTACTCCTAAACCTAAACATACCTAAAAATCATTAGCAATAAATGTGGGAATTTTCAGAACAACATGTAATTTCACAGTATATCCATAGTCTTGTAGGTATTTGATGTTATTACATAGAGGTTAAGGCTACTTAATGTAAAATGTGACCAAATTGCGGTTCCTACATGCTGTCTGAAATGTATATTTAGGCAACGCTGTGTGTTTAGGAAACCATGTCTTAAAATTACCTCTTAGATTTCCCTTTGAAAGACCTTAAATTAAAATTATGAGTCACCACATGGGTTTGTGGGTAATTAAATCTATATAAGTCACTTTATTAGGGCCCAAGCCCAAAGGGCGAAGGCCCTATTGTTTTCCTAAGGATTATTTATTATTATTATTATTATTATTATTATTATTTTTCTTCTACCTTTTGGACACTTTTGGAGGCCTTAACATGCTCAAAAACTCCTGAAACTTTGCACACATGTCAGAACCCGCGGCCATCAGGGCCGGGCTGAAGATGGTACCCGGGCGTGGCAGGGGGGCTCGACAGCGCCCCCTGGAACGGGGTCCGAAAACATGGTCCATAAATCAAACACGCTTGCATGTAATAATATGAAACTCGGTACACATGTAGATCTCATCGTTTCATATATACTTCGCACTCTAACTTTTTACCCCAGCCCAACAGGAAGTCGGCTATTTAGGCTTGTTTGGAAAACGCATGCAAAGGAATGTGAAACACTCCTCCTAGAGAATTCAAACACACGGCACGAAACTCGGTCAGCGTGAAGTCAAGACACTGAGGATGAAAAATTGCCAGGGGATTTTTGATATCTCGAACGGTTTGGCCGTGGCGAGGAAACGAAATTATGGCGAGAAACGTGAAACAGGAAGTGTGTTATAACTACTGCATACATTAACTAATCTTGATGAAACTTCAGCAGTGTGTTCGTTGTAAGAGCCCGATCACATGGATGTGACTATTGTGAGTCAAAGTTATAGCGCCACCAACTGGCAGCAGGAAGTGTGTCACTTCCAAAATGCTTTTAAATCACCCTCTTATTTTTACCCGATTTGCTTCAAACTTCATGTGCATAATGTAGACACATGCCAGATGTAGACCTGTGAAAGGATTATTGATATCTTAGACACTGTTGCCATGGCAATGCATCAAACATTAATATTCCTTTTTTTAAGCTTTTTCATGCTTTTTTATGCTTTCGGGCACTTTTGGGGTTCTTAACGTGCTCGAAAACTCTTGAAACTTTGCACACAGGACAAAACCCGCGGCCATCAGGGCCAGGCTGAAGCTGGTACCCGGGCGTGGCAGGGGGGCTCGACAGCGCCCCCTTGAACGGGTCCGACAATTTGGTCCATATATCCAACACGCTTGACCCTATTTGCTTCAAACTTGATGTGTATAATGTAGACACAAGCCAGATGTAGACCTGTGAAAGGATTGTTGATATCTTAGATGCTGTTGCCGTGACAACGCATCAAACTTTAATATTCTTTTTGGATACTTTTGAGATTCTTGGCGCACTTTTGGGGCCCTTAACATGCTCAAAAACTCTTGAAACTTTGCACACGGGTCAGAAAACCGCGGCCATCAGGGCCGGGCTGAAGCTGGTACCCGGGCGTGGCAGGGGGGCTCGACAGCGCCCCCTGGAACGGGGTCCGAAAACTTGGTCCATAAATCAAACAGGCTTTACCCGATTTGCTTCAAACTTGATGTGTATAATATAGACACACGCCAGATGTAGACCTGTGAAAGGATTGTTGATATCTTAGATGCTGTTGCCGTGACAACGCATCAAACTTTAATATTCTTTTTGGATACTTTTGAGATTCTTAGCGCACTTTTGGGGCCCTTAACATGCTCAAAAACTCTTGAAACTTTGCACACGGGTCAGAAAACGCGGCCATCAGGGCCGGGCTGAAGCTGGTACCCGGGCGTGGCAGGGGGGCTCGACAGCGCCCCCTGGAACGGGGTCCGAAAACTTGGTCCATAAATCAAACACGCTTGCATGTAATAATATGAAACTCGCTACACATATAGATCTCATCGGTTCATATATCCTTTGTACTTTTACTTTTTACCCCAGCCCAACAGGAAGTCGGCTATTATCGTTTGTTTGGAAGCGTATGCCCCTGGAATTCGATATACTAATCCTAGAGAATTCAACCAATCGCCACGAAACTCGGTGTGCACGAAGTCAAGACATTGAGGATGAAAAATTGCCAGGGGATTTTTGATATCTCGAACGGTTTGGCCGTGGCGAGGAAACGAATTTATGGCGAATAATGGAAACAGGAAGTGTGTTATAACTTCAGCATACATTAACTGATCTTGATGAAACTTCAGCAGTGTGTTCGCTGTAAGAGTCCGATCACATGGATGTGACTATTGTGAGTCAAAGTTATAGCGCCACCAACTGGCAGCAGGAAGTGTGTCACTACCTAAAGGCTTTGAAATCACCCTCTTATTTTTACCCGATTTGCTTCAAACTTCATCTGTATAATGTAAATACACTGCAGATGAAGACCTGTGAAGGGATTCTTGATATCTTTGAAACTGTTGCAGTGGCAACGCATCAAACTTTAATATTCTTGTTTGATGCTTTTGATGCTCTGAGTCAATATGGCAAGCCGTTTTAACATTTAATCATTTTAACCTACTAGTCTCTTTTTTCATGCTACTAGTACTTATTTTTTAGATACTAGTATCTATTCCATTAAGTAATAGTACTTATTCATTAGCGACTAGTGCTTATTCTTTAGTACTAGTGCCTATTCCTTAGATAGTAGTGCTTATTCTTTAGATATTCTTTTGAATACGTATTAGTAGCTAATGAATAAGTACTGGTATCTATTTAATAGGTACTAGTATGTAATGACTTAGAACTAGTATTTATTGAATAAATACTAGTATCTATTAATAGGTACTATTATCTAAAATGTCATTTTCTCTCTCTCTCTCTCTGAGCCAATATGGCAAGCCTTTTTAACATTTAATCATTTTAACATACTAGTCTCTATTTTCATGCTACTAGTACTTATTTTTTAGATATTAGTATCTATTCCATTAAGTACTAGTACTTATTCATTAGCGACTAATGCTTATTCTGTTTAGAATATTCAAAGTGCTTATTCAATTTGTATGCTTATTTATATTTTCAGAGCAGAAAATCAGATTTTTCTGCTTATTCAATATTGCATCTAAAAAGTGACTTGACGTGTGTGTGTGTGTGTGTGTGTGTGTGTGTGTGTGTGTGTGTGTGTGTGTGTGTGTGTGTGTGTGTGTGTGTTTGTGTGTGTGTGTGTGTGTGTTTGAGAGAGAGATTGTGTCTGTTACAGTGACAAGAGTTTTTAAGCCTTGTCTTTTTGGATATATATATATATTTTTTATAAAAAAAAAATGTGCATACAACCCATGTATTTTTAATGTATAGTTTGCTTTAAATTAAATTAAGATTGTATGTTTGGTAATTGAACCTAAATAAATGTAAAATGAATGTGCTATATTTCAGATCAATATATTTGTTTTCCTTCATTTTAATCAACACTAACTTTATTCTCATCTGAATTATAAATAACTTATTTCTGTATAAAATAAAAAATCCCGAATAATCCAGACCAACCAGAGCACACTATTTCTACAACATCATCAGTGCTGAAGCGGGACTACCAGAGCCGTTCGGCAGATAGCGAGCAGATATTTTGTGTCACGTCGTGCACAATAACCCTAAAGGCACCAGGGTGGTGATGCCACCGGCTTTATTTATATATATATATATATATATATATATATATATATATATATATATATATATATATATATACAGTGCTATGCATAAGTTTAGACACCCATGCTAAAGTTGACTAAAAAGAGGAATAAAAAATCATCTTTTGGAAATTGACCTTAATGCCTTAATTTAAAAAATTAGGAAAAATCCAACCTTTAAGGACACCAATTTTCTTTGTGAATGAATAATGTATCGTAAATAAATAAATGTTCTTCCTTAAAATACAGGGTGCATAAGTTTGGACACCCCTATGTTAAATTCCCATAGAGGCAGGCAGATTTTAATTTTTAAAGGCCCGTTACTTCATGGATCCAGGATACTATACATCCTGATAAAGTTCCCTTGGCCTTTGGAATTAAAATAGCCCCACATCATCACATAGCCTTCACCATACCTAGAGATTGGCATGGCGTACTTTCCATAAGATCATCTCTCAATGCATTTGGCTATAGCAATTAGGCTAACTGAAATAAAACCATGCCAATCTCTAGGTATGGCGAAGGCTATGTGATGATGTGGGGCTATTTTAATTCCAAAGGCCAAGGGAACTTTATCAGGATGCATAGAATCCTGGATCCATGAAGTAACTGGCCTTTAAAAATAAAAATCTGCCTGCCTCTATGGGAATTTAACATAGGGGTGTCCAAACTTATGCACCCCGTATTTTAAGGAAGAACATTTATTTATTTACGATACATTATTCATTCACAAAGAAAATTGGTGTCCTTAAAGGTTGGATTTTTCCTAATTTTTTAAATTAAGGCATTAAGGTCAATTTCCAAAAGATGATTTTTTATTCCTCTTTTTAGTCAACTTTAGTATGGGTGTCTAAACTTATGCATAGCACTGTATATATATATATATAAAATATAGCTGCGAGCAGCGATGAAGGGCCAAAGCCGGCGGAACCGCCACCCTGGTGCACCAGGGTTGCGGTGCCACCGGCTTGGGCCCGTAATCGCTGCTCGCAGCTATATTTCTTCTTAATTTTGTAAGCATTCGAGAGCAATGTGCTCCAGGATTAGAGAGAGGCGCAGTGGGTGGTATGATGTTTACACCCACCCACAATTACCTCTTAAATGCCAACACGTTCCTCTGCCAGATCCCCCAGAGGAAGTGAGGTCAGTATACGATAGAAGTTATAAAACATTATAAGTGCCAAATGCAAAGCCCATAATTAAATGTGTATGGATCTAAATGCTGCACTAAACTGGGCTGTAGATGCTAAATGGGTTATAATGGTTTTTACACACCTTCATCCTTCGAGACTCGATTCTGGATTTGTAACAGAACTCAACAAGGGCCACCAGCATGGCAAGCCCAAGCCCGCCAATCAGAATGTAGAAAACTCCAGCCACATTACTGAGGCTCAGAGCGCTGGTCTTATCCTGCAGAGCAGAGATGACAATCAAACACTCGAACTGTGATCTGTCACACAAACATTAACACACACGTGTCTACAGGACATCAACAAACATAAATGATCTCTTTCTATCACAGCTATTCAATAAACACACAACATGATATTTACAGCTATAAGATATAATGTACACTTAATGTACACAACCAAATCTAGATACTTGTACGTTCGCTATATATTTATATTATGATAACTGTGGTATTCATTCTGTCACAGTATTTAAAATGAATCAGCAATAAAAAGAGCTGCCTAAATCATGCAAACGCATGCGTCAGCTGGGAACAAACAATCTTTCAGTAATTTCTGACTGGCTTGGCATAGTGGTTTCATTTTTAAGAAAGAATTATAAATAAATAAATAAATAATATTAATATTTAATAATAAAAGATTAATAAGATCTCCCTGTTTACATTTAAACTATATATATATACACCTCTGATAAAAAAATATATAGTCCTTATTATTTAAAAACATGCAGGTATAAACCAAGTTTTTTGTCTTGTTTATAGAATTTCTTGGCTTCTGTGTTAAGATTTCTTGGCCAAGGGTCATAACTGAGACCCTTTGGGGTCTCTCTCTGTCTCTGGTAGCAGAGACGTCACGTCAGGGGTGGTGGGAGTCAGTGACATGCATCTGTTGACCGTATTGAGGTCTCATCCATTGGCATGCATATTGTCTTTGGACAGAGACAAGACAGCATTGAAGGACTCTAAGGGGAAGAGCAATCCTGTTAGAGGGCATTCCATGGCAACGCTTTTCTCTCCAGACTGCCATTTACTCATGCTGAGATGAATGGGTGGCTTTAGGCTTTATATGTTGCTGTTGTTATGAGGAGGAGATTAGGAGGAAGCAGATACCATGAAGAGAAAAAACAAAAAACAAAACAAAAAACCAAAACAAACAGCAACTATACTGAGCACCTCAGTGTTTCATATTGGGGTTTTTTAATTATTGAAATTCTATGGATTTTATGTATTGTCCATTTAACATGTAGGCCTATTGATAAAATTCCTCTAGAATAAAGGCAAGGTCGGAATATCTTTTTGCTTATTACATATTCACTGGAGTAATGGAGCTGAATAGATTTAATATACTTATGAAATTAACATCATTCAAGACTTGTAATGTAAACTAATTAAGATTAGCTACTCTTTAATATTAATAGTTTTGCCACTATAGGTTAATACTCATTATCCTGACCTCTCTTTTCGGAAATATATATATACACATTATTTCACGAAGGTGAGTACACCCCTCACATTTCAGCAAACATTTTAGTATATCTCCTAAAGGGACAATACTATAGAAATGTAACTTGGATATATTGGTATATATTATATGATAACTTGGATGTATATGAGTACAATTCTCTCATACTGACCAATGGATGTTCAACATGGCACCTCATGGCAAATAACTCTGAGGTGCTACATAGGACTTGACTCACTTATAACTTGAGAATTAGAAATAACTCACGTAGGATTTGAGAATTAGAATTGTTGCTCTCCACAAAGATGGCCTAGGCTATAAGAAGATTGGTAACACCCTGAAACTGAGTTACAGTACAGGTCAGGGTCATACAGAGGTTTTATAAGACAGATTCCACTTGGAACAGGACTCGTAAGGGTCAATCAAAGAAGTTGAGTCCTCGTGCTGTGTGTCAGGTGCAGAACCTGGCTTCAAAAAGCAGACGCATGAGTGCTGCCAGCATTGCTTTAGAGGTTGCAGAAGCGGAAGGTCAGCTTGTCAGTGCTCAGACCATACACCGCACTCTGCAACAAGTCGGTTTGCATGTTCGTCATCCCAGAAGGAAGCGTCTTCTGAAGCTGTCTCACAAGAAAGCCTGCAAACAGTTTGAATAAAGCAACCAGTCCAAGAGCATGATTTACTGGAACCATGTCCTGCGGTCTGATGAGACTAAGATAAACTTGTTTGGCTCAGATGGTGTTCAGCATGTGTGGCAATGCCCTGGTGAGGAGTACCAAGAAAATTGTGTCTTGCCTACAGTTGAGCATGGTGGTGGGTAGCATCATGGCCTGGGGCTGCATGAGTGCTGCTGGTATTGGGTTAAGCTTCGTTGAGGGAAACATGGATTCCAACTTGTACTGTGACATTCTGAAGCAGAACATGATGCCCTCCCTTCAGAAACTGTGCCGAACAGCATGATAACAACCCCAAACACACCGCCAGGATAACAACTGGCTTGCTGAGAAAGGTGAAGGTGATAGAGTAGCCAAGTATGTCCCCAGACCTGAACCCTATTGAGCACCTGTGGGGCGTCCGCAAGTGGAACGTGGAGAGGCGCCATGTGTCTAACAGCCATGATGTCATTGTCAGGCGCTCTAACAAGGAGGCTAAAGACTGCAGCCCCTAGCATCTGTCGCTCGAGCGCCTATTGAGATCAGAGGAGTGAGGTTTACTCGCACAGCAACTACTAGCTGGCCTCCGTTACATCATTAAGGAGGATTTGAAGAGGGTCCCAGCAACAACCTGTGCATCTCTGGTGAATTCCATGCCTAGGAGGATTAAGGCATTGCTAGATAACAATGGCGCTCACACAAAATATTGACACTTTGGGCACAGTTTTGACATGTTCACTTAGGGTGCACTCACTTTTGTTGCCAGCTATTTTGACAACAATGACTGTATGCAACTTATTTTCAGATGACATTAAATATATACTGCTATACAAGCAGCACCATTGACTACTATAAAATCTATCCAAGTTTCATTTCTATAGTATTGTCCCTTGAGAAGATATACTAAAATGTTTGCTGAAATGTGAGGGGTGTACTCACTTTTGTGATATACTGTATATAAAATGTACTACAATTATATAATAAAATTTTATATTTGTTATAATATAATATAATACAATATAGCCCTTGAACCCGGAGTCCCTTTTATCCTTAAGCGAGTGAATTTATTGATGAACACATGATTTACGAGTGAAGAGGTTTGAGTTTTACACATGAATACGTACGTACGCACGGTTAGGGAATGCGACCAAATGAGCAGGAAAAGCTCAATAATTTGTAAATGCGGCAAGCTCAGAACCAAGCACTGAAGTGAGTGAAGAAAAAAAAACTATGTTGCCTATTTCTATAATACACCACAAGCATCACATCTATTTTGTAATGTGGGAAGTAATAGGGGCCAGACAGCAACATGATGACAGTGCGCACAAGTCTCTTGGTAAATGGCAGATTGGAGACAGAGCGTCTGCTGAGGTGCGTGTTTGAGAGAGAGGAGGACAGGGCCTTTAGTAAAGCACTAAAGCTGTATTTCTAAGTGAGGGAAAGGACCAATGAATGAACTGACCTTTCTGGCGGAGTCCTTGCTTCCACACTCCCCCTTATCGTACCACCATTTGTTTTTCAGTTTGTCTAAGACGGCTTGCTCATTGAGTTTCAACACCGCTAGGTTTACGGGGATTCTTCAACCAGGAAAATAACATAAATAACATTACCCATGTTATCTTATGTTATTCAGCATTTAAGCAAACATACACCCATAATTACTTTTTTTGATGTGTTCTACATGTCTACAGATAAATAGAAAAGAAAACAAACAAAACAAAAGCAGAAAAAAAGGAAAGAACAGCACAGTCACAGAGTTTGAAAACTGTCACTGCCAAAGTGATATGCATTAATACTCCATCTAGCTTTTGTGACCTTTCTCCCTACTGCAAGATGTGTATTACTATATCACTTTGGGTAACCGGCAAAAGAGATCGAAAACACTCGGATTTGCACAATTTTGAGTATGATACTCAATGTTATAATTGACTGTCAATCATTTAAACGCCTCAATCGCATTAAACAAAAACCGAGTTGGAATATGTTCAATTGGTGTACAACTGCAGCCGAGGTGTTTGTTAACTGAGGTTGCCGGTTACCCCCCCAAGGTGGTGGTTACCCGCTGGATAGCTCATATTGGGGCTGACCTTGGAATCACCTCCTCCGCTGCCACACTCTCCCTTGTCGTACCACCATTTGTTTTTCAATTTGTCCAACAGGCCCTGCTCGTTCAGTTTTAACACTGCCAGGTTTACTGGGTTTCTTGAAATGATAATAAAATAAGCTGGGTCAGCATTGGTGATATGATACGGCGAGGCAGAGGTTGTGTCAAATAAAAGTGAGTCTATTAAGTCGTAGAGGAAGTGAACAGAACATAAAACTGATCTGACTGTGTGCCTGGCTCTGCTGGGCTTGTTGATGTAATATTAGTTGTCTTGTGTTGTGCTAAGTGTAAAAAAAAAAAAAAAAAAAGTACTGTGACCAATTATGAGAGATTTTACTGAGCAAGACCTCGGATTGTGGGAGAGGAAACGGGTCGAATTAGCAATGCTCTGGATTTAAGCCCTTTGTCACAGCGTGGTCTGCGTAAGAGGATTCCCAGATAAAGTCAATATTACTGTAGATTAGCTCTGGAAAATCGAATACGCCGTGGTTGCGTTCCATATTTTGGGAAATCCCAACACTGCAATCAAACCCAGAGCGCTCGTAATGCGGCCCATTCTCATATGTGTGGCGGTGTCTTTCTCTGTAAAATCCCTGACTTCTTTCTGTACCCCTCGAGACAGGGGGAGAAAGAGGCCGATGTGCTTATGGATGACTAAAACAAAGCCAGACTTCATCCATGAACATTAATCTGAAATCTGCAGAGTACACAAGACAACAAGGATGTCAGGGAGGATAATGATAGGTAAAACCATCTCAACATCTAAAATGGAGCACATGAGAGGAGAATTTGAGAGAAAGATAGTGAAAATGCCAGAAGTTGATGGTCAACATTTACGTTCATCAGCTTTGGACTAGTAGGATAGAAACATTTGTGTTACTGTTTGAAAGGCCTTTATGAGTCATAAGAATGCAATTTAAGTGTCTGAGACAATATGTTAGGTGCATTTAGGTGCAACATTTTAGATACATTAAAACGGATAAATGTTCAAAATAAACTGCTGTTTTCTATTTATCAAAGAATCCTGAAAAAGTATCAGTTTCCACAAAAATATTAAGCAGCACAACTCGTTTTCAACATTGTTAGTAATCAGAAATGCTTTGCCACCCCAGAATAAAAAATTGAAATTTAAAATTTCTATATATATATTAAAAAAGAAAACGATTATTTTATATTGTAATAGTATTACTGTGTTTTTGATTAAATAAGTCTTGGTGCAGTCAAAAACATTTAAAAAATCGTACCGACCCCAAACTTTTGAACGGTAGTTTAGTTTATGTATTGTTAAATGGAGTCCAGATGTTGAAATCAACTCTTACGTATTTTTTTCTATAGTTGAATGCTACTGAACAGGCACACAGCTCTTATTCAAATCAGAGTTTATCATTTAAAAAAAGATCATTATTCTGATCATTATTCTCAAGGATGTGTTCTTTGATTTATGTATAAAAGAACAGAAGTATTGAAATGCATTTAGTCAATGTGGTGAGATGCAAGTATGAGACGTGATTTTAACACATAAACATTAAAAATAGCTATCTTGATGATGGAATTATGATAAGCAGGAGTACACATTTTGTGGTAATGGAGTTGATGGTACAGAACATAAACAGACAATTATAACTAATTTCAGTCAACACATAAAATCAGAGGTTACAGAGGAGATGCTTCTTTGAAAAACGATAAACTCGGTCCTACAGAACTCAAAGTCTTATTTAACTTTAGTTGTGGCTACTTTATTACATTAAGTTAAAAATAGACATTAAAAAAATCTATATAAATTTTAAAGCTGAAGTGTGCAATTTTTTGGATACTAAATACTTTGGATTCTTATAATTGTCTATCCATATTAAACTGAGTAAGGAGAAACATTGTAAGTAAGCCATTTGTAGGAGAAGCCCTTAAACACTTGTAATGCCTTCAGAAATCTCTCCATTGTAAACTCTCATACTTTTAACGATTCATAATCATTGTCAAAAAAGAAAACATTTTTGGTTGAACTTATTAGGGGGCTCAGGTGTACCTCAGGGCAGATCCTTTGGGTGTGGCTACTCCATAGCCCTTTGAGTCCAGGTTTCCTCCCACCTTCATGGTGTCACATGGTTTGCGCTGTTCAATGTATTCATTCATAGTGGATTCCAGCAGATAAGCATACTTCCCTTTGGACTTCCTCACCCGCACGACACCGTCGTCTGTCGTCTTCACAAATACAGAAGGCTCTGCCGACTTCATGTAGGACCACATCTTCTCAAATACGGCGATCTTTGATCTCTGAGGAAGGGGGTAATAATGAAGTCAGGTTAAGAAGTCAGATTTCTGTTTGCCTCAATATGTTTTGTGTACACGATGCATTGATCAAAAGTAATAGTCCAAAGAACTACTGTTTTGTACCATATTTAAAAATACACTAGAGTTTGGGGTAATTCAAAAAAAAAAATATTACTTTTATTCTCCAAGGATGCATTAAATTGATCAAAAGTGACAGTAAATACTTTCATAACTGTATAACTTACTTTTTCTATTTTAAATAAAAGCTTCTTTTTTAAACTTTCCATACCTCAAAGAATTCTGAAAAGAGTATCATGATTTCCACAATAATGTTAAGCAACATTGTTTTTAACAATGATAATAATGAGAAATGTTTCTTGATCAGCAAATGCTGAAAATTCAGTTTTGCCTTGACAGGAATAAATTGCATTTTAAAATATATTAAAATAAAAAAGTTTTAAACTTTAAATTGTAATAATATTTCACTATATCGCCTATTTTTACGGTATTTTTTGCTAAATTATGTGCAGCCTTGGTGAACATAAGAGACTAAAAAATCTTTAACCCCAAACTTTTAAACATAGTGTACATGAATACGGTTGGAAAGATGTCGATTATAATTGAATAACATCTTGAAACATAACTTTCTGGCTTTTCCTCAGATAAAGCTGCCACAAACAGTCTGTCTATATACTCCCACACAGAACTGAAGATAGCAAATATCCCACGTGAAACACAGACATAGACGGAAGGTGTCCTTTTTTTTACATTTCTAAACTTGAATTTAAAATACACAAAGTACCTGATATCGTGGTCCTTCAGCGTGTCAATTCAGGACATTTAGCACAATTCTGTTTGTATTCTTGGTGTATGGATAAAATGTGCAAAAATTTTACCTTTAGGGCAACAAAAGTTTCTCACCATGGTAGTACCCTCATATTTGTACCTTATCTTCTCCAAAGGGTGCATATTAATACCTTAAAAGGTGAATATTGGTACATTGAAGTATTAATATGCACCTTTTAGTGGTAGGTAAGGTACAAAGCTAAGGCACAATCTTTGAGAGTACTGATAAAAGCAAAATATTTGCACATTTTGAATAAGAGTATAGTAACATACTTTTTC
Organism: Chrosomus eos; assembly: GCA_036326025.1. Taxonomy (NCBI): domain Eukaryota; kingdom Metazoa; phylum Chordata; class Actinopteri; order Cypriniformes; family Leuciscidae; genus Chrosomus; species Chrosomus eos. The sequence continues at coordinate 20,568,793 of CM070834.1, forward strand.
TCTTACCCTGAAGAACTCTTTGGTGGATCCTCCATCCAGAGTTCCATAAGCAATCTCTGTTTGCTTAGCTAGATCCTCGGCACTCTCGATGGGTGACACCATCCTTTCCACAGTGAGGAAGGCAGCCAAGTTGGCTGTGTACGAGGAGATGATAATCAGAGTGAAGAACCACCACACACCTCCGACTATACGACCAGAGAGCGATCTGGGGGGGCAGTTTAACAACAAACAGGTGGTTAATTGTCTGGAATATTGCAGTGATCCCTATCAAATTATACTCTGAATTTTAATATGATTTCCATTTCTAGCTGTGCACACAGTGGAAAGATAACAGATATATTAATAAATTAATGACTTTATCAGCAGGCATATATGATGAAAAAAGGTCTTCTTATTGGCCGATCTAGTCACAAATCAGATCTGGATGATCCAGATTCATCCAGATCCACATTTACAGTCTTTGTATGGCAGAATTTAATTATCATCACAGCTCAAAATGTCTGAAATATCACCTAAATGAGCTTAACAAATTTCAGTAGGACTGCTGAAGTTACAAAAAAAAAAACATCTTTGTAATTAGGGCCCAAGCCCAAAGGGCGAAGGCCCTATTGTTTTCCTAAGGATTATTTATTAGGGCCCAAGCCCAAAGGGCGAAGGCCCTATTGTTTTCCTAAGGATTATTAGGGCCCAAGCCCAAAGGGCGAAGGCCCTATTGTTTTCCTAAGGATTATTAGGGCCCAAGCCCAAAGGGCGAAGGCCCTATTGTTTTCCTAAGGATTATTTATTATTATTATTATTATTATTATTATTATTATTATTATTATTATTATTATTTTTCTTCTACCTTTTGGACACTTTTGGAGGCCTTAACATGCTCAAAAACTCCTGAAACTTTGCACACTTGTCAGAACCCGCGGCCATCAGGGCCGGGCTGAAGATGGTACCCGGGCGTGGCAGGGGGGCTCGACAGCGCCCCCTGGAACGGGGTCCGAAAACATGGTCCATAAATCAAACACGCTTGCATGTAATAATATGAAACTCGGTACACATGTAGATCTCATCGTTTCATATATACTTCGCACTCTAACTTTTTACCCCAGCCCAACAGGAAGTCGGCTATTTAGGCTTGTTTGGAAAACGCATGCAATGGAATGTGAAGTACTCCTCCTAGAGAATTCAAACACACGGCACGAAACTCGGTCAGCGTGAAGTCAAGACATTGAGGATGAAAGTTTGCGAGGGGATTTTTGATATCTCGAACGGTTTGGCCGTGGCGAGGAAACGAAATTATGGCGAGAAACGTGAAACGGGAAGTGTGTCATAACTACTGCATACATTAACTGATCTTGATGAAACTTCAGCAGTGTGTTCGTTGTAAGAGCCCGATCACATGGATGTGACTATTGTGAGTCAAAGTTATAGCGCCACCAACTGGCAGCAGGAAGTGTGTCACTTCCAAAATGCTTTGAAATCACCCTCTTATTTTTACCCGATTTGCTTCAAACTTCATCTGTATAATGTAAATACACGGCAGATGAAGACCTGTGAATGGATTCTTGATACCTTTGAAACTGTTGCTGTGGCAATCCATCAAACTTTAATATTCTTTTTGGATGCTTTTGAGACTCTTAGCATGCCTGAAATTGCTTAAAATTGCATGAAACTCGACAGACAGATCACATTTATTAGCCAGGTGACATGTGCATAGTTTCAGAAACGGGCGTGGTGCAGGGACTCAGTAGCGCCACCTTTTGACAAAAGTGGGGGGGTTAGTTTCATCTAGAGTTACAAAAATCTGTATTTATATAGTTCTCCTCCAGCCAGACAACTTTCTAATTTACAGTCATTAGTAACAACCAAGAGGAAGTCAGATATTTTGGTTTGAATATGGTCATTTCTCTCTGAGCCTACGTCTCTGTGACTGCTGTCTGTGTTTGTGTCTGTGAGTGTGGGGAGGGGGAGGGGGAGTGGGGCTATGTGCCTGCTCTCTGTGTGTGTGTGTCTGTGAGTGTGGGAAGGGGGAGGGGGAGTGGGGCTAGATTAACCATTTCACTGTTTGGCCTTCATTAAAAAAGAAAATAAATGTCTTAAGCCTTGTATTTTTTAAATACGTTTTTTTAATAAAGGCATATAACAGACATGCTGCATTTAAATTTTTTTAATAAAACATTGTTTTTTATGTTTTTCAAGCCATTTGATTTATGAGGACTTTTGAAATGTCCTCATAAACCACCCATAAGTTGTAATACCAGTGTAATACACATGCCATTATACAAATTTGTGTCCTCTTAAATCACTTAAACCAACCCACACACACACACACACACCACACACACACACACACACACACACACACACACACATCAAATTGACGGTGGGTGGCAATGGTATATTTAAAAGACTTGATGTGTGTGTGTGTGAGAGAGAGAGAGAGAGAGAGAGAGAGAGAGAGAGAGAGAGAGAGAGAGAGAGAGAGAGAGAGAGAGAGAGAGAGAGAGAGAGAGAGAGAGAGAGAGAGAGAGAGAGAGAGAGAGAGCAATAAAAAACAAAAAGTTTGGTTCCGGTAGGTGGTCAGTTGAGGTCATGGATCGGTAGGGATTATTTTTTTTTTTTTTTTCATGTGCCTTTTCATGTGCTTGTCCTCCGGACAAGTAAATCTGTCATTCACTTGTCTGAGAAAAAAGTTGCTTGTCCGGATTTATTTATTTATTTATTTATTTATTTATTTATTTATTTATTTATTTATTTATTTATTTATTCTGAAGCAATATTCTCATCAGTTTTCAATCAGCTTTGATATTTAAATCGGCATATTGTAATATCTGCATTGAATGTTGTGGATATTGACTAAGAATATTGAATATTATGTATGTTATCAATCACCCTAAATGCAATACGTTGTTAGCTATATATCTTAAAGTGCGATACTGTCGCATAATAGTGTCCCATGAAGGGCATCCCCTCCCCCAATATTATTAAATGTCCTATTAGTGTCTTATTGTTCTAAATATTTGAATTTATTGATCAAATTTAGGAATTTAAAATGAAAGATGAAGCATAGGCTACTGTTACCCTAGGTAGGGCTGATCAAATTAAATCATTTACACTGAAAAATTACAATTGCATAAAATAATGCTATGAAATTGATTTAAATGTACAAATAAGATACAGTGAAAAGAAGTATACTAGGCTACTTATAAACATAACACTAAATTGCCAATAGGTGGCGGCAGGCGGCCGTATTAATGAGTGAGTCATTTATTCATTCATTCAAACGATTCGTATAAACGGTTGATTCATTCAAGAATGAGACAGATGTTTAAGAATGGCTCATTGAATCTTTGACTCAACTGAACCGATTCGGGTCAAAATGCTGAATCATTCAGTAATGAAAACAATGAGTGTTCCTGTGAGATGCGCCGTGGTTCTGCTGTGATTTTTGTTTGGAACTATTTTCACTGCTGGAACAGAAGAAAAACAGCCAATATTACATCTAAAATGTAAGTGACTAAATTTTAACTGTTTATTGAACTGTTGTAGGAAATCAATGTCACATTTTGATATGGTATTCAGGAAAAATAATTGAGGCTGCTTAACACATATGTTAAAATATAGAAACTCCACATTTAGATTTTTAGAGGCAGTTACAGTATGTTGTTAACTGAGTGTGTGTGTGTGTGCTGCGCTCATATAGATTTCTCCTCGAGAGGCTGCGCGAGCGTCAACAGCGCAACCTATTTATTATCCACAATCGATCGCAACAACATACAATAAATGTAATAAAATCAGAATCATTCTCTCGGTTTAGTGATTCCCTAGTTATGTATTTTGTTTGTTATTGATGTTCTAATCAGGCTACTTGACTTGTCCGTTCGGGCAAGTAAAATTCTCTTTTACTTGTCCTTCAAAAATCCATTTGTCTCGGACAAGCGGACAAGTTAGACGGGCTCTGGAGATACGAAGTCTCTATTTTCATGCTACTAGTACTTATTTTTTAGATATTAGTATCTATTCCATTAAGTACTAGTACTTATACATTAACGACTAGTGCTTATTCTGTTTAGAATATTCAAAGTGCTTATTCAATTTGTATGCTTATTTATACGCCTGTGAAGACTCAACGCCGGCGATATGTTATGCCTAAATTAATACATGATTAACTAACTGTATTTTTCTATGTACATTTCTGAAATGCACTTTCTGTAAAGCTGCTTTGAGACATTGTGAAAAGCGCTATACAAATAAATTTGAATTGAATTGAATTATATTTTCAGAGCAGAAAATTAGATTTTTCTATATATATATATATATATTTTTTTTTTTTTACATGTGCATACAACCCATGTATTTTAAATGTATTGTTTGCTTTAAATTAAATTAAGATTGTATGTTTGGTAATTGAACCTAAATAAATATAAAATGAATGTGCTATATTTCAGATCAATATATTTGTTTTCCTTCATTTTAATCAACACTAACTTTATTCTCATCTGAATTATAAATAACTTATTTCTGTATAAAATAATAAATCCTGAATAATCCAGACCAACCAGAGCACACTATTTCTACAACATCATCAGTGCTGAAGCGGGACTACCAGACCCGTTCGGCAGATAGCGAGCAGATATTTTGTGTCACGTCGTGCACAATAACCCTAAAGGCACCAGGGTGGCGGTGCCACCGGCTTTTTATATATATATATATATATATATATATATATAATAGCTGCGAGCAGCGATGAAGGGCCAAAGCCGGCGGTACCGCCACCCTGGTGCACCAGGGTTGCGGTGCCACCGGCTTGGGCCCGTAATCGCTGCTCGCAGCTATATTTTATAATTCTTCTTCTAATTATTTTTTTACTACCTTTTGGACACTTTTGGAGGCCTTAACATGCTCAAAAACTCCTGAAACTTTGCACACATGTCAGAACCTGCGGCCATCAGGGCCGGGCTGAAGATGGTACCCGGGCGTGGCAGGGGGCTCGACAGCGCCCCCTGGAACGGGGTCGGAAAACATGGTCCATAAATCAAACACGCTTGCATGTAATAATATGAAACTCGGTACACATGTAGATCTCATCGTTTCATATATACTTCGCACTCTAACTTTTTACCCCAGCCCAACAGGAAGTGGGCTATTTAGGGTTGTTGGTAAAACACACGCAAAGGAATTTGAAGTACTTCTCCTAGAGAATTCAAACACACGGCACGAAACTCGGTCAGCGTGAAGTCAAGACATTGAGGATGAAAGTTTGCGAGGGGATTTTTGATATCTCGAACGGTTTGGCCGTGGCGAGGAAACAAAATTATGGCGAGAAACGTGAAACAGGAAGTGTGTCATAACTTCAGCATACATTAACTGATCTTGATGAAACTTGAGCAGTGTGTTCGTTGTAAGAGCTCGATCATATGGATGTGACTATTGTGAGTCAAAGTTATAGCGCCACCAACTGGCAGCAGGAAGTGTGTCACTTTCAAAATGCTTTGAAATCACCCTCTTATTTTTACCCGATTTGCTTCAAACTTCATTTGTATAATGTAAATACACGGCAGATGAAGACCTGTGAATGGATTCTTGATATCTTTGAAACTGTTGCTGTGGCAATCCATCAAACTTTAATATTCTTTTTGGATGCTTTTGAGACTCTTAGCATGCCTGAAATTGCTTAAAATTGCATGAAACTCGACAGACAGATCACATTTATTAGCCAGGTGACATGTGCATAGTTTCAGAAACGGGCGTGGTGCAGGGACTCAGTAGCGCCACCTTTTGACAAAAGTGGGGGGGTTAGTTTCATCTAGAGTTACATAAATCTGTATTTATATAGTTCTCCTCCAGCCAGACAACTTTCTAATTTACAGTCATTAGTAACAACCAAGAGGAAGTCAGATATTTTGGTTTGAATATGGTCATTTCTCTCTGAGCCTACGTCTCTGTGACTGCTCTCTGTGTGTGTCTGTGAGTGTGGGAAGGGGGAGGGGGAGTGGGGCTATGCGCCTGCTCTCTGTGTGTGTGTCTGTGAGTGTGGGGAGGGGGAGGGGGAGGGGGAGTGGGGCTAGATTAACCATTTCACTGCTGTGTGGTTTGGCCTTCATTAAAAAAGAAAATAAATGTCTTAAGCCTTGTATTTTTTAAATACGTTTTTTTAATAAAGGCATATAACAGACATGCTGCATTTAAATTTTTTTAATAAAACATTGTTTTTTTATGTTTTTCAAGCCATTTGATTTATGAGGACTTTTGAAATGTCCTCATAAACCACCCATAAGTTGTAATACCAGTGTAATACACGTCATTATACAAATTTGTGTCCTCATAGATCACATAAACCAACCCACACAAACCAACCCACACACACACACACACACACACACCAAATTGACGGTGGGTGGCAATGGTATATTTAAAAGTGCATAATTGTAATATCTGCAAGGCACCCCTAGTCCAATCTTATTAAATGTATGCTTCATCTTTCATTTTAATTTGTAAATTTGATCAATAAATTCAATTATTTAGAATAATAAGATACTATATGGCTGTTACCCTAGGTAGGGCTGATCAAATTACATCATTTACATTGAAAAATAACAATGCATTAAATGATGTTATGAGATTGTTTTAAATATGAGTCAATTAAAAATCGTTGGAAAGAATGATACTTTTAAACATAACACTGAACCGTCACTAGGTGTCGCCAGGCTACCGTCTTAATGAGCGAGTCATTGATTCATTCGTTCAAACGATTCGTTCGAACGACTGAGTCATTCATGAATGAGACAGGTATGGATTGGTCATTGAATCTAGGGTTTGCGATGTCTACCAATTTGGCATCAGACGATGTGTACAGTGATGTGAAACATCGCGATGGACGATGATATCGGAGGAGGGTCGGGGCTAACGTTTTAATTTTTCACTTAAGCAATAAGCCCCGCAAAGCCGTGTTTTACAGTGGATTTAGAACAGCTAAGGGGCGTAGGCACAACGCGGAGATATTTTCCTCTACATCTCATCAGCAATTTTGATTTCGGCACGCTCTGAGTCTGCAGCAGCTGACCACTAGGAGCGAATGTACATGATGTACAATGTACACGTGACAGAGCAGCCAGATCCAGACTGTGCTTTCGCGCTGTGGCTGGCGCTGAGCCAGAGACAGACGCGTTCAGTGCTTGTCATATTATATCACAACTATTCAGTGTTTTTAACCACATAATGTTTATTTTAGGTTTCAGACATTTAAATGCATATAACTTATAGCAAAACAATACATTTATAGTTTGTAAAATACACAATGGTGTCTATGGAAGCAGCCATAACAACCCATTCAAATATATTTGCCGACGGATTTTATTCATATCAGACACACAGTGTAAGTAACTATAAAGTTAACTCTATTCTTCTCCCAGTTCACCGGCCATGTATTTCGGGAGAAACTGTTTTTTAAACGACAAAACAAACTCACTTACACACATTTAAGAATCAGAATAGAAGATAGTTAATGACATGGTAACCAGGTTTGTTAATATTTATAAATAAAAGCGCTAACGTTACATGTCTATTTTGGCTGTGGTGAATCACGTGCCAAGCATGACGCGTCATGGGGGGGGGGGGGGGGGTCGCGATGCTGGCTTAACATCGTGATGTCTGTCAGCCATCACGATGGACGATGATATCGTCAATCTTTGAGTAAACCAATTTGTCCAAAATGCTGAATCATTCAGTAATGAGAAAACATGTTGCTGTGAGATGCGCAATGGTTCTGCTGTGATCTTTGTTTAACTATTTTCGCTGCTGAAACAGAAAAACCGTCAATATTGCATCTAAAATGTAAGTGACTTGACGTGTGTGTGTGTGTGTGTGTGTGTGTGTGTGTGTGTGTGTGTGTGTGTGTGTGTGTTACAGTGAAAAGAGTTTAACCCTTTAAGGCAGTGGATCTCAATCCTGGTCCTAGGGAGCCACTGCTCTGCATAGTTTGTATGTCTCCCTCATTTAACACACCTGATTCAGATCATCAGCTCGTTAGGAAAGAGCTTTATTAACTGAAGTGGGTGTGTCAGATAAAGGAGACATATAAAATGTGCAGAGCAGTGGCACCCTAGGACCAAGATTGAGAACCACTGCTTTAAGGCCTTGTCTTTTTTGGATATATCTTCTTTTTTTTATGTGCATACAACCCATATATTTTAAATGTATTGTTTGCTTTAAATTAAATTAAGATTGTATGTTTGGTAATTGAACCTAAATAAATTTAAAATTAATGTGCTATATTTCAGATCAATATAATTGTTTTCTTTCATTTTAATCAACACTAACTTTATTCTCTATCTGTATTATAAATAACTTATTTCTGCATAAATTAAAAAATCCCCAATAATCCAGACCAACCAGAGCACACTAATTCTACAACATCATCAGTGCTGAAGCGGAACTACCAGAGCCGTTCGGCAGATAGCGAGCAGATATTTTTGTTCACGTCGTGCACAATAACCCTAAAGGCACCAGGCTGGCGGTGCCACTGGCTTTATATATATATATATATATATATATATATATATATATATATATATATATATATATATATATATATATAAATATAGCTGCGAGCAGCGATGAAGGGCCAAAGCCGACGGTACCGCCACCCTGGTGCACCAGGGTTGCGGTGCCACCGGCTTGGGCCCGTAATCGCTGCTCGCAGCTATATTTATATATTTTATAATTAGGGCCCAAGCCCAAAGGGCGAAGGCCCTATTGTTTTCCTAAGGATTATTTATTATTATTATTATTATTATTATTATTATTTTTTTACTACCTTTTGGACACTTTTGGAGGCCTTAACATGCTCAAAAACTCCTGAAACTTTGCACACATGTCAGAACCCGCGGCCATCAGGGCCGGGCTGAAGATGGTACCCGGGCGTGGCAGGGGGCTCGACAGCGCCCCCTGGAACGGGGTCCGTAAACATGGTCCATAAATAAAAAAACGCTTGCATGAAATAATATGAAACTCGGTACACATGTAGATCTCATCGTTTCATATATACTTCGCACTCTAACTTTTTACCCCAGCCCAACAGGAAGTCGGCTATTTAGGCTTGTTTGGAAAACGCATGCAATGGAATGTGAAGTACTCCTCCTAGAGAATTCAAACACACGGCACGAAACTCGGTCAGCGTGAAGTCAAGACATTGAGGATGAAAGTTTGCGAGGGGATTTTTGATATCTCGAACGGTTTGGCCGTGGCGAGGAAACGAAATTATGGCGAGAAACGTGAAACGGGAAGTGTGTCATAACTACTGCATACATTAACTGATCTTGATGAAACTTCAGCAGTGTGTTCGTTATAAGAGCCCGATCACATGGATGTGACTATTGTGAGTCAAAGTTATAGCGCCACCAACTGGCAGCAGGAAGTGTGTCACTTTCAAAATGCTTTGAAATCACCCTCTTATTTTTACCCGATTTGCTTCAAACTTCATCTGTATAATGTAAATACACGGCAGATGAAGACCTGTGAATGGATTCTTGATATCTTTGAAACTGTTGCTGTGGCAATCCATCAAACTTTAATATTCTTTTTGGATGCTTTTGAGACTCTTAGCATGCCTGAAATTGCTTAAAATTGCATGAAACTCGACAGACAGATCATATTTATTAGCCAGGTGACATGTGCATAGTTTCAGAAACGGGCGTGGTGCAGGGACTCAGTAGCGCCACCTTTTGACAAAAGTGGGGGGGTTAGTTTCATCTAGAGTTACAAAAATCTGTATTTATATAGTTCTCTCCAGCCAGACAACTTTCTAATTTACAGTCATTAGCAATAACCAAGAGGAAGTCAGATATTTTGGTTTGAATATGGTCATTTCTCTCTGAGCCTACGTCTCTGTGACTGCTCTCTGTGTGTGTGTGTGTGTGTGTGTGTGTGTCTGTGAGTGTGGGAAGGGGGAGGGGGAGTGGGGCTATGTGCCTGCTCTCTGTGTGTGTGTCTGTGAGTGTGGGAAGGGGGAGGGGGAGTGGGGCTATATTAACCATTTCACTGCTATGTGTGGTTTGGCCTTCATTAAAAAGAAAATAAATGTCTTAAGCCTTGTATTTTTTAAATACGTTTTTTTAATAAAGGCATATAACAGACATGCTGCATTTAAATTTTTTTAATAAAACATTGTTTTTTATGTTTTTCAAGCCATTTGATTTATGAGGACTTTTGAAATGTCCTCATAAACCACCCATAAGTTGTAATACCAGTGTAATACACATGCCATTATACAAATTTGTGTCCTCATAAATCACATAAACCAACCACACACACATCAAATTGACGGTGGGTGGCAATAGTATATTTAAAAGACTTGATGTGTGTGTGTGTGTGTGTGGAGAGAGAGAGAGAGAGAGAGAGAAAGGAGAGAGAGAGAGAGAGAGAGAGAGAGAGAGAGAGAGAGAGAGAGAGAGAGAGAGAGAGAGAGAGCATAAAATATTATTATTATTTTTTTTTTCATGTGCTTGTCCTCCGGACAAGTAAATCTGTCATTCACTTGTCTGAGAAAAAAGTTGCTTGTCCGGATTTATTTATTTATTTATTTATTTATTCTGAAGCAATATTCTCATCAGTGTTCAATCAGCTTTGATATTTAAATCGGCATATTGTAATATCTGCATTGAATGTTGTGGATATTGACTAAGAATATTGAATATTATGTATGTTATCAATCACCCTAAATGCAATACGGTGTTAGTTATATATCTTAAAGTGCGATACTGTCGCATAATAGTGTCCCATGAAGGGCATCCCCTCCCCCAATATTATTAAATGTCCTATTAGTGTCTTATTATTCTAAATAATTGAATTTATTGATCAAATTTAGGAATTTAAAATGAAAGATGAAGCATAGGGTACTGTTACCCTAGGTAGGGCTGATCAAATTAAATCATTTACACTGAAAAATTACAATTGCATAAAATAATGTTATGAAATTGATTTAAATGTACAAATAAGAAACAGTGGAAAGAAGTATACTATGCTACTTATAAACATAACACTAAATTGCCAATAGGTGGCGGCAGGCGGCCGTATTAATGAGTGAGTCATTTATTCATTCATTCAAACGATTCGTTTAAACGGTTGATTCATTCAAGAATGAGACAGATGTTTAGGAATGGCTCATTGAATCTTTGATTCAACCGAACCGATTCGGGTCAAAATGCTGAATCATTCAGTAATGAAAACAATGAGTTTTCCTGTGAGATGCGCTGTGGTTCTGCTGTGATTTTTGTTTGGAACTATTTTCGCTGCTGGAACAGAAGAAAAACAGCCAATATTACATCTAAAATGTAAGTGACTACATTTTAACTGTTTATTGAACTGTTGTAGGAAATCAATGTCACATTTTGATATGGTATTCAGGAAAAAACAATTGAGGCTGCTTAACACATATGTTAAAATATAGAAACTCCACATTTAGATTTTTAGAGGCAGTTACAGTATGTTGTTAACTGAGTGTGTGTGTGTGTGTGTGCTGCGCTCATATAGATTTCTCCTCGAGAGGCTGTGCGAGCGTTAACAGCGCAACCTATTTATTATCCACAATCGATCGCAACAACATACAATAAATGTAATAAAATCAGAATCATTCTCTCGGTTTAGTGATTTCCTAGTTAGGGCCCAAGCCCAAAGGGCGAAGGCCCTATTGTTTTCCTAAGGATTATTAGGGCCCAAGCCCAAAGGGCGAAGGCCCTATTGTTTTCCTAAGGATTATTTATTATTAGGGCCCAAGCCCTAAGGGCGAAGGCCCTATTGTTTTCCTAAGGATTATTTATTATTATTCCTCTAATTATTTTTTTACTACCTTTTGGACACTTTTGGAGGCCTTAACATGCTCAAAAACTCCTGAAACTTTGCACACATGTCAGAACCCGCGGCCATCAGGGCCGGGCTGAAGATGGTACCCGGGCGTGGCAGGGGGGCTCGACAGCGCCCCCTGGAACGGGGTCCGAAAACATGGTCCATAAATCAAACACGCTTGCATGTAATAATATGAAACTCGGTACACATGTAGATCTCATCGTTTCATATATACTTCGCACTCTAACTTTTTACCCCAGCCCAACAGGAAGTCGGCTATTTAGGCTTGTTTGGAAAACGCATGCAATGGAATGTGAAACACTCCTCCTAGAGAATTCAAACACACGGCACGAAACTCGGTCAGCGTGAAGTCAAGACATTGAGGATGAAAGTTTGCGAGGGGATTTTTGATATCTCGAACGGTTTGGCCGTGGCGAGGAAACGAAATTATGGCGAGAAACGTGAAACAGGAAGTGTGTCATAACTACTGCATACATTAACTAATCTTGATGAAACTTCAGCAGTGTGTTCGTTGTAAGAGCCCGATCACATGGATGTGACTATTGTGAGTCAAAGTTATAGCGCCACCAACTGGCAGCAGGAAGTGTGTCACTTTCAAAATGCTTTTAAATCACCCTCTTATTTTTACCCGATTTGCTTCAAACTTCATGTGCATAATGTAGACACATGCCAGATGTAGACCTGTGAAAGGATTATTGATATCTTAGACACTGTTGCCATGGCAATGGATCAAACATTAATATTCCTTTTTTTAAGCTTTTTCATGCTTTTTTATGCTTTCGGGCACTTTTGGGGTTCTTAACGTGCTCGAAAACTCTTGAAACTTTGCACATAGGACAAAACCCGCAGCCATCAGGGCCAGGCTGAAGCTGGTACCCGGGCGTGGCAGGGGGGCTCGACAGCGCCCCCTTGAACGGGTCCGACAATTTGGTCCATATATCCAACACGCTTTACCCTATTTGCTTCAAACTTGATGTGTATAATGTAGACACAAGCCAGATGTAGACCTGTGAAAGGATTGTTGATATCTTAGATGCTGTTGCCGTGACAACGCATCAAACTTTAATATTCTTTTTGGATACTTTTGAGATTCTTAGCGCACTTTTGGGGCCCTTAACATGCTCAAAAACTCTTGAAACTTTGCACACGGGTCAGAAACCGCGGCCATCAGGGCCGGGCTGAAGCTGGTACCCGGGCGTGGCAGGGGGGCTCGACAGCGCCCCCTGGAACGGGGTCCGAAAACTTGGTCCATAAATCAAACAGGCTTTACCCGATTTGCTTCAAACTTGATGTGTATAATGTAGACACATGCCAGATGTAGACCTGTGAAAGGATTGTTGATATCTTAGATGCTGTTGCCGTGACAACGCATCAAACTTTATTATTCTTTTTGGATACTTTTGAGATTCTTAGCACACTTTTGGGGCTCTTAACATGCTCAAAAACTCTTGAAACTTTGCACACGGGTCAGAAACCGCGGCCATCAGGGCCGGGCTGAAGCTGGTACCCGGGCGTGGCAGGGGGGCTCGACAGCGCCCCCTGGAACGGGGTCCGAAAACTTGGTCCATAAATCAAACACGCTTGCATGTAATAATATGAAACTTGGTACACATGTAGATCTCATCGATTCATATATCCTTTGTACTTTTACTTTTTACCCCAGCCCAACAGGAAGTCGGCTATTATGGTTTGTTTGAAAGCGTATGCCCCTGGAATTCGATATACTACTCCTAGAGAATTCAACCAATCGCCACGAAACTCAGTCAGCATGAAGTCAAGACATTGAGGATGAAAAATTGCCAGGGGATTTTTGATATCTCGAACGGTTTGGCCGTGGCGAGGAAACGAATTTATGGCGAATAATGGAAACAGGAAGTGTGTTATAACTTCTGCATACATTAACTGATCTTGATGAAATTTCAGCAGTGTGTTCGCTGTAAGAGTCCGATCACATGGATGTGACTATTGTGAGTCAAAGTTATAGCGCCACCAACTGGCAGCAGGAAGTGTGTCACTTCCTAAAGGCTTTGAAATCACCCTCTTATTTTTACCCGATTTGCTTCAAACTTCATCTGTATAATGTAAATACACTGCAGATGAAGACCTGTGAAGGGATTCTTGATATCTTTGAAACTGTTGCTGTGGCAACGCATCAAACCTTAATATTCTTGTTTGATGCTTTTGATGCTCTGAGTCAATATGGCAAGCCGTTTTAACATTTAATCATTTTAACCTAGTAGTCTCTTTTTTCATGCTACTAGTACTTATTTTTTAGATACTAGTATCTATTCCATTAAGTAATAGTACTTATTCATTAGCGACTAGTGCTTATTCTTTAGTACTAGTGCCTATTCTTTAGATAGTAGTGCTTATTCTTTAGATATTCTTTTGAATACGTATTAGTAGCTAATGAATAAGTACTGGTATCTAATTAATAGGTACTAGTATGTAATGACTTAGAACTAGTATTTATTGAATAAATACTAGTATCTATTAATAGGTGCTATTATCTAAAATGTCATTTTCTCTCTCTCTCTCTCTGAGCCAATATGGCAAGCCGTTTTAACATTTAATCATTTTAACATACTAGTCTCTATTTTCATGCTACTAGTACTTATTTTTTAGATATTAGTATCTATTCCATTAAGTACTAGTACTTATTCATTAGCGACTAATGCTTATTCTGTTTAGAATATTCAAAGTGCTTATTCAATTTGTATGCTTATTTATATTTTCAGAGCAGAAAATCCGATTTTTCTGCTTATTCAATATTGCATCTAAAATGTGACTTGACGTGTGTGTGTGTGTGTGTGTGTGTGTGTGTGTGTGTGTGTGTGTGTGTGTGTGTGGTGTGTGTGTGTGTGTGTGTGTGTGTGTGTGTGTGTGTGTGTGTGTGTGTGTGTGTGTGTGTGTGTGTGTGTGTGGAGAGAGAGAGAGATTGTGTCTGTTACAGTGACAAGAGTTTTTAAGCCTTGTCTTTTTGGATATATATATATTTTTTATAAAAAAAAAATGTGCATACAACCCATGTATTTCAAATGTATTGTTTGCTTTAAATTAAATTAAGATTGTATGTTTGGTAATTGAACCTAAATAAATTTAAAATGAATGTGCTATATTTCAGATCAATATATTTGTTTTCCTTCATTTTAATCAACACTAACTTTATTCTCATCTGAATTATAAATAACTTATTTCTGTATAAAATAAAAAATCCCGAATAATCCAGACCAACCAGAGCACACTATTTCTACAACATCATCAATGCTGAAGCGGGACTACCAGAGCCGTTCGGCAGATAGCGAGCAGATATTTTGTGTCACGTCGTGCACAATAACCCTAAAGGCACCAGGGTGGCGATGCCACCGGCTTTATATATATATATATAAATAAATATAGCTGCGAGCAGCGATGAAGGGCCAAAGCCGGCGGTACCGCCACCCTGGTGCACCAGGGTTGCGGTGCCACCGGCTTGGGCCCGTAATCGCTGCTCGCAGCTATATTTCTTCTTCTTCTTCTTCTTCTTCTTCTTCTAATTCTTTTTTTACTACCTTTTGGACACTTTTGGAGGCCTTAACATGCTCAAAAACTCCTGAAACTTTGCACACATGTCAGAACCGGCGGCCATCAGGGCCGGGCTGAAGATGGTACCCGGGCGTGGCAGGGGGGCTCGACAGCGCCCCCTGGAACGGGGTCGGAAAACATGGTCCATAAATCAAACACGCTTGCATGTAATAATATGAAACTCGGTACACATGTAGATCTCATCGTTTCATATATACTTCGCACTCTAACTTTTTACCCCAGCCCAACAGGAAGTCGGCTATTTAGGCTTGTTTGGAAAACGCATGCAAAGGAATGTGAAACACTCCTCCTAGAGAATTCAAACACACGGCACGAAACTCGGTCAGCGTGAAGTCAAGACATTGAGGATGAAAGTTTGCGAGGGGATTTTTGATATCTCGAACGGTTTGGGCGTGGCGAGGAAACGAAATTATGGCGAGAAACGTGAAACGGGAAGTGTGTCATAACTACGGCATACATTAACTAATCTTGATGAAACTTCAGCAGTGTGTTCGTTGTAAGAGCCCGATCACATGGATGTGACTATTGTGAGTCAAAGTTATAGCGCCACCAACTGGCAGCAGGAAGTGTGTCACTTTCAAAATGCTTTGAAATCACCCTCTTATTTTTACCCGATTTGCTTCAAACTTCATCTGTATAATGTAAATACACGGCAGATGAAGACCTGTGAATGGATTCTTGATATCTTTGAAACTGTTGCTGTGGCAATCCATCAAACTTTAATATTCTTTTTGGATGCTTTTGAGACTCTTAGCATGCCTGAAATTGCTTAAAATTGCATGAAACTCGACAGACAGATCATATTTATTAGCCAGGTGACATGTGCATAGTTTCAGAAATGGGCGTGGTGCAGGGACTCAGTAGCGCCACCTTTTGACAAAAGTGGGCGGGTTAGTTTCATCTAGAGTTACAAAAATCTGTATTTATATAGTTCTCCTCCAGCCAGACAACTTTCTAATTTACAGTCATTAGCAATAACCAAGAGGAAGTCAGATATTTTGGTTTGAATATGGTCATTTCTCTCTGAGCCTACGTCTCTGTGACTGCTCTCTGTGTGTGTTGTCTGTGAGTGTGGAGGGGAGGGAGTGGGCTATGCCTGCTCCTGTGTGTGGTGTCTGTGAGTGTGGGAGGGGGAGGGGGAGTAGGGTTTGGCCTTCATTAAAAGGGATAAATGTCTTAGAGCCTTGTATTTTTGAAATACGTTTTTTTAATAAAGTAAAGATATAAAGAATGCTGCATTTAAATATTTTTTATAAAACATGTTTATAGTATTACAAGCATTGATTAGAGGACTTTGAAATGTCTCATAAACCACCATATGTTTTTGTTATAAGTGTTAATAACGTCTATTAAACACAAATTGTATTCTCATTAAATCACATAACCAAACCTCATACACAAAACCAACCCACACACAACCACCACACACAACACACACACACACACACACACACACACACACACACACACACACACAACACACACACACACACACACACACACCAAATTGACGGTGGGTGGCAATGGTATATTTAAAAGTGCATAATTGTAATATCTGCAAGGCACCCCTAGTCCAGTCTTATTAAATGTATGCTTCATCTTTCATTTTAATTTGTAAATTTGATCAATAAATTCAATTATTTAGAATAATAAGATACTATATGGCTGTTACCCTAGGTAGGGCTGATCAAATTACATCATTTACATTGAAAAATAACAATGCATTAAAAGATGTTATGAGATTGTTTTAAATATGAGTCAATTAAAAATCGTTGGAAAGAATGATACTTTTAAACATAACACTGAACCGTCACTAGGTGTCGCCAGGCTACCGTCTTAATGAGCGAGTCATTGATTCATTCGTTCAAACGATTCGTTCGAACGACTGAGTCATTCATGAATGAGACAGGTATGGATTGGTCATTGAATCTAGGGTTTGCGATGTCTACCAATTTGGCATCAGACGATGTGTACAGTGAAACATCGCGATGGACGATGATATCGGGAGGAGGGGCGGGGCTAACGTTTTAATTTTTCACTTAAGCAATAAGCCCCGCAAAGCTGTGTTTTACAGTGGATTTAGAACAGCTAAGGGGCATAGGCACAACGCGGAGATATTTTCCTCTACATCTCATCAGCCATTTTGATTTCGGCACGCTCTGAGTCTGCAGCAGCTGACCACTAGGAGCGAATGTACATGATGTACAATGTACACGTGACAGAGCAGCCAGATCCAGACTGTGCTTTCGCGCTGTGGCTGGCGCTGAGCCAGAGACAGACGCGTTCAGTGCTTGTCATATTATATCACAACTATTCAGTGTTTTTAACCACATAATGTTTATTTTAGGTTTCAGACATTTAAATGCATATAATTTATAGCAAAACAATACATTTATAGTTTGTAAAATACACAATGGTGTCTATGGAAGCAGCAATAACAACCCATTCAAATATATTTGCCGACGGATTTTATTCATATCAGACACACAGTGTAAGGAACTATAAAGTTAACTCTATTCTTCTCCCAGTTCACCGGCCATGTATTTCGGGAGAAACTGTTTTTAAACGACAAAACAAACTCACTTACACACATTTGAGAATCAGAATAGAAGATAGTTGATGACATGGTAACCAGGTTTGTTAATATTTATAAATAAAAGCGCTAACGTTACATGTCATACAGCGCTATTTTGGCTGTGGTGAATCACGTGCCAAGCATGACGCGTCACCATGGAAACATGGGGGGGGGGGGGGGGTCGCGATGCTGGCTTAACTATGATATCGTCTATCGGCACAACCCTAATTGAATCTTTGAGTAAACCAATTTGTCCAAAATGCTGAATCATTCAGTAATGAGAAAACATGTTGCTGTGAGATGAGCAATGGTTCTGCTGTGATCTTTGTTTAACTATTTTCGCTGCTGAAACAGAAAAACCGTCAATATTGCATCTAAAATGTAAGTGACTTGACGTGTGTGTGTGTGTGTGTGTGTGTGTGTGTGTGTGTGTGTGTGTGTGTGTGAGAGAGAGTGTGTCTGTTACAGTGAAAAGAGTTTAACCCTTTAAGGCAGTGGATCTCAATCCTGGTCCTAGGGAGCCACTGCTCTGCATAGTTTGTATGTCTCCCTCATTTAACACACCTGATTCAGATCATCAGCTCGTTAGGAAAGAGCTTTATTAACTGAAGTGGGTGTGTCAGATAAAGGAGACATATAAAATGTGCAGAGCAGTGGCACCCATAGGACCAAGATTGAGAACCACTGCTTTAAGGCCTTGTCTTTTTTGGATATATCTTCTTTTTTTTTTTATGTGCATACAACCCATATATTTTAAATGTATTGTTTGCTTTAAATTAAATTAAGATTGTATGTTTGGTAATTGAACCTAAATAAATTTAAAATTAATGTGCTATATTTCAGATCAATATAATTGTTTTCTTTCATTTTAATCGACACTAACTTTATTCTCTATCTGTATTATAAATAACTTATTTCTGCATAAATTAAAAAATCCCCAATAATCCAGACCAACCAGAGCGCACTAATTCTACAACATCATCAGTGCTGAAGCGGAACTACCAGAGCGGTTCGGCAGATAGCGAGCAGATATTTTGTGTCACGTCGTGCACAATAACGCTAAAGGCACCAGGCTGGCGGTGCCACTGGCTTTATATATATATATATATATATATATATATATATATATATATATATAAATATAGCTGCGAGCAGCGATGAAGGGCCAAAGCCGACGGTACCGCCACCCTGGTGCACCAGGGTTGCGGTGCCACCGGCTTGGGCCCGTAATCGCTGCTCGCAGCTATATTTATTATTATTATTATTATTTTTTTACTACCTTTTGGACACTTTTGGAGGCCTTAACATGCTCAAAAACTCCTGAAACTTTGCACACATGTCAGAACCCGCGGCCATCAGGGCCGGGCTGAAGATGGTACCCGGGCGTGGCAGGGGGGCTCGACAGCGCCCCCTGGAACGGGGTCCGAAAACATGGTCCATAAATCAAACACGCTTGCATGTAATAATATGAAACTCGGTACACATGTAGATCTCATCGTTTCATATATACTTCACACTCTTACTTTTTACCCCAGCCCAACAGGAAGTGGGCTATTTAGGGTTGTTGGTAAAACACACGCAAAGGAATTTGAAGTACTTCTCCTAGAGAATTCAAACACACGGCACGAAACTCGGTCAGCGTGAAGTCAAGACATTGAGGATGAAAGTTTGCGAGGGGATTTTTGATATCTCGAACGGTTTGGCCGTGGCGAGGAAACAAAATTATGGCGAGAAACGTGAAACAGGAAGTGTGTCATAACTTCAGCATACATTAACTGATCTTGATGAAACTTCAGCAGTGTGTTCGCTGTAAGAGCCCGATCATATGGATGTGACTATTGTGAGTCAAAGTTATAGCGCCACCAACTGGCAGCAGGAAGTGTGTCACTTTCAAAATGCTTTGAAATCACCCTCTTATTTTTACCCGATTTGCTTCAAACTTCATTTGTATAATGTAAATACACGGCAGATGAAGACCTGTGAATGGATTCTTGATATCTTTGAAAACTGTTGCTGTGGCAATCCATCAAACTTTAATATTCTTTTTGGATGCTTTTGAGACTCTTAGCATGCCTGAAATTGCTTAAAATTGCATGAAACTCGACAGACAGATCACATTTATTAGCCAGGTGACATGTGCATAGTTTCAGAAACGGGCGTGGTGCAGGGACTCAGTAGCGCCACCTTTTGACAAAAGTGGGGGGGTTAGTTTCATCTAGAGTTACATAAATCTGTATTTATATAGTTCTCCTCCAGCCAGACAACTTTCTAATTTACAGTCATTAGTAACAACCAAGAGGAAGTCAGATATTTTGGTTTGAATATGGTCATTTCTCTCTGAGCCTACGTCTCTGTGACTGCTGTCTGTGTGTATGTGTCTGTGAGTGTGGGGAGGGGGAGGGGGAGTGGGGCTAGATTAACCATTTCACTGCTGTGTGGTTTGGCCTTCATTAAAAAAGAAAATAAATGTCTTAAGCCTTGTATTTTTTAAATACGTTTTTTTAATAAAGGCATATAACAGACATGCTGCATTTAAATTTTTTTAATAAAACATTGTTTTTTATGTTTTTCAAGCCATTTGATTTATGAGGACTTTTGAAATGTCCTCATAAACCACCCATAAGTTGTAATACCAGTGTAATACACGTCATTATACAAATTTGTGTCCTCATAGATCACATAAACCAACCCACACAAACCAACCCACCACACACACACACACACACACACACACCAAATTGACGGTGGTTGGCAATGGTATATTTAAAAGTGCATAATTGTAATATCTGCAAGGCACCCCTAGTCCAATCTTATTAAATGTATGCTTCATCTTTCATTTTAATTTGTAAATTTGATCAATAAATTCAATTATTTAGAATAATAAGATACTATATGGCTGTTACCCTAGGTAGGGCTGATCAAATTACATCATTTACATTGAAAAATAACAATGCATTAAATGATGTTATGAGATTGTTTTAAATATGAGTCAATTCAAAATCGTTGGAAAGAATGATACTTTTAAACATAACACTGAACCGTCACTAGGTGTCGCCAGGCTACCGTCTTAATGAGCGAGTCATTGATTCATTCGTTCAAACGATTCGTTCGAACGACTGAGTCATTCATGAATGAGACAGGTATGGATTGGTCATTGAATCTAGGGTTTGCGATGTCTACCAATTTGGCATCAGACGATGTGTACAGTGAAACATCGCGATGGACGATGATATCGGAGGAGGGTCGGGGCTAACGTTTTTAATTTTTCACTTAAGCAATAAGCCCCGCAAAGCCGTGTTTTACAGTGGATTTAGAACAGCTAAGGGGCGTAGGCACAACGCGGAGATATTTTCCTCTACATCTCATCAGCAATTTTGATTTCGGCACGCTCTGAGTCTGCAGCAGCTGACCACTAGGAGCGAATGTACATGATGTACAATGTACACGTGACAGAGCAACCAGATCCAGACTGTGCTTTCGCGCTGTGGCTGGCGCTGAGCCAGAGACAGACGCGTTCAGTGCTTGTCATATTATATCACAACTATTCAGTGTTTTTAACCACATAATGTTTATTTTAGGTTTCAGACATTTAAATGCATATAACTTATAGCAAAACAATACATTTATAGTTTGTAAAATACACAATGGTGTCTATGGAAGCAGCCATAACAACCCATTCAAATATATTTGCCGACGGATTTTATTCATATCAGACACACAGTGTAAGTAACTATAAAGTTAACTCTATTCTTCTCCCAGTTCACCGGCCATGTATTTCGGGAGAAACTGTTTTTTAAACGACAAAACAAACTCACTTACACACATTTGAGAATCAGAATAGAAGATAGTTAATGACATGGTAACCAGGTTTGTTAATATTTATAAATAAAAGCGCTAACGTTACATGTCTATTTTGGCTGTGGTGAATCACGTGCCAAGCATGACGCGTCACCATGGAAACATGGGGGGGGGGGGGGGATCGCGATGCTGGCTTAAAGCAAAGAAGCACAAGAGGCGAAACTCTGATGCTTTTCTGGTAACAGCCACTAGGTGGCGCTTCGGGAGCGCGGCCGCCATTTTGGGATGAATATTCCAACGGGAGTTACTGGACAACAGCACAGATAACAGTTTTTTGAGGTAGTTTTTTCTTGCATTATAGAATATTTCCATTTTATGCAACTTTACACATTTAATACTATTATTAGTTACCAACTCCACTTGGCCTGAAATATATTTTGTACGTTTTAATCCCCTGGATCATGCTACAAACATGATGATCTTATGGAACATTATGCATTGCTGTGTCCGTTATCCTATAATTGCCACAATTTTGTACAGTGGCTGTGTGTTTTTGTTTACATAGTCTTGCTTTAACGGTCATTAATATACGATATAAGAAGTTTACTGTAAAGCTGTTTCTATTGCTGTTGTATAGGCCTAATAGTTGTACAAATAGAGAGTTTGTAGGCCTAATACTGTATACGTGTTGTTGTAGCCATTAAATAAGCGCATTTAGTTTCATATTTGTTCAAATATTATAATGTTTTTTTCCCCATATTGATTATGAAAAGTGAACAGCATGAGTATGATATCGGGAGACATGAAGTGGCTCATACATGATTTTGACTCATTAGCCTACGCTGTGTTTTGTAGAAAGCCTTTCTTTAAAATTAATTTCGTTTTGTATAAATTCTATCTTATTTTTATTTTTTTTAAATTTAATCGGCTGGATTTAATAATTGGCAAATATAGCAGACATAATCATGACATCCGGCGCTCGTCTTGAGCGAATCTCATCATAAATTAACCGAAATATGCCTCAGACATGAGAAATATAGAAAGCTTGCAACTAAATATTTAAACGAAACTATTCCAAACGAAAAGAAATAGGCTACTCTCTGATTATGTTGCACACTCACATATGTTGAAATAACGAGATATTATGTCGAAATAACATTATAAATAATACATCTTTAAATATATTTGATTGAATGCTGAATGTTGTTCTTATTCAATTTAGTAAAATTAAAACTTTAGTTGTGATAATTAAAATGATTGAATATTAAATATCGAAGTTTTGCTCATTTAATAATAGTAGCACAATATAGGCTATAAGTGCGCAGCTCCCCCTGTCAATGATCTAGCACCCCCTCGGCACCTGCGTTAAAAAATCTGGCGCTGCCTCCTCTTTTTACATAATTATTTCAACCTAAAAATGACCTCTGCACTGGGCTAAATATATGTATAATATATGACTGCCGAGTGGCTTTCACCCCAAAATGGCGGAAGCGTAGCGCTGCTGCTGGGCGCTGGTGTTGCAATGGAACGTTCTATTGGCTTTCACTTCTTGTAAATATACGTTCTTTGCTTAAAGTCCCCATGAACCGGAAGTTGCAAACGGCTTTTCTCCAGTGCTGTGACGTATTTCCGAGAGAAACGGAATACTAAATGAGGCAAAATAGTGAGCGTGGCTTTTTTTTTCCAACTAGCACCTGATTGGATCTAGAAAAAAGCACCTCCTCGCCATCTCTCCTTTCACACGCTGTGTGCCTGTCTAATGTCAGTTGGAGGGGCGTGATTACGGATGTTAAGCAGACACCCAAACCATCAAGCCTACGTCATCGGGCAAGGTCCTCCAGTGCAGAGGGGAGGGGCATTTTCAGAATTTGATTAAAGATTACGAAGCCAAAAAATTTTTTTGTGTGGATTGACTTGCACGGATGAATTGTTCACCACAAAACGATCAATTTAGGCAAACAAAGTAAGTATGGTCAATTTTGATTTCATGGGGACTTTAACATCGTGATGTCTGTCAGCCATCACGATGGACGATGATATCGTCAATCTTTGAGTAAACCAATTTGTCCAAAATGCTGAATCATTCAGTAATGAGAAAACATGTTGCTGTGAGATGCGCAATGGTTCTGCTGTGATCTTTGTTTAACTATTTTCGCTGCTGAAACAGAAAAACCGTCAATATTGCATCTAAAATGTAAGTGACTTGACGTGTGTGTGTGTGTGTGTGTGTGTGTGTGTGTGTGTGTGTGTGTGTGTGTGTGTGTGTGTGTGTGTGTGTGTGTGTGTGTGTGTGTGTGTGTGTGTTACAGTGAAAAGAGTTTAACCCTTTAAGGCAGTGGATCTCAATCCTGGTCCTAGGGAGCCACTGCTCTGCATAGTTTGTATGTCTCCCTCATTTAACACACCTGATTCAGATCATCAGCTGGTTAGGAAAGAGCTTTATTAACTGAAGTGGGTGTGTCAGATAAAGGAGACATATAAAATGTGCAGAGCAGTGGTACCCTAGGACCAAGATTGAGAACCACTGCTTTAAGGCCTTGTCTTTTTTGGATATATCTTCTTTTTTTTTTATGTGCATACAACCCATATATTTTAAATGTATTGTTTGCTTTAAATTAAATTAAGATTGTATGTTTGGTAATTGAACCTAAATAAATTTAAAATTAATGTGCTATATTTCAGATCAATATAATTGTTTTCTTTCATTTTAATCAACACTAACTTTATTCTCTATCTGTATTATAAATAACTTATTTCTGCATAAATTAAAAAATCCCCAATAATCCAGACCAACCAGAGCACACTAATTCTACAACATCATCAGTGCTGAAGCGGAACTACCAGAGCCGTTCGGCAGATAGCGAGCAGATATTTTGTGTCACGTCGTGCACAATAACCCTAAAGGCACCAGGCTGGCGGTGCCACTGGCTTTATATATATATATATATATATATATATATATATATATATATATATATATATATATATATATATATATATATATATATATATATATATATATATATAAATATAGCTGCGAGCAGCGATGAAGGGCCAAAGCCGACGGTAGCGCCACCCTGGTGCACCAGGGTTGCGGTGCCACCGGCTTGGGCCCGTAATCGCTGCTCGCAGCTATATTATATAATTGTGTTTCTTTCCTGAAAAGGAGCTGAATGTAGTAAAACTGATCCTGAAACTGAACAGCTTATGAGAGTCGGTATGCAAGAAATATTCCCAGTATTTTTTAGATGTTATTTTTCATTTTGAATATATTAAATAGTGCAATAAAATCAACATCAAAAGTGATTTAAATTGAGAAAACAGCTTGTTCTCATGGATTCAGACAAGTAATGCACAAGCCAGCATTTTAATGCTGAGTAAAACTTAAAGAAAAAAAAAACACTAGTTAAACATTAAAAGTTTACATTTGCCTGTATATCTAATAACAATAACATCAATAATAATAATATTTCAAAAACATGTTATAACCCCTCGTGCTATTTTTCCACAAGACATGACTTGGTTTGATCTGTGACTTCTCTATGCATGTCTATTAATCTGACTGTCCTCAAATGTTAAAAACATTGTTCATCTTTCACCACTAATTTTGAATGAAAGTCTTAAATTTAATCAAAGATCCTGTTCTGCCAAGCTTGCACTAAAGTTCTTCTTTCCAATACATGCTGCGCACAATTTCAGCCCTTTTTCACTTTCAAGGGAAATATACATCCTCTTCACAGCCTCCAATGATATTATCAGTTATATTAAAGGGGCCCATAAACCACTTTGAATTTTTATAGGGAAGCAAAATGTCCTGCATAACAAAGTTGTTGGAACATTGCTGGAATGTTAATAGATCCAAAACAGAAATTATAGTTCATGCTTTTTAATAAAAGTCTGCATTCAAATTAACTGCCATTAACAGAACTATACCTTCTATTATTATGGAAAAAACAGTGCACATTTAACTTAGCATGTGAAGAGTAAAGTAAAATGACAAATGGATGACGGTTATTTGTATGCAGGAAAATTACTTGGGAGGGTCTTAACTTTTATAAAAGATTATTTTAATCAAAAATACCCTTATTAGTTATTCAAGCAAAAACACATTAAAATACCAGTAATATGTTCCTTCAGGAATCATTTTATTTAGCTGATTTGACGCTGCTCTTATTTCTTGAAACATTTGTTATTATCACTGTGGAAAACAGTGCTGCTTAATATTTTTTGTTGAACAAAAAACAGCATTTATTTGAAACAGAAATCTTCTGTAACATTATAAATGTGTCTTTCTCTCTTTCAGTTGTACTCTGCTCATCGTTCTAGTCTCTCTCACCAGACCTGTCTCCCTATTTTCGCATGTCCGCTCAGCTGTGAGGAGTGTGACTTCCATTCAGTCTGTCAAACAGGCGAGATCAGCAGTTTTGTGAGGTACGTCCACATTTGCAGAGGTGGACAAAGTGCACAACTTCCTTACTTGAGTGAAAGTACAGATACTACTGGTCAAATATTACTCCGCTTCAAGTAAAAGTTGTAAGGACCCAGGGGCGTAGGAATGAGTTTAATATTGGGGGGGACCAGGGCTGATTTTAGGATTTTAATTTTAGGGAGGCTCAGTCCCCAATGACAACACGGAGGGGTTTTTCTTGGCTCAAAACGAGGAGGAAGACATGCCCCCCTGATCATGTACTTATTTATAAGATAATTCGAATATTATTTTTCACAGACCATAGGCTGTTATTCCGACAGTATTTTTATGGATGTAGCCCAGTACCTCTACACTGTAAAAAATATTTTAGCAATTTAGTTATTTCAACTTATTTTTTTAACTAGATTGTCCAGACAACAAGAAATTTTAAGTTTTCTTGTCCTCAACTTATCGAAATAAGTTAGTTAAACTAAAAAAAAACCATGCAAAAAGATAACTCAAAATAATGAGTTAACTTTTTTTACAGTGTAGGGGGGTCCGGGGGCATGCACCCCGTAAGAAAATTTTGCACATTTTTAAGCTAAATTCATTAATCTGGTGCACTTTGAGTCATCCAAATCCACTGTTGAAAATAAATAATCCACCCGCCAATCGACGAACCAATGAATTCTCTGATTTAGATATCTGCATCTAATTTTTTCTGCATCATATTTTCTGCATCATATTGTCACTTCAACCCAAATCGGTTTATTGGAATAAACTACTTGGGTTCAATTCAACTCGACTTCAGTGGACTACATTACACATATTATAGACATGATTCATAGGTCTTTTTTAAAATGATCTTTCTATATATTTTTTTGTCTTTATTTTAAAATCTGAAAGTTCTTGTTTTAGGTTCTTCATATGCCCATTATATAGGATACCTTGTTACAGCATATATATATATATATATATATATATATATATATATATATATATATATATATATATATATATATATATATATATATATATATATATATATATATAAACATTAAGAAAGGTTTTAATAAGTGAATGAAACGTTTTTCAATATATCTTAGAAAAACATAAAGAGAACGTTTATATAGCCTAATGGGAGAATTGAACGTTTGAATAACGTTCTTTTAACCAAGCAAGAACGTTACAACGTTTATATAAAGGGAGGGAGAATTGAACGTTCTTATAACCTAAAATTGTTAGCTGGGGAAGAGAGGAGAGATTCGCGATTGCACTGAATACGTTTTAAGTGCAGGATTCTCTGAGCGAGCCCAGAGAGAGAATTCCTACAAGAGAAGTGTATTCTAGAGCGCGCGGGAGATCATATTCCTCGCGCGAGCAGAGAGAATCACGCTCGCGCATTATATTTAATGTACTTTCGCGCTACAATAATGCGCTCTCGACATTTGATAGGGAAACCAATCAAATACGTGTGTCTCACGGCCAATGCGTGAGAGTTGGCAAATATTTTTGTCTTCCGCGGTGTCATTTTTGGGTGGGACAAATGTGACTGTCTCCAATATTGGGGGGGACACGTCCCCCCCGTCCCCCCCGGTTCCTACGCCCCTGTAAGGACCCATTTTTACTTAAGTACTTTTAAAAAGGAGTACTTCTGTACCTTTACTTAAGAATCAAAAGTAAAGTAAATGTCAATGCATTCTTTCATTATTGTTGCATTGTTGTATGAAATACTTACAGTACCTTATGCCTCTGAATCTATGCCTGCATACCTACCTCATTAGCCTGACTTCGTCATACTCATATTCTAGTCAGAATGTGAGTCTGATACTGCTCCAAAGGGCTTTGATTATGAGGCGTGTCTTAATCGAACCAGGAAAAAAAAAACCTCTGCACTCAATTGGATAGACCTACAACCAATCAGACGAACGCAGTAAGTGACGGACGCATAGTTGTCAACAGAACTCAACTGCACGCTCTCTGGAAAAAGTATTTAAAAAAATGAGTGTTAACGATCTTTGCCAGTGTTGCAAAAATAATTTAAGGATTTGCGGAGTACTTGCAAACACGAAAAGCATTTTTGAAAGAAATACGGTGGTAACACTTTACTTGAAGGGGTGTGCATAAGACTGACATGACACCTTCATAATCATGACATGACATATGTCATGAATATGAAGTAGGGTTTATTATGATTTATTTATGACAACTGTCATTAAGTTTCTTTTGCTCAATAATGACATTTTGAATGTAAATATGACATGTTCAATGTGTTGTTTAATGTTTCTTTGTTATGACATCTTGACACAAACCATAACCTGTCAGTGTCTTTGTCATGACAACTTAACATTAAATTAAGTTAAACTGTCATGTGGTTGGTTTTGACATTGGCTGTCTTGAGGCCATTATAACTGTGTCATTAATATTTTTCGTGACCTCAACTACAGTGGCACAAATTGAATTTGTCATTAAAAAGTTATAATGCCTTCATGACAGCCAATGTCAAAACCAACCACCTGACAGTTTAATGTAATGTTAACCAATAAAGCTAAGTGGTTTCTTAAGTTTGATAATTAATCTGCTATGTCATGTTTATAACAGGTTGTGTTGTCTTAGTAATGTCAAGTTGTCATGACAAAGACACTGACAGGTTATGATGTATTGGTTTATGTCAAGGTGTCATAAAGACATTTCAAACAATATCATATTTGCATTCAAAATGTCATAATTGAGCGAATGACACTTAATGACAGTTGTCACAAACATGCATAAAACTTCCTTCATATATTAATAACATGTGTCATGTCATGATTATGAATGTGTCATGTTAGTCTTATGCACACCCCTTTAAGTAAAGTGTTACCAATACGTTTGATGACGTGATGATTAGGTAACTGCAGATCATCTGTCCATCATTGTATAAAGCCCGCCCTGGCAATTTGATTGGCCCGACGATTTCTGAACCGATCATAATTACTCCTCAATGGATCGAGTCCAGACCGAACTTCCCGACCAAAAAATGTTGTGGACGGGGTTCGGGCTGGCATCCAGGCTAAACCCTTATATCAATAATATCAAATTTATTTCTAGAACACAGTTCCAGTAGTGGGATTGAATATGAGATTCAATAAATGCACTCAATAATGTCCACATGTCCAATGTCCCTCAAATAGTGGCCTATTTAAAGTTTTTTGGCTTTTAGTGTGAATATGTTAGTCTTACTGTTATCTATAAGCTAGTATGCTCCAAAACAATGACAAAATTTGCATTTAGAAGACCAACCCAATGTTGAAAATGAAAATCAGGTTGATGTCAGAATCCAACATCAGATTGACGTTAATCTCCAACTTTGGACAGACGTTGTATCGTGGTTGAAAATGAAGATCGGTTTGATGTCAGAACTACTTTCTACTCAAGGACCTTGACAAAAATGTAGTGGAGTAAAAAGTATGACATGTGCCTTTCAAATGTAGTGAAGGTAAAGTAAAAAGTTTCCAGAAAAAATAATACTCAAGTAAAGTACAGATACTCAAAAGGTGTTCTTAAACGGTTAGTTGACCCAAAAATGAAAATTATGTCATTAATGACTCACCCTCATGTCGTTCCAAGCTCGTACGACCTCCGTTCATCTTTGGAACACAGTTTAAGAAATTTTAGATTTAGTTCGAGAGTTTTCTGTCCCTCCATTGAAAATATATGTACGGTATACTGTCCTTGTCCAAAAAGGTAATAAAGACATCATCAAAGTAGTCCATGTGACATCAGTGGGTTATTAGTTATATCGGGGCGGCAGTGGCTCAGTGGTTCATGTAGGTTGTCTACAAACCGGAAGGTTGGTGGTTCAATCCCCGGTTCCACCTGACCAAGTGTCGAGGTGTCCATGAGCAAGACACCTAACCCCAGATGCTCCCGACGAGCTTGATGGCGCCTTGCATGGCTGCAGTCGCCCGTCGGTGTATGAATGAGAGAGTGAATGGGTGAATGTGAGGCAAATTGTAAAGCGCTTTGGTGGCCATTGGGTCTGTGAAAGCGCTATATAAATGCAGTCCATTTACCATTAGTTAGAATTTTTTGAAGCATCGAAAAATAAATTTTGGTCCAAAAATAACAAAAACTACGACTTTATTCAGCATTGTATTCTCTTCCGGGTCTGTTTTGAATACAGCGCGTGTCTCCTTCAGACTGTAAACGAAGCTCGGGCTCACCAGATCACACCGGAAGAGAATACAATGCTGAATAAAGTCGTAGTTTTTGTTAATTTTGGACCAAAATGTATTTCCGATGCTTTAAAAAATTCTAACTAACCCACTGATGTCACATGGACTACTTTGATGATGTCTTTATTTCCTTTCTGGACAAGGACAGTATACTGTACATACATTTTCAATGGAGGGACAGAAAACTCTCGGACTAAATCTAAAATATCTTAAACTGTGTTCTGAAGATGAACGGAGGTCGTACAGGCTTGGAACGACATGAGGGTGAGTTATTAATGACATAATTTTCATTTTTGGGTGACCTAACCCTTTAAGTACAGTACTCAAGTAAATGTACTTTGTTGCTGTCCACCTCTGTACATTTGTAACCAAAGTCAGTATTTGTTTGCAAACAAAATTATCACCATAAAATCATCATTGTTGTATCTGATCTTAAAAAAGCAGAATAGCCAAAGGACATCTGTATCTGCTATGCATTTTCTTATGTGAGAGGTTATGTAACGTAACACCTTTAAGAAACTATTACGGCACTCAAAAATATTTGAACACACACAACTTGCACATTAGAAGATTACCATGCAGATCCCCTAATGAATACTCAAAAATGAATTATCAATCTAATCCGTAGAATATGGGTCACTCCTACACTGAAAGCAAAATAAAAGGTTCTTGTGGACAAACAGTGTTTCAAACACACCCAATCACGTCTCCATGGAGACATGACGACTCACAATAGAGCTGAAACTAAAAATAATAGTCTCCTTGTCGTTCTACATTGTAATGCTGCAAAATGTCCGCTCCATTACAGAAACTCTGAAGCGCGCTGTTGGGAACACTGTGACATGCTGATCATCTCTTCGTACTCTGGTGTCACAGTTCCATTAAACACTGCAGAAAATTTCCAAACACTCGGGATGGCAAGGTCACCTCGACAGTGGGAAAGGCCCAAGCAAGACCTCCCTCCAGGCTTTTGTGTATGTCTGTGTTTGTATTGTGAAATTACACTAATGTGCCTGTGACCTAAACGTAATGTGTATGTGACCTGCTAGTGTCATTGCGTATGGAAGTGTTTGTAAACCGGAGAGTATTTTTGTACGGGGGAAAGGGAATCTGGACAAAGCTGAAGTGACAGTCGGACGCCCGCGGGAGGAAGGGGGCACCACGGCGCCTGGGTTGAACTGTCATGCTCGCTGAAAGCCTGATGGTCTGACCCCGCACAAACACAGACACAAAGACACAATCCACATCTCAAATAAAGGCACACAACATGTATCGCTTCCTTGGGGTAACTACTCGCGCTATTTCTCTGTCTCTCACACACACTTCTCCATGCTCATATCCTGGAGTGCTCTTGGTTTATTCTTAAGCAGGTGTGAACAGACAGATCATTGCCTCCAGGCCAATTTAACTCGTTGGAAAATTCATTGGGCCTTTATGTGACAGCTTTCTTAGGAGTCACATCTACACCATCCCTCGTGGTGAGGACTCTTCATACCAAGATTCACAGTAGTATTCAGTAGAGGTCATTCTGTCTACAGTAATGAGGGCACTGGGTTTTACTGCTGAAAAAAAAACTGACATCTGTGGCTAAAATAACTTATATTTTCACTTAAAGGGGCAGTGTGCAAGGCGATCCAAGGTGTCAATGTTTGGTTGGTTAGCATGGCTAAGTTAGCTTATATCATATACTTCCTGGTGGTATTTCAACAACTGTAAATGTTACTTCACACTTATTTCAAATAATGTAAGTTTCAGTGATTTAGACCAGAGAAATGAATCACATTAATGAATCCGGTAAAATACCGGTAGCACTTTTTCTCAGTCCTGTTCCCGTTGTACATACTATGTACATATTATAGTAATTACAGTAATACGATAATAACTAGGAAGTAAACCTAAACCTAACCTTAACCCATGTAGTTACCTTATATTACCTAGTACTTAAGTACACTGAGTACACAGAAGTGCAGGTACTGTAAAATTAAGGTAAACATGATTTCACCAAGTACATGTTCTTGGATCAGCATTTTTGTTGATCCTAGAAAAACATTCCAATCAACCAATCAGATTAGATGGACAAGTTTAAAGTTCATGTCAAGTAGGGCTTATGTCACGATATCAGATTTTTCTCTACGTAGTTATCGTGACCAAAAGAATTTATGATAACGATATATTGCGATATCAAAAAATAAATAAATAAATAATACTATCAGTCAAATTTAAATGAAAAGATATTATCTTATACTATTATGTACATTGATAAAGGCTGTCGATTGGCTTTGTATATACATTATTCTAATGAAAATATCAGAGATGACATGAAGAACACAGTTGTAGCAATGGTGTGTTAATTCTCTTCATGTTAAATCAGTCAAAATTACTGAGTTGCCCTTGAGCAAGGGACCTAACTGCTACACCCACTGCTCTGGGTGTGTCTGTCCACGGTTTGCAGTGTGTGTGTGTGTGTTCACAACTTACTACTCCTATCGTGTGGGGCCAAAACGGCAAGATAACGGTGGGTGAATAGGTTGGTGGTTTTGCCCCCTTTTGCACTCACTGTTGAGGTAATTAACTTGTTTTAATCGGAAACTCATGGAATCCATAAAACTTCCACACTGGCGAGCTAACTTTCTTAGAGTGCAGGTAGAGCTTGTCTGTCATATCCCACAACATGTATTTATGCTGCAGTAGCAGCTGCGTGCTGTGACTGCTTGTGTTTTACGAAATGTGGCAACCAGTAATAAGGTGCAATACCGTCACCTACTGTTCGTTGGGATGTCAACCAGATACTGTCGCTGGATAATTTACATGTAATATTATGATATGTTTACTATTCGTTTGAAATATTATGGTTATCATCACCAATACCAATTAACACGATAACGATATTTCATTGTTTAAATATCACAGATTACATCAATACCGGTATTTCGTGACTCCTAATGTCAAGTTTAGGCTTAGGCAAGGGTTACGTGCTTCTACATCAGTGCTATTCACCTATCATTTTCCTCTGATTTTACATTTTAGGGCTAAGTTATGGGTAGGGATATGAAAGTTGATCCAGGATCAACAAAATACGTTGATAAAGGAACATTTCTTATTTGTCAAAATCACGGTGACCCTAAACTAATGTTACAGCTCTTAAGATATGTGCTTCAAATAAAGCAGACATCTCTCTGCAGACGAACACAGGCGGTTCTAACTAACAGGTGTTTTTTTAGCAGTCAGAATCTAAAAAGACAGTTCACATAAGCATACTGTTTACATAGCCTAGCTGCTGCAACACTCAAATGTGCTATGAAATGCTACAGTGTTGATGCTAGTGGACGTGACAGTGATAGTGAATTATATGCATAGTAAACAGTCTGCAATTCCCACTTCTGGGTGAACCACTAAAAGAGGAGCAGCAATCATACCGTGTGTCGTGTTAATTTATAAACCATCAGAGCTGTGTCAGGCTGCTGGGCTTCAGAAATTCTCTACTCACATTTTGCACTTGCTAATCATCTGTGCCATCTTCTCATGAGTTTAGATTATGGCACAGCTCGAACCGAGTTTATTGCTTTGATTGCCCGTGTGCTTACTGTAGCTTCTCTATTTGCTACCTGTCTCTAGAGATGTCAAAGAGACTTTGTTTTTGGCACTTTTATAAGAAATAATGAATTAATGAAATCCCTTCATAAGCACCTCATCAGAAACTAATCAGAATCAGAAAGGCTAGATGAGGTAACTGGGATTTTTATGAAGCAATGGCACAGCTGAGCTGGAGTGAATAACAATGTGAACAGTCAGAGCTCTGAGTGGCAGCTCTGACATTTGTTGAGGACAAACACATTTTCTGTCAGAGATAAATACTGTAAGCAGCCTGGTGCCTTCTGTCTGGCCAACACAATCCTCATTACCAAAACACTCATGCCACTCATTTTTTTTAAATAAAGGATTCTGAGATGGTTGACAAATAGCCTCACATTACAAAAAAACACACAACAAGCACCTTTATGTAAAACCATAACCGCCAGTTTCATAGACAAGGCTTAAGCCTAGTCCCAGACTAAAATGCATGTTTGAGCTGTTTTAACTGAAAGCAACTTGCACTGACAAATCTAAAAATATGCCAGCCATGGTTTTGTCTCAAGTTGCACATTAGTAAAGTTTTTTTGTTCTAAAGCAGGTTTGTAAAAGCTACTTAAATGCCCTAATTAAACTAAGGCCTAATCCTGGCTTAATCTAAGCCTTGTCAGTGAAACCAGGCCCAAGAGTATTAAGAACTATTACAGACACAACTGCCCACCAACCGCCACCAACACAAAAACTTGTTCAATACAGCATAAAATCGTTTTCTTAATCAGTACTTTTGTCTTGCATTCCAGAAAAAAATTCTACACATCTGTCATAGAGAGAAAACATTGCCTTGAATTAGCATAACTTGCATGTGCAGCATGAATATTGCAACCTGTTATTATTAGGGGACAAGCACTGAAAATGCTGAGGCACCTCTTGAAATTGTTGCCGTTCTTATTAGGGGCCAAGCACTGAAGGTGCAGAGGCACCTATTGAAATCGTTGGCGTTCCTATTATTATTATTATTCCGTATGGTTTTACTCATGTTTATGGTAATAACTTTTGAACCGTAAAGGCTAGAAACAAAAAAGCCTTGTTTGCTCTGGTTCCTCCAGATCATCTTCAAACCATGCCAACAAAAAGTTATGGAATACAAGTTGATTCGTCAAACCATTCTCGAGTACTGCAAAAGCTAATTTTACGTAGCACTTGCGAAAACAGATTTAAGGCTTCATGACCGCAACGCTTTATTTTATTCAGACAAAACTTGGTACATGTCATCACAAGCATGACCTGAGCAGTGCCACCTACTGGTCCGGAGATATGACAAATGGCTCTGTTTGCTAATAAATTTTGAAAAGTTTGTCCAAAAATCATATAAATGGTCTTGTTAGATAGACATAATGCCCATAGACAGTAAAATAAATGGACACAGCGACCCCATAGATTTCAACAGAGAAAATTAAAGCTGATTAGAAGCACTCACTTCCTGATGGCTGAGTGTATGCGCAGGCTCACACTGAGCTTGACGACGTAGATGTGACGTGAGCAACCTAGTAGCTGCGCCAAGAGAAATCTAAATCATTCTCTTCTGAATCTTGCAGAGATGGAGAGCGTGAGTAGGAGCTGTCCATGAGCTCGCAGCAGGATCAACTTTACGACTCTCTATGGACTTCTCCCTTGACTTTATGCCTCCACGTCCCCCCGATTGCCTGCGAGCTTCTCCTCCTGTCTATACGGTAATTTCTCTAATGTGCGACAGAGAGTCGCGTGGTAATGATGTTTGCCTATTTTTACAAAAATGGCTTCTATGGGGCCATAACATAAGATACAATGTAATGGAGCCTTTTATACTTTGTCGTGTTTCTTTAGAAATAAATAATGGACAAATGGAGTCTTTGGACGCCTCGGATGTAAAGTTATTCGCTGTCAAAGAGATGTCAAAATGAATGGGAGTTAATGGAATGCTAACAGCAGGTGATGGTCTGCTACAATGGTGGCCCCCAGGGAGGCTTCAGTTTTCGGCTGATGGATTACCCCCTTGCTAATGCCAAGTTAAATGTTATCCAATTTTCCCATATCGGCCATTTTGGGCATCGGCCTAACTTTGGATTTGATTAATGTATTGTCACGAGAGTCATATCCTTACATTCCCAAATCCTTGCTGAGTCTAACAATACCAAACATGATAGGTTTTGCCTTATGGTTAGCATAATGTTATAGCCTGGGAAAACCCAGACAACGTCCGGCAAATTTAGATATGCTCTGCAAGTTAGTCTGGCAAAGAGCTCATTCAAGCCCATTTCCAATCCGTCGAAATCACGGCACCAATCAGAAACGTTGGGGCGGGCTTTATAAGATGACGACAGCACAGCGACGGTGAAGCAGATTTTGTACATTCACAAAGATGGATGCCGCCGTGGAACTAGGGGTGACGGTTATAGTTGAACACCGTCATTAGAACTCTATAACCGCCAAAACCATGTTATTAAAAGATTTTTTTCACAAACATTTTTTATCATAATGTTTAAATACTAATATCAAATTACGAGGGAAACGGAGGCGGAGTTAGTGGTGCTTCGGAGGCTGCTACTGCTGGAGATGATTCGGGAGAGGTCCATTTCGCTTGGCTGTGTGCAAGACTTTTTTTGTAACAGCGCGTGCGGCGCCTCGTCCGAGGATGAACGACTTCAAGCCGAAATCTGCCCGAGCATGAAGTCTCACCGCACCGGCACCCAGTTTGCGCGTTTAACTTGCAAAGTTCATTGCAAAGTTTTTTTGTTAAGGTTTTGTTTACGGTGTGTGATTTATTAAAATGGAAAGCACATTCACTTCCAGTTGTCTTGCTGTTAATTTTAAATAAACGTAGAGCAAGTAGATAATCAGTGTCTGCTCGTTTATTCAAACTTGTTCTATAACAGACGAACGTCACTCTGCATACGTCATCTCCTTCATCGCTCTGATTGGTTTTAGGTCTATCCAATTGCGCCCAGAGGCATTTGAGCGACGTCCGTTGGTGACACCCCTTTGGAAATGATTTGTCTATGAAGCTTTGCCAGACCATAACTCAGTTACAACTGAGAATGGTCTGGTTTTAACCTGGCTAATAATGTTGTAAATTAGCGCTTATAAAACATTTGCCAATATCTTCAAAACCGTTAGACCGATCGAGACGAAACCACCGTGGGAAGTTCTGAAACATAGGTGGTTGGCTAAAAGCTAATACCCAAATGTCAAAAATTTGATAGTAAGTGGCAAAAAATAAATAAATTATGTTCTCATACATATAAATGTCTATAACTCTAAAACAAAACTAGATATTTTCACCAAACTTAACACACATGTATGGGCTCACTCTGAGAACACATAAAAAAAGTGGCAGAACTGCACCACTGCACACGCTATAATAGAATAAAACAAGAACATTGCCATTAATTACAATATAATATCATGATATTAAATGATGCACTTTACAAATGCATTGTGGCTCTTCAGCTATCAGGTTAACCATAAGCTACATTAGCATTACGATATCTGAGATAACCTAATAAGATAACCTAATCTGGTTAACATGCTTTTGTGTGCTAATTCTTACACTGAAGCCTCTCCTCTGAAGTTTGGTTAGTCAGCGTCAACTGAGTGGCGCAAGCTGCTAAATCCTAAACCATTCAGGTCGTGGGTTCGAATCCTGTGTGGCACATGCCCAGACCGCAATAGGTACTTTGGCCAGAAGTGGTGCAAAAGTTGCTTCAGTTTCAGACATGGTGTTTACCTGAAAAGGGACTCAGAAAATAAGACACTGGGCGCATATAAAAATTCTTAATTTTGAGTTGATTCTCACTTAAACTATGCTGAGAGCTGAGTACTCTGCCAGAGAGCGTTTCATGACAGATGTGATTGTCTGAGTCAGTGTAATCTAATTTGAGTGTGTTGCTTCCTTCCCTCAAGCCAAGGATATACATGTCCAACCAAAATGTCAAACACTAGCAGAGGAGCCAGCACACCCAGAGGCTCAAGGCCAATCTGCACATAATGAGGCTAGAAGACCCTATCAGGGGTGTCAGCAGTAGCCTAACCATTGGTTATGGTTACACTTTCCTCATGACTAATGCTATAAAAAAAAATATGAGAGAACAAGCGTCAATTCAGTCAAAGAGACAGGGCAGAATCAAATAAGGTGCCTGGAGTAGAAAGGTCAGGGAATTTTGAGCCTCAGGATGATTCCTACATCGGATGATTCCACAGAAACATGTGACAAACAGAGAAAGGTTTACTACTACTGCAAAACAAAGACCTTGAGCGAAATTTGAGAGGTAGAGACAGAAATACACTTTTTTTATTTGTTTCATCTTTTTAGATGCATGAGCTATACGTTTTCAAGGTCTTAATTAATCAGGCTTTGGTTTCCTTTGAGTCACTCATGTTCGACGTAGTCGACGTGTCACCTGATTGGGATCATGTTTACATGCTTACAGTACTGTTACAACGAGCCAATGTACATTGGCGTGCAAAATCTGCATCTCGCATTCTGGTATATTCGGGTATATATACAGAAGTGGATGCACACACCAGTTGTCTTGCGCTTCGAAGTCGGTTGGTGTCGATGTCTCTGAAGAGTGTTTAAGATTTTAATAAGCGAGTGTGTCAGTGATTTTCTGGAAGACTCTCCCAGTGCTGGTGGTTCTACAGCAAGAGTGCAGCGGTGATCGCAAGCTTCTGAGCTCTCAACTGCTGTTTTAACAGCATAATTTGTGTTTGTTGATGGTTGGTTAGAGGGCAAAGAAGTGAGTGCTTCACTGTTTCAGTTCACTGTTCAGTGTTGCCGCGGTCATTCCCCTGTGTGTTCCGGCAGTGGTGACGGGTCCCATTTCCTGAAAGAGCAACACGGGTGCATTTGCATCTTTTTCAAGAATTTATTCCATCCGTGCGTTTCTGGATATGGTCGCTCCCTGTCCCAGTTCCCTGACCATATATGATATATATATATATATATATATATATACCAGCAGAAGGGAAGGCCATCATAGTGGTTGTCATCTTGGTGTGTTTACCCAAGGTGCACCATGCCCACCTGGGTAGTGATCCTCTCCAAAGAGAGAGTATAGCTCCTTCCTGGGCGTTGACACAGGGTGCCTCGCTGACAGATGTTTTAGAGCTGTGGGCTAGGCGACACCAAACACGTTCGCTAGAAAAATAGTCTATGTGTCGAGCCAGTTGCTTCCCGTGGGCTCCCTTCACATGAAGACAGTTTCACTGTAAGCCCGGTTCGAAGTGTCGGCTTGCTGCGCCATTCCCCTCCAATGGACTAAATATGTGCGCCATTCTTGCTCCAGTAGAGTTCCTCTTTAGCTGAACCCTGTTGAGTTCCTCCTCACCCTTCGGCAATGGACGTGGCGGAGCTTCCGATGCCAGGCCTAACACTCGTATGCACTGGTGGAACCCGTGTTAGGCTGGGTCCCATTTGTTGTGATCCCTACGGTGATCCTATATGTGTATTCTTCCAAGGTACGGCTCCCTGCACCGAGCCAATGTCTTCCCTTGACAGAGCCCGTTCTGCCTTCACTGTCCGGTGTGTCTCCCTCCTGTTATAGGCTGGAGCCACCTCGGTGACATTCCATATGTTGTACTGCCCGGTAACGCCAAGTCCATATGTGTATCCTCTACATGTTACTTCCCTACGGGCAGGATGGTGCTTTCGCAGCGTATTCCTTTCCAAAGAAAGGGAACGCTTTCCCAGTGGTCTTGTGGAACAGCAATGACTTCCCTGGCCTAAGCCCTATCCTGTCTCTGCCTTAATAATGTGGGGGGATCAGAAGGCTTTTGTCTAGGCACTGGAAGGTGGCAGCACTAGTTTTAATTGGGATCCCAATCAGTCGACACGATGACTACGTCGAACATCAGCGACTGAAAGGGAACGTCTCGGTTATGTATGTAACCCTCGTTCCCTGAAGGAGGGAACGGAGACTTAGTCCCGTCACCACTATTGCTGGACCACCGCTGACTCCGGGCTTTGTTCGGCTACTCAGCAAAAAAACAACTTGTGGCTGCATCTACTTCCGTATTTATACCCGCTCCGAGGGGCGGAGTATGGGATGCATATCTCGCACACTAATGTGCATTGGCTTGTTTTAACAGTACTCGAAGATGACAGGCTCCATAAGATTGATCCCAATCAGTCGACACATCGACTACGTCTCCGATCCCTCCTTAAGGGAACGAGGCTTACATGCGTAACCGAGAAGTTCTTTAATATTGAGTGCACCAATTAATGTCACCATTTAGTGGCTCTGTATTGTTTGGATAATTACTAACAACTTTTTAAATAATGTTTTAAATGTGTAGCTTAACAATTAGACAGCCAAAAATATCTAAAAATATATTTGCAAATATTTAAAATCACAAACCTATATTGGATAAATATAATGGCATATATAACATCAACATAGTTATATTATATAATAAAATACATATTTATATTATAAACAAATTACCATTAGTAGTAAATGTTATTGTTGTAGTACATTGATCATGTAGTTAGTATATGTCATAATAATAATAAAAAATTGTTGCATATAGGTTATCAGACACCATAAAATCTGTATCTGTATTGGTCATAAAAATAAGTCAATATCTAATCTTTACCTTCACTTTAAATCAAATATTCTATCTTTATATATATCCTGAGAATCTTTTCATCATGATGTGCATTTCAGATGTAGTTCAGGGATGGTGTAATGCAGCAGGCGTTTAAAGAGATCATCTTTATTTTACAACCCATTTTCTCTCACACAGATGTTGTTTGTAGAGTATGAGCCAAATAAAAAAGTAGAAGTGGAAGATGAAAAAATTATGACAATGCTGATCAAAATGGTTTTCAACTCCACCTACCTTGGAGAGATATCACATCCTTGCTGCATAAAGGCTCCCAGGGAAAACCACAGGCTGTTGAAGATCCCAAACTCATTGTTGTGTTCAGGTTGCTTCTCCTGCTTCTCCTCTCGCTGATTCTGATTTTGACCGTGCTGATTTGGTGACTGGTTGGCCTCTGGTGATGGTGGTTGGTTTTGGTTCTGGTTTTGCTGCTCCATTCCATCCTCTTCATCATCTGCGTGCCACTCATACGGACTGAAGCGACTCACCAAGAATAGCACCACACTCACGCCAATGTAGGCAAACACAATACACATCCAGATCTCGTACGCTAGTGGGTCCAGGAAGGAGAAGACACCTGGTTTGGACTTGGTGGGCTTCTTGATCATGATGGATATACCTAAGCTC
This sequence comes from Chrosomus eos, assembly GCA_036326025.1. Classification (NCBI taxonomy): domain Eukaryota; kingdom Metazoa; phylum Chordata; class Actinopteri; order Cypriniformes; family Leuciscidae; genus Chrosomus; species Chrosomus eos. The sequence continues at coordinate 20,610,068 of CM070834.1, forward strand.
ATGAAGGGTTTGGAGAAATCGATGACCTCCTCTCTGACCAAAGTGATGGTAAGGGGGGCGACAGCTACGTCTGCTTTCTACAAGACAATATGATTACATCTTTAAGCATGGATAGAGTGCCCATTGACATTCAAGCATAACATTCATGTTTTCAACAGCTTCTCAGAAAGTGATGAAATCAAACATTCAGAATGTGTTTCAAAAAGCTTTGTGATCCAGTTTTCATACAACAAGGCTGTTCCTCTGTAGGTTTTCAGAAAACACTAGAATTACAAATCAAGCGCAAACCAACAAAAAGATTTTCCACCATTTTAGAAGCAGCTGAACATATAAATAACTTCAAGTGTTATGAATCACTACAGAGTCAGTTGTACTCAATGCTGCATTCTCAAGAGGATCCCTCATACACTACGCTTCATAATAATGCCATATTTTCTTCAAGCAGAAGAGAAATCTAACGAACACCGCTTGACAACACTGAGCTGAAGTGTTCGCATTTAGCCCAATAAAGACAGACTACATCTGACACTGCTTAGCATTCCAAAGCCACTAATGCTGCAGCCTTAGGGTAAAAATCCACTGAATAAAAAACGGAGTGCCTACAAAAACGAACCTCAGATGCACCTAAGTTTTGCTATTATAAATTATATTTATTTGCCTTCATTAGCAGTTATAAGACTCTTTGTTGTGTTGCAAAATTGCCAGAAAGTTAGACATTGCATTAACATGCTCTGACAGTAGGGAAAAACAACTTCATAAGTGATGAGACAAAAAACTTTTGTTCAACCGGAGGCATTGAGGTTCGGACACACTGTGTGCTGTTCTCTTTTCTGCTGTATTATTTGGCAGCTTTACTACTTATTTTGGAAAAGATTCCTGTCACTGTAACAAATCCAAGGAATGGATAAAATGCAGCTTTAAGCCAAATTGACTCTTAATGTATGCTAAAGACACAAATTAATGTCATGTCTGTAAAATTAAATTAAATGAAAAAATAAAATAAAATACAGAAGAAATGTTAAAATAATTAAATAAATAAAAATCCTTACCACACAGAAATGACAACACTCAGAGATTATAGCTACTTACACCATACACTAATTCTCCAACCATCCCATTCCACATCAATGTCTCTGCGTCTCTGGCTCCATACTTTCCGTCCCCCACGAGTTCTAGCCTGTAGGAATACCCCACGTGCTTGGCGATCTCTGCAGCCAGCTCCACGCAATAACCCTCATATTTGTCATTCCCCACCAGCTGCTCATGATTCTTCTTCAGCATCACATATGGAGATTCCTAAGGATAGAGAACATGTTTCAGGCCCAGGTTATTTCCCTTTTCGTGTGGTAGCATGGGCCAGATCAGTCTAGTTGTTTGGTTACTCCATGATTTAGAGTAGTTGAAGAGGCTTGAAAGGAAATCTTGCATCAGCTAGATCAAATGTTTTCTGATTTTCCTGCATATTTCTTGGCTTATAAATTATTGAAGAGTTGCATTTCAGCTCAATCATATAGAATGCACAGAACAACATCAACAGACAAAAACATCCAAAAACGATTTAGGTACATATACAGTATATACTAGGGGAATGATGAGACTCTTAGCTCACGAGACGAGACACGAGATTGGGTTCACAAGAACGAGACAAGACTTGTGGACCGAATTTTTAATAAATCCTCAATGACAAAATTCATGACTGGAAAAATAGTCTGCAGGTGCTATTTGAAATGTTTTAATTAATCATCTTGTAATGAATGCCTTTCAGTTCTACATTCTGAGTATGAATTATCATATGCATTGAAAGACAACCATATCCAAGCACTGTAAAAGGTTTTGCCACAAACTCAACTGACTGGCTTCTCCTGTATGATTTCACTTGAGTCTCTTTAGACCTTCCTGTACATGAATTATGAGCTTCCATAACTTCTGATTGAGGCTGTGTGTGACCTCCTTTCCACAAATTGAACATAGAAATAAAAACAGAATAAATCAAATTTAAAAAAAACATTCGCTTTCAAATTCGCGATCACACGTACTCTGTGTATAGGGAGCGGTGGTGCTGAGCGCGCATTCTACAAGATCAGACATTTATCAGACACTTAGGATCGGTTGCGCAATGAATCCTCCGCCATTGTCTTTCTTGTCAAGTCATTTCGCCTTGATCACGATCACGTGATTAGTGAACTGTGATTCCAGTTGCACTGTGTGCAACTCTGCAGGTCGAACTGGATGAGCAAAGGAGATGTTTACAATAGTTTAGAATTAAGGTGACTGTTATTCAACTGAAATTAAATGGTTTTTACTTCTATAAAAAAAGCAAACCATTGCAGTGTTATATTCTATGCTAATTTCACCCTCACGCTCCATCATGGCGATATCGCGAGACAGCTTTTCACCCCAACGAGAAATCTTGTCATTTTAATATCGTGAGATCTTGTGGCATGAGATCTCATCACACCCCTAATATATACATACAAGTACATATATGAAATGCGTGTATAAGGAAACACAGCTGTACATGCATGTGTTGACACGATTATAAACTTTGAACAATAGTATTACATCTTGTAGGCTATAAAAAACAAAACAAATCAATACTCCAGCTGCCTAACCACAGTCAAAGAAGACTCCTTAAGGGAAGAGGGTATTTCTTTTTGGAGTTCCAATGAAATAAGATTAATAGCCACTCAAAACTCTTGAGTCAAACCTCAAACTGTGCCCGTAATGAGCAGAACAGTAAACCCAGCATGGTTCAAAAGATTCACACTACCTCTCACCTTCCTGAGAGGATGGTGATTCACCCCAGAGGCAAAGAACAAACTCTTCTGAGAGAGGGATCATGTGGTGACAAGTTTTGTAGAATTTGCATCATTACTTAGTATGAAACAAGTAATAACCTACCAGGAGGTAGGTTACCAAATATCACAATGTACACTGTGACAGTAGTATTGTTAAGGCTTTATTGTTTTTGTCTTTGTTGTATGCTCTAACGAGTTTGTGGCTACAGAGTAATATGGGAGTGGATGGACCTGAAGGAGAGCAGCACAGAACCTATTTTAAATTGAACTGATTTCAATCAGTTGAAACCCATTTCAATCTTAGTCTAAAAAGGTAATAACCATGGTTATTATAGTCAACTAAAACTAAAAGCATAAAATAATGTTGCTTAATAAATACAAAAAAACTTAATAGACAACAAAAAAAATTAAAAATGAATATAAACTATATTCTGTGGATTAAAAAAAAGAAATCAACAACACTGAGTAAGACTCGTTATCTCTAACTATATATTTCACAACTTTGACTTAAATATCCTTTACTTTTATTTTAAACTCACAATTACCCTTTATATTTTTACTTTGAGGAAACAAGCTTCCATATAAAATGCACAGACAGCTATAAGCCATTTGTAGTTTAAATTAACTGGTAACAAAGGTTTATCCCAGCCTCTCGCCACACCAGCTTCAACAACTATAACCTGTTCTAGTGCACACCCAATCGGCTCGCAACAGAACACTCTGTTCGGGTTTGCATAAACTATTCGCTTGCAGATATACACCAAAACGAATACATCCGTTTACAATAAACATTCTAATCCTGTTTAGTGAGAACTGGTGAAAAAAATTGCACAATTTAGCTTAATGTTACACACCACAGGATCAGTATGTGCTTACAAACCATTTCATCTTGATTACACTGATGACTTGTAATCCACACTCATGTGACACATTTCCAGATCAGAACAGAAAAAGTAAGAAGTCTGAAGAGACACTATTGCCCTATCTTTTAATTACGCTTTAAAAAAAATTGATAAAAAGCATAACTAACTCTACTATCTTTTCATAACAATTGTAGTTGTATTGAAAAACTCACCAGGATTGTGGTGACTACGTAGGTCCGGTTTTGCAGTCCGAATGTCTCATTGAGTACGTTACTGTAAGTAGCTGTGTTCACATATTTCTCATGTTGGTTCCAGTAGCCCACCTGCAGGCAGAAGGGAGGAATATCACAGCAGTGCACAGGAATCTCAGAGACACTATTTTTAGAATGTTAAATATTCATATTGACGGCTTAAGAGGAGCTGTAATCACATGCAATGCATACACGGCTCTTTAAGCCTTCCTGTGACTAACACTTCATTCGCTTTCACCCCAGTCAGTGCTAAATTTTCAGGCACAACATCAGGTTGTTGATCATTGTTTTAAATCAAATTTATTCAGGAGAATGTCAAGAACTGATGAGTTTTGAGTGAGATGTAAGAATGTTCGGTTATTGGGATGTTATTGGTTAGTGTGAACCGCATTGGTTAGAGTGAAACCCCATTTGTGTGCAAGCCAAGAAAAAAAAGATTTATTTACTTTCTTGGGTCCATTTGGGCCAAATTCCATCACACTGACAGTGAAATTTGTCCGATGTCCTTTGTCATTAAACTGAACATGTCCTGTAAGTCCTTCAAACTGCACCTACAGAGAGAATCAACACAATCGGATTATTCGGATAATTTCATTTTAGCACACACACAGAACTTCAATAGGTGTGAAATCAGATTTACATTGTTGTACAAGAAGCCAAATGGCAGTTATGTTTTGGCTGCATTATTTCAATCGCCATATGGCTTAGGGCGATTAGCAAATCGCAAAAGCTGTGATTTAATTAAATAAATATATGCACTAGGTGTTTCAGATTGAAGCGCAGCACCGTGTTCATTTATACACAGTAAATGCTGCTCCACACAAACTCATCTTTGCATGTGCTCTGAGTTTGGGATGCTTATAACATGCATTTGGGAACATAACATGCACCAACTAAAAATAATCACAAGCACAGCAAACTTGGAACTTTAAAAAAAACTCATCTATATTTTTCCCATTTTTTCCTGTGCATTTCAATGCTGAATGGCCAGATCTGGGTGATCAAATAGGCTCTGCTCAAGCCTCTAAAAACTTTTGGACTTGAACCAGAATCCCAATAAGAAAAGAAATGCTGACAAAGAGTTCGTCTAAAATGTTGGGCTGCAACTAACTTAATCTCTCGCTTATTTTTTCAATGAATTGATTTATCGGATGAAAAAAGCTAAAAATTATTATACATTAAAAGATTTTTTTTTGTTATTATTAAAAATGAATTTTTATCCATTATTTTAAACAATTTTATTCCATATCCTGCCCAATGCTGTCCTCCAAACAATGTGTAATAAAGCCTATGAAAACAAATTATATGTGAATGTAGGCTATGCTGTACATTATATGCAAGAAAAGGGTTAAAATACAAACATTACATTATAAACCTAAATACAACATAAAAAACTATTAAATAAATGATAATAAACAAAAAAAAAACACAAAATGTTAACTTGTATGAGGTATCAAGAACACACATAGTGTGAACATAGTAATTTTACTGTAATTGTAACTTTACTGTTAGTGCTCATAAATATGATTACTTGTGTTACATGTAGAATTTTAAAACTACACTTAATTTCTAACTAAACATATTTTAGCAAAATGTATATTTTAGTCAGATTTATTGCAATCCTATTCAACTGCACTCCATCCGTTTGACGCATATGCGCGCACCGGCACTCGTTCATTGAAGTCTGTAAAGTTTAACAAGACTCGCTTGTTGTCAGAATATGCTAAATGGAAATACTCTCGGGACTTTTTAACAAGTACAGATAAGGATACAACCATAAAATGTAAGTTATTGCGCTGAGGAAAACAAGAGACTGGCTGATGTTTCCGAGCACAGCGCGCAGACGCCACTTTTCATTATCGATAATACCCGATTTTATCTATTAGTCTTACTAAAATGATTGTATTTACAAACAACATATCTTTGAATTATTGCCGAGAATTTCATCAGATAACCGATTAAAAACAAAAGCAGCTTGTGTTTGCATAAACACGCTGAATCAAATTACTTTGGATGTTAAGCTGACCCTGATGCTTTGTTTGTGGGCAGGTTATATAGAAGCGTAGTGTGTTATTTCATCATTCAGTCCTTAAGTCAGTAGAAGACCAGTTCTGAGGTTTACAGGCGCCCGAACAAGTACCAGCTCTGCCATGAGAACTATCATTCTTTTGGTGTAAGAAAGGGGCTGGTTACCTGCTGTAAAGCTCTCTGAATGTCGATGCCCTGACCCCAGGGTGCAGGAGGGTTAGCCAGACACTCTCCTGCATTCCCTCTGCGAGATATATCAATGCGCTGCTTTCTCAGGTTCTGGAAAGCAGTGGCCATGACAGTCACTCCGTCATATGTTAGTGCTCCAGTGTACTGAGACGTTCCACAGACAAGGTTTCAAATGAAAATATAGGGGGAAAAGAAAGGAATTTATTCACAACATTTGGATTTCACAGAGTATCTTGCCCTGATGAAAAGACCCGCATATGTGCGTATGTTTGTTTAGTATAAGTAGCAACATTCCCTTGATCAATCATCTTTACCTCTAAAATGCATTACCTAGGCTGGATCAAATGGGAATTCAAGGTCTTTTCAGCAGGATACACATTTTTAAGTCCATCAATTATATTTGTATGACTTATATTTTTAAGACCTTGCTTTACCTTGAGCCTCCTTTTGGGACTTTTCAAGTCTTTACTGTCAAACACCAGCCAGTCCTGTATTGTCCTGCTGACCGTAGGATTTGTGTAGTTCATGAGCTGGAAGCCTGTCACATTGGCACCTCCCTTCCTGAATTCTGTGAGATTAAGATCCAGAAATCCCTGAAGACAAACACACCAAAATCTCAATTTATTCACATTTTTAACATCCATATATTCACATACAATTGTGTAACATAGAAAGTTTTAGCACTTAAAACTTTGTACTCAAATGAAAAAAGAATAAGCAAATGCAATAATTTTATTCTCAGAACTGTGTAAAGAAATGGTTTCAGGGTATTGCGACTCCTGTAAAATTTACAGAAAAAAGTCAAATAACAATATGAACCCATAATTAAAGTCAGATCACTTTTTAGACATAATTACATCCTCTTAGACTAAATCTTAAAAATACCCAAGGGCTGTATGGTTATCAGAATAATATGACATGGATACAAGAGAGTCAGTGTTAAAGCTAATGATACAGTGACTGACATGCATGCATAGACATACATAGCATGCTGGGTAAATATCATATTATCTGTGTGATAACAGCTAATTGTATCTGTGTTTGTGTGTATGTTTGCTCATTTGGGTTTCCCATGCAGCGATGAACCCCAGGGGACTCTATCATGCAAAGTGTTGCATCCTTGCTGCTTTCATCATAATTGGTTATGGGATGATATCTTTTTTTTATCATTGGTGAATTATGCACTTGGCAAAAGATTGTTGCAGTTTGGAGTATTTTCTATTCTTCCCTCACAGAACCCAATTATAAATTTACAATGCTTCCTGTGAAGTCACAGTTCATGAGTGCTGTATTACAGTTTCTTCAGTCAACCAATTAAACTATTATTGTGTTACTCCACTGAACTGCTTAATAATGCAGAGTATTAATTATATTAAAATAGAAACTGAAATAGAAATATAAAAACTGAAGCTAGGAATAATAAAATGAAATAAAATGTCTGAGCGTTCCCTTGCGATTCCATTCAATGTACAAGTGGTTAGACAACACATCTTAAGTAGCCACAAGGCTCATAGTTCATTTATGCAGTAAGATACAGGATGCTTCACTTACCAGGTTTGCTAGAATGTAGTGATAGTTCTTCATGTTCTTTTTTTGCGCTGCAATCTGAAAGACAAATGCAACATGCATGAGAGCGTAAAAGAGCACCTCTCCCTCAACATCAGCTAATGGCAGGTCAGCACCAGTTAAAGCATCATTTTTAGCCTGGCTCTCTAAATAGAAATGAATAGGTTCGGGAATAGTCCCATCATTCGAGTCTTAATTGTACACCCTCCCAAGCTCACTGAGTGTGGAATATCTGTGATCAGAAGGGGCAGTCGGAACTACACGAGAAGGAAGGGAGGAAAGAAAGATTTGGCATCTGTCACCATGGGAAGTCCAATTATAGGCCTTAATGACTACATGTGCATGAAGACTACAGGAACACCTGTGAACAGTAGCGGGCCTCTGTAAGCACACTGTCAGGGTTAATTGTATCGGATACTGATTTCTGATCATTTGGTTTGGCAGTGGTTTCGATATCTTTGAGACCTTGACAGTCTGGGTGGTGATTACTAGTGAGAAGAGTAATTGCCTTAGTGTGCCTGAAGGCGGAATCATTTTCTCGCCTCTCTGGGAAAGGCATGACATAACTTTAAAGTGTACAGAAATATCATCTGCTTTTTAAGACGACATGTCATTTTCTATAATTAACTCAACATAAAATTTCAAACTGTCTAAAAATGAACTGAGATGTCCCAGAGTAACTTATTTAGCCAATAAAGTCCAGAGAATGTGCATTATGAAAAATAAAAACAGAAATGTCCTAAGAAATTAAATGGGGATAGAGCAGATTCAATAAATGCTTAACAGAAGAATAAATGTAAAGCAGTACAGTGTTGTAATAGGAACCATCTTGATATGTGTGTTGAGTCTGTGTTTTTTTATGTTAAAAAAGAATTCAGTGTCCTGCTTTGCTAAACGTTAAGGTCAGATGAAACTCCACAGAAGTTTCCACCCTTTTCGACCAATGAATTTCCATCACATTTACTTGTGACATTTGCCCGTCGATTGTGATTACTAGGCAAGTTTTTTTTTATTATAATTATTTTATTAAAACAACAAATCACATGATCCTTTAGAAAACCTTCTAATATGCTGATTTGCTGCTCAAGAAACATTTATTATTATTATTATTATCAATGTTAAAAAAAGATGTGCTGCTTTTTTCTGAAAGATCATGTGACACTGAAGACTGTAGTAATAATGCAGAAAATGCTGCTTTGCCATCACAAGAAATAGATTACATATTAAAAACTGTTTTCTATTTGAATTATTTTTTTTATATGTAATAATATTTCACAATATTACTGTTTTTTTAATAAATGCAGCCCTGGTGAGCATTAGACACTTCTTTTAAAAAAATGGCAATGTTTCAAAACCTTTACAGGTAATTACAGGTACTGTAATTTTATAAATAAACATATTATAATTAGATAATATGATAATATAAATCAATCAATAATAATATTATTTATTAAATTCAATTTATATAAGCACAAATCTGTGATTGAAATCTGCGTACAAACGTTTTCAAAAACAAATCATGATTCATTAGTAACTTTCGTTCTTACATTTTTTTCATAAATTTAGAATAAATTTAAGACAAACTGAAACGACTCCTACGCAAAAAATCACACACTCTTGGTGGCCTTATAAACATGTTAAGATGAAATTTTAAACACAGCTGGTAATCAAAGGTCTGTAATGTCTGTATAAAAGGTGTTTATTGCGTTTGAACTTGTTTTGAGGATGCCACTTTTGGTATTATGAGAGCCTCATGTTTGCTTAGAGAGACGAAAGAAAAGGGTGTGTGGAATGCTCTTATATGGACATGGTGTGGGTGTGTTTTATTAAAATTACTTGCCTTGTTCCCTCAAAATCAATGCAGAGAATGTAAAAATTCTGTCTGGGTCAACCACCTGGTTATTGGTTCACTTCATTGTAAAATACACTAGATACAAAAATGAAACGCTTTCCTAATCTTTGTTCAACCTCAACAAATTTATGAAGCATTTACCAAGTTTAAAATGGAATTGAGCCTCTCCAGCTCACAGTCCAGAATGATCTTGTACTCCTTCTTATTTTCCAGATCTTGGATGGTTTTCAAGAATGCCGCCTCGGTCAGGGTGTCAAAGTTTATGGATGTCACCTGCCAGGTCTTCTCGGAAGCAGTGTCCAAAATCTTCTGCAGCACTGTCAGACCTTCAAAAAAAAAAAAAAAATCCCAACAAAAAGACTAATATGTCTATAATTGAATATTTCTAACAGGCAGCTGCTTGCCTGGATACCACATTTGTTGCAGCACAATATGTTGAAGCATCTGTACCTCTTCAAAATACCTCTTGCAGCTCTATGAATATCACTTTAGTGAGGTACAGTAATGTAACATTCTGGGAAGTAAAGTCTTGATTTGGAAAAAACCCACATGCTCTGTTGAGTCACGTACTCCTGAGGAGAAGCTCTGTCTCCACATTCAGCAGGGGGTCTCCGCTGTTCTGCTCCAGCTCTGATGAACATCTGCTTTCATATCACTTAGAAACTCCTACTTAGAATTATGGACAGCTAAACACTGAACTTCAAATGTTCCTTCTTCAGCTTAGAGAAAATTCTGGGTGTTTTTGTGAGGAGGAGGACAAGTAGAGACGTGTTTGAAGTTGTTTAGTCTGGACACATTTAGAAAAACCTTGAGTGATCATAGTTAAATTAAGTATTTAGATACGCAACCTTCTTTTTTTTCACTAAACAGTGCTCTACTACTTCTAGCTTGCTTATGCCTGATTCTCAGCATCACATCCTCTTATCTCCTTGGATGTTTTTCCTCCGGTGCATATCATTTCAAAGAAAACAGAACCTCACGTTGAGGAACTGCCTATTGTATTCCGGTAGATCAAAGCCACTACCACCAATTGTATAGCTATGCTTTTCTTAGAGGAAATTAAAAAAATGTATATTAATGGACATTACTCTGCTGAGAGTCAGCTTTTGGATGGCTTGCTGTGAATTTCATTAGAACTGAACAACCAATTTTACTGTATGTCTCTCGCCATGCAGAGATGCAGTGAATGAATAAACATGCACCATTTCAGATCATTTGACTTTTTCTTTCAGGCTGTTTATCAAGTGCCTGCTTGTCTGTCACATGATGGCATCTTGCATATTGAGAGAAACTAATAAAAGAAAACGACTGATTGCTCCTCAAAAAGGAACTGTTTGAATCTGACAGCTTTTTTCCTGTTTATCAGACACAGTGATAGGTAGTTTAATGAAAGATGATCGTTATTCTTAAGGTGAGTGCTTTCCTAGCCTCCTCAGATCTATTGATTTTAACAATGAATTGAAAAGAAGTAAGCAAATTCCGCCATTTATTAGACAGCTACCTAGGTCAATGACCAATCATTAGTTTCCCAGATAAAGTAAAGGAAATTAGTTTAATATACAAAATGTGCCAAGCTTTCAGAAATGTTTTTGCATTCATAGTTTTATATGGTTTTGTTAAAAATGCATACCACTTTAAACAAAAGTTTCAATTTAAACTTTTATGACATGACCATTTTGTAAAAAGTAGATAATACTTTTAAAAACATAATTTTAATAGATAAATAGTTTTTAAAAAATTATTGCTCCATATGCCTTGATTTGGAAGACAAATATTATACATATTTATAATATTTAAAAAGAAATCTGAAATCTGCTCCTAAGGAACGGTAAATAAAAAAAATTATTCCAAACTGCTTAAAGTCAAAAAATGTCATCCATTAAATTAGGATTTGTTTACTTTATGCCACAAAAATGTTATTATTTAATTTAAACTATTATTATTTAAATATTTTTTTTTTAAATGGCTATTTCTTCAGCATGAATACTTTTAGATATTTTATTGATCAATGTCTTTAAATCCCCACCAATAATAGAAAACAAAATGCTGCTAAGTGCCACTGCAGTGTTAAATCGAAATATTTTAGCATTAAAAAGTGATCTCATCAGTAATACAAATGCTGATCAAAAGTGATATACTGTGTTTAAAAAGAGATCTGGGTGGTCATGCAACACTTACCAACTTCAAAAGACAATCTCATTCAGTCATGCTGACTAAGTTCCCTGTCCTTGTCCTTTACATAGAAGAACAGGATCAAAGCCTGTGCATTAAAAAAAAAATGATGATCCTTTGAAACAACGATCAGCGTTTTTGATAAGTTTACTGGTCAATATGAAGGACGAATTCTGCAGGCAGCAGCATTTCAACTTCAGACAGAGACATCAAATCTCATAATCAACCAAAGGCAACTGCTTTCAAAGCAAAAGCTAGATCAATGCGGACACCTAATCACACATCAGTGTTCGAGCAGCACAAATGTAAAAAACAAGACAAAAACCTCCTAATAAAGCCTGACTATGCGTTCAGTGGAAAATTAGGCCATGCAAAAGTTCAGCAAGTGAGATGTTTTAATGCAATCTAGCTGGCACATTTAAATGGGTCAGGAAAGCAACATAAACTCAAAGAAATTAATCCAAGACAACGTTAATAAGCCAATTTATGTATTTAAATGAATTTGCATTTATTGTGAATGCTTGGTTGCACTTTCTGTCATGGGTTTGGTTAATAATTGGTGCTGTCATCACATTTGCTCGTACATTACGGCCCAGTCTCCAACTAGGAATCTTGGTGTTAAAAAAACATGATGCATTTTGCTTCACAGTCAAAATATGTATCAAAATTTGTCCATTTGTGTTAACACCATGTCTTTTTTTTCCCAAATGGAGAAAAAAAATGTGTTTGGCACAGTCAACTATATCTAGAGATGAGCAGATAGAAACATTATACATCGACACTGATCTTGGCCCACTGCATTCTATTAGCATAATATGTTAACAATGCATATCGTTAACTAAAACAAGACTACAATCTGGACTGTAGCAAACGCAGAAAGATATGCTTGGGTCTCTGCATGATATTCATTGAAGCTTTTGTCATTGGGATGACATTTTGTATAATTTGCATACTACACTGCTGTCAATACTAGTCCAAAGAAATCTTTCATTCCACACCTCTCTGTAAAATAACAGATTAAAAAGAGATTTTCTAATTATAGAATCAGTACTTGGATTATTATGCAACAGAAGCCAGAATTAGGCTTGTCATTGAAGGAGCGGTGAGACAGCCATTGCATTCACTGGCATTCGTTAAAAGACTGTATCAGATTGCCTTTCGAAACGCCTCTACAGCCTTGGCCACACCAACGCTCTACCCTCTCCTTACGCCTGCAGCTTGGCAGCTATGAAATTGTCTCGTGCCACAGAGCAAACCAGCTTTATCTCCCACCGAGCAGCGCTAACCCCCAGATAAGAAGGAAGGAGAAACGGACAGCGCGTTCTCTCCGTCTCCTGTTAGTGTCGTCTAGCGCGACTGCGCCGTTGATGATAAGGCAGGAAAAGGGAAGGAGATGCGAGTATGGATTGTCTCGGAAGAGCAGAACTGGCTTGATATCACCTGTTCTCTCTGTGCTTCTTCAAATATGTCACGTACAGGAACAAATTGAATTTCCCTCCATCTCCTTTCGAGTCCAAAGCAGTGTGTTTTCGTTGCCTTCTTCAACAAAGCCGGCTGTGTGTTTACAGGCCCTAACTCTATTATCTGGGTCTTTGAGGAGAAAGCGCACATGCGCCCGGCTCATCATGCTTCAGCTTGGTAAACATCTGTGTGAGTTGGCAAGGGCAGATTTGGGGGGTTGTGATCACTAAACTGCTGCTAGCTCCACAGATGATGCTCGTCCCATTTGCAACGGCTTTGAGATGTCATCTCTGAGCACCTTGACAAATGATGCAGTTAACATTTTTAGTGTGAGACCAGGTTATTCTAGCAGTGTTTACGCATGGTAACAGAAAACACAACACCTCGTCTGAAACACCTTTTTGCGCTGCATTGCATGTTGAAAATATCTATTACAGACTTGAAGCATTTCTAAAGGTTGGACTATTTTAACCATGACATGTTGCACTTATATAAAAATGCAGGATGCTAATTACAGCACTGCCATAAAAAATAAACATCTAGATGAAGATGTCAACCTAAATAATAGAAAAAAATTATGCTGAAAACAGTGATGCACAAGCACTGGGCAAAGACGACCATCTGGATTATGTACATTAAAAGAAATACGGCTGAATTAGGAATGCATGGTATTAAAATTTCAGCCGATTACTGATTTGAGTTATTCATGTTATGGCTAATAATCAATAATGGCTGATATGAAAATTCTATATTATTTTGTCTAATAGTATAGAAATAAATCAGAAAAAAAAACTAAAATCAGTCTTTTAAATAATACAAGTGAATTTACTCATCACAACATTGTAAGTACATTATGAAATATGGATATTGATTTTGAGATTAAAGATTACATTTAACAGTGATTCAAATTATTAGTGTCTTTAAAGGGGCTATGTGGAGTTTTTAGCCTCTAGCGGTGATGTTTCAGATTGCAACCAATTTTTATAAGAGCGCTTGTGCGCGTGCTCGAACTCAAGACTCAAGTCAGGAAGGGTGTCCCGCAAGGTTCTTTACTAGCACCACTTCTTTTTTCTATTTTTATTAATGAATTGGGACAGGGAATACATTCAGCAAAGCTACATTTTTATGCTGACGATACAATTATTTACTCCACTGCATCATCTATATCTCAGGCTATTGAAATTCTTAAGGATTCTTTTTTACTTTTCAGCTTACTTTATTGAAACTGAAATTAGTTTTAAATGTAAATAAAACGAAGTATATTATTTTTACACGTAGCCGTTCCATGTCTACTGCTATGCCTATTCTGACTATTGAGGGTTTACATATAGAAAGAGTACCAACTAGGGCTGTCACTTTTGTGAAAAAATCCTGTTCGATTTTTGAGACATAAGTGTTCATTGAATCGATTGTAAAATCGATTTTCCGTGTCTAAAGACGTTTCCATTTTCAACACCAAATATAGGCAAATCCACTGACAACTAACAGGCATTAGGACGAACGTGAAGAGGGTGCTTGAGACGCGCACAAGTCAGCAATATTCCTGATGATTTATTGGCGTGAAGTTTCGTGCACAATGACAAACAGGAGTGCAGCATTCAGGGATTGAAATTAACACCCTCAACTCGCCAAATGCGGGTAAAAATTAACTTTGGCGGCTAACGCTGTCAAATCAAGAGGCGTGCGTCTATGTTTACTCACTTTCTTTGCTGTGGAAGTTCGTGTAAGCCAAATCTGTGTGGATTCAGCGCAAATACACAACTCGTGAGTCCTCGTCATAGAGATATACACATCTATGAGTCCTCGTGATATATTAAATACAGCGTATTGCGCAGAATCTGCGCATTTCTGGCTTACTTGAACACACACGTCACTAAGCAACGGCTCTGGCAACAAATAACGGCGCGCTTGTTCACTTGCCTTGAAGTAATAGCGAATATTAAAAAGCATTTGGTTAACAGAAAAGACATTATTATTTTCCAACATCCTACATGTTCTACTGATCTGTCCACCTAAAACGCATTTTTGGTAAAAAAAATATATATATATAAAAAAAGGCCGTTAAAATCGATTCCCTATTTTCGTTTCGATACTTGTTGTTGGTTGGTCCGATCGATTGTGCAATCGATTTTCGAACGTAAAGTGACAGCCCTAGTACCAACTTATAAATATTTAGGAATATGGCTCGATGAGAAGTTAGCCTTTGATGTTCACATTGATTACTTAGTGACAAGGCTTAAACCAAGACTGGGTTCTCTTACGAGAGTATCTCTCGTACTGCGTAATATCTTACGCTACGGGGAAAACTCTTTTCCACGAGATATTGAAGCCAAAAATTATCCTTAATTTTTTATTAATGTAAAACGCTTTGCGGCAGCAAGCAGACATAGGCGAGACAGCTCGCGCGCCTATTGGCTGCCCTGCGGCAACAGCAGCAGCCTATCGAGAGTGGCTCTGCGTGACGTCACGACGAATGGGGGCCTTTCGCGCCCATATAGTCACGTCCCGCCAGAAAGGGCGTGGTCTCGCCCTATAACCAGGCTCGATAGCTGCTCTTACGTTGATTTTCATCTCTTCAGCGAAGCCTCACGCATCGCTGGATCCAGAGTGAGAAGCCGCGCCGTCGACCTGTAGCCTTCAGCGGGACGTGCCATTGAGCCTGGAGTCGCTGGCCTCGCCGCCTTCAGCCGCCGTACCTGCTGTGCTTTCCGGCGTTATATCCTTTCCTCTGCATAGAGTGTGTGTGTGTGCTTGCATATCTGCTTTTTTCCCACCCCCTCTAAAAGAGCGGCGTCTTTTTAAAGATGCCTTCCTGCGGTTCTTGCCGAGCCCCACTCAGCGACGAGGCCCGACATGTCATCTGCGTGTCCTGCCTGGGTGAGGATCACGCGGACATCGCGCTCGCTGACGGCGGATGCCATCATTGTGAACGCTTGCCTATGGTGACTCTGCGGACTCGCCTAGCTTCGTTCTCCGAGCCCGCATCCCAGCCCGCCGTGATGCCGCGCCGCAAGAAGCGCCGCGCCCAGCGCGCGCCCGAGCTATTTCCAGCCCGCCAAAGCTCGCCGGTTCGCCCGCCAGCTTCGCCGGCTTCGCTCGAGTCGCTCCCAGACGGACAGCGGCCGCCGTCTGCCGCCGCGTCCGCACTTGAGCTCGACGAACTTACCGGAGACGGCATTGAAACTGAGCCGATGCGTCCGCTCTCTCAAGCCGTGGATTACATCGGCCTCGACTGAAAGGCGCTCGCGCAACTAACGCGCAATAGGCTGGACGGACGCTTTCTCGGGAAAGACGAAGCTCCGTCACAGTCGAGACCCGCGCCTTTCCCCCCCTGAATGGTGAGAGACATTTGTGGTTAACGCTATCCGAGATGACGGAAGCCGAGCGCTCCGTGTTCCTCGACGTTCTCGCTCTGCTGGACGCCGCCCCCCTCAGCGCGGGCCCCGGCCGAGGATTGAGATAAAGCCCGAGGTCTCAAGGCCTTCCTAGTCTCTCTAGGAAAGCGACAGTGTTCAGTTCCCGCTGCGGCCGGATTTACACCAAAACTTCTCGCTCGTTCAGTTCCAAGCAATGTGACTGTTCCAGTGTATTTCGCAGTGAGCAAGCTGGTTCCACAGCCCGCTTGCCTGCGCACAAAGGCCGTCGTTTCGGCTAACTAGCAGCGCCGCCAGGCCCGAGATCAAACACCGCGCTCTCGCTCTGCTGGACGCCGCCCCCCTCAGCGCGGGCCCCGGCCGAGGATTGAGGTAAAGCCCGAGGTCTCAAGGCCTTCCTAGTCTCTCTAGGAAAGTGACGGTGTTCAGATCCCGCTGCTGCCGGATTTCCACCAAAACTTCTCGCTCGTTCAGTTCCATGCGTTGTGACTGTCCCAGTGTATTTCGCAGTGAAGCAGCCGGTGTCTCAGCCCGCTTGCCTGCGCACAAAAGCCGTTTCTATGGCTACCCAGATAAATCCAATAAAGAGTGCATTTTCTGGTGTTCCGGCCACGGCCGATGGTGTTATGAGTGTTGTAAGAATGCCCACGTCCCAGTGCCCATTCCCACACCCAGACACAGCCCGCCACGGTGCAGGGCTAGCACAAATAAAACCAACTCATGTTGGTTGTGCAGAAAATGTAGTGAACGCGCCCATACATGCCCGCTTACACTACACTATGCGTGTCCCTTGGTTTCTGTAAAAACGAAACTAACACACATTTAGTCGGCGCGAGCCGACAGTGTTCTCAGTGCAGTAAATGTGCCCGCTGTCCCGCATTTCCTCACTGACACGCCGAATCCCACGGGATTCACCCCCGCTCGCTTTCTATGCACAACCCGTCACAGAGAAGCTGAGCGCGGCCAGGCTGCCCGCTGTGATTAGCGCGCACCTCGCACGCTGTGAACACAGCGTTGATTCAGTCGGCGCGAGCCGAGTGTTCTCCGTGCAGAAAATGTGCCCGCTGTCTCGCGCCCGCATTTCTCACAGACACTCCGAATCTCACGGGATTCGCCCCCGCTCGTTTTCTCTGCACAACCCGTCACAGAGAAGCTGAGCGCGGCCAGGCTGCCAGCTGTGATCAGCGCGCGCCTCGCACGCTGTAACACAGCAGTGATTTAGTCGGCGCGAGCTGACAGTATTCTCAGTGTAGTAAATGTGCCCGCATTTAGTAAATGTGCCCACATTCCCTCACACGCGCCGAATCCCACAGGATTCGCCCCGCTCGCTTTCTCTGCGCGTCCCGCCATAGAGAAGCTGAGCGCGGCCAGGCTGCCCGCTGTGATCAGCGCGCCCCCCGCCTCGAACGCTGTAAACACGGTGTTGTGTTCCCAGTACACAGGGGCTCTCGAGCCGCCGTCCTGCCGCGGCCAGAGCCCAGATTTCATTCTACCCCTAGCTATTCACGCAGATGCGTGGTCAAGGCTTCCCGGGGTATCAGAATGGGTGTTGAACACTATAACGAGAGGCTGTTCGCTACAGTTCGCTCGACGCCCCCGCCGTTATACGGCGCGAGTCGAAACTACGGTGTAAAGCGAAGTGTTTCATCTACTTCGAGCCGAGATAGCGAAACTACTGAGAAAAGGGGCTATAGAACCTCTATCTCAGGGCGAAGGGGGCTTATACAGCAGATATTTTCTGGTACCGAAAAAAGATGGTGGGCTCAGACCCATTCTAGATCTGCGACTGCTGAACAGAACGCTCGTGAAGCGCCAGTTCAGAATGCTTACGACCAGGAAAATCCTCGCGCAAGTGCGCCAAGGAGACTGGTTCATGTCAATAGATCTGAAAGACGCCTATTTTCAAATACAAATAGCGTCCCATCACAGGCGATTCTTGAGATTCGCCTTCGAGGGCCAGGCATATCAATACACAGTCCTGCCGTTCGGCCTGTCCATAGCACCCCGTACGTTCACGTAGTGCATGGACGCGGCCCTCGCCCCCCTGAGACTTCGGGGCATGCGAGTTTTGAACTACTTGGACGATTGGCTGATTCTAGCTCGTTCACGAACGGAGCTCATAGAACACAGGGCCGCATTACTCGAGCACCTCGAGGAGCTGGGCCTTACAGTCAATTGGGCGAAAAGCTCACTGCTCCCCAGTCGGAGAATTTCCTTTCTGGGAACAGTGTTAGACTCGCTATCCATGACAGCACGCCTGTCACCGGAGCGCGGATTGAATATTCAGCACGTCGCGAGATCCTTCCGCCACGGCTCTATAGTCCCGCTCAGAAGGTTTCAGAAAATGCTGGGTCTGATGGCCACAGCAGCCTCCGTACTCCAGTTGGGCCTGCTCCGCATGCGCCCACTGCAGCTATGGCTAAAAGCACGAGTTCCCCCCAGGGCGTGGACCGCAGGTCTATTTCGCATCAGGGTCGACCTTCAGTGCATTTCGGCTCTGAAACCATAGAAAGCAACCGACTGGTATCAGTCAGGTGTGAGTCTGGGGATCCCCTCGAGTGTGAAGGTGGTGTCTACGGAGACCTCCACTTCGGGGTGGGGAGCGCTGCTCGAGGGCAGACCGCTAGCTGGCCTATGGTCAGCGCGGGAGAAGCTCCTTCACATAAACCGCTTGGAATTAATAGCAGTCGACAAAGCGCTAAGGCGCTTCTGTCCCCAGATAATAGGCCACCACGTATTGGTCCGGTCGGACAACATGTCAGTGGTGGCGTACATAAATCGCCAGGGCGGCGTCAGGTCCCGAAACCTTTACAGGCTGACGGAACGCCTCCTGGTCTGGGCTCAGCACAACCTGCTCTCGCTGAGAGCGGCGCATGTGCCTGGTCACCTAAATGTGGGGCCAGACAGGCTGTCCAGAAATAACGTCCCAGCAGGAGAATGGTCTCTGCACACGCAGACGATCCAGCTGCTGTGGGAAACGTTTGGCAAAGCGCAGGTGGACCTGTTCGCGTCCCAAGAAAACGCTCACTGCCCGAGATTCTTCTCGAAAAGCCGGGACGCGCTGGCCCATGTTTGGCCCCGCCGCCCCCTATATGCTTTTCCCCCTGTCTCACTCCTGCCTCAGGTGTTGGAGCGAATCAGGAGGGAGGGATGCCCAGTGCTACTCATAGCTCCGCTCTGGACAAACCAGTCGTGGTTCCCTGTCCTGATGCAGCTGACCAGCGCTGCCCCATGGCCTTTACCGTTGAGGAGAGACCTCCTCTCTCAGGCGGAAGGCTCGATTTGGCATCCTCGCCCGGATTTGTGGTCCCTGCACGCATGGGCCATCAACGGGTACCCGCTGACCTCCCAGAGGGAGTGTTAAACACGATCGCGCAGGCTAGAGCCCCGTCTACCAGACGGCTCTACTCCTCGAAGTGGTCTGTGTTCTCTGCTTGGTGTCAAGCGCAGGGCTTTTCACCTGTAGACTGCGGGGTTACGGAAGTGCTTTCCTTCCTTCAGGAGCTACTGGATAAGGGCAGGTCCCCCTTCCACGCTCAAAGTATACGTGGCGGCCATAGCAACGTTTGCAAAACCGGTGTCTGGCCAGTCACTAGGAAAGAGCGACTTAGTCGTGCGTTTCCTTAGAGGAGCTCGGAGGCTAAACCCTCCCAGGCCCCCTTCAGTCCCGACATGGGACCTTTCCACGGTCTTGGAGGCCATGAAAGGTGCCCCATTCGAGCCAATCCAGTCGTCAGACATGAAACACTTGTCTTTCAAGACAGCGTTTCTTATGGCTCTCGCTTCAGTGAAGCGCGTAGGGGACTTGCAAGCGCTCTCAGTAAGCGCGTCATGCATGGAGTTTGGACCTAATGACTCAAAGGTCATACTCAAACCGAAGCACGGCTATGTGCCGAAATCCCTCAACACACCGTTCAGGGCCCAGGTGATTTCCCTGTCTGCCCTTCCGGTTCTCAATGAGGAGAAGGACGCGAGTCTCCTTTGCCCTGTCAGGGCACTAAGGGCTTATGTGTCCCGCTCGTCTGGTTTCAGACAGACTGAGCAGCTTTTCGTTTCGTTTGGCGGCCGTGCTAAGGGACTTGCCGCTTCGAAACAGAGCCTATCCAGATGGATAGTCGGTGCCATAGCGCTGGCTTACACTTCTAAGGGCCTACAGTGCCCTTTGGGTGTTAGAGCGCACTCCACAAGAGGCATGGCCTCCTCGTGGGCATGGTCTAGCGGGGTTACCCTGCAAGATATTTGTATGGCCGCGGGCTGGGCCTCGCCGTCTACATTTATAAAATACTATAACTTGGAGGTTCCCGCCTTACAAGCTAAGCTTTTGGCGGTATAAAATTCAGTGCTATCTGCCCGCTGTGCGGCTCGGATACTGAGTTTGACCTGCGTATTGCTCACTGACCGGTACAGCAGCTCATTAAAATGTTGACACACTTGTGGCCACCCAGTTCAGGCTGAATGTTCACCCTGACGGTATGGTCTATTTGTCACATGATTAGCTCCTTTCGGATGCTATTTACAGGGAATGATGCTTCTAGCCTCTCTTCCCTCACTCTCTGTGAGTGTATGGTGATTATGCACTATATGCGCCCCGGGCTTCGGCCCCTGGGACTTTGGTGTTGGATCCCTACCAGCACGGCGTGTTGCATTGTGTTCCCCATAGCGTAAGATATTACGCAGTACGAGAGATACTCTCGTAAGAGAACGTACTCGGTTACTAACGTAACCTCGGTTCTCTCTAGAGAGGGAACGAGTACTGCGTATCTTGCCGTGCTTGGAATACGCTCTGGTTCGCTTCGGCGATGAAAACCAACGTAAGAGCAGCTATCGAGCCTGGTTATAGGGCGAGACCACGCCCTTTCTGGCGGGACGTGACTATATGGGCGCGAAAGGCCCCCATTCGTCGTGACGTCACGCAGAGCCACTCTCGATAGGCTGCTGCTGTTGCCGCAGGGCAGCCAATAGGCGCGCGAGCTGTCTCGCCTATGTCTGCTTGCTGCCGCAAAGCGTTTTACATTAATAAAAAATTAAGGATAATTTTTGGCTTCAATATCTCGTGGAAAAGAGTTTTCCCCGTAGCGTAAGATATTACGCAGTACTCGTTCCCTCTCTAGAGAGAACCGAGGTTACGTTAGTAACCGAGTACGTTTTCTTTTTCGGGAAAAAAAATGTTTTTCCTTTACAGCTAGAAAGAGAATAATACAGAGTACTATTTTACCCATTTTAGACTATGGTGATGTTGTTTATATGCATGCTTCTACATATCTATTGAAAAGGCTGGATAGTATTTATCATGCTGCACTGCGTTTTATAACAAATTCTTGTTCACGTACTCATCATTGTTTGCTGTACAACTATTTGGGTTGGTCCTCTTTATATCAGAGAAGGAAATTTCATATGTTAGTTTTTATTGTAAAGACATTGATGGGTATGCTTCCAAATTACATAACTAGTCTTCTATGTTTATGTAGAAAGAACTATAGCACTAGATCATCCAATGGGATTAAATTAGTAGTACCTAGGGTACATTCAGAGCATGGAAAATCATCTTTCTCCTACTATGCTCCATGGCTGTGGAATGAATTTCAAGCTACTGTCCCTCTAGAAACAATTCCTCCTTTGAATGTATTTAAAAATTTACTGCAGTCTACAATGATTGAATCATGTCGTTGTTTTACTTGATTTATGATGAATGTTGAGCACTGACTTTCTAGAATGTTTTATATGTGTTGTGTGTGATTTGTAGTGTGGCCATCTTGGCCAGGACTCCCTGGAGGAAGAGATTTCTTTTAATCTCAATGGGACCTTCCTGGAAAAATAAAGGAAATAAATAAAGAGCGAGCACTCATGGTACCGGCCACACTGAGACTTTCAACACACTGAAGAAAGCATCACAATAGGGATGAAAGCCAATTCCGGGTCTGTTTTTATACCTAAATATATACCTATACCTAAAACAAAGCAGAGGTCTCTCCATAATTCAATCTCCATAATGCATAGACTGTATATAAAAAGGAGAGAGGCTCGGGACCGCGCATGCACGTCACATCCGATGGATTTCGCGGTAAATCCGACCCGGAGCCTTCGCATAGAAATAGGAATACTGGCCTTCAGAGGTAATAGCAAAACCCGACAAGTGGATCATTGTAATGTGCGATTACAACCCCTTCACACACAGGCAATAAAAAAAAGGATTAATTTTAGAAGAAAAGCTACATATAGCACCTTTAAAGACTAATTCTAAGTGAGTGTTAGACAACAGAAAACATCATCTAAATATGAAAATAGAGGAAGCACACTTAAATATTGTAACAAATAAAATGTTAAAAATCTCTATCAAGGCTAACCGATATGTTACCAATATACTATGCATAAAATTAATCGGCATGTCATATAAATAATTTGATTAAAACAAGGGAAAAAACTCTCTGCTGACACAAAAGTACAGTTACTGATTATATCCACCATGTTCAACATACTGTATAATGACATAGACAAAAACACACACACACACACACACACACACACACACACACACACACACACACACACACACACACACACACACACACACACACACACCGTTACTTAAAAGGTTTAAAATAACCTAGAGGCTGAGTACTGCTGTATCTAGGCAACAGGAGAGCAATGGGGGCTTCTAGAGGTAGTAGTTGTATTTGTGTGTGGATAAAACACTAAGTGACCTTGTGTTCCTAGTTCAGTACCGGCAAACATCTGCAAGACATGTGAATCAATAATGTGCTTCATGATTGAGATTTTAATTTCAAGAGTGGGGGGTGGGGTGTAGAAAAATGTAATATTGTGTAACATTATGGGGGGGATTCATTATGGGGGGATTCATTTGTTATTTGCACATGCTCTCTGTGTTGTTTTAGTGCTGATTCACTAAAGGAATTATGCAAATCAGATAATGGCACAAATGCTGCCACAAAATCTGAACATCACTGTGCAGCATCTCTCCACCACTGCAATCCAGACACCTAAATCAACTCTTTAAAATGCTCGACTACACCACACATGTATGGATATATGGCCGGTTACGACGTTTTTCTCCATCACTGGATGAATAATTCCTGCCATAATGAATAGACAATGCACACAGATACCCATTTTAAATAAAGTCCTGTGTACCAACTGCTTCCTGTGAATGGTAATTGATGGATGGGAAGGTAATTTCACCATGCAAACAGAGCTGTTTAGTTTGTAGTCTTAAAACCGGGAAGAGAATTTGCATTTTCTAGCCATGGGGACCCCATGGGAACTTCATTTAGGTTTGTAGATTTATATTTTACTTCAGTAAAACAAGGTCTGACTCTGCACTTAAGTCCATTTCATCAGGCCTGATTTTTGCATGTTGATACATTTTTATCAAAATGAATTTATAAAATGGAATTAGGGGTGTCACCATATACTGACGATAACCGTGATACTTTTGAAAGAATGAAATATTGATGATATGCTAATACTACACATTTGATAAATAATAATTGATAATAAATAATTGAATCTGGTTGATACTCCAACAGAGTAAATGGCGGTATTAACAACCGCCATAAAACGGAAAAGAAAAAGATGACGACAATGGCGCAAAGAGATAGTTAACTTCTACTGGAACACAAAATCATGTTGTCAGAGACAAAAGAGAGACACTCTTTCTGTACCCAAAAAAGTTTGCTCGCCAATGTTTGAGTGTTTTGGATTCTGTAAAAAATATGGTTTTAGACACCTCAGTAAGTAACTGATTAACAGTATAACAGATTAACTGATGAACATATTTTATGTTTTTGTCGGCAGTGCCGGGTGGATTACTTTCAAATTTTTGTCGGATACTGATTCCAAATTACATCACAAAAATTGTAGTAATGCAATCAATTACATTACACATTTAAGGTAATAAAATCTGACTACTTTAGGTTACATTTGACATAACTTGTTCATCATATTGATTTGAATAGAATAATGACCTAACAAGTAAATGTTAGGTCAAAGAGATTCAGCTGACAAAGTTGTGTCACATGAATTTGTATATTTGTGTTTGAAAGACAAAAGCTTTACAACGACAGCAAAACAATTATTCAAATAAAAATGAATGTGTTCGTCAGGAGTTGATTAGATATGCAATGTTGGATTGTTGAGAAAACACTTCCTAAAGTGAAATGATTTCTGTAAATCCAGTGGTCAGATTCTGTGTGGGTCTCAGTTTTCAGTGATAGTCGCATGACTAGTGGCTGGTCTGAGGCATGGAAGACCTTCTGAACATATAAAAGTCCGACTGTGTGTAATGTATCCTGTAGAACAGAACATTAAAGTCTCTTCAAGTAACATGAACCACATACCTTATTTTACTCACAAATCGAAGACTGTTATTCTAAAACCCCTTTAGGAAATTCCCAAGGGAAGCCATGGTGAATTAGTCTTCCAGGTTGGTCTACAAATTGATTTCATGACTGAATAGGTCTATAGCACTGAGTTTTGTGAATAGGGTGCAATCAATAATGAGCCTAATTTACAAAGAAATGTTTGTGCAAAAAACAATGACTATTTAAATATGGTGCAACGCTATTCAATGCATTTGGCACCTGGTTAAACTGGATTGTGGGTGGTTAATGAATAAGACGCAGGTTTTTGTGCAGAAATACTGTGCATGACATTGGCACAAATTTTAAATGGATTCGCTCACTTCCTATGGTCTGATGCTGTCATTTGCATTACACTGTTCTGGTCGTGGCGATCCGTAAATGATTGCAGTAATGATTTTGTTATTCTCTAATGACAACATGGCTATTTGATAATGATTGGATATGGCAAATATGATGGAGCACCACACACACATGTCTCCACTCACAGGAGAAATATGGTGCTCGTCCATACTTAAATCACAATAGAAGATCTTTCAGTGAACTTCAAACAGATTATAAGAACAATCCTGCAGGAATCAGGGAGCCATAAGTAAAATTACTACACCCGAGGCACTGGAAAATGTCAAAGTATAACCCTATTACAAGACAAGTAGAGCACCTCAACAGGATTAAACCAAATCATCACGTTTTTCAAACTTTCCCAGCAATATCCTCTAAAGCTCCTAAATCACAAATCACTAAATCATCTTTGTGACATCCTGAGCAACCTTACAGAGTAATACAACATTTAATCGCAACTGCAGTGGCAATGCAGATATAGAAAAAAGCGAATGAAATATTTACCTCACCCTGAAAACGTATAAATTCAGTTTCCGTTATTGTACTTTAGAAACAGCACGTTAGCAAGATAAAAAGCCAACCTGAGTCCGAGCTGTACATGTAGACGAACTTAGTCCACTTGTAGTGCTCGACAAGGGCGATCAGAGCATCCTGGAGCTCAGGTCTCAGCTGGATCACAAACTGGTTGTTGGTATCGATGGGGAAGCTTGGCGTGACGAAGCACACATGCAGAGCGCCGCAGAACGACATGAGCATGTTCATGGTCTTCCTGTCATACAGACCGATTATGGCGTAGACTCCTTTGGAGAACTGGGAACAAACTGGGAAGAAAACAGAAGAAATGTAAGACTAATGTAATGGACATTAGATTTGTATTATAAAATGCATTTTTGAAGAATGTGAAAGTAAGTTGTAAAAAATGTACAAAAACATTTTCAGTTTTACAACCATCAACAATAATGTAGTAATTTAGGTTATTTAATTTTAAACTATTTTTTTAAATGCTGCTTTGGAACGATATCTGTTGTGATAAGTAATATGCAAAGAGGGTGAAAAAAAAACGAAGAAAAAAGATACAAATATAAATATTTTCCAGATCATATTTTAATAACTTGGCATGGCTTTACAGTGACAACCTACAAGCCAATTATGTATATTTAAAAATATATAATATTTCAAGTCTTTATAAAATGAAATTTGTTTGATTTTGTAATTTATGTTTAGGAAGGGGTAGCTCACAAAAAGCCTGGTCATATTTGAAGCGCTTGGCATTAAAACGTGATAAAACCTCTGGGGGGAAAAAAGTTAACATTATGTTTTAAGGATGTTTGGTACTACAAACAAACAAACAAAATATTATGAAAATTGCTTCTGATGCAACTGCATATATACATATGAATTAAAACTTGTGAAACATTTATTAGCACCATACTGTACTTCCAACATCTTTCAATCAATACCCAGGGTTTACACAAGAAAGCAAGTCAATATGTTATCTAAAATTCTGTCATGATCACCCCCAAAGCACTTCCTCCTGAAAAAACAAGACCTCAATATGTCTTGCCCTGCATTCTTCTTTGTAATTACAGTGACAGTGAAACATCCACCCACCAATCATCTCTCCTCCAGCCCCCTCACAGCCGGCTAAACCCTGTGTGCTTAAGAAGCACATGGCAATTGATTTGTATTGCAGTACTCCAGAAGGGGGTCTGTTTTCATTTACTTGTGAGTCTTTTGTTGCAGACAGTGTCAAATCTGGGTCTTCTCAAACAGAAAAGCTTCAGAACACCCTGGAAACATCGAGCGTATTGAATTTCCTACATTTTCAACTCAACTCTAAACTGTATCCTACTTCGTTCCCTTTACTTATATTCTGTAATTATATAAATGAACCTCTGGGACATTTCACTGCTCCACTGTCTTTTTTAAACCCTTATACACTGCATTCATTAGTAATAATGCAGGCATTTTTAGATATAAATAATTATTGCGCATTTATTATAAAACTATATGAGAGTCTCGCTTACCATAAATTTAAATCTCAGCCTCTAACACTTCCAAGCTAACACCTTCCATTGGTTCCAGCTAACGTATAATACCAGGGAAGATACGTGCCACTTGCATTCAGACATTGGTTCCCTGGGGCTTTGAGCATGTGAATGAGGGATGTGCCAGTTATGACATTCTTCAGCTCCAAATCTTCCCCTTAGGCGAGCAAACTTTCAAATCAGCCTCAGAACACAACCCAGAAGGCAGATAGCTTTCTCTGCTATGCATCTACAACAGCATGCACTATTTAAGCTTCATTCCCCCATAATAATGACCCTCATTCTCCCCTTCATAGCACTGATAGTGAGGATTGACAAATGTACTGTCACTGCGAGATATGTATCTTTTAAAACAGGCGATAAAGAGTCAATGTGAGGCTGCACAATGCATTTATCTCAACCATTTGGAAAGATAACACAAGATTTCTGTGTGCACATCTTCTTTATCAGCGTTCTTCATGCCTACCGCAGATAAAGTGGTGGTGGGGGGGGGGGGGGGGGGGGGGGGGGGGGGGGGGGGGGGGTCGAAAAGAACAACGCATTTTTATGTAGTGCTGCTTGGAAGGAGTATCAGGGTTTGAATCTCTGTGTTCGGGTACAGAGCATGTGTATGAATGTATAGTCGGGTTGGGGAGGAGAAAACAACTTTTCTGCCTGCGGTGATCTCCACGATGCTTGAAAGATGTTTGTGACAGGTGGGTCCAGTATGAGTGATCTCGTCTGATCTTCAGTCACTGCAGTGAAGATGAGAGGAGCTCTGCTGCATCAATCTGTTCCAGCAGCCTCTGTTCTCCTTGCCTTAGGTTATTGAGAGTCTGAGGTAAAAAAGGGTGTTTGAACTGATGTGCAGTCCTAGGGGAGCTGTGACATGGCTGATAAACCAAAATGGAGACAGGAGCCAATTGTGGCAGCCATGGTTAATCAGGGATGCAGTTTTATGCTGATGATATTTAAACTAAAATGAGTCATTGCTGATGAAGGTATAGTTTACCCAAAAATGTACATTTTGCCATTAGTAAACCTCATGTCATTCTCATGCTTTCTTTATAAGGCAGAATGTCCAAGCTTCACCATCTGTTTTCCTAAATGTGGATG
Organism: Chrosomus eos; assembly: GCA_036326025.1. Classification (NCBI taxonomy): domain Eukaryota; kingdom Metazoa; phylum Chordata; class Actinopteri; order Cypriniformes; family Leuciscidae; genus Chrosomus; species Chrosomus eos. The sequence continues at coordinate 20,638,482 of CM070834.1, forward strand.
GTGATTTTTACTGACAAGCACCAAAAAGGACAAAAATAAAGCACCATATAAGTGGTCCATATGACTCATGCAATATATTTCAAGTCTTCTTTAGACATACAGTACTATACACTCAAATAAGTGTAACAGGCAATTGTTACCTTAAAGGGTTAGTTCACCCAAAAATTAAAATTCTGTCAATTATTACTCTCACTCACGTCGTTCCAAACCCATAAGACCTTCGTTCATCTTTGGAACACAAATTAAGATATTTTCGATGAAATCTGAGAACTTTCTGTCCCTCCATTGACAGCAACGTCATTGCAACTTTCAAGGCACAGAAAGGTACTAAAAACATAGTTAAAATAGTCCATGTAACTACAGTGGTTCGCCTTAATATTATGAAGCGACGAGAATCCATATTATTCTAATATGCTGATTTGATGCTCAACAAACATAATTTATTATTATCAGTGTTGAAAAAAGTTGTCCTGGTTGTGGGAAAAAAATTAAAGAATATTTGATTATTACAATTCTTTTGTTAAATTATAAATTACTTTGCTTTCACTTTTGATCAATTTAATGCATCTTCTCTGAATAAAAGTTAATTTCTTTAAAAAAATAAATTACTGTTTTTGTCCTTGGCGATAATACAGGTCATGTACTCGCTGCAGCTAAATTTGCTTGTCAGGGTTAGCCTAATCGCCCCAGATGACATTAATACCTGGAAATATCTGTGCATGCATGCACAATGTAACCAGTATGAAAATTGTATGCACAGCTGATCAGATGGCTAGATATTAACTCTCAAATGCTTGCTGCTTGCTCTAAGGTTTTAACATAATGCCTAATTGTCTACAATCAGCTCTAAACAATTGAAAGCTCTTTGGAAATCTTCACTGTGTTTGCATACTCAAGCTGATTTTTATTTCTTAAAAATAACCTTTTAGTGTTTAATTCCGTTCTGTACACTCAGAAATCAGTCATTTACGGGAGTGACAACCGCAGTGTGTACGGAACAACTAGTAGTTAAATGACGTATTTAAATTTGAATCAGGGATGTCTCTCTCAGCTGTATGCACAGTGCAAGAAAACCACAGGGAAAGAGGTACAAACCTTGACTCATTTGTGTTGCTAGAGAAACAGCGAACAAGAACAAGCCTATAATAAACTCAAATAAATCCAAATGCTTACATTGTAAACAAGACCAAAATATCACGACCCATACCTTTCCATTTTAGTAACTCATAAACTTGAAAACACTTATAATAAAAGAACATAGCAACACTTCAAGAAAACATGCTGCAAAGCATCCCTACAAACATAAACAAAACACAGTGTCCGTCGAGGGCACTGTAATATTTTTTGTCAAAAACAGCAAGCCAAACACGTGAGGCACCAGAACGCTGCTGTGGTTACGACGGTGTCAATCATCGCACTTTCGGGAGTGAGTCATGTTCCGTACACACCAAGGCCATAACCATATCTTGAACATTGGGGGAGACCAAAGTTTTTTCTGTTTTGTTTTTTGCATGTGGTGGGTGGTAGGGGTGAGATGTTATTGGGTTGGTATTTTTATTTAAAGTAATTAAAGGTTAAAAGGGAATAAAGAAAAATAAATAAGAACAGTAAAAGTTCCAGGTCTATTGTAGTTATGAATTAATCAATTTAAACTATTTTCAGATAATATTTAAAGGGGTCATATAATGGTACATGCACTTTTACAAGTTGATTGTACTGAAATGTGTGTTGACAGAGCCTGTACACAACCATCATATAATGATAAAAATCCATCCAGTGATTTTGTTTTAATCTCCATATATGTTTTCCCCTGCCTCAAATTGAGCCGTTCGATTTTGTGACGTCACAGGCTCGGACGCCCCTCCCACGATTGTTGATTGACAGCAGCGTTTCAACACAGACCCGCCCTCGCTCGTTAGCGAGCTGTCAATCATGTGCACGCGGACCGGTGTTGTGCCGAAAAGTACACTGGAGCACTGTCACTGAGCAGAATGGAGTCTACACACCACAAGATTTTTTACATCTTATAAGATTTTCAAAATGTGATAGACCACAAACATGAGGACAAAAAATCCTAGATTGAACCGTTTTGCTCTTATAGTGTGTGGTGTGCCATGATGTGACAAAGACAGCACACCTCACACTAACAGATTTTCAAGACCCGAGTCTTGACTGTGAACACAGGAAATCTCGTAAAATCTCGCGAGACTTCAGAATATGTACTGTGTCTGTGGACAATATGCAGGAAGAAATTGCGATGATAGTGTTTGGAATGATTTTCACAGAAAATTTACAGGAAAAAAGAAAGAAAAGTGTTTAGGTAAAGTTGTGGAGACGGCGGGAATTTAGTGAACTTCTCAGATAAAGTTTGTGGTAATGCACACGCTGGCCCTGTCTCTCAGTCTCAACCATGGTTTCACTATACAAATAAAAAATGGATATTGTAGATAAACCATGATAACCACAAATTAACCATAATTTTTGCTAAGAAAAATTCTAACTATAGTATTTATTTGTTTATAAAAATGTTCAATACGCCTATAATAAAACCATGGTTAATTTTCTTTCTCTCTCTCTCTCTCTCTCTCTCTCTCTCTCTCTCTCTCTCTCTCTCTCTCTCTCTCTCTCTCTCTCACACACACACACACACACACACACACACACACACACAACTGCGTTTGTTATGCTTCCGTCTTCCATCATCTCGTTTCTATTGGATATTGTTTCGTTTCACGTGATAATCTCCAGAGCGTGCGCGCGTTTGTCCTCGGGGTTCCCCCCACACATCAGGATTTCTGATCGTAAATATTCAACATGTTGGATATTTACGATTCGCGATCGGGGCGCCTCCGATGTTCTTCCGAGCAGGTTCAGACACTCTTAACACACCTCACATCACAGGAAAATCTGATAAGATAATCTTTAAAACCATCAAGATAATCGGGACATAGCTAGGATTGTTGGAAGCGGGGAAATCGGCCCAAAATCAGCCCGATTATCTTTAGGTGTGTACCCAGCATAAGCGAAGTGGTGTTCTGTTCATGGGTGCAATAAAGAACACAACAGTCATTTTAATGTTCCTAAATCCGTACCGCTGAAGACGCAGTGGCTGAGTTTGTTTTCGAAGGGAATATTCCCCACGATCAACGTCAATGCTGTTTGCGCGAATCATTTCACACCAGACTGCTTTATAACGAGGAGGTATAAAGCTGGTTTTCTATGTATGACGTTCTGAATATAATTCAATTCAATTCAATTCAAGTTTATTTGTATAGCGCTTTTCACAATACACATTGTCTCAAAGCAGCTTTACAGAAAGTGCATTTCAGAAATGGACAAAGAAAAATACAGTTAGTTAATCATGTATAAATTTAGGCATAACATATCGCCGGTGTTTAGTCGTCTCTTCACAGGCGTCGAGCCTGTGAATATAATCCATAATCCCACATTTATAATGAACAACGCGTTATGGTTATTGTGTTACAAACATGTACGCACAGAACAGAGCATAGACTGTGGAACAGAGGGGCGGAGTCAGCGAAGCTCATTATCATTTAAAGGCACAAGCACTGAAACGGCGTGCTGAAAACAGAGCTGTATTTGACCAGGTAAAATAAGTCTTTTCTTACAATACTAATGAGAATTTTTAATTAAAGTATATTACAAACTTTTAATTTAGACCCTAAAGAATTATATTAGCTTGTACGAAAATGGCATTATATGACCCTTTAAATATGCACACATTCAATCTTATTCGTATGTCTAATATTTCAAAAACACAAAACGTTCTTGTCTTGTCAAAATAAATTATGAATTACATGAATCATGTAATTGATTGCATATTTTTAAAAGTTGAGTAGTTTGGGGGGGGGGGGTGTCATTTCAATTTGCCCATTTTTTTCTAATTTTTGGGGGGAATGCCTATGGTGGTTACGGCCATGGTACACACATGGAACGATAATTTAGGGAATTCACTCCTGAAGCTTGACTGTGTGTATGTGGGCAATACCCATTTTTTGTATAGAAATCAGAAGTTTGTTCAAGATTTCCTTGCATGTTTCACAAAGATAATACAAGGTTGAAATGTCATGAAAGTGAGTTAATGCCAAAAATGTCATTTTAGGGTAAACGGCTCCTTACAAAAGAATAAAAATGAGGCAGCTCATCCTGAATTCTGTAACATTAGGGCCCAGCGTTTCACTGAAAATACCTTGATCATTTCAGAGATTACAGCCAAGCGGGCTCTTTTTGTCACCTAACAGAATCAGATTTTGTCCCTGGTTTCCTCTAAGCGGCTTGTAGCCCCAGTCTTTGCAAGATGATATATCTGATAAGGTACATTTTTATCACTGTATCATTCCAGCCCAGTGAAGGTCGGGGAGCATGTAGCCCTACCGGCACATATCCTGAAATCACCACAGCTAACCTCAGTGCCATTCCCTCTGAACTGCATCCAGTTCCTAACGGCCAACGAAGCTAATGACATACCCGTCATCTATAATCAACGATCAAGCATCCAACGCGTACTGGTATCAAAAAAGCCATTCATATTTCACAATGCATCATTTTAAATCCGTCTAATGGCTGGAAGTCCTTGCTAATGGCTACGCAGCTGATGCTAACGTGGCTACGGATATTCACGTAGGAGCTTATTGCCTTTAAAGTCTTCCATAACTTGTATATAAAGCTTCAAATTAAGGCAACCACACAGGTAAAAGCTCTTCAGAGGTTTATGTGAATTCCACAGGGAAGACACACAAAACAGTGTTTGTTCCTGAACTCGCTGTGACATGAGCTTCAATGGGTCTCTTTGGAGCTCGCCTGATTGACATGCTGTGGACATTTGGCCCGACTGCATGTCAATGTGATGAAAGGACTGATACATGCTGAAAGGAGGACCACGGGGCCGAATGGGACTAATGCCAAAAACTGACTGTCATAAAGGCTTGTGATATGGCAAAAGCAGAAACGGTTCTTAAAATAATTCATGTATGGAAGAAAAGGGAATCTGTCCAATTCACAACAGACAAAAGCCTGTTTGCCAGATTTAAAATGATGTGATGAGGGGTTTTATTCAACTAGAGAGGCGAGAGGAGAAACACTCATCACCATCATGACAGACGTTGACTGGTTATTTCAACTGTCTTGGAGAGGTCGACGTACTGCATGCAACTCAATATTCATCAGTGCAACTGACAACTCAAATCAAAGGTGCATGCAATTCTTGAACATGAATATTGTATGGCAATTTTATGTGGTCTGATATTCGTTTGAAAACATCTAAGGGCCCAGCCAATTCTGATAAACTGTTTACTGTGAAATAATTTGATGCATTCCAAATCAAAGCTGAAATATAGCATTCAAACCGGCATCATATTAAAGGGATAGTTCACCTGAAAATGAAATTTCTGTCATCATTTACTCACAGTCACTCTTAAACCTGGATGACCTTCTTCTGCTAAACACAAAAGAATGATTTTGAGGAATGTTTCAGCTGTTTTTTGTCTTTACAGTAAAACTCAGTGGAAACCAATCAACATTCGTCTCTATTGACTTTCATTGTATGGACAACCATTTTTTTTTAAATATATCTAACAGGTTTTAAGCAACATGACAGTGAGTAAATGATGACAAGGCTCATGTATAAACATACTACATCATGAGATCTCTATAACTGAGCTTTAATTTCTGTTCGCATCAGCACTCTCACTATTCAACTTCCCTGTCCTGAAGACATTTTCAGAACAGCATTCTACGATATGTCCACTGCAATCTAATCTTAACACTCCAGTAATCTTGATTTTACACTGTACAGTTTGTTGCCATTTATGTTTGATAAAGCCCACTATTACGTGGTAATTTGGGGAACAATTTTCCTTCCCCAGAAGAACACCTGTCCAACTCCAGCTAAATATTGTCAGTTCCCTCCCACTAAAGTGGATTTTTCATGAGAACTCCCTTTGTGGCTCTGCTCCCACATGCATACATCAAAACCCCTGAAAATAATCACTTTGGCTATGATGCAATGAATAATAGATTAAATGAATCTATTTGAGCTGTGCTAAACGGTTACTGTAGCTCTTCAGAGTTAAGGGCAACTGGTTCAGGCACATATCTAAGAAAATAACAGTCTGTGTGCCATTTCTGCCATGCATGTCATCTATTTTAGTATTTTAAATATGATAACAGATAATGATACACAGTTATGGGAACACGTCTATATGTCTTATAAATAAAATATAAAGCCTGTACATGTGTTATACAAATAAATATACATTTCTTGGGTAAAAGATGACATTTTTGCTCTTTTCAGATTATCTGACAATATAAAAAAAAGAGAAATGCGAAGTCTTACACTATAACAGATTAAATGAACATGAAACATCAATTTCAGCTGATCTGATTTGCAGCAGAAACGCATGTGACCACATTGCACTTGTAGTATAGACACTAATCTGTCCTGATGTCAACTCAGACAACAGCAAAGGACCGCATACTCACCATTGCACTAAAACTGTGGTTCTCAGTCTCAGCTGACCACTTGTGATTGGATCACTCAAGACGAAAGCTAATTCCAGGTATAAACAAAACTTAAGACGGCACCATTGTCGAGATGAGCACATTAAGAGTAAACATGCTGTTTTTAAAGTCGCCTTTTTCGCCTGTCTTCGCCTTTGTCGCCATTGGCTTTTGGCTTGCTTAGTTGGGGACATTTAAAGGTAGGGTATGTGATTTTCTTTTTTGACCATTTTTTCAAAATCACTTGAAATCCTATTCCTAACCCACTTACTGGCTGTAAATTAGAAGCACTGAAATGAAAATTAAGCAATTGAATCATCTGTGGAACGGGCAGGACTCGAAAAACTCCAGCCAATAATTTTCAAGACCATCTAGAATCATTGGACAGAAAATGCGTCAATCAAACGGTTGTACCATGATCCCCCACCTCCCCCCACCCTCCTCGCGCGCGTGTCCCATTCGTGCGCATACTCAAAGCTCGTGACCCAGTCACAGGAAGTGCAAGTCACTCCGGTACAGAGAGAGAGAGAGAGAGAGAGAGAGAGATATCTGTGTTTTCGCTCGTGCTTGATTGCGCGTCCATGTTTTTCGAATGGGTGGAGTCAGGGCCAGCGTTGGAGGAGAGAAGGCATAGACATATACACTAGACGTCACCTGGGGGTTCTAAGCATGCGTCAAAACCGCCGCCATCTTGGAACAGGGGTCTTGTCATAGGAAGTATCTAGGTAACGCTGCTATCTCCGCCTGTACTTCAAATTCATGGATGATGCCAGACTTTTGTGCTGCGTATGGATGTTCACGAACGAAATCTGAACTAGGAAGAATTTTTTAAAAAAAAATTTTTTTTATAAATTTCTCTGGACTCGATGATAAATACATGTCTGACTGTTGGAATGAACCAAAAAACTAGAAAATCGCATTCATGACGATTTATGGTGATTTTATTTCCGTTAGACCTTTGCCTATACATTGACGCTGATGCATAAAGAGAAGGGGCTCCCCTGTTCCAAGATGGCGGCTCTGTTGACGCATTCGTTCCAATGAACTGCTGTAGCCAAGGTGACGTCTAGTGTATATGTCTATGGAGAGAAGGTAGGACCTTATGAGTTGTGTATTTTCAAAATCTAAATTCTAAATAATTCTATAATTAAAAAAAAGCCGTTTTGCAAATCACATACCCCACCTTTAATTTTATATTTAACAATATTATTACAACATTATTTTCCTGTTATCTCTGTAAAGCTGATATGAAACTATCTGTATTGTAAAAAGCGCTATATAAATGAAGGTGACTTGACTTAAAGTTCTCAACTATCTTCAATGGCTGTTTATGTTAATATTTTAAAGTAAACGGCAATTACTAATCCATCTATCAATTATTGGGCAAAAATGTACACTGAAGTAAACAGACCAAAATGGGCTTGAAATTATAAAAGTACATGTCTGCATTACAGTATTGCCATTACTGCAGGTTGGTAATTTTTAACAAAAATGTACTCAATTCTCCACAGTTTTCATGAACATATCAATCAAGTGACAAAAACACTGATTTTCTTTTGTTCTGTTTCTTAAAGACCCATTCATTGTTTTCTATAGTCCGGGTTTTCTTCTTGCGGCAAAAGAGGAAAATTATCAAATTATAATCAAACTGAATTTGGTTGCACTTTCTGCCACACAAACTGCTCAAGTGCTCTTGGGTTTAGTTCTGGGATGGTGTATACAGCGATTAGAGGATAAGACAGCAGGCATGCACAATCGCCCCAGATGAGCCAACTCTCTGCATGCAGATGTAATTAGCTCCATATAATTACTTTCACACTTCCCTGTGACAAGAACATACGTACTCAGCCCTTACGCGAAACTTTACCTTTGATAGCCTCCCAAGACCTTCTCCGATGACACCCTATAAAAATGCCCTAAGGAGTCCCCTAAAATGGAAAACATCGCTGCAGCCCCAGTTTCTGTGCTCAGCTTTTAAGTAAACAGCATACTCTGCTTTGAGGCTCTGAGACTCACTTAAAAAGGCACCAGTGATGTGTACATGAGAGAGGTTTATCACACGTACTAATCTGGGAGAGACTATATAGCCCATATGACTTCTCTAAACTTCTGATCAGTCTAGTGTCGAAGTATCTGACACATCTTCTCTCTCTTCATCAGAAGTTATCTGCATGCTAAGCTTTATGTTCTGCAACGCTGACAGGGTTTAACACAAACATGGAAAGGTTGCATGTGTCAATCTCAGACATCAAAGGGCAACATTTGTGATTGGCAGCCAGCTGAGGCAGGAATGAGGATGTTTTCTCTGTTTGGCTTGTCTAAAAAAATTCATATTAGCAATACATTTCATATTCCAATTCATGACAGAAAATATGTTGTCTAATCTGTTGATACACTCTAAAAAAAACATGTTAAATGTAACAACTGTGGTGCCAGAAATTTGCTGTATAAAATGTGGTGAGATGCTTCAGGCAATGTTTCAACAGAAATAAACTAAAGCCAAAAATAATGCAATAATGCAATAAACAACATAAAATGCATATCCTTACAAAACTGATTACAAAAATAAGCGGAAAACATAATTTAAAACATGGACTTTTGGGAGTGCCGTCTAATTAGCTACAAAGACTAATAAATTTGTTCCCAATATTTTACTGTAAAAGTAAATGTATTGCCTTGTTAAATATAATATTGTTTTGTACAATAAATACAATGGTGGTTAATGTAAAATAATACATGCACCATTTTGTTAAATTAATATAAGTTTTAAAGAATTTGGTATGGTAACTGCATTTTTACATTTTACATTAAAATTACAAAAAAATTAAATTAAGAAAGCATGATAAATGCCTAAATCTATTTTGTGAACACGTAAAGAGCACATGATTATGAAAGTAGTGGAATTAAACAAACTACTGTGGCAAATGAAGCATCTGGAAATGTGAAAAAACACCATTGGCTCGTGTCAGAATCAACCTCAGGTGTTCTAGAACATTTTGCCAGCTTTGCAGTTCCAACTGACAGTAATCCAGCTGGGTTTAAGACTATTAGTGAAGACACGTTTACAGCACCTTTACTTAACTAAGCCTGCACTATTTTACTGGCATAAATCATCTGTGCAGAGTCGAACATTTAGCAAAGCAACAAGGTTGATAGAAACAGGTCGCGTGCGCAATGCAGAGGTTTGGCTTTGGGAAGAACAACAGACCTATGACATATATATTAATACAGAACTTACAGGCGTATGTCATGGCAAAGCTGCTCCCCGTGTCCACCATGTCCACTTGTGGTACCAGTTTAGGAACATCATTGTGTTGAGAGAGCGCGAAACGGAACACGTCGTATTCATGGGAGTCGGTTGGAAACAAACCTCCTGTCGAGATTACAAAAAAGTAATTCAGGGAAAATAACAGCAGAATGGGAATATTCAAACCCAAATGGCTAACTGTACCTCACCCTGTGCGACTGAAACTTTAAATCTCTGTCAGGACACGGTTATGAACAATAGCCGCCGAGTACTCACCTATGTTGATGTTACTTGGGAAACTTGAACATGAACACAACCCAAGCAAACCGGTTAAGAGAAAGACGAAGCTTTGCCGCATATTTCCGTTTGCATTTGAGAAACTGACCAAATGCCAAACATATATGTATATCCCAAAGTCTTTGCCTCTTCACTCACACTGAGCCCATAGCGGTAATACAGAGCCAGCAGAGCGCAGTGAATCCAAGTCAGTCCTGTTGGCAATAGCGGTGGTGACTGAATAAGCGCGTCTCTGACAGCTCTACTTACAAATGAACACAACACTCTCTGTAGTGTCAGCAGAAGAAAGAAAAAGCGCTCTTGATCGCTTTCTTAACATCACCGCGCGCTCCCGTTTGCTCGTTACTCTACTCAGAGTAGAAGAGCATATGACTGGGTAAACTTGAATCCGTGCGCAGACTGTACCATTTTATAACAGCACGATTTTCTCCAATTGGCAAATGTGTAGCTATGTCTAGCATAAAAAATATATATTCGGAGGAGCCTCGTGTCTGATCAGTTAAAAGCTTCTGAGCAACATAATGGTGCAAACTATGTTATCCAACAAGAAATCAAACAAACTGATTTAAACACATTTTTTCTGTACAAGGATGCCAAATATTAATATATGAGGGGGAAAAGGTTTTAAAACATGTAACAAGTTCTTAAAAATAAAATGTATGTATTCATATTGGTGTCATATACATATTAAAAAACATTTTAAATATCATGTCAATGTCAAGTAGTCATCAAGTAAAAAAGTAAGGTTCATCACTCTGATCACTCTGCATTGAATAATCACCCTGAACATCTCTTTTCACAAAACAGTTTCTTTTGGAAACATGGCTGAGATAAAACCCTCCACTAAAATTAAATGATGCTATGAAACCCCTCTAATGAATCTGAGGTTCATATAATTGCATTGCACACAAATACAGCAGAGAATGGAACAGATTGCCTTTACCATTCCATAAATTAATAAATAATATAATGCATATTGTATTCACATCTATATTATGCAATGCATTACAGACAGAATCTCACCATTTTCTGTATTTAGGCTTTTTTTACACTGTTCCAATGAGATGTACACACAACACACACACACACACACACACACACACACACACACACACACACACACACACACACACACACACACACACACACACACACACACACACACACACACACACACACACACACACACACACACACACACACACACACACCATGTTTTTACACCTAGTTTCTACACCTTTTATCTAATTCATATTCAGTTATCCAAGTATGCTCTTAAAACTACAGTGGTTTTGATATACTGTAATAATAACATTGGGCTGAAGATGGGGACTGTCCACTGAGATTAGATACATTAACAGTGACATGGCCCTATATAATTAAGATGGCTTCATCAACTTCAGGATCTAATGACATTAACATCCGACACAGACCAATTATAGTGTGGTGGAGCCCCAGTCCCCTTGGCATGCCAACAGAAGGAGGAACTCCGCTACTATTCCCATGGGTTTTTGTGTTGTACTGGGGAGTGCCGAGAAAATGCCTTTCGGAAATCAGGAACACGAGTTACTGCAAGTTAGTTGAAACAAAAAATAAAAAAATGAATTATTTGTCCATAAATAAAACATTAATGTTGTAAATAAAATAAGTGAGGTTTGTTATGTTATGTTTGTAAACTGGGGGGCTTCATAATTTAATTTATCTTTGAGACAATTTCAGTGTCATTTTTAAAACACATGCATTGGGATTTTTTTTTTTGTAGGATATAAAAATAAAAAATACTGGCATCTGTGGTTGTCAGAACTTTACAATAAAAATACAGTGACAATATTACAAGTATAACATGGGAGTCGTTTTGGTTATTGTATACATATATGCAATATATAAATATGTAATTCTTTTATTTTTGTAAACATTATAACATTTTCACAGGTGTTTTTAGATTACAGAACATCAATTCTTGACTTAAGATATAGAAGTTCATCTCCAAAGTGAAATTACCATAAACAGGATTCTTATGATGTATAGTATGATGCTTTATATGTATGTGAGCAAGTATGAATACTACTGAAGGTATTGACTCTGAGGACTGGCATACATATCATTTTTGTGTGTGTGTTTGATTTTCTGTCAAGGTTTGCAGAAATATCCAATAGATGGAACAAGGCAACATTACAGGGCCACAAGAAGCTGGGCCTGGTGGATCTAAACACTACGGAGAGCAGCACATTTACATCCTGGTTACAAGAGGATCCATCCTCTAGATATTCTTGTAAGCGCTGGAACAAATATTAATGCTGCTCTTTGATGTTACTCCACATCTTAAAAAATCAGCTAAGAATATGTACAGTCAGTGAGCTTAAATCCACCACGCTTTATGATTGTACTAATCTTCATTCAAATACCTGTGAACCAGATTTAGAGAAGAGAAATGCACATTCAGCTTTTCCCGACAGCATCCCTATCTCCTAGAAAAGAGCATTATTTGGTTTATCCATCTTTAGGCACTCAAACGTCTTCTGAGAAGTCAAATTAACCTGACAAAGAATTGTTAGTAATCAAATCAATTGATCCTGAAGATCTTAATGCTAATGAATAAACAGTGCCAAAGTTATATTGGATTATCCGTGAGAATAAATAGCCAAGGTATCCCACATTAAAAGTGCTATGTATGCAATTTGTCCTGAAGTTCACAGCAATTCTTTGACATAAAGGTACAAGTGAATGAAATATTTAGAGAGTGAATAATGCAGCACAACCTGAGGTTAGTTGACACTTACTATTACAGAAGCCTTGATTGTGCACTTGTGTTCTTAAAGGGGGAGTGCTCTCAAAGAAAGACCCATTTGAGCCTAGGTACAGCCCTTAGTCCAGAACGTTTCTCTCCACATTAGTTGTTAAAGGTGATGAGGCATAGCTAATTCAGCAGCACTGGAAGTAACATTTGTGTCTCCATTATACCTTAAAAGCTTTTCACCTTTGAAAGTCAGACAGTGAAGCGAGAGGTCTTTCAACAGGAAGCACTGAAGCCATTACCACCATTATAGAACACAGAGAGGGGGGGGGGGAGGTGGGAGTCATTCATTTGATTTTAATTTTGCCAGTGTCTTAACTGTCATACACTGTTTTCATGAAAATTCAGGGAAGAGGCAAGTTTGACCCAAAAAGATGAGAGTGAGTTATTTTTTTATTTATTTTTTAATAAGGACTATAAAAGATTTTGATTTTGTGTTCTGTACACTCAAACATAATTCTGTGGCTGAAGTTAATTTAGTTGGCTGCACACTGGAAATAAGTTTTCTTAACATTAAATTACACTGTGAACTCTATTCAGATGCCTGGTGTAGCAGCAACTAAATTAATTAAAACAATAAAATTAGACGTCAAAGTAACCCATCTGGATTTCTTGCAGTTAGCTATTAGTAGGGGTGTAACAATATATTGTGTCACAAAATATCGCAATACAAAAATGCAACAATATGTATCATGGATAGTGACAATCTGTATTGTGTAGTTCGCCCAAAATAAAAATTCAAGTTTACAGAGTTTTAGTGTCAGCACAACATTAAACTAACGTTGAGTATAATGTATAACAATGCAGTGGGGGAATATTTGTGGGTCCTGATGATGCCAAATGTCTTTTTTATTTACCAGTAAAAAGTGGCCTACATTATTTTACATATATCTAGTCAGTGACAGAGTGCAAGAATATTTGTCTAGTATTACATAGTGTATAATAATAGTATAATAATATGAAAACATGACTTGAGTTACTGGGATATCAAATTAATAACAACCCTGCTTTAAAAGTATCAGTCAGTTATCTTATAAAAAATCCTTGAGTAATAAGAATTCGTCTTCAAATTTTAGTTTAAAACAAGAAGGATAAAACCTTATAATATAAACAGCATGTGTGCTTGAATTCAAGGGCAGTAACTGAAATAGGTCATGTTTATCAGTAAATTCAGCATCTTCCTGACCAAACTAGGAGTTGAATGCTCTCGTTTCATGTTTGATTTTCCCGTCATACTGCACATCCTCCGAAATGTTCTGTTAATCTTTACAAGCGAGCAGGGATGACAGTGTACTTAACAGGGCACTAGGAACATCAAATTATGTGGCTGATGGAATGAGACGGATGCAGCTTTGTCAGCATTACACCAGCAGGTGTCATTCTATGGAACATGAGGCATGAATCTGGGCGACTGCACAGGCTTAAAGGTGCCATAAGCCATTTCTGTCATTTTTCTAACTTCCACCAGACTTAGCCACTGTATTCGACCACCCTCCATCTCTTCAATCATCCCCAAATGTTAGCCAATCCGATAACAGCAAATCTGAATACATAAAAAGCAGAGACGCACAGATTTTCTTCTGATTATTCTATTAAAGAGGCCACATTATACCTTTTTACAAAGTTTTGATTTTAGAATAATTTTTATATGTTTGGATGCAAAAAAAAAAAATGTTTAATTATTTTGCATTGTTGCACCACCTCTCTTCCCAGTCTATGAGTATCGCTCTGTTTAGTTCCAGTCTCTATAAAGCCCCTACTTCGCAAAGCACAATGTGCTCTGATTGGTCTGTTGGACCAGTGTGTTCTGATTGGTCAACCATGTGTTTTGGAAATGTCATGCTTCTTATCATAACAGCGCGTTTCAACCATAGACTGTAAAAAAAGATGGACGACGCACCTTCACACTCTTCCATTGTAGAAAAGTGAAGCCGCCAATGTCCCAATGTGGCGCTGACATCTTGCACTGATTACGTAGACTCTGAGCTCAAGTCTGCGCAGAGGTGAGCATGAAGTGAAGCCGAGGTATCAAGGCCCTGCGCACACTCCGCAGAATCAATTGCAAGCTCATTATGTCTGTGTGAAATAAATGGTTATGGAAATAAATCCAATCTCCTTCTGAAGATCCAGCTAATTAAAAGCTAATTTAAAAAACGAACACTTGAATGTACGTCAGCGTGATTAAAATGTCCTAAAATGACAGAAACTTTCTTTGGAAATATAATTATCTGAAGAGTAATTTTATTGTTTAGTTTGTCTCATGTCCCATTAGATTACATGGAGAGGGTGAAGTTTATGACCTATACTGCATCCAGCCACCTGGGGGCGATCTAAAGATTTTGGCTTCACTTTTCAGGACTTTTGTGACACACTTGGTTTCAGCACACTACGTCCCCTCGATTTTGACAGAGTCTACTCCGATGTTCTCTTCAAGCAGCTCTATATCCCATAATTTAATCCAATTGTGACATCCAGATCACAATTAACTGTAGTGTATGATAATGAGAATTATGAGAATTAATTGCATAATAGTGTATAATATATTAATTATTTTGAGATTTAATCGCATAATACTTGTAGTTACCTTATGTTCATAGTCAAAGTTTTAATTCACAGTCAGATACTACATCTTATTTTGGTGTAATTGTATTTCTTCAACAACTTATATGCATATAGAATGGTGCATAAAACATGAAAATCCATAGGTAGAAAAGGGGTTTAAATAATAAATAATTCCCATCAGTTTAGTGCTTCCTTTTAAACCTTATGCACAAGTTCCGCCAGTAGTGAGCACTCAAGCAATGACGTACATCCGAGTCCACGAGACAGAGGGAAGTTAGTGAGTGAAGGGCATAAAAATTTGGAGTGGAATGCAGCCTACCAAAGCAACTCAACCAGGCCTTGCCACTTTTTTAGCATGCTTTGGGCAGGAATTATTTAAATGAGGAATACTGTGATGTTTACTCAAGACTACATTCAAGGCGTTTCAGGGAGTTCAGCTTTGTAGCTTTGCAGACCTTTTTCATGCTCAAACAGCAACATTACACACTAAAGAAAGTTGAACATGTAAAAAAAAAAAAATCAAAAATCTTTCAATCAAGAGTCTAATATTTTAGCAGATATTTGTCCATGGTTTGGCAAAAGTACAACAGAGATGCTGAAATCAGGATAAAGATTACCAAGTGAGGATTAGCAGAAAAGAAAAATCATGCAGTCAGCATTATTTTCATTTGTATTATTTAATTCTTCATTAAGTCTATTCGCTCTCCTTTTATACTTGCTCAAGGCACCCTAAAACAGTAGCTTTGTTCATTTGTCAGCACTTTAGTCTTGTTACACGGGATGACGCACAAAGAGATAAGCGTGTAAAGGATCACTTCAATGCATAGCAGAATTGAGAGGGCTATGTGCAAACTTGGATCTGCCTTTCCTACTTAAATCATCCTTAATTGCTTTTATTTCAGTTGTCATAGCAACTGAGCAGCTCTTTTGTGGGTTCGGTGGGGTTGTAATGACTCTCAGCTTTATGCGTCGACAAACATACTGTGAAGTGCAGGAACACAAGCACAACACATCAAGGGCCGAGAGACTAATGTGCCGAAGAACTGCTGCGTGTGGAGGAATGTCAAGACAGGCTGGTCTTGGTTTTGAGAGACTCCCTTTACAAACCTCTGTTATTTTATATGGAGGCTGGACCATCATTTGTTAATGTGGTAGGGAAAGAAACGTACAGTGCATCCGGAAAGTATTCACGGTGCTTTACTTTTTCTACATTTTGTTATGTTACAGCCTTATTCCAAAATGGAATTCATTTCCTCAAAATTCTACTAACAATACCCCATTATGACAATGTGAAAGAAGTTTGTATGAAATCTTTGCAAATTTATTAAAAATAAAAAACAAAACAAAAATCACATACATAAGTATTCACAGCCTTTGCCATGACACTCAAAATTGAGCTCAGGTGCATCCTGTTTCCACTGATCATACTTGAGATGTTTCTACTACTTGACAGGAGTCCACCTTTGGTAAATTCAGTTGATTGGACATGATTTGGCAAGGGACACATCTGTCTATATAAGGTCCCAAAGTTAACAGTGCATGTCAGGGCTTCACCTTGAATACACTGTTGGGTAAGGAGGCAGACCCTGTACTCAATCCTGAGAGAGACAGGAAGCCAGTGGAGTGATTTGAGGATGGGGGTGATGTGGTCATGTTTGCTCACCCTCAACAGGATCCTAGCAGCGCTGTTCTGGATGTACTGCAGGTTCTGAAGGCATTTCTCAGTGATCCCGGTGAGGAGCGCATTGCAATAGTCCAGACTGGAAGAGACAAAAGCCTGGACAAGCTTTTCCGCATCTGCAAGAGTGAGTGTGGGATGGAGTTTGGCGATGTTCCTAAGGTGGAAGAAGGAGGTCTTGCAGAGATGTTTGATGTGAGCCTCAAAGTTCAGATGAGAGTCCATTTTAACACCCAGGTTGGTGGCTGATGTTGAAAGTGGAATATTTTGGAGTGGATGATGGCAGGGCAGCAGAGGGGGTTTGGTTTGTCCTGAGGAAGAGTTGCAGGAAATTCCATGCCGGCTGATGACGTGGCCAAGGGGGAGCATGTAGAGAATAAACAGGGTGGGGATGAGCACTGAGCCTTGAGGGACACCACAGTTGACGTTGTGTGTCAAGGATTAACCTCTCCCAAGGCGACATGCTCAGTTCTTCCGGTGAGGAAGGATTAGAACCACTCATGGACAGAGTCAGAAACACCGATAGTGGAATTTAGACGGTGGAGGAGGATGTTGTGGTCCACAGTGTCGAATGCTGCAGTCAAGTCCATGAGGATGAGGAGAGATGGGGAGCCAGCATTTGCAGTCATCAGCAGGTCATTTGTGACCCTGACCAGGGCTGTTTCTGTGCTGTGGCCAGGGCAGAAACCAGACTGAAAAAGGTTGTTTTGTTTTAGATGGTCCTGAAGTGCGGCAACTACTTTTTCTAGCCCATTGGAAAGGAATGGAAGGTTGGAGATGGGCCTGTAGTTGGCAAAGACTTCTGGGTCTAGGGTGGGTTTTTTGAGAAATAGCCTAATGACAGCGGTTTTCAGTGTTGATGGAACATGGCCAGCCTGGAGGGAGTGGTTAATGACCTTTGTGATGAGGGGACTTATGGCATGGAGGTTGGATTTTACCAGGGCTGTGGGGAAGGGGTCCAGGGCACAGGTGGATGGTTTCATCTTTTTGATGATGTCCTCAACCTCTCGCTGTGAGATAACCAAAAAACAGCAAGAAAGGTTGGGAAATCCCAGACTGTGGTTCAGCAGTCGGAACAGGCAGTGTGGAGAAAC
The DNA here is from genome assembly GCA_036326025.1 of Chrosomus eos. Taxonomy (NCBI): domain Eukaryota; kingdom Metazoa; phylum Chordata; class Actinopteri; order Cypriniformes; family Leuciscidae; genus Chrosomus; species Chrosomus eos. Next base: position 20,656,673 of record CM070834.1, read on the forward strand.
TGGATAGCAGGGAGCGGATGGTGTCTACTTTTTTCTGAAAAAAGGGGTGAAATTGTTGCACCTCTCTTCTGTGGCTTCTGAATGAAAGTGAGTTTGAGGATGTCATGTATGGTAGAGAAAATTTGCTTGAAATTGCCAGGGCTGTTGTTGATAATGTTGGAATAGAACTGTGAACGTGCATCTCTCAAGGACCTTGCATAGGACTTCTTATGTTCTCGGTAGGCCTGCCTATGAACAGTGAGTCCTGAGGCGCCGCTCAAGGACAGATTTGATGCTTGTCTTTGGTGTGTGGGGAAAGGAGTGGCATATCTATTGAGATAGCCTTGTGGTCAGACACACCCAGATCATACGCCAGAAGGTTGCTAATGGGGGCGGAGTTGGAAAGGACCAGGTCCAGTGTGTGCCTCCTGGAGTGGGGACATCAACATGTTGTTGGATGTTGAGGCAGTCCAGTAGTTGCAGAAACTCAGCTGCAAAGTGTCAGGAGGGGTTGTCTACATGAATATTAATATCTCCAAGTATAATAATGTTGGCAGAGGTGATGCAGAGTGTTGTGAGAAGGTTGTGTATCTCTGAGATGAAAGCTGAGTTGGGTTTGGGGGGCCGGTAGATGAGGAACATTGTCAGGGGAAAGGGGGGCTTACATTTAAATGCTAGGCATTCAAATGAGGGCAGTGTAGGCAGGGGGAGGGGGACAGCTCCAAGTTCTGTCGGTGTATGACAGCTGGGCCGCCATCATGACCAGTGCTGCGGGCTCTCTCAAGACAGCTGTAACCCCTGGCTGGTGCCATGTTTCTGTCAGGCACATGAAGTCTAATCCCTTGTCCATGATATGGTCTTGTATGAAGGATGCTTTATTTGTGAGGGATTGTGTATTGAAAAAATCTATTTTGAGTGTTGATGCTGTGGTGAATCTCTGTAGAGGCCGTAGTACACTGGAATCCACTCCACGTTTTTCTGCCTGCTTGGTGTGGAGAGATCTCGCTGTGTTTCCATGCTGCTCAGCTGAGCATGCAGAGATCTTGCGATGTTTCCTGTGTTGCTAGCACCGAGAGCGACACTGCTCTGATGACGCGGCAGACGTGCGACAGTGGTCCAGATGTATGGAATGTTTGAAGCAGGCTGGCCAGGCTGATGGTAAACAAACTTTCGACAGGAACTTCTGTGGATGTAACGCGGACGGCGCTGAAGTCCAAGTTCTTTGATGGCTGCAATGCACGTTGGAATGGAGCTGTTGTTGAGAGTTAGAAGCTGTGGGATAGAGTACTTGAGCTTCATGCCGGTCGCCAAAAGTGTTAGCCAAACACAGAGATGGAAGACTGTCAGGCACAGGGAGAAGATGGTCCATATCATAGCAGCGGGGTGCACGAGGCACGGAGGACTGGCTGGAGGCAACTGACAGCTATCTACCAATTGCAGAAGTATCGGCTCGAGGCAAAACCGGACCGGGAAAGCTAGATGGCAGCGCCAGGAGTAAAGTTAAACCTTGCAGTAGCAGTGCTGGAACGACGGAGAAATCAAGGTATTCACCACTGACAGTGGGAGGTGACCAACAATCCGCTGATGTTGGATGAGATGTCAGTAGGTGAGTAAAGCCTTCAATTTTGTATCAATCCATGCAAAAACTCAAGAGAAATACTATTCAGAAAGAGAAAAACAGCAGAGAAGCGGCAAACAACAAACACCAGCGTCCTCTCCTCTCCTGCTCCCATAGCCAAATGGCTGTGAACCGACACTCCCCATTCAGCCTGATTCAGCTTGAGAGGTTCTGCAAAGAAGAATGGGAGAAACGGCCGAAATAGGTGTGCCAAGCTTGTAGCATCATACTCAAAAAGCCTTGAGGCTGTAATTGGTGCCAAAGGTACTTCAACAAAGTATTGAGCAAAGGCTGTGAATACTTATGTACTGTGCATGTGATTTTTTTCTTTTTTTTTTTACATTTGCAAAGATTTCAAACTTCTTTCACATTGTTATTATGGGTATTGTTTGTAGGATTTTGAGGAAAATAATGAATTTAATCCATTTTGGAATATGGCTGTAACATAACAAAATGTGGAAAAAGTAAAGCGCTGTGAATACTTTCCGGATGCACTGTATCAGCAACATAAGAAAAAAAGAAAAGCTGTGATGACTTTCACCCCCACTGTGTCTCTGAAGAACATGGCAGCTTGAAACAAATATTACAAAGTGATGATACAAAACTGCTGGTTGGAGCCGAAAAGCCCAAATGCTCATCGTATTTCACTGGAGCCCAATTAATACTGCAAGGAAGAGTCAGCATTTCCTCAGCAAGATACCAGCTTGGTTAATTCAATGAAATATGAATCACATTTTTTTTTAAATGATTAGCCAAAACTGCTGCAGCTTTGGACTTTCACTAATTGCAATGTGTTTTCACTAACTCACCCACTGCTTATTAATGCAAATTTAAATGAAGAACATATTGGCATGACATAAAACAGGTGCGGTTTACTGGCACAAGTGCTGAAAAGGGTAAATATCAGAACAAAAAAAATGAATGTATATGTATATATAATTAAATGTATTAATATTTTATTAATTTAGAATTTTATTTAGCGCATATTTATTACATACATTTTTTTTTAAAGATTTTTTTTTAAACATTACTTTTATGACTATTATGGCCATTTGTTGTGGAAAAATTTTAATAGTCATTTATTCCTAATCTATTCAATGTGTAAAAGTATATGTGTGTACGTGCTTGTGCGTGACGTTTCAGGAATATATGGGACAGGACATCTCGACCTTAGGAATGGTCAGATTTGGCTGGTTTATTCCAGTACCAGTTTGTGTTATTAAGTAGAAACTGAACAGAAGTGGGGGCCTTATCTGGGTGGAAAAGTACAGCGAGTGAGAAGGAACCTTGAAAAGAGTATAAAAGCTGTCTCATGTCTTCCTGGTGGGCGTCACTCACTTCACAGAATGTAACGGCTGTGATGGCGACTGGGCCTTCTTGCAAGAATAAATATTTCTCTTTTTATTAATTTGACTCTGAGTGTCTCTTACGCAGTGATGATGTTTAACAGAAGTTTTTGCCACAACAATTGGTGTCAAAGAAGTGGGATTCCTTGGCAGTGCCTCCTGGACCTGAGAGCGGACGGTGTTTGGCCACCTGGACTGAGCAGTTCCAGCTCTACCTCGTAAGTTTCAGAGAGAGGGGCCGACCGCTATCAGGGCCAGGAGAAGCTCCACTGGAATCAGATGAAAACGAACCCGTGGCAACTCAAGACATCTCTGGTAAGAGACGGCTAAAATATTTTCTTTTGGTCTAAAATATTTTTAAATTTGTGGGTAAAACCATAGTGGCTGTGTCTGTTAGCTTCTGTGGTGTAAGTCAAGAAAACTGATGCAATAGGGCTAACTGTGCGAGGAGGCGTTCTGCAAAACCAGTCAGGGACGGTTTTGTAGACGAGGGATCTTCGTGCAGCAGTTTATTGGGGGTCAATTGAGACTTACTTACGAACGGGTCGTAGTTAATACAGTAGGGCTAACTGCGTGGGGAGGCGTTCTGCAGAACCAGTCAGGGACGGTTTTGTAGACGAAGGATCTTCACGTAGCAGTCTACTGAGCGTTAATCGATCTGCAAAAGCACTGGGTGCGCCCTTTCTGGTCTTGGGTTAAGTGATCAGATCTGGTGGAGACGTCCATCAGATTATTAGACGCGTCGAACAGAAAATCCACGGAAGTGACAGAAGCAGCCAATATGGGTAAATCTCAGAGCAAGTTTGCAAAATTTGATACACCGGTTTTCTGTAAAAATTAGGACAAGTATGGGGGAAAATATATGTTAGATATTGGAAAAAAAAAAAAAAAAAAAAACTGATAAAATCTGTAAAAAAAAATCTGTAAAATCTGAAAAAACTATTGATAAAATACCGTGATTTCCCCAGGGAGGGAGCACTGAGAACAACTAGACTAAGAGTGTGCGAGAATCAGTTGAACAGGGCAACGGGACATAAGGTTGGTGTGTGAGATATGTTTGTGTGGGGATTGTGTAAACAATCATGTACTGGTTAGATAATGAAGGAACTGGCATGTTTGAGAAAAGAAAGGAGAGGATACAGAATGAAAATGGCATGTAGGGGAAGATTGAGAAGAAATATAGTAGAAAACTATATGTGATGAAAATAAAATGTCAGACAGAATTTATGGAAGTCAAATTAACTGTTTAATTGGTATGAAAATACAGTTTTAGAATAAAATAAGGCATTGTATGATTGACAGGAATTAACATGACATGAAGAATGTTTTAAGCATGGGGAACAATTCTATATTTTTAATGGTAAAATAATGATTGAAATTAGGTTTAGTTTGACAATCATTGTGTTTTGAACCTAAAGGGTCTAATGGGGGTAGTGAAAGGAATGGATTTACCATCCATCTTCGTTTATTATGAAAGGAATTGGAAATTATAGTTTTATAAATAAACGAATGCATATCCTGGTGTTTATGATTGCAGACAATGTCTGTATTTAATATCTGAGGAGTGACTGAGGGTTCGATCAAGGTCGAGAGTACAGGAGCAGTCTTCTTATTCAGCCCGGCTTTTTGGATGTTAGATATGCACTTGTTCTGTAATCAGTGTTGATGATAATAGCAAATTAGTAAAATGTAAAGACAGCTATGTCCAAAGATTCCGGAAATCAATAATGTATGTTGTGCCAGTAATAATGATGATTCGGCTATTGTTGTATCTGCCATTGGTGGACTGTAAAAGAATATGGAGCACTGCTTATCAGTGGCTCTGTTTGCATTCCTCAATGGAACACACTGCTTCAAGGGTGTGCAGTAAGTTAGAGCAGATGGAGAGTGTTTAAATTGTGGTCAGAAGGACCATTTAACATGTAAATGCCCACTAAGAAAGTGTTTGAAAATGTGATAGTGACACATTTCTGGTAATAATGTGGGTTTGAAAGTAGATCAGTGTTTAAGGGAAGACGATATTAACATTTTCGTCTGAGAAAGAATAAGAGAAAAAAAACAAGGTCAAAAGATTGAAGTCTTAAAGTGAATCCTTTGAAAGTATCTATAATAGTAATTATTATAAGTGAATTGATGAATACAGTTTGATGTAAAATTAATGACTCCAACAAATGTGAGTTGCAGAAAGGAAAAAGTAACTAAAAGGATGATTGTGTTTTAATTAAACATTTTAAAAAGGGTTTAGATTATATAGAACTAGAATAATTAATTAAGATCAAATAAGCAGAGGCAGTAGGCTACTGAATTAACAGTTCCTAAAATGTAAAATGTAAAAGGCATCTGATTAAACAAACAGCTTGAAAAGTGTTGACCATGAGAGAACTAGAAGCTGATGTTTTGCTTTTAAAAGATAAGTTTGTTAGGAGCTGTAATGAAACAGCTTGCTTATCTGAATCTGATGTGTGCTGTGCCTGTATGGGCAAAAGACAACTATAAAATTATGTTTATTTGGAAACAAATGTCATTTCTGGCAAAGATGCCTTAAGCTGGGATAGTTAAAAGATTATAGATAAAAGTTTGATGATTAGAAGTTTATGAGAGAACAGTTTACCTGTCCTGAATGTCTCAGAGTCTCTCTCAGTCAAATGTCAGCTAACAGGCTGTTATCTGAGTCTGTGTCATAAGTAATAATAAGCTATTTATAGTGTTTCAGTTGAAAAATCAGACACAGAGATGTAAAAGAAACCATTGCCATTAAGAGGGCAATTTGTATTGGTGAATGTTTTAAATGTAAAACTGAACGACTTTAAAGAAGTCTTTAAAATAATAATGCAGATCTTAAAAGATAGAAATAACATTTTTGATTATTTTATTTTAGGACCAGTAACTTCTTTGTCTTATCTTAAGTCTCCACCATTGAAACAGGCCCGATGGCTACGGCTAAAGATGTACAGTAACAGTAGACTGAATGTATGGTTGTGAACTAAATTCACTGAGGGTAATCTAAGTAGCTAGGTTGATGATTTTAAGATGGTTAATGGATTTAAGTGATTAAATACTGCTGTTATTAACCTGTCTCCCTGTGAACACTATTAGGCAATCAGAATGGCTCTGGTGACTCTTGAACGTGCCTTTCCTAAGTTCCAGAAAGCAGCTGAGTTCTGTTAAAGGAAACTGATTGTGTGATGGGAGAGAGCGGTCACCAGTTTGTGAGCGGTACCAGTGTGTACGTGGCTACTCAATGACAGGATGATCTTCCTGGCCAGGGGACAGCCTTACGCAGGGGGTCACGGACATTGGGCACCTCAGGACGGGGGTGTGGTACATGCAAGAAAGGTATGAGAGTTGAGCGCTGACTACTGGAGGCCACCGGGGTCAGCAGAGCATTGAGAGGTGAGATGCGCTGTGACGAGTTGCGGCAGTCTGACCCAAGAGAATGTGAGTTCCTCTATACCACTTGCCAGAAGAAACCGCATAATCGTACGCTTGTTTTTCATTGTGACAAGTGTCTGCAATTAAGCCAGGGGGACAACACCCTGAAGAGAAAATTATAGATAAAGAGCTATGGGGGAGTTCAAGAGCTACCTGAAACATGAGGGGATTGCCATTATTTGTGATGGGAGACAGGAACAAAACTTTTTATGTTTTGGCTGCCCCATGGGCAAGAATAAGAAAATTTATAGAAGTGTTGATTTTGAACTAATATGTTTTAACTCCTGAAGGTCGTTTGACATGGTGGGTGGCTAAAGATGAAGACAGTTTTTGATTTGAGAAAAGTCTGGATAACAAAATTTAATGGTAAAAGGATAGTGATTAATTTAATGTAATTATTATTTGTTAATAAGAGAGAGAGAGACTGTTTGAGTGGAGGAAGGGATGGTAAACTGTGTCTGTCTTTCTGTTGTCGGCCTGCTAGAGCAAGCTGAAGCAAAATAATGATAAGGAAAATTAAACAAAGCAACCCAGCAGACTGAAAATCTAATGAATAATGAACAGAAATGCTTTGCAACTGGTTAAGAGACCATGTAAAATTAGGCAAAAGCTACAGAAAATGTGAAGTTTAAAATCTTACTCAAAATTTAAATCTTTTTAGCAATAATATTGAAAAAAGCGAACATTGAAAATGAGCAGTTAAGATATGTGTGTCTAGTATGAGTGTGTGTGATGGTGACAGCACTTTATGTCTTGTATGTATTAGTTTGGGGTACTAATATTCCGCCTGAAGAGGGAGTATATTGTTTCATCATTACAGATGGGTTAAGGGAATTGACAAATTTTAAAGAAAGCGATAATTGTGAGTGGATCCGATGAAAGATGATACAGAACATAGGACGAGCTTTAAATTGATTGGTCATCAAGCTCTGTCTGGTATTAATTACTTTTGTCTTTTATGATGTTGATTTGAATTACGTTCTGGATCAGTTTAAGTATTTGTGTAAATTGGAATTGTGGAGTTGTAGATCACCATCTGGCATGGGCTGAGATAAATGAAAATGTTATAGATTTGATGGCAACAACAAAGTGACATATTGGCTAAGTCAAACATGAAATTATCAAGAGAGCCCTAAAAATGTATGATTATTGTGGGCAGAAGGATGAGAATGTTATTTGACTGACATTGACCAAGTCTGTACACCACGACCTGACTTGATAAAAACAATTGATGACTTTGAAAATGTTTTTAGATGACTGATTTAAGAGACCAAACAACAGGCCCGAAAAGCAGGATACACTGTGAGGCTCAGGGCCTTTGCCCTTCAAATACTTCGTTGAGCAGATGATAATGTGGCTTTAAGTGAAGAATGTAATATTTTTGTTTCAGAGGCAGATAAAGATGTCTGGAGGAAATTTGTCTGAAGGACAACTTTTGGGTTAGTGTTGATGCAAACTTTATCAAAACACTATGTTAAATGTTATGTTAAATTGATGCTCGAGTTGTGTCGTGCATCAAGAGGGAGATGGTATAACAATTGCCAAATATGGTTTACTAAGGGACAATATATGTGGGGAGGACACTGGGTCTAATTGGGTAAAAGGCCGTCCCAAACAAAATTTGCTTTCTGTAAATGTATTTGCAGGACTGTTTCAACAGGAAACGCCGGGGCAGATGTGGCAGCGAAGGTCACGGCAGAACAGTAGACAAAAGAAACTACGTGTAGTTTTACTATCTGAAAATAACCTCGACATTTTGTTTTCTTTACAGAGAATGGAGCAGAGCATAACTTAAAATTTTCCTTTCACAGAATGTCAGATTGGATTGCAGCTAACAGAATGATTCTGTTCCAAAATGTATTAATATTGTGTTGTTGACATGAGTAAAGCGGGTTGAATGTTAATGTAATAGTTGAATGAGTTTCAGGTTGCTGAATTGGCCAAATGTTGAGAATAAATTTGGAACTAATAATGTATATAATCAGTAAACAAATGGTGAAAATTCCACAGGTCACACCAGAAGGACGACCAGCAGCACTAACAAAACACTTAAGATCTCCATTCACAGGTGACAGAGGCTATGGTCCACTCCACAAACAAGGTTGCAAGGATGGAGATTGCAACACCACCGTCCAAACATCTCACCTTAAAACAACGCCAACGAGATTTGATTGGTCACTGATTAATTAGAAAGTATTTTAGGAAAATGAATGGATTGTTTGATTACTCTTTGGGGTTTCGGGGGTAGGATTGTCAATATTGTGTGTTTCCAGCTAAGTTAAATTGGTAAAATGACAGTTTTATCCAAATGATGATGATTCTAGTAGTGGAAGCTACAGTGACATGTGTTAGACATTTGGTGTTTGTTTTTCTTTTCTTTTTTTCTTCTTCCTATGAATGTTTTTGTTATGAACAGATGGTTAAAAGCTGTGCTTATCCGCTATGTGATAAGGTACAAGGAGAGGGTTTTGAAATGAAGGGTTTTATTATACTTTTCTTATACTTTATATTTTGATGTAACCACTGTGGATTGATGATTTGTTGTTTTTCTAACTAGTCTGTACACTATTTCTTATTTAACTAAGGTGACTGAGGGTCAAGCTATGCTTGGGGTACAACAACAGTGATTGTTTATCTAGCCCGGCTTTAGTTGAATTCTTTATCTGCTTGCTAATACTTAAGGGCCTATCCTTACAAAAAACAGCCTAAGCTTTTTCTTTTCAAATGTTATTTTCACAAATGTTTAAGAAGAGTGATCAGTTATGTGAAAACAGAGATGAAGAGTAGTGTGATGATATGACTTAAAATTTGTCTTTTTGTTTATTATTGTGATTATGGGTAATCAGAATGATAAAAAGTGGGGAGATTGTTGTGGAAAAATTTTAATAGTCATTTATTCCTAATCTATTCAATGTGTAAAAGTATATGTGTGTACGTGCTTGTGCGTGACGTTTCAGGAATATATGGGACAGGACATCTCGACCTTAGGAATGGTCAGATTTGGCTGGTTTATTCCAGTACCAGTTTGTGTTATTAAGTAGAAACTGAACAGAAGTGGGGGCCTTATCTGGGTGGAAAAGTACAGCGAGTGAGAAGGAACCTTGAAAAGAGTATAAAAGCTGTCTCATGTCTTCCTGGTGCGCGCCACTCACTTCACAGAATGTAACGGCTGTGATGGCGACTGGGCCTTCTTGCAAGAATAAACATTTCTCTTTTTATTAATTTGACTCTGAGTGTCTCTTACGCAGTGATGGTGTTTAACAGAAGTTTTTGCCACAACACATTCACACCAACAATAACTATAAATAACTATATTAGCGTCCACACCAGCAGACAATATCGTACTAAGCGCCTGCTTGTCTGCCTTTTATTACAGAAGGATGGATTCTGATTGACTGTCAATGTTTTTATCATTCATCAGCTGGATAAAATCGTTCTGAAAGTGAATCCAACGATATCGTTTCTCTGTGCCATTATTGTTATAGCTGTGGTGTGAACTCTGCTGTTCTGTAATATTGAGAACGATTTTTAGAACTATATCTTCATCGTTATCTTTATAGTCATTGTCCTTGGTGTGAACGGGGCTATTAGCATGTGTACCACCCAATAAAATAAAATTAAAGGTGCAGTGTGTAGATTTTAGCGGCATCTAGCAGTTCGGTTGCGAGTTGCACTAATAGCTCAGCCCACTGCTCACCCCTCCCTTTCGAAGAAGCTATGGTTGCTAAAGGCCAATTTATACTTCTGCGTCGAGTGTACGCCGTAGTGTACGTCGCTACGCACGTAGGTGACGCCGTCGTGAGCATTTATACTTTTGCGTTATGTCTGTGTTGCTCTACAGTTACAGCGCCGAAACGCTAGTTGGCGGGGGAGGGTTTTAATGTTCCACTATGTTTAGATTCCTCGCGGCTGTTTTGAGTTTAGGCTACTACAAGCAATGGCAACTGAAAGAGAGCATACAGATGGCTGTATTTCCGCACCTCTTCAACCAATCGCTCGGTCACTTGGTCCATTTCCATGTTTCTTCACTAAACTTTCACTGAACTTCTGAATTTAAAAATGGCGGGCAGTGCATAAGAAAACGGCGGAAATGCATAGGAGGTAACTATGTACCAAGCCGACCAATCACAGATCTTGCGGTCCGAATCGTCGCGACTTGTAGTTACATTTTTGAGGAGGTACACGTCAGGGTACGGCGAAGGGTACACGTCTGTGCGTATGCTACGCCATAACTACTGCACACACCCGACGCAGAAGAGTATAAATTGGCCTTAAAACGGGACAAACATATCGTTGTCTGAGACAGCAGAGAATAGCCAGAGTAAGCCAAGAGTGCGTAACATTGTCACTGTTTCAGTACCACAGTCCATTATAAACCACATCATGGATAAAGTTTACAAAGCCATAGGTGAGGAATTAAGGGTCTTAATATATAATATTATAATAGTAATCAGCTGATTGTCTCACGAATGTAACAGCACATTTCTCCCCACATAGCAAACCCATAATACAGCGATGGAGAAGAACCACATGAAACTATCCAACTACATATTTTTTCTAACAGGGTAGTAAAAGTTTAGCTGGCTAATATGAGCTGTTATGCTGTAGGGATGTGGCTGAGCTGGTTAAAGCGTAAAGCATTAGGCTCGCCTGAAATGTATGCAAGAGTATGCGACTGCAATGAGGGGATGAGTGAAAAAAGCGCAGGCAAGCCGGACAGTTCTCTCTTCTCGTAGTGGATCTGACACCTGCGAGATCAAAGGCGGATATCGCAGGATTCACGCTCATGCACAGTGTTGCTAATAAACTGGATGCAATTTAAGTTATGTTGCTTTTATATGAAAATCAATATAATGAAGACACCCAAGTAGGTACTTATTTAATTCCATTCCAAATACGTGTTTATCAATCATTTTTTCTTTAATACAGATGTGTTTTTTATTGTTGTTTTTTTAATTAAAAATTTCATTGCATAACCCATAGAGATCGCACTGTCAGAGAGTTTGAGAATATTCACACATAACGTATACACATAAAACATGATATCAGAGTTTTAAAATCAAACATTTTATAAGAGAACAATACATCACGGTTGTTTAAACCAATGATCATTAAGCTGTGTCATCAGCAAGTCGTTTCCCATCATGCTTTTGATCAGCGCAGTCGGTGGAGAGCAACTGCGCGCGACTGCAGAATCCTACACGTCTGCCTAGAAGTCGCGAGAGTATTTTTTTTTTTTTTTTTTTTTTTACATATGTCAGCATGACATCAGAGCAAGGCAGATTTTGCTCATCTCAAACATGCCTATTGTTTACTCGACGCGTCCGCATGAGTGCAAAGGGTGTGCGCGGCAAAAATGACGTGATTGTAACTCGACTTAAAATGCTTCCAAGATCGACTTGTCGACCGCGATTGACGGTTGGTGACTCCTGTAACGTTACTGTTTTACGGTCAATAGTACCAAGCCCGCGGTTATGTAAATACAAATGTCTCATTCTAAGGTAATAAAAACATAACGGTTCATTAAGTAAGGTCTTTATACACCACTGAACACATAGTTATGGATCTTATATTGCATTTCTGTCAATAGATCCTCAGATATATCACACATTGCACCTTTAAATGTATTAAATGAAATGTTTTAACTAAAATAATCTTAAAATATCTATTTTTTAAATTCAGTATGACATGTTGAAAGGATTTAAGAGATTTTCCAAATAGTTTTTTAAGCTTTTTGACCTATACTGTAAAATGGGCTTTGTACATGCTTAGACATATAGTTTTGCATTATACAGTAGGTCAGCATAACATTTCTAGACCATTACCACAAAGCATGACACTTTAAAAAAACATTACAAAATACAGAATGTTATAGGCTTTACCAGTGTCAACAGTTGAGATAAAAAGTTCACATGACAGCCAGTTATGAAGACATTCTGCAACATGCTTTTTAAGACATGTAATTGGAGAGTTCCTTAGTGTCATGTATATTTCAGATTCAATTAATTTATTGTTACAGTTTAGATGGAAGAAAATTTAGAAAAGGTGATGGCTAGTTCTGGTTTTATTCAATTGGAGGCCATTGATAAGCAGGCTGATATGCTCATGGGATGGCTACAACTTTAAGGATCTGCCAGTAAGGCCAATTAGAAAGCTAGCAATGGCACTACTGAGAGTTTTTATGCTTAGTTCTCCAGTCTCCTCCAGTGAAGCTGTCAGCCCTGTCTGTGCGAGAGATGGGCTCGGGCACACCTACAGTTAAAGCTCCAGATCCTCCCCTCGGTTCCTCTCCACAACTTCTGCTACGCTTACATATCTAATGCATAATGCATTAAATAATGTGATGAATAATTTGTAATCTGACAATTAGTAATGTGTTTCTCGGCTGAAACCAGAGGATGAAGCCCATGTTGAGGTGATGTTATTTTTAATGTTATTTTATTCATGAAGCAACAAAATGCACAGTTGTGCAACCAAAAAAGGGAGAGACCAATGGGAAACTTCCATAAAAATGAAAAATGCAGAGCAAAGTTGCCATCTAGTCTGTTGGGAAGGTAGTACACACACACACACACACTATGGGTGAAGTGTGTCTTCAAGAGCTTTTTTCACGCATCGGCGGTGTCACAAAAACTTCTGTGGCGGTGGAACAGATAATGTGTTTGAATGCATTATGCATTAGAGTACACATACAATGAATTGTAGTTGTATACGCACAGAAGATTCGGACAGACCACATTTCAGCTATCATATTACATCCTTCGTAAAAGCTCATTAATAGAAAAAAATACTTTTGATCTCTTTTATCATTTAACTATGGCCTACATACGGTTGAAACAGGCCTTTATTCCATTAAAGAGAGCGTTAAAAGTAAAAATATGATGCATATGAGTGCTATTTTAGAACTTTTAGGACAACAAGGAGCATCTGTGTGTCCTAATGGTTTGTGTTTAATCTAATCCAATGTGCATGCTCAACAGTGCAGAATGCAAACAGAGTCGAAACAAGAGCAACACAACATAAGCTCTGGTTCAGTCACTTATTTAAACCTTGTTTTTTCTCGGCTGTTGACAAAAACACAGTTCAGACATCTCTCACAACTCCAGCCACGGTTCAAGACATTTGTGCATTGCAATATGTTTTTGTTGCTCAAGAAAATAAGAATGTCATTTTTTGCACCCTTTTGTTTCTATATGTTTTTTATTTATCTTATTTTGCAAAGCTACAAAAGCATGTTTTCTCTCACATAAATATACTATAACAAACAATCTGTTTGTTTGTTAATCTGTTTAAGTTTAAAACAGGACAGTCTCATGCTTTTTGCTAATCTTTATTAACAGCAAAACTGCAACTTTACAACCAGTGATCAACTTGCATTTTCATTGCATGAAACGGGCAGATCTGACATTGAAAAGCAAATGATCTGTGGAAAGTGCAACTAGATGTTTGAAAGTGTTATGTCAGCAACAGCATTTTAATTAAAGTCTGTTTTCAAATACTGTACAATAAAATCAAAAGATACAAAAATCAATTTCCCGCAGATCTTAGAGTGATGTTTGAGTGGGCATAACACTTCTGAAGCTGAAAGACCACACACTTTCCTTCAGCAAATTCCTCAATATTTAAAAAAAACGAGTGATTAAACTAGCCTTCTGTAGCCTAATCAGTTTAATTGGAGCATGTGTTGTATAATCAGGTCATTAAAACTATAGATCATCTGTCATGTGCTTCTCCTTCTCCAATTGTGATCTTCTTTCTAATCTCTTCATCCACAGCAGTTTTATTCCTGATAGTTCTGCATTCCAGAAAGCTTCTAATTAACCAACATTAGCAAGCATGCTTTGAAGTTAATTACACTTCCAGAGACCCATTACTGTACACAACCTCCAATATAGCGTCATGCTTGTTCCCATTCACAGAAATATTCCTAGTTCAGCACAAGTTAAGCTTATCAACAGCATGTGTGGCATAATAGCGATCACCACAATTTATATACAGTGTGTATATATATATATACTTACAATGGGAGTAAAGGAGGCCAATTTTCATAGGAAGTAAATAACTATATAAATATACTATAAATTAATTCTTCTGAGGTTAAAATGTGTGTGTTAGCCTATTTGTGTCAGGGTTTGGGGACGTAGCGAGGACTCAAGTGCAGGACAATGGGTTTTTATTAAGAACAAAATTTAAATAAAAACAAACAAACACATAAAAAAAAAAAAAAAAAAAAAAAACCTGTGGGGGAGACCAAGTGTCATGATTCTGCCATCTAGTCCTTGTCTTTCTTTTAGTCTTGGGGCAGAATCATGACAGACTCATGTTTTGTGTACAAGCACATGGCCTTTTGTTTGGGCCATGTGCTTGTGTTGTCTCGTTACGTAATCCCGCCCCCTTGTTATCCTCGTCTTGTCATTATTGTCTAGTCAGTTTCACCTGTTTTTGTCATTAGTGTCTCCCTATATAATCCCCTTATGTTTGCTGTCCTGTGTCGGTTCATTGTGATTCTTACATGCGTGTTACCTTACCTTGTTAAGCCTTGTGAGTATCCTGCCTAGAGTATTGTTGAGAGAATTCTGATACTATATTCACTGTTTGTTTATTATCTAGTCTTTTGTCAAGTCATAGTTCAGTTCTGTCACTCCTCACCCTGTCCATGTTTTGCCCCCTCGTGGGTTTTGTTTTACCTGTTTTTGTCCATTATAAACTGTGTGTCAAGCATCCTGTCTGCGCTTGGGTTCATCCGCAAGATCATAACAGAATGAACCGACCAAACCTGAACCCAGCAGACAGCATGCCATCGCCCGTGTATCATCAGTCGGACGATCTTGTACGTTGGTGGCAGGAGACTATTTCTGATAGTAGGAACGGCAAACTTCCATTTCCTTCCCAGGGTGAGCGGTCCCTCAAGGAGTATGCCCGCGTCGTGGATGAGAGGAGGTTTTTCTTGCCGGACATCCTCCTAAATCGCTACCTTGTCGCGGGCCTAAATGATCTTCCTCCACTGGCTGAGCGGGAGAGGCTGGTCCATCGCCCTTTCCTTGATATGGTGACCTGTTTGTCACAGAGGGAATCGCAGGCCTCCACTATGTCATCTTCACCTGATAAGCTGCCCGTGATCCCGGAGGGTCGCGTCCTCGCTGTGGTTACACAGGGTAACCAAACTCATCCTAACTCGAGTTCCGAGGCGTCATCCCCAGCTACCAGTCTTCGTGGAAAACGAGGAAGACGGCTGTCGTGGGAGTCGGCTTCGAAGTCCTCCTCTGCTGAGACTACAGTACCTGCAGTGGTTCCCGTCAAACTTTCCCAACCGGTCTCCAGTCCGGTTTTGGCCTCTGCTCCGCGGCCAAGGAGAAAGAGGAGGAAGAGGGGAGTTTTCTGTCCACCATCTCTGTCTTCCCCGGAGTCCGCGATGGCTCTCAAACCCGCCGTTGTAACTGAGAGCGCTGTGCCTGAGCCTGCTGCTGTAAGCGCAGTCCTGGACTCTGCAGCTGGAAAGGCTGTTCCTGAATCCGCTGCAGAGAGCTCAAGTCCCCAATCTGCGTCGGTGAGAGTTGTTCCTGAGGCCACTGCAGATATGACTGTTCCTGATCCTGCAGCAGTGAACGCTGACCTCGAGTCCGTTGCCGTCAGCACCGTCTCTGAGTCAGCTTCAAGAAGAGCTACAGCAGACACAGCTGCAGAAGCCCTCCTCCGGTCTGTATCAGCTCCCCAAGATATGCCTGTCATCATTGCTGCCAAGACTTTGTCTGACTATCTGTCTAGTCTTGTCAAAATTTTAGAGATTCCTCCCAGACCGGTCTTGTCCTCAAGTCCTGTGCCCACAGCTGAGGAGGGGGCTGTTTCCAGATCTGCTGCAGATAGTACCATTTCAAGACCTGCCGCTGTGAAGCCTGTCTCCATGTCTACTACAGAAGACTTTGTTTCCGAGTCTGCTTCATTGAGTGAGGGTTCCGAGTCTGTGGTTGAGAACGTGGTTCCTGTCCCAGCTTTACAGCCAGCCGCAGCGCCTTCCTTTCCCGATCCCTTACCACCTGCCACACCCCTTGTCTTCGCTCCACTGCCGGCTGCAGCAGTTCCCACTGTCACCCGACCTCTGAATGTTTCCCCGGTCTCCCCTGTCATGGTTCAACCCCGGACTGTATCATCTACTTCCCACACTACACCACCCAAACCCACCCGGATCCCTCATCCGAAGCCCACTTCCCATAAACCCAAGACCACCATCCCACCTACACACCCTGGACAGTTCCCCAAGAACTTTGTTGTGCCTCCACCTCCCCTTCCTTGTTTATTATTCCTAATCTTTCACCCTAATCCTGTCATTGTGTATTCGTGTATGCCTTTGTTATTATTTGTCATGTTCTGTTGGTTCGTGTCGATGTCCCAGCCTGTCATGTCTTGTGTGTGATTTTTATTTATTTTTCCCTTGAGGAGCGTCTGGTAGCCGCTCCTTAAGGGAGGGGTTCTGTCATGATTCTGCCATCTAGTCCTTGTCTTTCTTTTAGTCTTGGGGCAGAATCATGACAGACTCATGTTTTGTGTACAAGCACATGGCCTTTTGTTTGGGCCATGTGCTTGTGTTGTCTCGTTACGTAATCCCGCCCCCTTGTTATCCTCGTCTTGTCATTATTGTCTAGTCAGTTTCACCTGTTTTTGTCATTAGTGTCTCCCTATATAATCCCCTTATGTTTGCTGTCCTGTGTCGGTTCATTGTGATTCTTACATGCGTGTTACCTTACCTTGTTAAGCCTTGTGAGTATCCTGCCTAGAGTATTGTTGAGAGAATTCTGATACTATATTCACTGTTTGTTTATTATCTAGTCTTTTGTCAAGTCATAGTTCAGTTCTGTCACTCCTCACCCTGTCCATGTTTTGCCCCCTCGTGGGTTTTGTTTTACCTGTTTTTGTCCATTAATAAACTGTGTGTCAAGCATCCTGTCTGCGCTTGGGTTCATCCGCAAGATCATAACACCAAGACAGGTAGCAAGATTTTACAGACTGGACTTGGCAGGAAACAAGAAACATGAGGGTTTTTTGTCATTGCATGCATGTAAAACTGTTGTTGTGGACTCCCAGAACAATATTAGGAACATTTTAAATGCCATAATAGGTGCCCTTTAAATCAATCTCAAATCATTCTGGAGAACATGATGTTTAGTCCAATTCATGTTAAATTAAAGGGATTTTTGAAAATTACCTTTCATGTAGCCTAGTGTGTAACATAGCTCTAGTGAATGAAAACATCCTGCAAAGTTGTAAATCTGAAAGTGCACCCTATATAAAGTTATTGTTTTTCAAAAGTAAGAGTCGACTCTGAGTCAATGAAATGAAATATAGTGATGTGCAAATGTATATTATGAGGAAATTAAACAGTTTTTTTTTTTACCTTTGATGCATGTAAACCTGTTGTAGGAGACTCCAAAACAACATTAGGAAACAGGGGCACTTTAAGTATTCTGAAATTGATGTTCAATTCTTAATTAAACTTTAAGTTTACTCAAGTTTCACTCAAGTTATGCTAATAATAAAATTTGTAATTAAAAAAATAATTTCATTAAATTAGAAAGCTGCAAAATATATGAATTTTCCCTATAGTGGTTTCAGACTTTTGGGACCCACTGCCCCCTCCAATATATATAGATTATAAAGAAGTAAAAGAAGAGAGTGAAAGAGAAGAGGGAGGAAGGTTAAGAGGTGCTCAATGCTGCTTCTGCAGGCCAGCTTACGTGCTCACAGCTGGGAGGCGCTTCTGCTCTGCCCTGGGCCTTTCGTCAGTTGTGCTGACACACACACACACAACACACCACACACACACACACACACACACACACCACACACACACACACACACACACACTGCACTAAAAGACAGGAAGAGTTTAGCAGAAAAGCATTTTGAGCTTTAATTCATAGTGCCAGTAGCACTGTTCATCAAGAGCTAATTAGACCTCCGAGTTTAAACAGAATCCACTAAAGCCTCAAGTTCAAGTTTTCCTGTGGTCACCTCTTTTAAAATCTTAGTTCACAGCTGACCGTTCAAAAGGTTAATGAGTAGCTCCACTTTAAAGCATGGGGAAATTTCATTTCGGTTTCTTACAGTATAAAACGGGGTGAAAACAGAACATGTTTTTGTTTCAGTCTACAGGAACATTCCAAGTCACTATGAGTGAAGCTCAACTGACAGCATTTGTGGCATAATGTGGATTATAACAAAACATGTTTCCAATTTGTAACTCCTATTCTTATTCTTAAAAAAAAATATCTGTGTTACAGTGTAAAATCAGGTGTGTTCAGAACTTTACAGTAAAAAACGGTAGCAACATTTTAGGTTTTTCTGATTGAAAAAACTGGCTGATATAATGTTAATATAACAGTCTACTGAAGTACTATCTATTTACTATCTATTTTGTATCTTTATAATATACTGACAACCACCATAAAATGAAGAAACATAATTATTTAAATGAAAAACCATTAAATGTGAAGTGTCACACAGGGAATTCTAGGAATGTCAAATTTGCGTTTTTTTCACATCTATAAGATGACAAAATGTACGAACTTTAACAGTATTTTACTGTAAATTACATATAATGTCATGTTATAGAGTGCAACAGTGCCTGCCCCCTTTTTCAGTGGTGCTGGTTGTGGAAGTATTTTTTTCATTCATTTTTTTCCCATAGGGATTTTACAATAGTCTTTGTTAAAGAGTTATAAGACATGAACCAAGACAATTAGCTAGGAGGTGAATCACAACATTACAAACTTTGATTTGAAGCAAAAAATAAATAAATAGAAAATCGGACAAAAAGAAAAAGGTACAAGACTGTGTACTTAGAGAATTAGAGAATTATCCCATCATTTACTTACCCTCAAGCCAGGTGAATATGACACCTTGGCCTTTGCCTTTCAGCCAAACACATTTGGAGTTATATAAAAAAATGTCCTGGCTCTTCCAAGCTTTATAATGGGAGTGAATAGTGCTTGAGATTTTGAAGCCCTAAAAAAATGCATCATAAAAGTAATCCATACGGCTCCAGGGGGTTAATAAAGGCCTTCTGAAGCTAAGCAATGCAACGGTTTTGTAAGAAAAATATCCATATTTATAACTATATAAACTATAATCACTGGCTTCCGTTTTAAAGTTGAAAGTGTCAGGGTTATGTGACTTCTGTCTAGTCTATTTCTTGGTTTTGTGACAGAGCCCTGACACTCCTGTTTTGTCTTGTCTGTGTGCCTTGTTTCATGTGCTTTCATGTCATGTTTTGTCTTGTGCTGTGTTGCATGCAGCTTGTGTTTTTCAGAGCCCGATCTCATGAAAGTGCGTATGAATACTACGAATGTTATTTCTCGTGGCATTTATACGGCAAAATCAGTTTTGGCGTATATATGATAGGCAGTTTTCGCGTGCATATGATACGCACTTTATGGCGTGTAATACGCACACACCCCCATCCCCCCCTCCCCCTAATCCTACCCAAGGTATTTTCCGTGCGTAGCATATGCACGCCAAAACTGATTTTGGCGTATAAATGCCACGAGAAATAACATTCGTGGTATTGATACGCTATGTTTTTCATGAGACTGCGTTGGTTTTTCACTGGCTGCATGCTTTCATGTTGTGTGAACACGTGGCTTATGAGTGTTCTCATTGGCTGCGTGTTCATGTCTTGTTTTGTGTTAACACATGGCTTGTGATTTGTTTTACTGGCCATGTGCTTGTGTTCAAGTCATGTTTGGTGTGTGCACATGGCTTGTCATTTATGTTTCCTTGTGCCATGTGCTCTCCTGTCATTGTCTAGTCCAGGGGTCTCAAACTCGCGGCCCGCGGGCCATTTGCGGCCCGCGGGGTGATATTTTGTGGCCCCCTACTTGACATTAAAGTTTAATGTTAGTGCGGCCCGTCGTTGCGTGTGCCGCGTTTTTAAAAAAAAAAGGATTTTTTTTTATCCCTTATGGGCTACCATAGATAGTCTCGTGACAGCTTAACGGTGCGTGTCCACTACAGCGGCAAAACTCCGCTCAGTCCCGCTGGCAACGCTATAACGTCTCCGCTTTGGGTGTGTCTGTTGCTAGTGTGTTTAATCTATGTTTTTTTTTTTCAACATACACACAGTATAATCATCAGATGCACGCGATTACATTCGGAAATAGACTAGCTTTGTTTACATTTTGCCCCAAGCAAGATATCCCGTCAATTTTATAAACTTGTATAAACCCAGCCAGTAGCCTATAATCACAATGAACACATCCAAAATGAATTTAACATATATTACAAAGCGTCTAATTTGTAAACAAAATTATTTACGCACTAAATCCAGCATAAACTCCAGCACAATTTGCATATTTTTAAAATATCAAAACAGACGTCACATCCCAAACCGCACATCAATTTGGCTGCCGACCGCGTTTTTCGCTTGATATTTGCATAAAGTCGAGAACTGCCCAACCTTTTGACGCTCTCAACGCTTTCTCCGGTCCGCTGTCAATCCCAAAATGCACTACGCGAGCGTGAAGCTCGACTTCCATAGGAATGAATTGAAAACGCTCGCTCCGCTCCGCTCGCTCCGCTCCGCTCGCTCCGTGCCAGTGGACACACACCGTAAAGCACCGTTCACACCGCCAGCGACACGCAGCGACAAAGCGACATGATCCTATTCATTTCAATGGAGCGCTGGCGACATCCGGCGACACGAGCGACAGTGACCGTTGGCGACAGAATGTGGGCGTGTCAAGCGACAAGAGACAAGCGACAAAAGTTGAGAAATTTCAACTTTATGCAAATGTGAAGCGATTTTCACGAGCGACAACCAATAGGAAAGTAGACTTTCAGTGGAGCTCACGTCACCGTCTCGAGTTCAGGCAAGACAGAGGAGTTCGACGGAGATTTCACTGTTTTATCTGATTTGACTGTAACCACATACATGGATATAATAAAATGAGGCATGGAAAAGAAACTGTCGACAGTCTCAGTGAGTTTAATTCATACATTTATAGTTCGAGTGTTGTAATTTTATGATGCACGTTTAGCACTGCTGCAGTTCATTTTACAGTTTCCCCTGCATTATGTTGACTATTAGGGACAAGAAAATTGATTATTTGTCAAATTCAAATGACGTTTTAGTAATATATGACAGAATGAGTGAGTTTAATTTGTTGATTGATCGATCGTTAATCTTGTAAATTATTTAATCCACTGAACACTGCTGTGGTAATACTCTCCCAACAACATACTGTTTCTTTTGAGCCTAATTCCTAGTCAAATAAAAAAATATATAGTTGTATATATATATATATACAGTATATATCACTTCTGATGGTATTTTGTATAGATATGGCCAGACGTGTAGTCTACCAATACCAGTAGAGCGGCAGCACTACGAACGCCCACAAGCGACTTCACAGTACAGAGACTAGCGACATGTAGCGACAAAATCGCTGGCGGTGTGAACGGGGCTTAGCCCCATTCACACCGCCAGCGACACGCAGCGACAAAGCGACATGATCCCATTCATTTCAATGGAGCGCTGGCGACATCCGGCGACACGAGCGACAGTGACCGTTGGCGACAGAATGTGGGCGTGTCAAGCGACAAGAGACAAGCGACAAAAGTTGAGAAATTTCAACTTTATGCAAATGTGAAGCGATTTTCACAAGCGACAACCAATAGGAAAGTAGACTTTCAGTGGAGCTCACGTCACCGTCTCGAGTTCAGGCAAGACAGAGGAGTTCGACGGAGATTTCACTGTTTTATCTGATTTGACTGTAACCACATACATGGATATAATAAAATGAGGCATGGAAAAGAAACTGTCGACAGTCTCAGTGAGTTTAATTCATACATTTATAGTTTTTAATTCATTTATTTATAGTTTAGCACTGCTGCAGTTCATTTTACAGTTTCCCCTGCATTATGTTGACTATTAGGGACAAGAAAATTGATTATTTGTCAAATTCAAATGACGTTTTAGTAATATATGACAGAATGAGTGAGTTTAATTTGTTGATTGATCGATCGTTAATCTTGTAAATGATTTAATCCACTGAACACTGCTGTGGTAATATAAAAACACTCCCAACAACATAGCTACTGTTTCTTTTGAGCCTAATTCCTAGTCAAATAAAAAAATATATAGTTGTATATATATATATATCACTTCTGATGGTATTTTGTATTGATATGGCCAGACGTGTAGTCTACCAATAATAACAGAAGAGCGGCAGCACTACGAACGCCCACAAGCGACTTCACAGTACAGAGACTAGCGACATGTAGCGACAAAATCGCTGGCGGTGTGAACGGGGCTTACGGTGGGCTTGTTGTAAATAGTTGTCAGTTGTCATAGACAACCGCGAAGTGCAAACATACTGCGCGCGTCGCTTCAATTGTGAGCGCGCTTGCCGCGCGCCTACATTTGAAATAACGAACTTGAGCGCGCAAAATATGTGAGCGCGATATGTGAACAGGCCCCTTGGCGAGTTACCACCAATCAGGCCACGAGCTACTGGCCGCTCGCGAGCGACGTGTTGGAGAGAGACCCTGATCTAAAACAATGTGGGAATAATCATTTTGAGCTTGTAATATATGTGTCCAACAGGTTGATAAGAAGGTTTGCTTTGATTTGTGCAAAGTCAGTAATTTGAGACACTATACATGTGTAGAATAGAAAGACTTCAATAAGACGGGCAGACATGACTGCAAAAATTTGTATTTCAAAAGCAATAATTGTTTTTCTAAGTATAATAAAAGGAAATGTGCCTTCCAAAAAAAAAAAACATTCAATATCATATTAATGTGTTGTATAAAGAAAATAAAAAGGACATAAGCAAATATAAATATCACAAATAAGTGTTAAAAGACAAAGAAAGTTTGTAAAAATGAACTTCAACTGTCAGAAGGACAGCTCATGAAGAACCAATCATGTACAGAAAGGAATGTTCAAATTCAGAGGAAACGTTAATAATAAAGATTGAGAAGATTGGATCAGTTGTGCTCCTTTTTTATAATACTTGAATACTATTTTTTGTGGAATACTTGAAGCGGCCCTGCCTGACCCAGCCTCTACCTCCAGCGGCCCCCAGTTAAAGGCACAATATGGAACTTTTCGGCTTTCAAAATAGCAAAAATAACTGTATCTATGTTATATATTTCTTTTAGTTGTGTACTAACATTATCCCAAAAGTTCCCACCAACTTTCAAATCCGGAGAAATTTTAATTTGAAGACACGGGCCGTGTCTTTATTTCCGTTTCGTCGCCCGTCTATGACGTCATATAACCTTTGACTCTAGTTTCTCTAACTTCGTGCGGATCCCGGCGAAAAACCGCCAAACGCAAATGTAAACACCGGACGCACGTCAATATAAAAGAAGACGATAAAGAATCAATAGTTGGATATCAATAATGGACCATGATTATGCTTTGCCTGCACGTTCTGCTGCTGGAGGCAGATCCGTGAAGCGGAAACGCACGGGTGACAGAAATGACTCGAGAAGGTTTTGGGACAGGAGAAGAGACATGACTCGCGTTAACATTGGAGTTGCTTTTCCACGAGCTTCGTGACAACTGGAACTACAGAGAGATGCCGATCTCGCTTGCATTCTAATAAACAAGTAAGCACCCATTCAGCTAACTATATCTATCCGTAACTTATATGTTGTGAAACGATGATGGCATGTGTAAAACGCAGACGGACTAGCTCTCATGTACAGTATAATGTAAATTTACATTTGTTGTAGATATAGCTGCAGAAAGTAGCTTCATATGCAGTTCACCATCTTTTTCAATATCATAGTATAAACGTAATTATAATTATTAACGAAAGGTCACCGTGTTTTTTAACATCTATTAATACTAGCTAGATGGAATATTGATTCAATAGCCCTGATAATTCATATATCTCTCCGTTCGAAGAGACGTGATTTTAAAAACACTAAGTTAGAATGAGTGAGGATGTGGGGAGCGACAGAGCGTGCGTGTTCATTACAATGGCATTACATAAAGTGAATAGCCGTAACTAAACGTAACAAGAATAGAGATATAATATAAATACCAACACATTACCTCGTCAGTGAACATGTTGTCTGCTGGAGATGCTAGATGGCTGGGGAATGACAGATCACGCGTGTCCCAATGAACATCGTATAGCTGGTTCGCACGCGCACTCCCTCTCTCTCTCTCTCTCTCTCGACAACGACAACAACTCCCATGAGCACACTCTCTTTCACGACGTCATCAGAATACGTCTTTTGCTATTATTTTGATTGAGTGACCCCTGGTGGCCAAAAGTTACATACTGTACGTTTAAGTTGAGTTTGAGACCCCTGGTCTAGTCCCTCCCATCTTGTTACCTGATTATTTATTAATTTGCCCCACCTGTCCTCCCTCTTTACCCTCTTTTGTTTGCTTCCCTATTTATTCTCCTTGTGTTTTCAATCTTGCGCTGGTTCATCGTCTAAGGAACACTTTTGTTATCTTATAATATGCATTTATTTTTACCTCATTTCCTCACCGACTCCCAAATGATTCGTTCAACAATTCATTTTTCCAAACCCCTCCTTGATTGGTCAGATGACCCAATCAGTTATTGTCTGCGTTAGCCCAACGCATAAACATATTGATAAAGCACTGCAGTACTACAAGGTATTGCTATATTCTTTATGACAACTCCAATAACAACGACAAACATTTCACATATTTAAAAAAAATGACATTGGAGACCTAGAAGCTGCGCTGAGCGTAACTTACACAACACACACAAATACTTATTGAGCATGCTACAAAAAACACATAAAAGCAACAATTATTAATAATACTTACAGGTTGTGATTCGGAGGAGGAAGCTGATCCAAATAAACTTGGTACTGAACCTTCCTTAAGTATCAACCGGCTCGCGAATCCACACTTGAAAGCGTTTGTAAAGCAATCGTCATTAAAATGTCGGAACACAGCTCAAGGTTCTGGCTATACTTGTGTGGTAGAGTTGTAAATATAAACTCTAGCCACTGATTCTTCACATGCTTATCCCTGTGCAGTGAAAAAAAGATCGCTTTTGATTCGCACTTCAGAACACAGAGTCGACATTACGTTTTCAAGTTTTCCCTGGTGTCTGCGGCACGCACAATGAGTGGGCACGGCCAATTTGATAATTTTTCGTCTTGACGTCACAACGAAAAGGAAAATGACTCATTGAAAAAACTATTCATTAAATTGACTCAGAGTCGACTCATACTTTTGAGAGACAATAACTTTTTTTTACGGTGAACTTTCATATTTAAAACTTATGCAGGATGTTTTTGTTCACTTAGATCTATGTTACACACTACATGAAAGGTAATTTTCAAAATACCATAATAGGTGCCCTTTAAAGAGAACCTTCTGCTTTAATCTAAGCAGGATCATTTTACCATCTGTGCAAAGGATCAATAGCATCTCAGATTTTTGGACCCTATTGTATATCTTTGATCTTTGTGCAACAGGTCCTACTTGACCCGCTTCGGGCGGTATTCAAACTGGGTCTCCAATGTGGGAGACTGGCGTGATAACAAGGACACTAAAGACCACAGCACAGGCGATATAGCATCATTCGCTAGCGCGCCTCTTGAGTGGTTTACACACACAATTCTTACTGGCCTATAGTTACACTTAAAGGTGGGGTATGTGATTTGGAAATCGAACGGCAGATTTTGAAAATACACAATTCAAATGGTCCTACCTTCTTTCCTCCAACGCTGGCCCTGACTCCACCCATTTGAAGAACATGGACGCGCAATCATGCACGAGTGAAAACTCAGATGCGCGAGAGATTGTAATGACGATTTACTACTATCATGGAACCGGCTTTACTGATGAGATGCGCATGCGTCACAAGCTTTGAGTATGCGCACGACGGGGGTCGCGCGTGCTGGGGGGAGGGGGTGTGTTACGGCCGTTTGATTGATGACTTACTGTCCAATGATTCTAGTGGTCTTGGAAATGATTGGCTGGAGTTTTTCAAGTCCTGCCCGTTCCACAGATGATTAAATTGCTTAATTTTCATTTCAGTGCTTCTAACTCAGTGGCTGTAAGTTTGTTAGGAATAGGATTTCAAGTTATTTTGAAAAAATGGACAAAAAAGAGAATCACATACCCCACCTTTAAAATAAATAATCCCAATATTTATATTTTATAATTATTATTAATATAATGTTCCCTGCAAATACCTTGCTAATAATTGTTTACAAACTAGGTCTGTGTGTGTGTAATTTGATTGGTTTTATTTATAATATCACCTTCATCTGTCCTGTGCCCTTTGAATATATTTAGTGTTGTCAGATTTTGTACAGAGTGCAAAACTGCACATCGCAGACAGGTACCGAGCTGTTCGTCATCTTTCGCTTCATAGAAAACAGATGGATGATTTGAGAGAAAGTCTGTCAGACCAAATGATGAAAATGAAGTTAGGAGGGAAATGCCTTCCGCTGTTTTTGCATTTGCTCTACCCAGCTGTACAGGGACAGATTGGTTAAATTGGGTTAAGGGTGTATTTTCTCTCAAAGTCTGTTCTTGGAAGTTTGAAACTGATGCTATTTCTTGATGCCATTTAGTCAGTACGTTACTTATTTTTATTTTATTTTTGAAAATGACAGATCGTTTCACTAGATAAGATCTTTATTCCTCGTCTGGGATCGTGTAGAGCCCTTTGAAGTTGCATTAAATCTGAAATTTGGACCTTCAACCTGTTGAAGTCCACTATATGGAGAAAAATCCTTGAATGTTTTCCTCAAAAACCTTAATTTCTTTTCAACTGAAGAAATAAAGACATAAACATCTTGGATGACATGGGGGTAAATTATCAGGAAATTTAAATTCTGAAGTGAACTAATCCTTAAATATTTTTGTGGAAACCTTGATTAAAAAAAATCTGGATTTTTTGAAAATAATTATAAATGTGTTTATAGTCACTTTTGATGTACTGCAAAGAAAAAGGCACATGCCTGCATACTCTAGGTTGAACAGATACCTTTTAGGACCATGCAAAAATGCCTGCCATGCTTTATTTAAAGAGGAACCAAGACTGGAAAATCAAATGAATCATGTGGCATATGAAGATGATACCAATTAAGGAACTTATCCTTTGCACTTTATTTGGCTCATCAGCCTCTGTCAGATGTAATTTCCTTTCAAGCCATCTGCATACAAGTGAGTTAATCATTTTTACCTCTGACAAGGCAGATTTAAAGACACCTCTCGTCATGCAATGCATGAACACCTTCATGAATCTGAATTCAGTATTCACAGTCCTCACTCTGCCTCTCATAACCAGCACATCAAACAGAGGCTTAAAGTCAACCTCAAGGGAGCTAAAAATGACATTACCAGAACAACTGCTATGCATTTAAAGGGATCTATACACACAATTTATTATAGTGCTGAAAAGAAGAGATTTACTCTATTAATACCTCATCTATCAACTCACTCTTCCTATATTCCACAAAAGAGAGCCTACCACAAGAACAAGCAGCTGTCCGCCTTGTGAAAGCTTTCCTGGATTGTGTCTGATTTGAGTCAGTTCTCTGGGCAGAGACCCAGAGAGAGACAGTCTTGTCTGCACAAGCATGTGGGACGGAGCTGAGTGGGCTTTCAGTCACGGTGAATTGTCACAGTGATTCACCCTTGCAGCTCCGCCAAGCACAGCGCTATCTCTTCTCCACAGCGCTGTATTCAGGACCACGGACAGGGACAGTCACAGTCACAGTAAGACAGAAGAAGACAGTAAGACGTAACAATGGGCTGCCAAATCAGGAGCAAGTGTGACATTCTTATGAAAGAAATTCCAAAACTGAGTATCTTCCATAGGGGGGTCCTATTCTCGTCACGCAACCTACTGCCGGAACACAGGGTGGAAAAAAGACTTTGTGACAGCAGCTGGCCCTGTCTGTGGGTTGGCAGATATACAGATGTCGAATTTGAGCTTTTATATTCTAGTGGCAGACCGGCTTATATGGTTTTTAAAGGGTCTCTTTGGTAATATTTTGACTGAGGAAAACTTTCATAAAGTCTTTGTTTAAAGCTGAAATGTGTCATTTATGTGCCACTGGTGTCAACAAATGGAACTGCTAGAGATTATCACATTCAAAAGCTTTTCTGAATGCAGTATTTTCTACAGCAGCCAGTTGTCTATTAAGATATGTTTTATTGTCTTTTTTTCTACAGGGGTCTGACCCTAAACAGAAGTGAAAATTAGTATGGGATAACAGTCACATTTATGAAAAGTGCATGTTTACTTTATACGACAAAATAATTAAGTAATTAAGGATCAATAATTGTCAAATGAGGTCAGATGAAGCTTAAAAGGAACATAAGAGGTTCATTTAAAATTACTATTATTGTTTTCATACTGTAATTATTGGGACTTCTCGGGACCCAAACACACACACACACACACACACACACACACACACACACACACACACACACACACACACACACACACACACAATACCTTTCAAAGTTTGGGGTCTGTAAAATTGTCTCTTATGTTCACCATGGCTGCATTTATTTCATCAAACATACAGTAAAAACAGAAATATTGTGAAATAAATATACTGTATTTTAAAATATATTTTATTTCTGTGATGGCAAGGCTGGCAAGAATCATTACTTCAGTCTTCAGTGTCACATGATCCTTCAGAAATTATTCTATGCTAATTTGGTGTTTAAGAAACATTTCTTAATATTATCAATGATGAAAACACTGGTGCTGCAGCCTGCTTATATAGCCGGATAGACAAAGAGTGAAATAAACAAACCATTATCTCATGCTTGAGATGAATATTACTGGTCAAATATTACTCCATTACAAATAGAAGTTCGAAGGATAGATTTTTACTTTAGTAAAGTACAGAAGTACTTGTTTTTAAAAAGTATCAAAGTAACAATCTTAAGTGTCAAAAGTAAAAAGTAAATGTTAATGCATTGTTTTATTATTGTTGCATTGTTGTATGTAATACTTTCAGTACCTTATGCCTCTGAATCTATGCCTGCATTCCTAACCTCATATCAATATCAACTTTATTTCTAGAACACAGTTCCAGTAGTGGGATTGAATGTGAGATTGAGTAAGTGCACTCAATAATGTCCACAATGGTTTCAGACACCCAAATGGCTGTTCCCTCAAAATGCACTATTTAAAATTTCTGGGCTTTTAGTATGAATATGTTAGCCTTACTGTTATCTATAAGCTAGTGTGCTCCAAAACAATGACAAAATTCATATCCACAAGACCAAACGAATGAAAATCAGGTTGATGTCAGAATCCAACGTCAGATTGACGTTAAACTCCAAAGTTGGACAGATGTTGTATTGTGGTTGAAAATGAAAATCAAGACGTCAACCCGACTTTCATTTCCAACCAAAATCCAACGTCTGACGTCGGAATGTTGACGTCAATCTGACATCGGCTTCTAAAAGTGTACTTAAGTACAGTAGTCAATTAAATGTACTTTGTTACTGTCCAAGTGTGAAGATGTGTGAAGAAACTAATTAAAATCAAGGTAAATATACCTTGAATATAGGGGTGTAACAATAGTATATATAGTAATACAAAAATGTTTACGTGGATAGCGACAATATGCTTCACATTACCCAAAATTAATGTTTAGATAGGTTTAATTTAGCATCAAATATTGTAATGGAACATAAAATATGATAAACCAGAAGGTCACACATTTGAGCTTTCATGTAAATTAAAAATAAAATTCTTTCTAAAATACATTATTACAACGAATGTGTGCAGTCAGTGACTGATTGTCTAACATAATTCTGTATTTTCAGCTATAAGCAGAATCATGAATATTTCTATTCTGGTGTCATCATTTCCCTGTGCAAGGAGGAGAAGGAAAAAAGTCCAAGCCTATTCAAGTCCATTCCTGATGTAATACCAAATGTAGCATTTTTAATAAACAGTTAATAATACAGAAGTAAGAAATTAAAAATGTAACTATATTTTGGCTTTGTTTAAAGTAACGTGAGATCAGTCTTTTGTATCGAACTGAATCATGACACAAGTGTATTGCTACACCCTTAGTAAATATCACATGTGAGCAGAATCATTTTTTGTGGTATTTCCAGCCAAGCTAGTGTGCAAATATATTTGTTTTAATTATGTTTTTTTAAGATACATAAAATGCTAGTTATGAAATTAGCCTTATCAAGACAAAAGAGTTAAAAAATTAATTTCAATCACTGATTTTTTTAGATCTGGTGGAAATGACACTGTGGTGGGAAATTTAATTCATTTCAGTAATAAACAAAGAGAAAGAATTTTATTTTTAATTCTCCTATTATGTATTTACTCATATTATGTATATTCAGAACTGGTAGTTGAGAGTGTGAAATGTATGGTTTAAGAGTCCAGAGAGACAAAATTGCAAGTATACTAATAAAAGATGTTAAAACATCTAAATGTCATAAAAAAATTAATTATGAATTAAGTCTTGGCTGTAAGTACATTTGCTCAGTTTCCAAAGCTCCTCCAAAGTTAAGCAAGTGCTCCTCATGGACCTATTTAAGTGTCTGTTCACATCAAGTCAACTGTATCACGACACTGTTCTCACCAGAACACATTTCTCATTTTACACTCAAACACTCAGTCATGTTAGCATTACACGTCTGTTGTTAAGATCAAAAGTGTGTGCATTTCCCAAGGGAATTTTTTTTAGGACGGAATCTTGCTTTGATCCCCCATTTCCTTCTGTCAGCAGATTCTCCCCATCTCTCTCTCTCTCTTTCTCTCTCTCTCTCTCTCTCTCTCTCTCTCTCTCTCTCTCTCTCTCTCTCTCTCTCTCTCTCTCTCTCTCTCTCTCTCTCTCTCTCTCTCTCTCTCTCTCTCTCTCTCTCTCTCTCCTCTCTCTCTCTGGCAAGTCACATAGAGAAACAGACAGCATAGCATGATCGCAATAAGATTATAGATTTGCTGGAGTAGAATCAAGCCTATGTGAAATTGTCTACAGACCAAACAATTCCAGAGAGGATGTTCTCCAAATGACTTCCTCTGCACATGAGTTCACAAGCAACCTGGCAAATACATTATGTGCATGCAAAGAACAACTGTAGATGCATCTGATAGCTTTGGGTCATACTCGGTTTCCCAAGCTTAAACTGGTAAAGTAGGATTTCAAATGTAAAACTATAGGTTCCCTTTTCAGGGAACTCAACGCTGTGTCGTAACGTTGATGCTATGGGAACGCCCCTCGCGTGACTGGGGTCTGATGCATGCGTGAAAACACAGCAATTGATTGACAGATGGCAGGCCCATGACATCACAAGGATCACCCGTGAGAATAAAAGAGTGTGTGCCTTAGACGTCATCACCCTTTTTGTCTTCAGGATCCGCTTGCCTAAGTGTGTTCGTGTGGTATTTTCCTGCATGTAAGCTTGAGAGCAGAGTGAGTGCTGTCAGCTCTTGAGGGAACTTTATATCCATGCAATATACCAATATACCTCGCGCTCTGGACCCCACGTGGCCATGGCAGCCAGGTCGGGTCAGACTTGGCTCTTGAGGGAGCTGAATGCATTCACTGTGCCGGAACAAGGTGAGTTTGCTTGTGCTATATGGGGTGTCATACCTGACAAAGTTAGCAAGGCATGTACGGAAGCCTCTGGCCATGAGGCTCTGCAGATAACTGGGTTTGTCTAATCTCCACTCAGCAACACTGCTGGAGTATGAGCCCACCACCACCACTTCCTCTCTGGAGAGTGTGGGGTACTGCTGGCATTCCAGACTATCCTTCTGATGGGTATTATTTCCTGAAGCAGTCCTAAAAAAAGCTGCATAGCCACAGGTTAACCTCCATGCCAGAGGTCTTCACTCCTGCTCCTGGAGAGCCACTGTCCTGCAAAGTTTAGTTCCAACCCTAATCAAACACACCTGAATCAGCTCATCAAGCACTTCAGAATCGCTTGAGTATTCAAAGGCAGGTGTGGTGAAGCAGGTTGGAACTAAACTCTGCAGGACAGTGGCTCTCAAGGAGCAGGAGTGAAGACCTCTGCTCCATGCTGTGTAGCTCTAAAAACTGCTACGGTGGCTGCGGAGAGGCGTCAGTTAACAAGAAGATTTGCAATCTTTCTCCTTGATGCTCTGATCTTGCACTCTGGTCGTAGTAAAGTTCACGGAGATGTGGACTCAGCTAGCAACTTTTAAGGAAATAAATCCCTCTATGGAGTTCGTGATGGTTGAAGGATTAATATGTAGCAGAGGTGGAGGAAACATTTCTCCCACGCTTTATAGACCTCCAGCCTATGCCAATGTTGGGGTCGGCTTTCATGGACCTGCAGGGTTTTTCCTATGGAGATGTTTAAGAACAGCTCTATTGCAGCTCTATTGGACATAGTGGATCTAGGTAAAACAATTCCTAAGGTCTGTGTGGAGTATGAAGAGTATAGACCCCTTATCAGTTGGTAAACATGGTGACGTTTTTCTGTGGGCGGAGCTTAGTTGGCTGCAGAACGATCCCTCTGGCCGCTTCCCTAACGTTATTTTGCAAGTTTTGTTAGCTTGTTTTTTAACAATGACTGGAGAAAATCCGGTTTTATCTTAATGTGCAAGGTCACTCAGTGTCCAGGACCGCGATTTTTATTTGCAAAAGTTAATTTTAACGGACGGAACCAGACGTAAAAAACGTTTTACGGCTGACCCGTACACGCTCACTCAACGGACGATCTGACAGGATTAACGCTACCTCCGGTTGAGTGGCCTGACTTCTACACCTACCTGATAGAGAAACTGAGCGTAAAGAGAAACTGAGGGCATATAAATCTTTAGATGCCTATAACTATGTGCTGAATGGTCATGTACAAGACTTGTGTGTACGATCCGCAGTTCTGCCGAGCCAGCGCCGAGAAGACAACAATGTAAACAGTGACATTACGGTGCAATTTTAATGATGTGAATATTTTCGAGAAATAAAAATTCCAGATACAGCATACTCATTTTTCATTGATTCTTGCACCCAACAACACATCAAGATGACATTTAACAATAATAATAATAATTTAAGCTCCTTATTATGTAGCCGAATCTGTGCTGGTTTGTATTAGCCGCCTGCAGTTTTCCGTTTGTTTTGCCTCCAGCTAGTGCCGTGACGTAACTGTGACGTCGGCTGATAAGGGGTCTATAAAAGTGGCATTGCGCTGTGGCAGCCTACTCTCTGTCCTCTTCGCTGGAGCTGTGGGAATAGGCATCCATTAGCTGATGAGGCTAAGGATTAAGCATTTTTGGCTGATGGTGGGGTTTATAGGCTCCCCTGGGAGCTATCGGTTGCTGTTAATAATGCCCTTGGTGCTAGTTAACTATGATTATGCATATCTTCACAGCTGATTAAGGCAGGCACTTGTGTAGCATGAGGAAGTAGGTATTAATGTTCCCATAGCGTCAACATCATGACACGACGCAGCGTTGAGTTCCCTCAAAAGGGAAAGTCTAGATTATGAATATAACCTGGGAACTAATGAAGAAACGGATTCATGATAATTTTGTATTATTATGATGGATAAACCATCTTGAGTTCTGTGCTGATGTAATATGGGCCTGATAAATGGGCACTTGCTCATTCTTGCTTATCCTACTATACTACAATACAATGACTCTTAAAAATAACCATTATACATATATTATTAGAAATAGCCATCATAATAGAACATTATTAAGATCAATCAGTTTCTTACAACAGTTTATAATTACTCATTAGTTCCTAATAAATAAAAACATAAATACATGATGTTGAAAATACACAAATATCCTTATATTTCTCATCAATTGTAATATTTCTCTAGTACAAAAAGAAAGTAACAATTTTGGACACCAATCAGTCATGATATAAACTTGGCACAGGGGACTAATATCATGTTTGGGAACTTGGCTGGAGCAAAAAAATTGTATTGTGAGTCTGTTGTCATGTAATGGTCCATCAGTTCCTTATGGGTGCCTTCGTAGAATTAGCTATCCAGTACAGGCTGCTGAGAAATGATCTCAGATGGCCATATGCAGGGACGCACACGCCTAACAGAGCAGATTAAAAAAGAAAAGAAAAGCTTCTGGCATGCAAGAACTGCCAGTCAGTCTTTTTTTTTTAATGGTGTGATTAATTGCCATATGAGTTCTGTTTCATCACACATGTAATTAGGAGTCAGACAGTAAATCAACTAGAGTTGATTTACATTTGTTTTGATTGTGGGAGAATGTATTTAACTAAATATGTTTAATGCATACAGTGGTGCTCAGAATTAATGGCACCCCTGGTAATTGGTCAAAAATGGCTGTAAAAAATAAATCTTCATCGTTTATCCTTTTGATCTTTCATTCAAAAAATTGGCAAAAATCTAACCTTTCATTGAAGTAAAAGAATTGAAAATGGGGGGGAAATCACATTATAAAAAATATTTTTCTCCAAAACACGTTGGCCACAATTATTCATACCCTTTTATTAAATACCTTTTTGCAATCTCCTTTTGCCAAGATAACAGCTCTGAGTTTTCTCCTATAATGCCTGATGAGTTTGGAGAACAACTGACAAGAGATCAGAGATCATTCCTCCATACAAAATCTCTCCAGATCCTTCAGATTCCCAGATCCATGTTGGTGCTTCTTCTCTTCAGTTCAGCCCACTCATTTTCTATAGGGTTCAGCTCAGGGAACTGGGACGGTCATGGCAGAAGTTTCATTTTATGCTCCCTAACACATTTTTGTGTTGATTTTGATGTTTGTTTTGGATTGTTGTCCTGATGGAAGATCCAACCACGGCCCATTATAAGATTTCTAGCAGAAGGCGTCAGGTTTTGATTTTTTATCTGTTGATATTTGATAGAATCCACATTGCCATGTATCTGAATAAGAAGTCCAGGACCTCCAGCAGAAAAATATGCCCACAACATTAAAGATCCAATGGTATATTAAATTGTACACATGGGATACTTTTTATCCTTGTGTGCACCAAACCCATCTAGTGTGTTTGCTGCCAAAAAGCTCTTTTTTTAGTTTAATCTGACCACAGAACCCTGTGCTGTTAGAAGATCCAGGCGTGTCTGACACCTGAATATGCTGGAGTTTGTATTTGGATGAGCGAGGAGGATTTTTCTTAAAACCCTCCCAAACAACAAGTGGTGATGTAGGGGTTGTTTGATTTTTTTTAATAGGCTTTCTGACCCCAAAACTCAACTAATCTCTGCAATTCTCCATCTGTGATCCTTGAAGAGTCTTTGGCCACTCAAACTTTCCTCCTCAACGTCCATTAAGAAAATATAGACACACGTCCTCTTCCTGGCAGAATCGTAACAACTTTAGATGATTGGAACTTCTTAATTATTGCCCTGATGGTGGAAATGGGGATTTTTAATTCTTTTGCTATTTTCTTACATCCACTTTCTATTTTGTGATGCTCAACAATCTTTTGCTGCACATCAGAACCATGTTCTGTGGTTTTACTCATTGTAATGGATGATTAAGGGAATTTGGCCTTTGTGCTTCCTCATATTTAAACTCCTGTGAAACAAGAAGTCATAGCTGGACAATTTCATGTTCCTAGTCACCCTGGTGTGCTAAAAAAGGTAAATATTAATGGGAATATACTTCATAGATAAATTATTCATAAAAAATTCTAGGGGTGTGAATAATTGTGGCCAACGTGTTTTGGAGAAAAATATTTTTTATAATGTGATCCCCCCCCCCCATTTTCAATTCTTTTACTTCAATGAAAGGTTAGATTTTTGCCAATTTTTTGAATGAAAGATCAAAAGGATAAACGATGAAGATTTATTTTTTACAGCCATTTTTGATCATAATTACCAGGGGTGCCATTAATTCTTAGCACCACTGTATATACAAATGTATGAAAAGTATTGAGACGTCCAATGTGGAAAAAACACATGCAAGTATTTTCTTTCAGTATCAGTTCTTTCGTCACATACTCTAAAATGTGTTAAAAGAAACTGAATTTATCAAGTCGTTGGCCCTGCAGCCTGAGACACTTATACATTTTTAAAGATGTGTAGGAAGGGTGATAATTTGTTCGCAGTGTGTGTTCACAAAGGTATCTGTTTTACCAACTAGAGCCAATAATTATGTCATTATCACTAATAGCACCATTCAGAACTTGGATAGCGGTTCAATTTGGGCTGAGACATGTTTCGTTTCTGCTTCTGTCTTTTCCCATCTGCAGGTAGAAGCATGCCAATGAAACATAGCTATTTCTAAAGTTGGCTAAATGAAAGAAGGAAGTGTTCTGATGCCCAGAACATTTTTGTCCAGATTATTGGCTCAAAGCTGATCATGTAACTGTCACAAAATAGGAAATCCTTCATATTTGTACAATACTTCCGGAGTAGTCTGAGCCCACACTGTTTGCAAGTAGATTTTATATAAAAACGTATTAAATATATGCCATTTCAGGATCAAATGATATGCTAATGCTGTATATCAAATGCTATATTAAAGGTGCTCTGTGTAAAAATTAGCGGCCTCTAGCGGTGATGTTTCAGATTGCACCAAGAGCGCTCGTGCTAGTGTGTGTGTGCGTGTGCGATCTCAAGAGCGAGCATTCACTACCGGCCACACGGAGACTTTCAACGCAACAGCGAAAGCGTCACACACAGGGTTGCCAGGTCTGCACAACAATACCAGCCCAATTGCTCATCAAAACTAACCCAATCACGGCCAAAAATAGTCAAATAGCGTTCCCTGGTGTTTCCCCGATAACAATCATGTTCCAGTGGGTAAAACAATCGCGTCAACCCGTGCACTACACAAACAACCCGCGGAAACAGTGCAGGCATATACGGACCTGGCAACACTGACATGCTGGAAACTCATGAAAACTCCCACTGCAACGTTACAATACTACTTTTATCAGCTTGATGTTGAACTAATGCTCCATGCTCGTACCATGATAACGTTACATTGACTGCATTTAGCCGACATGTGATGTTATCTAGCAAAAGGCATTTCACTAACTCTTCGTGTATCTTTCACAATCAGCAATGTCAACATAGGTGAGTGTATAATATGATAACGAAAACGTTGAACTAGACTGAACAATGTCAGTGTAACAGTAAGACAGTAGGAAGTAGCATTACTGCCCTGAACGTGTCTGGAAATGTTTATTATATACAATATGATAGTAGTGGGATGAGTAACGGTAGACAGTAGATCTAGTACATAAAATAAGTTACACCTAGCTACTTTTTGTTACCCTGGAACAGTCTTTTGTATTCATGTCATGTCTCATGTAGTTTACCTTGCTATTTCATTAGAGTTTATTAATGATTCAAAAGCTCTGCCGATGTTGATCCGTGTTTTCGTCCTTGAGTCGATCAGATTCACGTTTGGCCTGACGAGCTTCGGCAGATACAACTTTTTTTTGTTTTTTATATATTTGTGGAGTCTGTGTTGTGCTGGAGGCTGGCAGGTCGTTTTGGGGTGTTATCAGACTCCATGTCGTTAGCTGAAGTGCCGTCGGTCGCATAGACTGTAAACAAGGAGAGGGGGTCGGGAGCAGTGTTGCCAGATTGGGACGGTGATTTCCAGCCCAAAAGCTCACCAAAAACCGCCCACTCCGAGAAAAAACCGCCCAAAGTTTTACTGCCAAAATAATGTGATATAATTGTATTGCCATGTCATTCAAGGTTTATAAGCACCATTTTTATCTCCTTAAAACAAAATAACGATGATAAAATACAATAAAAAATAAATAAATTTCCCAGGAAAACGGATCAAAACAGTGCAATAATTAAGAAGAATTAGCAAATATGACTAAAATGTCCAGGTGGACACTGTCAAAACGGCAATCAAGAAATGTACCGATGACTTTAACCCTCAGAAGTAGCTGTTACACATTGTAGAACATAATGCAGAATTTAGCAGTCAAAACTGATTCATTGTTGATCAAACCTTTTTCAGCAGCTGTCAGGGACAGGAGAGTTCATGCAGTCTGGACGGTGTAAACGTTGCAGATGTCTGGTTAGGCTAGTGCACATAGATCATGGACAGGAGACGTCCCATATTCGATTCCAATTCAAGTATTTCAACTGAACTTTGCTCTCCTCTCAGAGTTAACCATCGAGTCATCTCCCACCACATGTGTACGTTTTTAGAGTTGATCACTATCTTACTCTTTACTGTAGATACAACTTACTGTATATGTAGGTCACTTTGGCATTATCGATCACTAGAATATACAGCTGCCTTCAAGTTATCGCGCTAAATCGCGTCTGCCTGCTGATCGCTGATTGGCTATAAGTGCGTGCGTGCTCGTCGGTGACGTCAACACCAACGCCAGCTGACTCTGCATGGGCGTGTGTGTTTGTCATGATGACAGCACATGCACACTTTAGCTTAGTTTTTTAACCAATTAGACTTTAATAAGTAGATGTTTGAAAACCGCCGAACTGACCCCAAACCAGCCCAAATTTTGTCCACCCGCCCAAACCCTTTTTTACCCGCACAATCAAATTCAAAACCGCCCAATTGGGCGGGAACCCGCCCAATCTGGCAACACTGGTCGGGAGCGCGCATGCACGTCACATCCGTTGGATTTCGCGGTAAATCCGACCCGGAGACTTCACATATAAATATAAATTCGCTCTGTGCACGAGAAAAATGCTAACTTCCGGCTTGAGGGCGGACGTTGGGTAGGGGAGAGCCGGGACGGTTGAAAAACTTTTCAGATAAACGTCGTTTTCTAAGATAAGGTTACAGATAGATATTTTGTGTGTGTGTGATCAACAACTCACATATGTGTTCTCTTAGCATCATTTGTTATTCGGTACAAATATACAATGATTTAAGTAAAAATTTACTTTGAACGGTAGTAGTGCTTTGTTTCAATCGTCCCGCCTGAGCGGGACGATTGCAACACAGGGGTGGGACGGATGAAACATAACAGTTTAAACGGTAACTATTCATCTAATGCTTGTTTTTATGAACAATACCTGACAAGTAACTTATATACATATTGTTACAAACATATTTTGTCATTTATTTTAATTTAAAGGTTCATATTGAAAACATTTTTCTGTCGCCCAATAAACAATAGGCAATATATGCGCGTTTTGCATAATCTTTCTAATAAGCTATTTTGATGAATAAAGACAAATCCGTTTTCTTAAATTTCTTCCTCGAGTCATATTGAGTGTTTGCTGGTTGAATAGCCTGTTATTATGAAGAAAATTGTCAACCAGAAGACGATAAATTAAATTGATTGAAGATTGAATACTTGTTTCAACCGTCCCGACAGCGCCTCCTGACAGTTAAACCTGTTTTGCCCTTAAACTAAAAGACTCTGATATTACACACTTAAGGGTATGTTGTAGTACTAATACACCTTCAGTATTATCATTATAATGGCACATGAAACTATAAATACAACTTGTCAGTCAAAAAAAAGTACTGCACGAAAGAATTCACTAACCGCACTCAAAAACAGCTTTCCGGCTCTAACTTTAAAACGGCATGACGTAAAGAAAAAATGTTTTCGGGAGTCTGGTAGGCAATTGCGTGCTGTACGTGCTGACAAAATTTGACGTACATGACGTGAGTGGTTTTCAAGGAAATCTCAATGTTTCATCCGTCCCGCGTTTCAATCGTCCCGGCTCTCCCCTACTTCGTTTCCGGTTGCCGTCTTGTTTACATCAGTGGACCGGCGTTAACTTAGTTTAATCGTTCGCAATGGACCTAAAACATAAAAAACTTACTGTGGCTGAGCTGGTTTAATGGTTAAAGCCTTGTTTAACTCGACGGGTCCGCATGAGCCCAAAGGTGCGCGCCGCAAAAATGACGTGATTGTAACAGCGTGCGCGCCTCCGTATCTCTTAGATTAGAACACCATTTACTACACACAATAGGCTTTTTTCTCTGATTTTGAAAACTCTTCGTGATCGACTTTAAATGCTTCCAAGATCGACTTTTTGACCGCGATCGACGGGTTGGTGATTCCTGTAACGTTACTGTTTTCCGGTCAATGACAAGAGTACTAATCAGCTGTCTCACGAACGTAACCAGCACATGTATCCACACATAGCAAAGCCATAACACAGCGAGGGAGAAGAACTAAGTTACATGAAACAATCCAACTACATATTTTAAACCACTGACAAGGGAAAAGTCACTACTCACGGTGTCTATAGCCGCTTTCCGTCCGGAGGGACTTTTGCAGTGCCTAGAACCTTCCTATAACCATTTTTTTTCGCGTGTTCCGACCGGACTAAGTTCCTATAACTCTTTCAGTACCTAGTCTAAAGCGAGGACTTTTTTTAGTTCCCTTTCCCAACGTCGGATACCTTTACTCCCTGTATTACATGTGTACTCCCTGTATGACATACTGAGAGACGTAATATTTAAACCCCTTTCTCTCTCTTGCTCTGGGGAGCTGGAGAAAAATCACTAACCAATCGATGAACATCATCGACTCTAATATTATATTATAATATCGACTGTAATCTTCGGTTAATGTCAAAGACATCTGGAGAAATATACATAATCTACGTTGTCCATCAGGCTACCGGAAACTAGACACCCCATATCGGTTTCGCAGCCGGAAGTAGCATATGCTAACGTGCACATAGTCTATATTGGCATTCAGAGGTAATAGCAAAACTCGACAAGTGGATCATTGTAATGTGTGATTACAACCCCTTCACACACATGCAATAAAAAAAGGATTCATTTTAGTAGAAAAGTTCCACATAGCACCTTTAACAGAAAAAAAAAAAAAATAAAACAATATACTACTTGTCGTTGGATCTGCTGTCGAGCCCTCCCGAGGTGTTGTGGGCTTAAATCGACAAAACACCAAGGAAGGAGGGTGCCCATCTGATGACTGGCTGTAGCCACCAAACTCTTGTATTGTTGAGAGATGCCTTGCCTTGAGCTGGCCCAGGGAGAAGGACGGTGCTTGAAAGGAGGAGAGAAGGATAGGAGAGAGCGATACCACTGGCTCACAGATGGGGCAGGGCAGACCTGTAAAGGGCCAGTTGTGATGATCACATCGTATTTTGCCTAATATATATATATATATATATATATATATATATATATATATATATATATATATATATCTTATCCGAAAACCTTTGAAAAGTGTGTACAAATATACGCATCACATATGTTGGGTTTCCATAGACGTAGGTCATAGGGTGAACCACACACACACTCACACACACACTACTGTTCAAAAGTTTGTGGTAAACTTTTATTCAGAGGGGATGGACAAAGTCACCATAGTGATGCATCAGCTCTTCTTGTCCAGAAAATCATAATGAGTTGCTTATATAGCTCTCCAGTCACTAATACAAATGTTTTCCTGTGACCACGTGTAATGAGAGTTTCTGTAATAATAATCACCCAGCTGAGCTGTTTACCATCCTTCATTATAAATATCACACCAAGAGTCTTTTCATCTTCATCAATGCTGACCCACTAGAGAGCCAGGAGTCCCTTTTTGGGGAAACGAGGAGTATCTCTGATCAGTAATTAAAAAAAGTTCTGAAAAAAATGTTTAATGAGGACATGCAAAAAATAAAAACATAATTTTTACATCAAATAAAGATTATACTCAGTTTTAAGGGTCATTTCATATAAAAGCAAAGGTCATTAACTTTGCCCATTTTTGTATGTTGGAATGAGAATGTTCCCTTTATCGAAAAAGGGAACTTCGAGATGCGTCGAACGACACGGTGGGAACGCCTCTTGCGTGATTGCGTCTGAAGCATCTATGCCAACTAGTCCAATGGAATGAGAGAATGAGCGTCACGGGCGGGTGACGTCATGAACCAGGAAAGGATAAGAGCACTTCCGCTGCTCGCCGGCATTTAGCTTCTGTTGCCTCAGCAAGCGATCTGTGTCAAACTGTCTCTGTCTATTTATTGTTGTCTGTTACAATATTGTTGGAAACGTTATGGCGAAACAAGTTTACAAGCAGTGTGTTCCTCCCTGCCCGCGTTATTTAACGGGTGGGGACACACACGAGCTTTGTGTGATTTGTTTGGGATTTGAGCATGCAGCCTCAGCCTTCGAGGGGGCTGAGTGCCAGCATTGTGAGAAGCTACCGCTTCGCATGCTCAGATCCCGCCTGTCACTCTTTGACAAACAGAGTGGGCAGGCTCGCGATCCACAAGGATCAGGACCCGCGTCTGCCGAGGCAACGCGGAGAATGCATTCTTGGGGATCGCAGTTAGATCTCTCGGAGGGGTTGGAGACGGGTCCGCGGACCTTTTCTCCTTCCCTACCTGGGAGATCTAGCTCTCCTCTCCCGGTGTCGGAAGCACGCTCTGCGGTTTCTCCCGCCCGGGAAGAGAGCTCTCCCTTTCTGCATTGTTCTTCTTCTGAGGAAGTTGATGTTATGAGTGTTGAAAGTGAGAATGCACACACGGGGGAAAGGGATACACAATTTATTTCCCCGGCGTATGATGAGCTGGTGGATGTCATGTCTCGAGCTGTAGAGAAGTTAAATATTGAATGGCCATCTGAGAATAAAAACACTCGCCCTAAAAGCAAGTTAGATGAGCGATTTCTCTCTTCAGCCACATTATGTCCACCACGAGGGCTCCCATTTTTCCCTGATTTACATAGCGAAATATCTAGATCTTGGAATAAGCCATATTCATCTCGTGTTTTTAGCCCTCAAACCACCACTTATTCAAGAATTAGAGGGCTAAAAGAATATGGTTATGAATCGATGCCCCAGGCTGAGCAAAATTTAGCGAGTTATCTCGCGCCTGGTCCAGCATCGACTATGAGAGCCCCAGTTTTGCCCACTAGACCGCTCAAAACTACATCCACTTTAGTGGGCAAAGCTTATGCGGCGGCAGGTCAAGCTGGAGCGTGTTTACACACCATGGCGCTGCTCCAGGCTTATCAGGCTGACCTGCTGGGGGATTTGGATAACAGTGAGGGTGTTAGTCATGACGATGTTCGAGAACTTCGTAGGGCTACCGATCTTTCTCTCAGGGCTACTAAAGAGACCGCTAGAGCTATTGGGCGGTCTATGGCAGCTTTGGTAGCCACTGAGAGGCACTTATGGTTAAATCTTTCTGAGATTAAAGATAAAGATCGAACTTTTTTATTAGACGCTCCTCTTGAACCCTCTGGTCTCTTCGGTGACGCAGTCCACGCTGCAGTGGAAAGGTTCCAGGAGACTAAAAAACAGTCTGATGTATTTAAAAAGTTTATCCCTCGCCGTGTCCAGCCCCCTGGGGATGCTGGGCGTGAGCAGCCCCAGCCGCATAGCTCATCATATCGTGTGCAACAAAAAGAGAGTGTTGCGTCTCGTGCACCTCCACGTAGATATTGGAGACAGACGCAACCCTCTCAACCGAAGTCGACTAAGCCTAAGCCGGATCTGAGGACCGTTCTTCAGGCGAAGAAGGCTTCGGCTCAAAAAAAAAAAGGTCCTGATGCTTAGGCACCAGGCCTGTGGGGACAGCCCCGACCGAAGTGGAGTGGTGTTCACCTCATCACACGGTGCCCGTTCCACTTCGGGGTCCTCACGAGGCCCTCCTGCCAACCCTGCCACCTCCGGTGCTTCAGGGCGCAGTGGTCTCCAGCGAGTCGATGATGCTGTGTTGCGGCACAGCATCGGGTTCGCGCCCTCTGAGGGGGGCTTTAGAGCAGTCAGGTCAGGTAGTTCCTGCCATTATGTTTCAGGCTCCAGATTTGGCTCTCTCAGTAACACCAGAGACCAGCCTCGAGAGGCTGGTTCCCTTAGTAAATTTTCTGGCAGCGTGGAAACTTCTGCCGAATATTTCTCCTTGGGTCCTGCAGATTGTAGAGATAGGATACAGAATCCAGTTCGGTTCTCGTCCTCCTCGTTACAGCGGGGTGCTGCCCACAGTGGTGCGTCCCGAGCAGGCTCTGGTAATGGAACAGGAAGTAAAGGCCCTGTTAGCAAAAGAAGCTATAGAACAGGTGTACTCTCCCGACAGAGAATCGGGTTTTTACAGCCGTTATTTCATTGTTCCAAAGAAGGATGGGGGGTTGCGTCCCATTTTAGATCTTCGCCTGTTGAATCGGTCAGTTCAGAAACTCAAGTTCAAGATGTTGACCATCAAACAGATCGTGACCCAAATCAGATCCGAGGACTGGTTCGTCACGATAGATCTAAAGGATGCATACTTCCATATCTCCATCCTCCCTCAGCACAGGAAGTTCCTAAGGTTTTCTTTCAGGGGCAAAGAATACCAGTATCGGGTTCTTCCTTTCGGCCTAGCTCTGTCACCCCGCACATTCACGAAATGCATGGATGCAGCTTTAGCCCCTCTCAGGCTTCAGGGCATACGCATTTTGAATTATATCGACGACTGGCTGATTCTAGCGGAATCAGAACAGTTGGCGGTTCAACACCGAGGTGTCGTTCTCGCTCATATACGAATGTTGGGGTTGAGGCTCAATGCCAAGAAGAGTGTACTTTCTCCAGTACAGAGAACCACTTTCCTTGGT
This sequence comes from Chrosomus eos, assembly GCA_036326025.1. Lineage (NCBI taxonomy): Eukaryota > Metazoa > Chordata > Actinopteri > Cypriniformes > Leuciscidae > Chrosomus > Chrosomus eos. The sequence goes on from CM070834.1 coordinate 20,701,510, forward strand.
GTGGTATGGGATTCAGTGACGATGAGGGCCAGCCTGTCGCCCGTACGTGTAGCTGCTATCCTGTCAGCCATCAAAGAGCTAAAGCTAGGTCAGTCACGCACTGTAAAACAGTTCGAGAGACTGTTGGGTCTACTGGCAGCAGCGTCCAACGTGATACCTTTTGGCCTGCTGTACATGAGGCCTTTACAGTGGTGGCTCAGGACCAGAGGGTTCTCCCCGAGGGGAAACCCGTTTCGTATGATCAAGGTTACGCGGCGATGCCTTCGTTCCTTAGAGATATGGAAAAAACACTGGTTCTTAACCCAGGGTCCGGTGTTGGGAGCTCTTTGCCATCGAGTAGTGATCTCGACAGATGCTTCTCTCACCGGCTGGGGAGCGGTAATGGAAGGCCGCTCGGTTCAGGGTCTGTGGAAAAGCCATCATCTTTCTTGGCACATAAATTGCCTGGAGATGATGGCCGTCTTCAATGCGTTGAGACATTTCCTTCCGGACCTAAGAGGCCATCATGTGCTCGTTCGAACAGACAACACATCAGTGGTCTCTTATCTGAACCGCCAGGGGGGTCTGCGCTCGCGTCCGCTTTGCAAACTGGCGCACCAGATCCTCCTGTGGTCTCTGGGGAAGGTACTCTCCCTGAGGGCAGTGTATATTCCTGGGGACCAGAATATAGGAGCAGACATCCTGTCGAGGCAGGAGCTGAGGCCAGGGGATTGGAGACTCCACCCCGAGGCGGTGGAGAAAATCTGGGAGGCATATGGTCAGGCAGAGGTGGATCTGTTCGCGTCTCAGAACACGACGCACTGTCCTCTCTGGTATTCTCTGACGCACCCAGCCCCCCTGGGGCTGGACGCCATGGTGCAGACGTGGCCGAGGCTACGTCTGTACGCCTTTCCCCCTGTTGCTCTGCTCCCAGGAGTTCTGGAGCGGGTCCGTCGGTATGGAATAAGCCTACTGCTAGTAGCACCACGCTGGCCAAGTCGGATCTGGTTTGCGGACCTGATCCTTCTGCTAGACGGACCTCCATTGGAGATCCCTTTGAGGAGGGACCTTCTGTCTCAGGCCGGGGGCACAATATTTCACCCTCGGCCAGACATTTGGAATCTTTGGGTTTGGCCTCTGAGGGGGCCCAACTTATAGATAGTGGTCTTTCAGCTGAGGCTGCTGAGACCATCCTAAGCTCCAGAGCTCCGGCTACGAGGAAACTTTATGCGCTTAAATGGAGAGTTTTCTCCTTATGGTGTCACCGACATCATTGGGATCCAGTTAACTGTTCTGTCAACACAGTACTCGAGTTCCTGCAGGAGCGCTTTGTGTCAGGTCTTTGTCCTTCTACGCTAAAAGTTTACGTGGCAGCCATTGCGGCTTACCATACTATGGTGGGAGGTATATCTTTGGTTCGAGACCCCCTGATTACACGTTTCCTTCGTGGCACTTTGAGGCTGAGGCCTGCAATCCGCACTAAGGTGCCAGCTTGGGATTTGACTATAGTTCTAGAAGGCCTGTCTAGGGCCCCATTCGAGCCCTTAGATTCGGTCTCAGAAAAGTTCCTGACTTTCAAGACTATCTTTCTGCTAGCTATTTCATCCCTAAAGAGAGTTGGCGACCTTCAGGCTCTTTCGGTCTCCCCCACCTGCCTTGAATTTGCACCGGGGATGGTCAAGGCGTTCCTATACCCAAAACAGGGATACGTCCCTAAGGTTCCAACCTTGACTCCGAGGCCTATTGTGCTGCAGGCTTTCTGTCCTCCTCCATTTGCAACTGCGGACCAGGAAAGACTGCACCTGTTGTGTCCAGTGCGAGCATTGGACACATATGTACATCGGACATCCTCAATCAGAAAGTCCGACCAATTACTGATTTGCTTTGGATCACCTAAGAAAGGTCTTCCTGCTTCAAAACAGACAGTCAGTAAGTGGATAGTCGAGGCTATTTCACTGGCATACGAGTACTCGGGCCAGCCTTGTCCTTTGGTGGTCCGAGCCCACTCGACCAGGAGTAGGCGGCTTCTAAAGCCATATTGCAGGGGGTATCTCTTCAAGATGTTTGTGATGCGGCGGGCTGGTCCTCTCCGCTCACATTCGTGAGATTTTACAGTTTGGACCTGGATGCTGCCCCAGGTTCTCAGGTGCTGAGTGCTTAGATCAACAAGAAAGAAAGACTGACACTCAGTTACTTGTAATTATGGCGGGTTGGGTATTCTCGTTCCCACCGTGTCGTTCGACGCATCTCGAAGTTCCCTTTTTCGATAAAGGGAACGTCTCAGGTTACTATTGTAACCATAGTTCCCTGAGAAACAGGGAACGAGACGATGCGTCCCCCTGCCATACTTCCTGCGTCCCTGCGATCGGCTTGCTTCGGCAACTGTCGAAGCTAAATGCCGGCGAGCAGCGGAAGTGCTCTTATCCTTTCCTGGTTCATGACGTCACCCGCCCGTGACGCTCATTCTCTCATTCCATTGGACTAGTTGGCATAGATGCTTCAGACGCAATCACGCAAGAGGCGTTCCCACCGTGTCGTTCGACGCATCGTCTCGTTCCCTGTTTCTCAGGGAACTATGGTTACAATAGTAACCTGAGACGTTTTCCAGATGTAAGTACCATTGTAAGTGGCACTGTGTACTTTATGCAATCACAAGCAAATGCATTATTCACCCAATGTATTATTCACATTAAGTGAGGAAACGTTCAGCAGAGTACAAAGGTACACAACTTCAAAGCTCAGCCTTTCCCAGCATGCATTTCCTATGATGTTATGGAGTCTTCCAAACTGAGGGACTACTCTGGACAAAGGACTTAATTATAATTTAACAAAATATTTTAACCGCAATGCATATAGAACTGCAAAAAACAGAATTTGCAAAGTGTCTTTGACTTGATTATACTGCAGCGCAGTGTTGAAGCAGTCAAGCAATAAGAAATAGATCTCCATGCTACCAGATGGAAGGAATGAGTCTTGCCATCCTCTCTTGATGTTGTATTTATTCATCAGAGACCATTACAACCTCTGTGGAACGATATGTGGGACATTTTAACTCAGCACAGCTTTTAAGAATAGATAAAACATACAATTATTGAGCTACTTGAAGGGTAACAAACAGAAGAAGAAAAATAATCAATTAAAGCACTTCTTTGGCAAAACAGTTCCCAGTCAAGGACTTTTGAAGCATAATTGTCCTGCTGACCTATTCTCTGTCATTACATTTTTGTTTATGATGGCTGTTTCTCCTCCAAAATGACTGTTGAGAACTCTTAAACACCTTGTCTCTTCATTAACATGCAAAATTCAAATGTACAGATCTGACTTGCAAATGCTGCCATTTACATTCCCTAATGTGACTAACATCACAGTCGTGTTTAAACAGCAAGTACAACTACAAAGGAAGCTCACATTACAAAATATGCAAAGGTAAAAGCTGAAGCAAGAATGATGTGAAGGTCATTGTCATGTTCTGCTTGATTTTAACCAATATATCTCTTTAGTGCAGGGCCACTTTCATCTCAAACAGAAGCCATAAAGCAGATTACATTTTAAAATGAGAACTTATGGCATCATTCACATCTAGTTCAAAATAAACAAGAATTGACACACTGCCACTTCTCCTCCCAAGGATTTATTAAAATTAACAACGTTTCTTCGTCGGGCACATCATCCACATCTAGAAAATACAAATCTCTGGCTATACAGTGAATCTGAACTGCTGAATGTGGCATGTGTCGCCAAACCGCCACATTGGCTCATGCACGATTATGGATGTTATGGATGTTTAATGAAGCTCTAGCATAAGTTCTGCCGGGAAGACTCAATTGTTTCGTCACTCATTACCTTCTCATCTATCCAATCGTGTTATAATACTTGTTGTATAAAAGATAAGTACTTACACATGTCTGAGTTCGCAGATGCTGACGCTTCCATTTACCTCCATCCTCCCCACCACCACCGAGATGGTCCCTTCCTCTCCATCCTCCCCACCACCACCAGGATGGTCCCTTCCCGTTCCTCACAGGGGGTCAGCTTCGCTCCTGCCTTCGTCTTCAGGCAGGAAATGCAGAGCCCGTACTCTCAGATTGCGAGCTACGGACAGGGCCTACGCCAAAGAACTTTATATCATAATATTGCTTGCAGGGCTGTTAATAAATGGTTAATTGTTACAGTATTATTCTCCCGAGTCTTTCTGGTAGAACTTCATTCACTACACGAAAGACAACATTACACCACATTCAAATTAGTCTTGTCTTTACTAATGGATAAATATTAAAATGCTGGTCTATACTGATCAGCCCATAATTAGTTTTATGCAATGGCCAACAACTAATAAACATACTGAAAAAAATAAGTTGAAAACTGAAATTAAAATTAGCCAACTTAAGCTAAATAGAAATACTATTTTAACAGAATGGTTTGATTAACATGATAGTTGAACATCTCCCATGGCCTGCTCAATCACCAGATCTAAATATGATTAAAGGGTACCTATTATGGCATTTAAAATGTTCCTAATGTTGTTCTGGGAGTCCCCAACAACAGTTTTACATACATGCAATGACAAAAAACACTTTTGTTGTCTTATAATATGCATTTATTTTTACCTGATTTGCTCACCGACTCCCTAATGATTCGTTTGACGACTCATTTGTCCAAACCCCTCCTTTGCGTGACGCTAATCGGCGGTGATTGGTCAGATGACGCAGTCAGTTACATTTTGTGTTAGCCCAAAGCTTAAACATATTGATAAAGCACTGCAGTACTACAATACGCTTCACATAATTTCACATATTTCAAAAAACAAAAAAAATGACATTGGAGACCTAAAGCTGCTGAGCGTAAATCTCACTCTCTCACGCACGCACGCACGCACACACACACACACACACACACACACACAAAAAAGCAACAATTATTAATAGTACTTGCAGGTTGTGATTCGGAGGAGGAAGCTGATCCAAATAAACTTGGTATTGAACCTTCCTATATCAGCCGACTCGCGAATCCACACTTGAAAGCATTTGTGTTTGTGAAGCGATCGTCATTAAAATAACGTGAACACAGCTCAAGGTGGCTATACTTGTGTGGTATAGTTGTAAATATAAACTCTAGCCACTGAGTCTTCACATGCTTGTCCCTGGGCAGTGAAAAAAAAAAGTTTGCTTTTGATTCGCACTTCAGAACAGAGTCTCGTCGACATGTTGTTGTCAGGTTTCTCTGTCTCCTCGGCGCGCGCACTGAGTGGGCGTGTCGAATTCAAATAACTTGTACAAGTGACGTACGATAGTTAGAGAAAATGCATTGTTTGTCTATCGATTCATATCAGCGACTCAGAGTCGACTCTTACTTTTGAGAGACAATAACTTTGTATACGGTGAACTTTCATATTTAAAACTTTGCAGGATGTTTTTGTTCACTTAGATCTATGTTACACACTACATGAAAGGTAATTTTCAAAATTCCATGATAGGTACCCTTTAAGACACTTGTGGGTGTTTTAGAGGAGCCAGTCAGAAAACGTCCATAACATAGTGACCGGGCCGCTGTTCTGGAAGAAGAATGGCTCAAAATCCTTCTGGCCATATGAAGGATTTGTGTCTGTCATTTCCAAGACAAAGTGATGCTGTATTGGCTGCAAAAGGAGGCCCTACACCATACTAATAAATTATTGTGGTCTAAAACATTTATACCCTCTCTAATACCAAAAAAAAAAAAACTCCGATAACCAATTTGGTAGCGCTATATTGTGCATCCCAAGTATTTACATCAGCAAGAACCTTTATTTATACATTTTATTTACAGTAGCAACTCATTGTAGTTTTCTAAAGAGCATTTTAAATGCCTTGAGTTAACACAAAAAAATTATTTTTGGTGTTCCTTTTCAGCCTATGTGCATTTCTGTTTACATGACAGAGAGACAGAAATAGGGACGGATGGAGCTTCCTGAGTCACCAGTGGTTTTAACCTATTGGCCCCTCCACTTTTACTGTTTGTACACCTACTATATTCTCTACAGAGCAATGCTCAGTAGACTAACAGGATTTCAGAGCCTATCCAAAGCTGATGTGTGTGCATTTCTCCGTCAGGTGAAATGTAAGGAATCGTAATCGAGAAAGTGTCTGGGAAAGCATTTCTACAGCAAGAAAGTGCCACACATGCAGAACACCACTCACTTATAAACCCACTGAGACCCCAGTGGAGCTCTAAACGCTCGAACAAGAAAAAAAAAGTCGACATGAAGGAGTCCTGCTAGCCTTGCATTGTGTTTCGTCCAGTCTTGACTAAAGTTTTTAAAAAAAACAGCCTTAGGTAAGAGCGGTAGAACGGCAAGATGCCAAAGAAAAAAGAGGCACTTCTCTTTACTTAAAGTCCCCCTGTGGTGAAAACGTACTCGGTTACTAACGTAACCTCGGTTCTCTCTAGAGAGGGAACGAGTACTGCGTAATATCTTACGCTATGGGGAAACACTCTTTCCTCGAGATATTGAAGCCAAAAATTATCCTTAATTTTTAATCATGCAAAACGCTTTTGCAGCAGCAAGCAGACAAGGGCGAGACAGCTCGCGCGCCCATTGGCTGCCTTGCTGGAAAAGCTGCAGCCTATCGAGTGAGGCACTGCGTGACGTAATGACAAATGGGGGCGCTTCGCGCCCATTTCGTCATGTCCCGCCAGTAAAGGCGTGGTCTCGCCCTATAATACCCTCGATAGCTGTATTTCCTCTGATTTTTCAACGCTGAAGCGAACCAGAGCGTATTCCAAGCACGGCAAGATACGCAGTACTCGTTCCCTCTCTAGAGAGAACCGAGGTTACGTTAGTAACCGAGTACGTTCTCTTACGAGAGTATCTCTCGTACTGCGTAATATCTTACGCTATGGGGAACACCATGCAACACGCCGTGCTGGTAGGGATCCAACACCAAAGTCCCAGGGGCCGAAGCCCGGGGCGCATATAGTGCATAATCACCATAAACTCACAGAGAGTGAGGGAAGAGAGGCTAGAAGCATCATTCCCTGTAAATAGCATCCGAAGGAGCTGATCATGTGACAAATAGACCATACCGTCAGGGTGAACATTCAGCCTGAACTGGGTGGCCACAAGTGTGTCGACAATTTAATGAGCTGCTGTACCGGTCAGTGAGCAATACGCAGGTCAAACTCAGTATCTGAGCCGCACAGCGGGCAGATAGCACTGAACTTTATACCGCCAAAAGCTTAGCTTGCAAGGCGGGAACCTCCAGGTTATAGTATTTTATAAATGTAGACGGCGAGGCCCAGCCCGCGGCCATACAAATATCTTGCAGGGTAACCCCGCTAGACCATGCCCACGAGGAGGCCATGCCTCTTGTGGAGTGCGCTCTAACACCCAAAGGGCACTGTAGGCCCTTAGCAGTGTAAGCCAGCGCTATGGCACCGACTATCCATCTGGATAGGCTCTGTTTCGAAGTGGCAAGTCCCTTAGCACGGCCGCCAAACGAAACGAAAAGCTGCTCAGTCTGTCTGAACCAGACGAGCGGGACACATAAGCCCTTAGTGCCCTGACAGGGCAAAGGAGACTCGCGTCCTTCTCCTCATTGAGAACCGGAAGGGCAGACAGGGAAATCACCTGTGCCCTGAACGGTGTGTTGAGGGATTTTGGCACGTAGCCGTGCTTCGGTTTGAGTATGACCTTTGAGTCATTAGGTCCAAACTCCATGCATGACGCGCTCACTGAGAGCGCTTGCAAGTCCCCTACGCGCTTCACTGAAGCGAGAGCCATAAGAAACGCTGTCTTGAAAGACAAGTGTTTGATGTCTGACGACTGGATTGGCTCGAATGGGGCACCTTTCATGGCCTCCAAGACCGTGGAAAGGTCCCATGTCGGAACTGAAGGGGCCTGGGAGGGTTTAGCCTCCGAGCTCCTCTAAGGAAACGCACGACTAAGTCGTTCTTTCCTAGTGACTGGCCAGACACCGGTTTTACAAACGTTGCTATGGCCGCCACGTATACTTTGAGCGTGGAAGGGGTCCTGCCCTTATCCAGTAGCTCCTGAAGGAAGGAAAGCACTTCCGTAACCCCGCAGTCTACAGGTGAAAAGCTCTACGCTTGACACCAAGCAGAGAACACAGACCACTTCGAGGTGTAGAGCCGTCTGGTAGACGGGGCTCTAGCCTACGCGATCGTGTTTAACACTCCCTCTGGGAGGTCAGCGGGTACCCGTTGATGGCCCATGCGTGCCGGGACCACAAATCCGGGCGAGGATGCCAAATCGAGCCTCCTGCCTGAGAGAGGAGGTCTCTCCTCAACGGTAAAGGCCATGGGGCAGCGCTGGTCAGCTGCATCAGGACAGGGAACCACGACTGGTTTGTCCAGAGCGGAGCTATGAGTAGCACTGGGCATCCCTCCCTCCTGATTCGCTCCAACACCTGAGGCAGGAGTGAGACAGGGGGAAAAGCATATAGGGGGGGGCGGCGGGGCCAACATGGGCCAGCGCGTCCCGGCTTTTCGAGAAGAATCTCGGGCAGTGAGCGTTTTCTTGGGACGCGAACAGGTCCACCTGCGCTTTGCCAAACGTTTCCCACAGCAGCTGGATCGTCTGCGGGTGCAGAGACCATTCTCCTGCTGGGACGTTGTTTCTGGACAGCCTGTCTGGCCCCACATTTAGGTGACCAGGCACATGCGCCGCTCTCAGCGAGAGCAGGTTGTGCTGAGCCCAGACCAGGAGGCGTTCCGTCAGCCTGTAAGGTTTCGGGACCTGACGCCGCCCTGGCGATTTATGTACGCCACCACTGACATGTTGTCCGACCGGACCAATACGTGGTGGCCTATTATCTGGGGACAGAAGCGCCTTAGCGCTTTGTCGACTGCTATTAATTCCAAGCAGTTTATGTGAAGGAGCTTCTCCCGTACTGACCATAGGCCAGCTAGCGGTCTGCCCTCGAGCAGCGCTCCCCGCCCCGATGTGGAGGCGTCCGTAGACACCACCTTCACACCCGAGGCGATCCCCAGACTCACACCTGACTGATACCAGTCGGTCACTTTCCACGGTTTCAGAGCTGAAACGCACTGAAGGTCGACCCTGAGGCGAAATAGACCCGCGGTCCACGCCCTGGGGGAACTCGTGCTTTTAGCCATAGCTGCAGTGGGCGCATGCGGAGCAGGCCCAACTGGAGTACGGAGGCTGCTGAGGCCATCAGACCCAGCATTTTCTGAAACCTTCTGAGCGGGACTATAGAGCCGTGGCGGAAGGATCTCGCGACGTGCTGAATATTCAATCCGCGCTCCGGTGACAGGCGTGCTGTCATGGATAGCGAGTCTAACACTGTTCCCAGAAAGGAAATTCTCCGACTGGGGAGCAGTGAGCTTTTCGCTTAATTGACTGTAAGGCCCAGCTCCTCGAGGTGCTCGAGTAATGCGGCCCTGTGTTCTATGAGCTCCGTTCGTGAACGAGATAGAATCAGCCAATCGTCCAAGTAGTTCAAAACTCGCATGCCCCGAAGTCTCAGGGGGGCGAGGGCCGCGTCCATGCACTACGTGAACGTACGGGGTGCTATGGACAGGCCGAACGGCAGGACTGTGTATTGATATGCCTGGCCCTCGAAGGCGAATCTCAAGAATCGCCTGTGATGGGACGCTATTTGTATTTGAAAATAGGCGTCTTTCAGATCTATTGACATGAACCAGTCTCCTTGGCGCACTTGCGCGAGGATTTTCCTGGTCGTAAGCATTCTGAACTGGCGCTTCCCGAGCGTTCTGTTCAGCAGTCGCAGATCTAGAATGGGTCTGAGCCCACCATCTTTTTATGGTACCAGAAAATATCTGCTGTATAAGCCCCCTTCGCCCTGAGATAGAGGTTCTATAGCCCCTTTTCTCAGTAGTTTCGCTATCTCGGCTCGAAGTAGATGAAACACTTCGCTATACACCGTAGTTTCGACTCGCGCCGTATAACGGCGGGGGCGTCGAGCGAACTGTAGCGAACAGCCTCTCGTTATAGTGTTCAACACCCATTCTGATACCCCGGGAAGCCTTGACCACGCATCTGCGTGAATAGCTAGGGGTAGAATGAAATCTGGGCTCTGGCCGCGGCAGGACGGCGGCTCGAGAGCCCCTGTGTACTGGGAACACAGCACCGTGTTTACAGCGTTCGAGGCGGGGGGCGCGCTGATCACAGCGGGCAGCCTGGCCGCGCTCAGCTTCTCTATGGCGGGACGCGCAGAGAAAGCGAGCGGGGCGAATCCTGTGGGATTCGGCGCGTGTGAGGGAATGTGGGCACATTTACTAAATGCGGCACATTTACTACACTGAGAATACTGTCAGCTCGCGCGACTAAATCACTGCTGTGTTTACAGCGTGCGAGGCGCGCGCTGATCACAGCCGGCAGCCTGGCCGCGCTCAGCCTCTCTGTGACGGGTTGTGCAGAGAAGACGAGCGGGGGCGAATCCCGTGAGATTCGGAGTGTCTGTGAGAAACGCGGGCACGAGACAGCGGGCACATTTTCTGCACGGAGAACACTCGGCTCGCGCCGACTGAATCAACGCTGTGTTCACAGCGTGCGAGGTGCGCGCTAATCACAGCGGGCAGCCTGGCCGCGCTCAGCTTCTCTGTGACGGGTTGTGCATAGAAAGCGAGCGGGGGTGAATCCCGTGGGATTCGGCGTGTCAGTGAGGAAATGCGAAAACAGCGGGCACATTTACTGCACTGAGAACACTGTCGGCTCGCGCCGACTAAATGTGTGTTAGTTTCGTTTTTACAGAAACCAAGGGACACGCATCGTGTAGTGTAAGCGGGCATTGTATGGGCGCTTTCACTACATTTTCTGCACAACCAACATGAGTTGGTTTATTTGTGCTAGCCCTGCACCGTGGCGGGCTGTGTCTGGGTGTGGGAATGGGCACTGGGACGTGGGCATTCTTACAACACTCGTAACACCATCGGCCGTGGCCGGAACACCAGAAAATGCACTCTTTATTGGATTTATCTGGGTAGCCATAGAAACGGCTTTTGTGCGCAGGCAAGCGGGCTGAGACACCGGCTGCTTCACTGCGAAACACACTGGGACAGTCACAACGCATGGAACTGAACGAGCGAGAAGTTTTGGTGGAAATCCGGCCGCAGCGGGATCTGAACACCGTCACTTTCCTAGAGAGACTAGGAAGGCCTTGAGACCTCGGGCTTTACCTCAATCCTCGGCCGGGGCCCGCGCTGAGGGGGGCGGCGTCCAGCAGAGCGAGAGCGCGGTGTTTGATCTCGGGCCTGGCGGCGCTGCTAGTTAGCCGAAACGACGGCCTTTGTGCGCAGGCAAGCGGGCTGTGGAACCAGCTTGCTCACTGCGAAATACACTCGGTTACTAACGTAACCTCGGTTCTCTCTAGAGAGGGAACGAGTACTGCGTAATATCTTACGCTATGGGGAAACACTCTTTCCTCGAGATATTGAAGCCAAAAATTATCCTTAATTTTTAATCATGCAAAACGCTTTTGCAGCAGCAAGCAGACAAGGGCGAGACAGCTCGCGCGCCCATTGGCTGCCTTGCTGGAAAAGCTGCAGCCTATCGAGTGAGGCACTGCGTGACGTAATGACAAATGGGGGCGCTTCGCGCCCATTTCGTCATGTCCCGCCAGTAAAGGCGTGGTCTCGCCCTATAATACCCTCGATAGCTGTATTTCCTCTGATTTTTCAACGCTGAAGCGAACCAGAGCGTATTCCAAGCACGGCAAGATACGCAGTACTCGTTCCCTCTCTAGAGAGAACCGAGGTTACGTTAGTAACCGAGTACGTTCTCTTACGAGAGTATCTCTCGTACTGCGTAATATCTTACGCTATGGGGAACACCATGCAACACGCCGTGCTGGTAGGGATCCAACACCAAAGTCCCAGGGGCCGAAGCCCGGGGCGCATATAGTGCATAATCACCATAAACTCACAGAGAGTGAGGGAAGAGAGGCTAGAAGCATCATTCCCTGTAAATAGCATCCGAAGGAGCTGATCATGTGACAAATAGACCATACCGTCAGGGTGAACATTCAGCCTGAACTGGGTGGCCACAAGTGTGTCGACAATTTAATGAGCTGCTGTACCGGTCAGTGAGCAATACGCAGGTCAAACTCAGTATCTGAGCCGCACAGCGGGCAGATAGCACTGAACTTTATACCGCCAAAAGCTTAGCTTGCAAGGCGGGAACCTCCAGGTTATAGTATTTTATAAATGTAGACGGCGAGGCCCAGCCCGCGGCCATACAAATATCTTGCAGGGTAACCCCGCTAGACCATGCCCACGAGGAGGCCATGCCTCTTGTGGAGTGCGCTCTAACACCCAAAGGGCACTGTAGGCCCTTAGCAGTGTAAGCCAGCGCTATGGCACCGACTATCCATCTGGATAGGCTCTGTTTCGAAGTGGCAAGTCCCTTAGCACGGCCGCCAAACGAAACGAAAAGCTGCTCAGTCTGTCTGAACCAGACGAGCGGGACACATAAGCCCTTAGTGCCCTGACAGGGCAAAGGAGACTCGCGTCCTTCTCCTCATTGAGAACCGGAAGGGCAGACAGGGAAATCACCTGTGCCCTGAACGGTGTGTTGAGGGATTTTGGCACGTAGCCGTGCTTCGGTTTGAGTATGACCTTTGAGTCATTAGGTCCAAACTCCATGCATGACGCGCTCACTGAGAGCGCTTGCAAGTCCCCTACGCGCTTCACTGAAGCGAGAGCCATAAGAAACGCTGTCTTGAAAGACAAGTGTTTGATGTCTGACGACTGGATTGGCTCGAATGGGGCACCTTTCATGGCCTCCAAGACCGTGGAAAGGTCCCATGTCGGAACTGAAGGGGCCTGGGAGGGTTTAGCCTCCGAGCTCCTCTAAGGAAACGCACGACTAAGTCGTTCTTTCCTAGTGACTGGCCAGACACCGGTTTTACAAACGTTGCTATGGCCGCCACGTATACTTTGAGCGTGGAAGGGGTCCTGCCCTTATCCAGTAGCTCCTGAAGGAAGGAAAGCACTTCCGTAACCCCGCAGTCTACAGGTGAAAAGCTCTACGCTTGACACCAAGCAGAGAACACAGACCACTTCGAGGTGTAGAGCCGTCTGGTAGACGGGGCTCTAGCCTACGCGATCGTGTTTAACACTCCCTCTGGGAGGTCAGCGGGTACCCGTTGATGGCCCATGCGTGCCGGGACCACAAATCCGGGCGAGGATGCCAAATCGAGCCTCCTGCCTGAGAGAGGAGGTCTCTCCTCAACGGTAAAGGCCATGGGGCAGCGCTGGTCAGCTGCATCAGGACAGGGAACCACGACTGGTTTGTCCAGAGCGGAGCTATGAGTAGCACTGGGCATCCCTCCCTCCTGATTCGCTCCAACACCTGAGGCAGGAGTGAGACAGGGGGAAAAGCATATAGGGGGGGGCGGCGGGGCCAACATGGGCCAGCGCGTCCCGGCTTTTCGAGAAGAATCTCGGGCAGTGAGCGTTTTCTTGGGACGCGAACAGGTCCACCTGCGCTTTGCCAAACGTTTCCCACAGCAGCTGGATCGTCTGCGGGTGCAGAGACCATTCTCCTGCTGGGACGTTGTTTCTGGACAGCCTGTCTGGCCCCACATTTAGGTGACCAGGCACATGCGCCGCTCTCAGCGAGAGCAGGTTGTGCTGAGCCCAGACCAGGAGGCGTTCCGTCAGCCTGTAAGGTTTCGGGACCTGACGCCGCCCTGGCGATTTATGTACGCCACCACTGACATGTTGTCCGACCGGACCAATACGTGGTGGCCTATTATCTGGGGACAGAAGCGCCTTAGCGCTTTGTCGACTGCTATTAATTCCAAGCAGTTTATGTGAAGGAGCTTCTCCCGTACTGACCATAGGCCAGCTAGCGGTCTGCCCTCGAGCAGCGCTCCCCGCCCCGATGTGGAGGCGTCCGTAGACACCACCTTCACACCCGAGGCGATCCCCAGACTCACACCTGACTGATACCAGTCGGTCACTTTCCACGGTTTCAGAGCTGAAACGCACTGAAGGTCGACCCTGAGGCGAAATAGACCCGCGGTCCACGCCCTGGGGGAACTCGTGCTTTTAGCCATAGCTGCAGTGGGCGCATGCGGAGCAGGCCCAACTGGAGTACGGAGGCTGCTGAGGCCATCAGACCCAGCATTTTCTGAAACCTTCTGAGCGGGACTATAGAGCCGTGGCGGAAGGATCTCGCGACGTGCTGAATATTCAATCCGCGCTCCGGTGACAGGCGTGCTGTCATGGATAGCGAGTCTAACACTGTTCCCAGAAAGGAAATTCTCCGACTGGGGAGCAGTGAGCTTTTCGCTTAATTGACTGTAAGGCCCAGCTCCTCGAGGTGCTCGAGTAATGCGGCCCTGTGTTCTATGAGCTCCGTTCGTGAACGAGATAGAATCAGCCAATCGTCCAAGTAGTTCAAAACTCGCATGCCCCGAAGTCTCAGGGGGGCGAGGGCCGCGTCCATGCACTACGTGAACGTACGGGGTGCTATGGACAGGCCGAACGGCAGGACTGTGTATTGATATGCCTGGCCCTCGAAGGCGAATCTCAAGAATCGCCTGTGATGGGACGCTATTTGTATTTGAAAATAGGCGTCTTTCAGATCTATTGACATGAACCAGTCTCCTTGGCGCACTTGCGCGAGGATTTTCCTGGTCGTAAGCATTCTGAACTGGCGCTTCCCGAGCGTTCTGTTCAGCAGTCGCAGATCTAGAATGGGTCTGAGCCCACCATCTTTTTATGGTACCAGAAAATATCTGCTGTATAAGCCCCCTTCGCCCTGAGATAGAGGTTCTATAGCCCCTTTTCTCAGTAGTTTCGCTATCTCGGCTCGAAGTAGATGAAACACTTCGCTATACACCGTAGTTTCGACTCGCGCCGTATAACGGCGGGGGCGTCGAGCGAACTGTAGCGAACAGCCTCTCGTTATAGTGTTCAACACCCATTCTGATACCCCGGGAAGCCTTGACCACGCATCTGCGTGAATAGCTAGGGGTAGAATGAAATCTGGGCTCTGGCCGCGGCAGGACGGCGGCTCGAGAGCCCCTGTGTACTGGGAACACAGCACCGTGTTTACAGCGTTCGAGGCGGGGGGCGCGCTGATCACAGCGGGCAGCCTGGCCGCGCTCAGCTTCTCTATGGCGGGACGCGCAGAGAAAGCGAGCGGGGCGAATCCTGTGGGATTCGGCGCGTGTGAGGGAATGTGGGCACATTTACTAAATGCGGCACATTTACTACACTGAGAATACTGTCAGCTCGCGCGACTAAATCACTGCTGTGTTTACAGCGTGCGAGGCGCGCGCTGATCACAGCCGGCAGCCTGGCCGCGCTCAGCCTCTCTGTGACGGGTTGTGCAGAGAAGACGAGCGGGGGCGAATCCCGTGAGATTCGGAGTGTCTGTGAGAAACGCGGGCACGAGACAGCGGGCACATTTTCTGCACGGAGAACACTCGGCTCGCGCCGACTGAATCAACGCTGTGTTCACAGCGTGCGAGGTGCGCGCTAATCACAGCGGGCAGCCTGGCCGCGCTCAGCTTCTCTGTGACGGGTTGTGCATAGAAAGCGAGCGGGGGTGAATCCCGTGGGATTCGGCGTGTCAGTGAGGAAATGCGAAAACAGCGGGCACATTTACTGCACTGAGAACACTGTCGGCTCGCGCCGACTAAATGTGTGTTAGTTTCGTTTTTACAGAAACCAAGGGACACGCATCGTGTAGTGTAAGCGGGCATTGTATGGGCGCTTTCACTACATTTTCTGCACAACCAACATGAGTTGGTTTATTTGTGCTAGCCCTGCACCGTGGCGGGCTGTGTCTGGGTGTGGGAATGGGCACTGGGACGTGGGCATTCTTACAACACTCGTAACACCATCGGCCGTGGCCGGAACACCAGAAAATGCACTCTTTATTGGATTTATCTGGGTAGCCATAGAAACGGCTTTTGTGCGCAGGCAAGCGGGCTGAGACACCGGCTGCTTCACTGCGAAACACACTGGGACAGTCACAACGCATGGAACTGAACGAGCGAGAAGTTTTGGTGGAAATCCGGCCGCAGCGGGATCTGAACACCGTCACTTTCCTAGAGAGACTAGGAAGGCCTTGAGACCTCGGGCTTTACCTCAATCCTCGGCCGGGGCCCGCGCTGAGGGGGGCGGCGTCCAGCAGAGCGAGAGCGCGGTGTTTGATCTCGGGCCTGGCGGCGCTGCTAGTTAGCCGAAACGACGGCCTTTGTGCGCAGGCAAGCGGGCTGTGGAACCAGCTTGCTCACTGCGAAATACACTGGAACAGTCACATTGCTTGGAACTGAACGAGCGAGAAGTTTTGGTGAAAATCCGGCCGCAGCGGGAACTGAACACCGTCGCTTTCCTAGAGAGACTAGGAAGGCCTTGAGACCTCGGGCTTTATCTCAATCCTCGGCCGGGGCCCGCGCTGAGGGGGGCGGCGTCCAGCAGAGCGAGAACGTCGAGGAACACGGAGCGCTCAGCTTCCGTCATCTCGGATAGCGTTAGCCACAAATGTATCTCACCATTCAGACCGATGTAATCCACGGCTTGAGAGAGCGGACGCATCGGCTCAGTTTCAATGCCGTCTCCGGTAAGTTTGTCGAGCTCAAGTGCGGACGCGGCGGCAGACGGCGGCCGCTGTCCGTCTGGGAGCGACTCGAGCGAAGCCGGCGAAGCTGGCGGGCGAACCGGCGAGCTTTGGCGGGCTGGAAATAGCTCGGGCGCGCGCAGGGCGCGGCGCTTCTTGCGGCGCGGCATCACGGCGGGCTGGGATGCGGGCTCGGAGAACGAAGCTAGGCGAGTCCGCAGAGTCACCATAGGCAAGCGTTCACAATGATGGCATCCGCCGTCAGCGAGCGCGGTGGCCGCGTGATCCTCACCCAGGCAGGACACGCAGATGACGTGGCGTTCCTCGTCGCTGAGTGGGGCTCGGCAAGAACCACAGGAAGGCATCTTTAAAAAGACGCAGCTCTTTTAGAAATGGGTGTTGCGTCACGTAAGCAAACACACACACACTTAGCAGAGTAAAAGGATATAGTACGCCGGAAAGCGCAGCAGGTACGGCAGTTGAAGGCGGCTGGGCCAGCGACTTCAGAAGATGGCACGTCCCGCTGAGAAGGCTACAAGTCAACGGCGCGGCTTCTCACTCTGGATCCCGCGATGCGTGAGCTTCGCGTGAAGAATGAAAAAATCAGAGGAAATACAGCTATCGAGGGTATTATAGGGCGAGACCACGCCTTTACTGGCGGGACATGACGAAATGGGCGCGAAGCGCCCCCATTTGTCATTACGTCACGCAGTGCCTCACTCGATAGGCTGCAGCTTTTCCAGCAAGGCAGCCAATGGGCGCGCGAGCTGTCTCGCCCTTGTCTGCTTGCTGCTGCAAAAGCGTTTTGCATGATTAAAAATTAAGGATAATTTTTGGCTTCAATATCTCGAGGAAAGAGTGTTTCCCCATAGCGTAAGATATTACGCAGTACGAGAGATACTCTCGTAAGAGAACCAAGTTTTTAATGTTGTTTATATGTCTATGTGTTGTTTTTAATGTGCTTTAAGAAAAACCATGTACAAATTCATGTCAACACCATTCCTGAGTATTTTCTCTTTAAAATTACTCAGATCTAACGACAGTTTCAAAAACGAGTTTTGAAATCGCTGGTGTTTCTGACATCACAAACTACCTTGTAACCAATCACGTCATGAGGGGGCGGGCTTTAGCATATCATTAACTATTCTCTGAAGCCAGGTTATCCCGGTATTATATTTTTCTGTTGATCTGAAAAATCGGGTCGATTTATTAGCAATATAGCGGGTGAATTATGTATATAATATTACGATGTTATGATGAACTATATGCCTTTCTCCACTAAGGTTCTATGAAGTTCAAAGCGTTTTTAAGGATACTTAAAAGGCAGTTGTCTAACACTGAGATGGTGAACGGGAACATGGTTTGTGTAACATTAGCAACACATTATAACTTGTTTAATAACGTATTCATGCAAATGGCTAATCGTATTAATTACCATTATGTGTCCGACATTGTAAAGAGCGATACCATTGTCCAGCGTTTACCAGAAATTTGACGGAGTGAATCTCTGAGCTGGTGTGAGTGAATGGAGGCGGGGCTAATTCTCATTACTAATTTGCGAACACTAAATGAAGCAAGAAAATAATGTTGTGCAGAGTTACATTCAAGCTATCTTAAGGCATTAAGACATTGTTTTCACATGAAGATCAAAGAGTTTTAAGATATAGAATTATTGACTACAGGAAGACTTTAAGATAGAGAATTTTTCAAAACGCACCAGACAGTCATAAATAATTGTTTACTAGGGATTTTCCTCAGGCAATTTAGTTCTCTCCTCAGCTTAGTTTTGCATTTTGTTTTCATATTTTTTGTTTTGCTCTCTTAATTTTTTTTTTTACTATTTTGTTGCATCTCAGTTTATATGTATCTTTATGTAGCATACAGAGCCCTCAAAAATGTTGGAAACACCATAGGTTAAAACAATATCAGCTACAGAATATGAGACCACATTCCATTCAGTGGAAAATTATGAATCCAGAACACAGGAAAATAATTGTGCTATTTGGAAGTGATTGAGATGATCTCTGACTGTCATCACTAGCTACATCCAAATTCCTCTATCAACTAGTAGTAGGTATAGCCGCTAGCAACCAAAAGCATCTGAAAAATGTAAATAAGGGAAATTATCAAATTTGTCAACTATTTTAAAGAAAGTAAAAGTCCCGCAGTAGCCCAAGTATTAGAAATACATGAAACAGTTTGGCCTTCTGCACATGCTAATCTTAGCACATGCTAATCTTATGCGATTAGCATTCTCAAAGCACAAGCCACCTGAAACCTGACTGAAATTTCAGCTTAAGAAGTTCAGCGGGTCCTCTGGCAGACAGTTCCTGGAGCCGAGTCAGCTCTCTGTCCCTCATGTCAAGCCAATGATAGAAAGTCAGAAATAGTGGAATCATAACAGGAAATGGAACATCTGCTGACAGCATGACACATCTTCATCACCAACCCTCAGAAAATCTGTCCGTGGAGAAGTGAGAACTAAAAAGAGGGCAGCGATGCTCTCGACAGCCAAAAAGATCACGGAAAAGAGATGGAAAGATGAAGTCCAAGAGCTGCCAAAAACCATCCAAACGCTATATTTGACAGAAAAAAAAGATAAATAACCCCAGAGATGTTGTTCTAATGGCTTTCCCACATTTTATTTTAGAAGTGTTACAGAACTGCTCACAGATGGAGAGGAGCTCCCTGTGTTTTGTTTTTTTGTGTCAGGAGACGTGGTGCCGCTTAGCAACATTTCCTGACATGACTGAATGAGTAATAGGTTCCTGAGCTGCCCATTCCCTTAATCCATATTTAGCCTTACATTTGCAGACTATATGCCATAGTGCTGTTAACTATCACAGTTAATGCTTGCCACCTGCAAATAGACTGCATGCTAAATGCACGTGACTAAAGAAAAAGGATGTTTTATACACCAGCTATATATGTTTAGAAATGCACTGATTTTAAAAACAATAATAATTTTCTTGTTGGTGGTGATAACGGTTAAATAGCCAATGTTAAAATTATATACTATTTTGAAAAAATGAATTAAAAATAAAAGGCTAAAAAAAACTCTAATTAATTTAAAAGGTAAATTTAGGCATCACAATTTCATGTACTGTATGAGAAATAAATATTCATGTTCATTTTACGACACTAAACACATGCATTGTGCAATGATGCCATGGGTAATATCAATCAGCCCATAATTATTTTCATGTTCAGGTAAAACTGATAAATATAGACATTCTACAGTAAATCAATTAAAACTAAAACGCTAAAAAACTGAAATCAGTAATTTTGAATGATACAATTGTAACATTGTAATGTACTAAAGTATAAAAAAATGGATATTCACAAGTATTCACGACATGACTGAGCATTTAATTACAAAATTAAATATCCAACAAAAAACTCTTGGCCGATAACCTATATGGTGCCTACATGTTGTGCATCCCTATATTTTTGCATGGTATATAAAAAACATCCCAAAAATCATTGAAAAAAAGCTGAAGAAAGCGTAAAAAATTGGCATCTGAATCATTTGGAATTTTAGATTATACGCCACACACACTACAAGGAGTCATATGTGTGGATGAAGTTTGCGGCATGAATTAGTTACCGGCTAAACCAATCAACAAACATCCTGAAGCCATGAAGCAAAACTCACTTTGAATACTGAAATATTGTATGCTGTGGTGTCACTAACCATAGGTTTAAGAGATTATTCAAATAGTGATCAAGTGTCATGTGGCCATTATGAAAATTCATCATAAATATCCTTCTAGACACTCATCTATGTACTACGTATTATGGGCTTTATGCCAAACGTTACATAAACAAACAGGAAAACAGGTCTCATGTTTTCTGCAGCTAGTGACAGTATTAACAGCAGTAGTAGGCTACACACTGATGGCGATATCCATGGACTTTAAGGTAACCTATAGTTCTTTTAATTGTTGCCATTTTATTCATTTTAAATTTCTAAATGTTAGTGAGAAGAAAAATGTCATTAAAAAAATTGCTCATTTGAAGGCATATTGAAAACGGCCATTTAAAGAAGCACGTACAACAGACCTGAACCAGAAATTATGCAACCTGTTTTACAGAATATGAAAGTTTGTGCCACATAACCCCTTACTTCTAAATATCTATAATTATTTTTATTTTACATAATTATCTAGAATGTGGGGTAGGGAACTGAATATCTTTGAATTTGAACTTTTTTGACTTTGAAATATAATCAAAGATTATAACCAAAGATTAACTAAAGTAAAACAATTTTTTAAAAAAATCATATATCCCACTCATTCAACAACTTAAGTCACATGAGTGGGATGACGATGCAAAGGAGGGAAATTTATGCACTATTGACAGAGGGAACGCAATTTCATCCCTGTTCTCTAATGACTGTAATCAAGAACCGAGAAATATGGAGAGTAGGCCATTTCAGACATGCTTAATTATTGCTCAAGGTTAGTTATCCAGTTAATGGGACATTTGGGATATAAAGATGGTGTAATATGCAGTGCATTTTAAATCTAATATTATAACTTGTGTAGGAACAAACAGATATTGCTTGTTTTCAACTCATCAAAAAATATTAATAAACCATTCTGTTTGTCCTAATTGCTTGGTTTTATTACATTGATAAATTGCATTGAATTTGATACTCGGTTGGTAGTGATTAGAGAGAACGCCGCTTTTCCCCAAGGAAATATTGCTTACCTGGCTTATTTACCAGTCTCGACAGACGTCAGACAACCAATCGTGAGTGCCACAGTACTTACCTCATTAAATATGCATGGGCTTTGTATAGGAGAGCAGAAACCGTAGTGTTTTGAGGGGATCCGTTTGAAGAACAGCAACTGCAAACGCAATAAACTGGGGTGGTGATGCGACTCTATTTTGTAGTATGTTTCCGACCACTTAAGACATCCAGAGAGGATTTGCATGGCAATATTTCCAACAACTCGAGCACACGTCGTTGATTTTATTCAATCAACGTTATACTGATCTACTGTAAATAAGAGCTTTAACTCAAAAGGTATGCAATCTTGAAACAAAAACAAAAAAATACTTACATAGGCAGGCCCATAAACAGTGTGAACAGGCATTTTTATTGTAGGATAACCTAAATACTTCATTATAAATCAGGCAGCCTCATTGAACTGGAAAAACATTAAAGTAACACAAAAGTAACAATTTTCAACCTTCATAATATATTTCCAAGACCCTTGTGATGGTACATCGACTTAAAATAAGTTAAATGGCACGTCTGCCATAGCCTGACGGGTCTGTATCGCTTTTACTGGCACTATGTAACTTCGGGTTCGGGTAGTAACCCGTGCACAAAAAGAACTACAAAATTCGACTGCTTTACGTCAAGCGCTACAATAGTCATTATTTAGTTTTTCTTCGTTTCTGATGTCACAATACATTATCCTTTCATGAAATCATGTAACATACCTTGTCTGTGGACATCGTTCATTCTGAAGCCGGTGCTGGATAAACAGCGAGCGTGCGTGCGACGGTAGGCTAGATTATTTACGACAGCGGCAATGGACAATTTCGTTTCCAACCAGTAGGGCGACCGCAGAGGAAAAATACTTAGTGTTACTTTAAGTAGACCTACATGCGTCAAACAAAACTCAAGTCACGTAAGTTAAGCGTACAGGCATACAACATTCATTTTCAATCAACTTATTTTACACACAAGAAAATGAGTCCAACAAAAAAAAACTAATATTAGATTATGTAAATTAATAATGCATTTTCTGTATGGAACAAGTTAACTCATTTGAGCAGTTCCTGGATCACCTCTACTTTGAACTATACCTGCAAACCTTTGCCATGTTGACTGCTAGTCTTCTTTGCCCATCTTTTAGACAGCAGGAGTGAGACACACGGCAATTCTGTCAGTGCACTCTGACCAGCCTTTGACAGGAGCTTACCCTGTCTCTCTCTGGAGTTCTTCCGAATCGTCCTACCCTGAACATCAGTTCTGCTGAGGTCTTTTGTGATGCCTCAGGCATTTTGCTGCCAGCCTCATCAGGAGAGTCTGCAGACACTCACACATTATCCTGTGTTTGTTTGGGACTTCCTGGATGCTACTGTAGGACTTTGTTCTTTTAAAAACTTTCTGACCACTCTCACACTTTTTTGAGAACTGACACTGCAATTCATTTCTGAATACTCTGAAATCTTCTCACAGGCCTGTAAATCCAAAACTTTATTGTTGTCTGCACCATTGGAATGCATTATAGCAGAATTTGTAAATGGTCTTAAAATGCTGGATTTAGATGTTACTCTATTATATTGCATGTGTGGGTATCGGTATAGTGAGCAAAAGGGTGATGTTGTTCAATGTGTGTTTATAGTGTTATAGTTGTTTACTTGCATGTTCTCTTTTCTGGTTCTTGTTCCACTTTCAATTTTCCTCTTGCAGTTTCTGTTAAATAACACTTATTAACATCAGTGATGATGACACCCCTGGTGTGATTGGTAAGGGAAAATGACACCCAGCAAACACTAAACCGCCATTACAACTAAACCTCCCTTCTCCTGATTCAGTGTGCTGTTGTTGTAGCTATTGTTGTGTTTATGCATTGTTTGAATGGCAAAGTGCCTTAAGTTTGGTAGACTCCATTATAATTCTCAACTGTTTTTCCTTCGTTGAGATTGTTGTAAACAGAAGTAAAAGGTGGCCGTAAGGAGTGCAATTTGGGGGCTGGGTGCAATTTTCTTTTTTAGCAACATTGTTTTCACCTGTTGTTTGCCAGAAAGGTATAGCTGCAACCATAGTTTCCATTTATTTGTGTTAAAGGTATCAGGTAAAAAAATATATATCTCTCAAACAGATAGATGACTTCCCCCATACCAACATTGTTTTGCAATTTTCATTTAATTAAATGGTTTGTTTGGCTTTGCAAAACCTCACTGTGAACTTGAAGTGCTGGAATGGGAGAAGGAGATCAGACTGAAACCTTTTTAATTTCTCCCCGACGCTAGACTGGAAAGAGAAAGAATGGATTTGTTATTGGTTGGTGAAAACTTGCCAAGGACAGGCATGACTGTTCAGACAGTAAGCTGACAGAAAATGAAGACCAGGAGGAAATATAACTCTCTTAACAAAGTCACACACATGCACATAGCATATACATTTATGGGATTACATAATACAAACATCAGGTGATCAGGACAAACATCGCTTATTTATTAAATATGACAAATATATTTGACTTATTTGAAACAATTTGTATTGAAAAAAGCGCTATATAAATAAAGATGACTTGACTTGACTTTTCTCAGTGGCAAATATATTTTTTTTAGATGCACTTGTGCTAATGTGTTTGGAACAGGGTTTAAAAGTCAATTTATTGACTTCCTAAAATTACTTTTCGCAGGTCATACGGGTCAACAAAATGCCAAGCTGTGAGTGTTGGCAAAATTATGAAATTTGGTGGGTCAATGCAGAAGCAAAAAGACTCATGATGACTGTCTCATGAAGAGTGGTAACCATAGCAACAAGCATCCAAAGACGAGTCCCAGCTGAAAATCTCTGAAAGTTCTCTTAATGTGTATCATCGGAGAAAATCACTCTATCCCACAAAAACATGACCAACGCTGACTACAAGCATGTCTGAGTGAAGTAAATAAACAGTGCATATTAATCACAATTAATGATTAAAGCATTTCACGGCCCAGAAAAAAAAGGTTAGCATTCATTCTCACAAATTTAGCCAGATTTGATATTGAGGATGATGGTACAAATTGAAAAGTATATTGTTTGTATTTTAAAATGTATGCATTTGATCAATACTGTCATTGAGACAAACTATTACAGCTCACTTATTTGAGTTTCATATTAAAAACGGTCAAAGGCCACAACAACAGATCAATCACAGACTTAAAAAACAGGTCTACTTATTAAGGAGTTTTATCCTTTTGACCTCATTGATTTATCACAAAAGCCTCTTGGTGATGAACTGGCTACATGTACAGTAGATGGGAGTTTTACCTTACAATGTGGCTAACCACAAAGGAACAATGTATTTTTACCCATTAACCTGGCAGCTTAAGGCTTAAAATTGTATATTAAATTTTTTTTTTAATATAATCAAGAAGGACAGTTGAGCGGACAATATGATGGACTTGGAACTTAAAATGTTCTGTTATATCTGCTCTACTGAAATACGTTTCAGGTAAGATGTTGTCACGTACTGCTCTGAGACAAGGGTGAGGATCCAAATGCATTTGGATACAAAATTTATTGAAAGGGTAATCCACAATCGTAGTCGAAAACAGGCAAGAGGTCAAAGCACAGTAAATCAGTCCAATCAAACAAACAAATCCAGAGGGTGAGACAGGCATCCAGGGTGGAGCGGGCGCCGACGCTTCAGGGGGCCAGGGCAGATCCGATGCTTGAGGGGGCCAGGGCAGATCCGACGCTTGAGGGGGCCAGGGACAGATCCCGTTGATGGCAGGGGGCCAGGGGCAAAATCCGACGCTTGAGGGGGCCAGGCAGATCCGACGCTTGAGGGGGCCAGGGCAGATCCGACGCTTGAGGGGGCCAGGGCAGATCCGACGCCTGAGGGGGGCCAGGGCAGATCCGACGCTTGAGGGGGCCAGGGAAGTGCCACCAGGTCAGGCGCAGAGGCGGCCACCTTTTCCGAAGACACATGCGTAGAGTCTGCCATCTTGGGACGAGACTCTGGAAGGGCGCTATGACGGGATGAGACTCTGGAGGGATGGCGGCCACCTTGGCCAAGGATTCACAGGCTAGAGCCATGTGGGTACTGCCCACACACTCAAAAATCGCCTATGATGAATGTTGTCTTTTCCAGAACTGACTCAGGCTCGGCAGGCATGAGGTGAAGAAGCTCTGGTGTAGAAACCTCTGGACAGGAAGGCACTGTAAACACAGGACTAGCGACCATTTTGGCTTTTTACATTTTGGAAATGCTGGTGACTGTGGTAGGCCAAGCTCAGTGGCCATTGGAGCTTGATGCATGGTGCACCCCCAAAAGAAAGATTTTAGGAAGAGTCCTTTACCTCCTCAACAGTAAATGAGGAACCAGCCAACAACAGAGCATAATCCAGAAAGTCACTGAACGACCCTCAAGGAGCATATAGTGGATTAATTTGTCCTTGAGCAGACGATTATGCCTGTAACAGAAAAAGTCGATGAGAGCACAATCTGGCAGTTCAGAAACATTTGCAATGTCCAGGAAAATATGAATGTGCTCTTCAAGGGTGTGGTTACCTTGGCGGATGCGGACTAACTCAACTACTGGATCCATATTTGGCTAAGTCAAAGCAGGTGTAAAGCATCAGCATGCAATACATTTTTATGATATTAATTTGCTTATACTATACAGTGGGGAAAATAATTACTTGATACCCTACTGATTTTGTAAGTTTGCACACCAAGAAATGAAGGGTCTATAATTGTGATGTAAGTTTATTTAAACGACAGAATATCAACCAAAAAATCCAGAAAAACACATTTTATAAAGGTTGTAAATTGATTTGCATTTGAACGAGTGAAATAAGTATTTGATCCTCAATAAACCAGCAAGAATTCTGCCTCCCACGGATTGGTTATATGCCTATGTGGAACAAAGATTAGTCCTGTCACTTTAAGAAAGTACTCCTAATGTTCTAATGTCAGTGGACACCTGTCCACAGAATCTGTATCTTCCATTACAACCTCTCCACCATCACGGACAATACCAAAGAGCTGTCAAGCGTCAGGGACCAGATTGTAGACCTGCACAAGGCTGAAATGGGCTACAAGATCATCAGCCAGAAGCTTGGAGAGACGGAGACTTGTTGGTGTGATTATTCGTAAATGGAAGAAATACAAAATGATAAATCAATCGCTCTTGGTCTGTAGCTTCATGCAAAGATCTGGTCTCATGGGGTAAGGATGATCATGAGAAAGGTGATTGGTCAGCCCAGAACTACACGGGAGGAGCTTGTTAATGATCTCAAGACAGTTGGGACCACAGTCACCAAGCAAACCATTGGCAACACACTATGCCGCAATGGATTGAAATCCTGCAGCACCCGTAAGGTCCCCCTGCTCAAGAAGGCACATGTAGAAGCCCGTCAAAACTGAGCTCTTTGGCATCAACTCAACTCGCCGTGTTTGGAGGAAAAGAAATGCTGAATATGACCCCAAGAACACCATTCCTACAGTCCCTACTTTTGGGCTGTTTCTCTACTAAGGGTAAAAGACTACTTCACCGTATTGAGTGGTAAAACCGTCAAATCTTGGTACCAGATTTGGTAGCCAGAACACTGAAGATGGGTCATGGATGGGTCTTCCAGCATGACAGTGACCCAAAACATACCTCCAAAGCAACAAAGGAGTGGCTCAAGAAAAAGAACATTAAGGTCATGGAGTGGCCTGGCCAGTCTCCAGACCTTAATCCTATAGAAAATATGTGGAGGGAGACAAAACTTTGAGTTGCCAAGCGACAGCCAAGAAACCTTAAGGATTTAGAGTGTATCTGTAAGAGGAGTGGACCAAAATCCCTCCTGAGATGTGTGCAAACCTGGTGACCAACTACAAGAAACGTCTTACCTCTGTGCTTGCCAACAAAGGTTTCTCCACAAGTACTAAGGCATGTTTTGCTTGGGGATCAAATACTTATTTCACTCACTGAAATGCAAATCAATTTATAACCTTTTTATAATGTGTTTTTTCTGGATTTTTTGGTTGATAGTCTGTCTCTATCCGTTAAAATAAACCTAACATCAAACTTATAGACCCTTCATTTCTTTGTAAGTGGGCGGACTTACAAAATCAGCCGGGGATCAATTTCCCCCACTGTATAAGGATGAAAGAAATTTGAGTTCACCCAAAAATGAAAATTCTTTCATCATTTACACCCTCATGTAATGCCTAACTGTCTTGACTTTCTATCTTCTGTAGAACCACTGAAAAAAAATGTTATTTTCATGATTTATCACAACTTTTTTCTTTCGTCAAATCAACTAAGATAATTTTTGTGGTTCAGATGACATCATATTTTGAGTTTCTATTTAGCCAATCTCCTTCATGTTAAGGCAACTTCATTTTTTAAGTTAAACCAACAATATTTTTTTTTACAGTGAACACACACACACAAAGCTATTTTGGAAATAATCTTTTTTTCTCCTTACAATGAAAGTCAATAACAATATTTAAAGAATGTCTTCCATTGTATGACCAAAAACAGTTGAAACATTCTTCAAAATATCTTTCTTTTGTGTTTTTTTTATGTTTCACAGAAAAAAGTAAGTCATACAGGTTTGGAATTAGATGAGGTGAGTAAACAATGACAGAATTTTCATTTTTGGTTGAACTATCTCTTTAATGTATAGCCACTAGCCAGTCAATCATTATCACAAATTAATAGACCAATTTTAATAATGTCTTCTTTTGTCTAATGTTCTAATGCTTCTGAAACTTGCTACTTTAATAGTGAGCGAAAACTCATTTGGCCGCCCACTCACTCCATTAACACACAAGCACAAAGAAATGTCCTGCTGATTCAAAAATCCCTGCTTTTCCTTTTCTTTGTTATTGCTTGGATCATGTTTTTAGTCTTTTGCTCCTGTAGCCTCTTCTCATAATCCTTTGTAGTGCATGTGTCTATCCAGACTGCTGCTATAATGAAGAGAAGAACAGCGGGAAATGCAAGGAAAGAGCATTATAGTCCAGTCCGAGATTAAATAAACATCAGTGCTTAGGTCTGAAATGCAGCAGCTCTGCCACTGCCAGATAAGACATCACTGTCAAAGATGTTCTGTCACACAAATGGAAATGAAGACATTCACAAAGCTTACTGGATTGTGCCAACAGGAAAAAACAGTGCTGCATCTAAACGAGTGAATAATAAGTATCTGAGCGGAGAGTGTGGATAGCGCTTCAGTGGTCATTGATTTAAACAGCCATCACCAACAGCACCAGCTGCAACCCAATAATTGAGCAGAGTTGAGAAGTCATTCACATTCAGGCCTATTTGAAGATGTTATAATGGATAGACGCAGATGCAGTTTATTTCTACAGTGGTCAAACTGTGGAACTGAGTACACAGACTTGGCAGCAGGTGGTAATAGTGTGTTCAAAAGAGATTTAGCAGTCCATAACATGACTAGCGGAGCTGCACACTGCAGTTGTTCCCCACATAAAAAAAGGCTCTTTGTGTCAGGAAGAAGATAACACGCTCCTGATACCACCACACTGTTCTTCCGGGAGTTGGAGTTGATACAAGGCAGAGAATAGAACGGAATAACAAGGTTGTGCAGAATTGAGAAGTGAAGATTCATCTTCTTTTCAGTTCATGAGTGTAACTTTAAATTCAATTGAATTTTCAAATATGATTAAATATTTTAACTAAAAAAACAATTTGTATGTTGCATTTCAAACATCTATCTATCTATCTATCTATTACTATCTATCTATCTATCTATCTATCTATCTATCTATCTATCTATCTATCTATCTACACAGTATATATCTGTCTGTCTGTCTGTCTGTCTGTCTGTCTGCCTGCCTGTCTAGAAATTCACTTCTCTTATCATAAGAAGACTGTGCTACAGCTCTGAAGAACCTTCATGCTTAGTTCTCTCCAGTGCTGGAAAGCTTTTCTAATATTAAAGCGGGTCCTAAAGCTCTTGCCTGATCATAACCCTTCTACTTCCAATTATATTCCTCTGAACTTGTCTCTTTTATAATGTCTCTCAGCCATCTCTCTTTCTACAGTCTTTTTTCAAATCTCCATCTTGCTCACTCTCTCTCCTCCCCATCATGAGTGTATACGCCGCCTACTGCTGAGTGTGTTGTGCTGCTCGGCCCGATCCACTTTCAACAGCGTTTTTCAGAAATCGCTTACTGTACCTTAAGCTTGTGTGAAATATCTGCCCAGTTTCAAAAATATGAATATGTGAAGTGAACAGAGCTTAGGGACATTGACAGCAGTCTTGAGAGTGGGATGTTGCTTAGATACAAATATTAGAAATTGTCTTTACATTTGTCTACATAAAAACTTATTAGCGGTGAGCTGACATGACTTTTTAATGATTTTATTCAGTGAAATTAAGGATTTGGAGCTTATAGGGAAAGGTTTATTTTATAGTTTTTAAAAAAAACAGTTTGTCATGATGAATTTTTCATTAAAGCAGTATGAATTTATTTTACATTATAATATTCTAATTTGAATTGCAAATCTGCATCTTGCTTGTCAATTCAAATTCAGGAATTGAATTGGAATTTCAAAAGGCATTTTCAATTCAGTTCTGAATGTCGCCAAAGTCTGAATGGGATGAGATTTCGGTTTGCAGTCCTCCGGTCATAGTCAACAAGACACACAAGTCACATTCGAAAGACATTTGCTTCACAAGTCTCAATCCCACTTGAGGTCGTCTATAACACAGTATTGATCTGGATATAAATAAACCCTCTCTGGCAGGCATTTACGTAAGCTGACATTTGTGAGGATCAGTGACAGTAGATCATAGGTCATTCACAGAGGACATCAAAGCTAATGTAGTCATAGTCACACAGTTTCAGTGTTTGTCACCTATTCATAATTGAGGGCAGCAAAGACACATCTTTTCCTTTAAAGCATCTATTAAAAACTTCATAGAGATTTCGCAAATGGCTCCTTAAGAACTCATTTAGGGCTTAATTGAGGGCACAAATGATTTCCTTTCCCCTCGCTGAAATTCAAAGCTCGGTTCTAATTCAGAGATGCTTTTCGAAGCTCAGACGGCGAGGAAAACTGACGGCTGCTTTATCTGTGCCGTTTCAGTGTGACTGTAGCAGGCATTAATCATGTCTGTCAAGTCATGAAGGCAGTGCTTAGAACGGTGAGGAATGAGAATGCTTCATATGTTAGGTGACGTTCATTAAGTATTAATTCAAACTATGCAGAATCTATGAGGGCAATTTAAACAGAATGACAGCTGTGTGCCACTGGGAATCCAACTTCACAGTACAGTGTGTTCTGCTGTACATTCCTGTGGGCCTGAACTACAATATAAGAGGTCACCAATCCAGATCCAAACTTGGGGTTGGTTCCATTCGGACTGCAAATCAATTATCTTAATTTAAAGGGTAACTCAACCCCTGGTCAGAGCCTGACTGACTCCACCCATATATGAATATTTAATTTAAATGTATTGTTAATGTTTATTAGTATTGTTATTATTTATTAGTATTATTAGTTTTTGTCAATTGATTTGTTCTGATTCAAATAAATGTCAAAAAAAACTTACGGATTCTTTGCATGTCTCGACACAAAAATCAGTTTAGAGTCCTGTCTTTTTTGTATTTTTTAAAATAGTTTTACCCGTTTTATTTAGTGTTAAAAAGTTTAATGTAGTCATAAATAAGATTCTCATTGTTTTTGAGTAGTATTCATATTAAATACTACACTGAAAAAAATATTTTAGCAATTTAGTTATTTCAACTTATTTTTTTAACTAGATTGTCCAGACAACAAGAAATTTTAAGTTTTCTTGTCCTCAACTTATCGAAATAAGTTAGTTAAACTAAAAAAAAACCATGCAAAAAGATAACTCAAAATAATGAGTTAACTTTTGTTACAGTGTACTTGGCTCAGCATTGTTATTGTTAACTAAAACTATTAAAAATACTCCCTTTTTTGGTAATTGAATAAAGCTGAATAAATATTAAATGAAAAATGTTTAACTTAAAACATTTTAATTAAAATTATAAATGTTGCCATGGGAACTAACTGAAATAAATATGTTTATGCTGAAGTACTAAAACTAAACTGAAAACTGAAGATATAAAATAAAAGCATATAATATATAAATAATACTAAAATAACACTGATCTAATTACAAAAGGGTATTTAATCTAAAATGATATTGCTCCCTTATTAGCCTTAAAAAGAGCACTTTAACTACATCAGATTTTGAATTGCTCGAAATCTACAATGTTTCACGGGACTTTTTTAATGAAGTGAAACATCAGAAACGTGTAAGCGGTTGATTCTGCTGCACTGTTTATACCCCTGGCATATACGGTGGCTTAACATAGAAATTAACTGGACTTTTTTTTATCACTTTCTCATCTTTTCTGTGACTTTTAACTCCATTTCTAAGCCGAGGCATTTGTCACAGGCCACAGCAATACGAGCGTTGTCTCCCCAGAGGCTCAATGTGTCCTTAACTCATTGGCTCATTAGGTAAAACCCCTGCCCTCTAGCTCAGAGAAACATGACATGAGACAAGCTCACACTCCACCGTCATCTTTTCAAGCCCTCCTGTAATTAAATCTGTCCATGCTAATCACAGCTGACCGTCACCATGACAACACACAAGGGGCTAATTATGGTCAACATGAGTTTAACTGCAGGGCACACTTGCAAAGTTTTGGATTCAGGCTGTAAGTACCGACATAAATTGCATTACAGCTGTGGTCTCAGGACATGGGAGGGCAGCCGTGGTGGATTTAACTCACTCATTGTCTATGAAACCATGCATTAAAAACTCAGATCATTGGTCTCAGCTTTTGTTATGCAGCTAAAACAGCCAAACAGTGGGTGGAAGGGGTTCTTTCTTTCAATTATTTCGCTGGGTGACAGAAGTGCAGGTGGTAATTTGAAGCGCTCATTCCCAGGTGCAGCATGCAATCAGATGTAGAGATATGTCACTCATTTCTATATGGAAAGTGCGGTGACTGGTGCAGCTCTCCACGCCCACTTCAGAGAACATGACCTTCAACGAGAAGAACTGCATTAAAAGGGCCTGGTTATTTAATTTTTCTCCCTTACTTTATCTATTATAACATCACACAGATTAACGTTTACATAGGTTTTTCTAAAATAGTTTTATTTGGAAAGTTTGGGAGGATTGTGTAAATGTATTTAAAGTTGTTTAAAGTTTCTCGATCTTTACTTTCAGCAATAGGATTGAGCAAAATTGAGAATTTGAGGAAGCAGCTCCCATTCAATCATGTTGGAATTTCCAATTCCACTGGACATTGAATTGGAACTAGAATTTACAGAATTGCAATTAAAATAAATTCCACACAACAGGAATTTGTCAGAATTTAGTCCAAAGTAAAAGGACAAAACATATAATTAAATCATTTCTTTTGACTAATCACCCCAAATTATTTATGTAGATTTTTTTCCTCAATTGATTAAAACAGACATCAAAACACTTTATTTTTGTTGTTATCTAGAACAATATTTTAATATAAATACTATATCTCTATAAATAAATGAATATGCATTAATAAAGCATTGTATTAATAAAAAATAAGAATTATTATTTATTACCCCTTATCTGTATTTTACAATACATTTGTTAAAGGATTAGTTCACTTTAAAAAAAAACTTTTGCTGATAATTTACTCATCCCCATGTCATCCAAGATGTCCACGTCTTTCTTTCTTCAGTCGAAAAGAAATTAAGGTTTTTGATGAAAACATTCCAGGATTTTTCTCCATATAATGGACTTCAATAGTAGCCAAAACGGTTCAAGGTCCAAATGACAGTTTCAGTTCAGCTTCAAAGGGCTTTAAACGATTCCAGACGATGAATAAGGGTCTTATCTAGCAAAACGATCGGTCATTTAAAAAATAAATAACAAAGTTTAAGTTTTTTAAGCACAAATGCTCGCCTTGCTCTGTTCTGTGATGAGCGTTCGTGACTCTCCTGTTCGAACTCGTTCATCAAAATTAACAAATCTTTTTTCGAGTCATGACTCGAAGGGTCCTAGATAAGACCCTTATTCATCGTCTGGAGTCGTTTAAAGCCCTTTGAAGCTGCACTGAAACTCTCATTTGGACCTTGAACCGTTTGGTTCCCAATGAAGTCCATTAAATGGAGAAAATCCTGGAATGTTTCATCAAAAACCTTAATTTCTTTTCGACTGAAGAAAGAAAGACATGGACATCTTGGATGACATGGGGGTGAGTAAATTATCAGCAAAAGTTTTTTTAAAAGTGAACTACTCCTTTAACATGAACTAACAATAAAAAATACTATTAATATTAGTGTAAATCACAGCATTTACAACTAAAATAATAAGTTATATCTGTTAAATATTTAATGGTTCTTAGCTAACATGAACTAACAATAAGAAGCTTTAATTTAATGAGTAACATTAACGAAGATTATTAAATACTGTAACAAATGCATTGCTCATTGTTAGTTACTGCATTATCTAATATGAGCATAAATAAAACAATTTAACTAATTGTGAGTAAAAATAATCACTTGTCTCATGTCTTTAAAAGCCAATGAATAATTCTCATCTCCCAACACTGAGAATGGAGTGATCTGTATTACTATTGGACAACACGTTAAGACGAGAATAAGCTATCAGAGGGGGTTTCAGATGAGTCTGAGAACTGCTGCTAAGTAAATTTGTGAAGGAACAAAAGGAATAAGGAAACAGACAGCAGGTTCATTCAGGAATTGCAAAGATCAATCAAAGACAACAGAGGCCTGCAGATTTGAACATGGCTGATTTCCCTCCAAAAAATGAAATCTTTGTCTAGCTGTGAGACTATGAATACAAATAGAGGCACAGTGCATTTCATTGGTCTTCGAGACATTTCTCTGGAAAGTTCTTCACAGAAAATGAAATATATTCCAACAGCATATTCCATAAAATATTCCACTGAAGTACACTGAGACTGATGTGGACCAATTATGATAGTTAAAAAAATAAAACATACTTAATATATTTAAAACTTAATTTATTTAATACTTATGGTGTTATTCTGCTGGAGGACATGTGAAAAACAGTGATGTGCAAGTGGGACACACGTTATGATACATGGTGCTTAATATTTATGCACAGGGATGTGACTCGCATATATATTTCAGTAGGAGCATACAGGCCTGTCTCTGTTTATCTCTCTCTCTTTCCCTGCATTTTGCAGCACTTGACATTTTACATGGAGAAAGAGAAATGTGAAAGTTAATCCACACTAGGTCCTGTCATTAATATGTTGGAAAGAGTTCAATTTACAATTCTAATGTGTTGATTTGCACATAGTCCTGCTCTGCAGAGATATTATAGCCGCAGAAGTCACTGGAAACCAGAAGCAATGTATAGAATGGGTAAGTTGGCACTTCTTTGATCAGCACAACAAAGGAAATAGTGCATTCTGCTCAGTCATGAGGATGATACGGGCTGTTTATAGCGAGGCAGTAAACACGAGACTAACTTAATCTCATGACATCCCTCTCTGACTTTCCCAGCTGCAGACATTTAAATTTTTTATGTTTATAAGCCACTTATTGTGTTTCTACGTTGACTTCTGTCCAGAAAGCCAGTCATGCTCTATTTACTGAGCAGTATGAACAGCGGTAGCTCTGTGATCCTCTGCTCTACCTCAGGGCCACATGCTGCCCTCACAGATTCTGTTCACCAGCCGCCTGCCTGGAATGTGATAGTAGCCTAGGCTGCTTTCTCAGAGGACTTGAGCCCCGCAACATCTGTAACAGCTTTAGCACTGGAGAACTCAGGTGTCAGAACATTTAAAACCACTTCTCTGGGGTGCATAAGGAAAAATAGCACCGATGAAACCTGCAGCAAAATATTCCTGTCCCAAATGAAATCACAGACAGTCGTTTTCAGGTCACCGTCTTGGCTTCTAGGTAAGTTTTTTGTTTCATCCCCAGAGTAAGGGAAATAGGTATGATAATTACAAGAGGATCTGAAGCCAGCTAAAAGGAAGAAACTGTTTGTATGAGATACTGTAAATCTTCACTCTATAGAAACAATAATTAATTCTTTCAGTTAATGGTTCCTCAATCCATTCATGAATGTGTGCAGTGTGCCAGGGTGAGTTATCCTGCATAAAGAGGCCATTTCCACCAGGGAACACCACTGTCATGAAGAGGTGTCCCTGGTCTGCAACAGTGTTTAAGTAGGTGGCATATGTCAATTTTTTACATCTTCATGAATGGATGGTTTCCCAGCAGAACATTGCCCAGAGCATCACACTCCGTGCACTGGCTTGTGGCGATTCTAGGGGGTGGCCTGGGGTGGCCAGGGCCACCCCTGAAAGCTCATTGGCCACCCCTGTGGCCACCCCAGATCTAGTTGGTCAAGTTCGTCAACACAAGAAACAAGAGAAATGATGTCAATCAATGATGACAGCTGATCAACTGATTTAGGGCCAGTTTTACATTTTTAACGAACACCGTAATGGTCGTACTGAGGCTGTGAGAGCTGATTTCTGCTCAGCGGATGTTTGGCCATGCAGGTCAGGTGACCCATGAGATGAGCGCGCTGGCTGCTGCTGCTCCGTGAAACAGGAGGATGGTCACAGTTAAATACAACAACGATAAAAACGCTGGAATCTGTAGATTGAGAGGTATGGTAATTTAATGTTTAGTTATGCAGTTATATCGTAGTTCCCTCTGAATGTGTAGGAAAACTGAAAAAGTCGAACTACACGGTACTAACGTTAGCTAGCTTACCAAGTTAAGAGTGCAGATTGAATAGGGCGCGCGCAGCTCTTAAAGGGGCCACACCTTATTTCCATTAGTTAAGGCCATTGAACACTGAGTCCGAAATTCGCATCCGAAATTTTCGCACGTTAAAAAAAAATCGAACTCACGTTATGTCAATCACGCTGCACACTGCCTCCGAAACTTTCGTCCGTCATAAAAAAAATCGGATCAGGTTCGATTTTCTGCGTTTTTCGCATCCACAGCCAGCATTTGAGAGGTTTTTTTTGACTATTCAGACCCACCGTACAAGCGAACGACACAATCCAGAATGGCATCTGACAAGTTGATACACTTCATCTTGCAGAAAAGTAGGCTACTGTATGATAAACAAACCTGTATACAGATGTTCTGTATGCCCAGCGTTTCTGCTGGCCGTTTGTGTGTGTGTGTGTGTGTGTGTGTGTGTGTGTGTGTGTGTGTGTGTGTGTGTGTGTGTGTGTGTGTGTGTGTGTGTGTGTGTGTGTGTGTGTGTGTGTGTGTGTGTGTGTGTGTGTGTGTGTGTGTTTTGGTGGTCTTCTTTTTAATATGTGGCTCCAGTATCGCTAAGCAGCAAACTGTTCCATTGACATTCTGAGGTAAATTTTGAATCGCTCAGGATAATTGCGCAACTCCTGATGAGCTGAAACTCTCCTTCCTCTCGGCACAAGATTGGATGGACCCTCTTTTTCTTCTTTTTCTCTTTTAAAGAAGAGAGAGGGCAACAAAATCACCCTCACTGCTTGACGAATCCATTTAGTATTCTTTGCGGTTTTTTTCCGCAAAGGTTTAATAAATACGCATCGGACTCAGTGTGCAAGGTTTCTGTGCGTGACGAATTTTTAGGCTGATGAACACGAAAAAACGCATACGAAAAATTCGGACTCAGTGTGCAATGGCCTTTACACCGACATGAAATATGAAACACTATTTTCTGGACTGAAGACTGAGGGTGTTTTTTTGCAGATGTGTGTGTGTGTTCAATAGAGCTAATGTTATATTTTTGGCCAACCAGTGTGTGAAATATAGTGTGAAAGTCTAGATTAAAGTTATAACACAAGAACAAGCTGTGACTTATTTATTTGCTCTGTGATTTAAGGGCTGTTTAAAAATGATTTTTTTATTGTATCAATTAGCTCATCTTCACACACAGTCCACATATTTTTTAGACGTTTAAATAGGCAGAGTAAATTGCATTCAAATGGCAAGTTAATTTATGAAGAAGCATCTTGACCATTTATAATTCTAAGTCTTAACTGTTTGATTTAAATAATGTATGCTGAATCAAAGCCAACGGTTCAATTTATACCTTCATCAGGGCCTTGGACATGGATACTGTCTGGGTTAAAAAACACTTTTTGCACATTTTCATACACCACAAGGCATCCTAATGACATTATTCAGTCATCAGGCCATCATCTGTGTTACCTCTATTGTTACCCATGTTTGCTTTTCTAGTTTAAGTCCCCTCTTGTGGTTAAATAAAAAAACACACCTGTCAAAGAACAAACTAAGAAATTCAAATTTCAGTATCTCTCACAAATTATATCTAAGCTAAATAATAACAAACTAAGCATGTAAAGAACAACAAATATTTATGTTTTTTCCTTACAAGCTTAGTTTTCTTTTGCTTTTACAGATACACTTTTTAATAAGGTCCTATCTTTAAGCATTTTGGTTTATCCTGTTGGATTTCTGTGTTTTTATGTAACCACAAGATGGTGCCTCAATTAGTAAAGCAAACACAGGTAACAATACAGGTGACAGATGATGAGCTGATGACTGATACATGTTATTCTATAGGATGAGTTAAGAGCAGTTTAATTTTGATACTCTAGTCTAATCTAACTTTAACCAATCTAACGAGACAAGGACTTTAATCCACTACAAGAAAAAAGCTCTTAGAAAATGTTTACCCTATCCTGACCATAATTATTGATTAAAAATAACCAGAGATACTTGAGGACTGTGATAGGTGGTTAGGACTGTTTTTAACAGGATAGACACTTTTATTTGACAGTTATGAGACCGGAAATCATGGGAGAGAGAGAGGATGTGACATGCAGCAAAGGACCGGGATTCGATTCGAACCATGGTCGGCTGCGTACATACGCATTAAACTTTGCTATGCCATGGCCACCCCAAACTAGCTTTGTGTCCCATCTTGGCCACCCCCCAAAAAATGTCCTGGATACGCCACTGTTGTCATCATCCCACAGTGCATCCTGGTTCCATCACTTACCCAGGTAAACAGTGGACGCATACACCGCCATCCAAGTGATGTATAGAAAATGGGACTCATCGGACCAGGCAACCTTCTTCCACTGCTCCAAGGTCCAGTTCCAATGCTCACATGCCCATTGTAGGCCCTTTCGACAGTGGATAGGGTTCATCATATAGGTACTCTGATTGGTCTGCGGCTACGGAGCTCCATATGCAGCAGAGTGCGAAGCACTGTATGTTATGACACATTTCTCGCAAAAAACATCATTTAAATGTTGCCTTCTTCTGCCACAGAAGACCTTCTGTTGGCTCGGACTAGCTTTCGTTGCCCCTGTGCATCAATGAGCCTTGGGCGCCCAACACCCCGTTGCCGGTTTATGGTTTGTCCCTCCTCTGACCACTGTAGGTAAATTGTCACCACTGCTGATCAGGACCAACCCACAAGTCTTGCCGTTTCAGAGATATTCTGACTCTTGGCCCTTGTCAAATTTGCTTAGATCTTTATTCCTGCACATTTCTTCTCCATCCATCAAATTTTCTACAAGAAATAATTTTCTTACCATCTAATCTACCCAGACCTTGACATGTGATCTTGTTGAGATAATCAACTAAATTTGCTTGGCACCTATGGATTGACATAATGTTTTGGCTTGTCAGTCCCCTTGTAAACAATAATTGTATCCCTTAAAATTCATCTTTGATCACCAAAACTTTTTTACCTGTGAAAAAAAAATCTTCATGCCTTAAAATAACTTACACCCTTGCTTCATTTAGTATTCGCACATACATAGATAATTATGCAAATTAGCCCCTCCTCCACTCACACAAGCTCAGAGATACACTCGGTTAACTTGTAGTTAATTATGCTAAAGCCCACCCACACATTGACTTGATTGGTTTGAAGGTAGTTTGTGACGTAAGAAACACCAGCGATTTAAATTTGCGTTTTTGAGACTGTATTTGTTTCACTGCAGTTTTAAAGAGAAAATACTATAGCAATGGTGTTGACTTATGAATTTGCACATGGTTTGTCCTAAAGCATTTTAAAAACACAACATAGACCTATAAACAACATTAAAAACTTGATTTTTCATCATAGATAAATTATTGTATTTACATTATTCATATTAAAAATATATATATTAATATGATTTGATCTATTCATACTTCAGAAAACACTGCATCACTACATATAATGAAAAAGAAACAAACATCAACTTCTCATTGCTGGGATACACAGCCCTCATTGCCAGTCTTTATCATCTTTCCTATACCATAACCAGCTCTAAAGCCCACTCTGTAATAAAACCAAGTAATACCATGTCAATGACACCATAGAGAAATTAGCCTATATCTAGTTGATACAACAGAGCATAAAATAGACAGGCATGATGGGACCACAGTCCACATCTATGATCAGAAAGTCCCACTGGGATCTATTTCTCGGTCTTGAATTGTGCCTGTGAAGACGGCATGCGGTTACTGCACACGCAAGATATGCGCGATTGAACAAAGATGAAGCACAAGGATATTCTCCGTCATGGATTATTACTACTCTACAGGGGCTGATGCCCTACATGTGACCTTAGAACAATGGAGGAATAAAAAAGACAGCAATGGCTTAATGCAAACATTAGCTATATACTGATACGCTCTACATCACAGTGCTGTTATAAAAGAAATGCAGCCACAAAACACCCTGTTGAAGAAAAGCATGTCATATCAAACATGTCAAAAGCCTGACATACAAGTGCTTAATCTACATTGTCAGTTGACATTTTAAAAACCTTTACATTTGTACAATCATAACCCCTACAAGGGGGTTTATGCAGTGATGGCATAGGAGAACCATTTTTGGTTCCCCAAAGAACCTTTCAGTGATCAGTTCTTAAAAAAACATTTAAAAAATATTTTATCACTAAAAATAACTTTTTGTAAAATGGAAAGATTGAATGGATGTTAAAGGAAGATGCCAATAAAGATGCCACAGATGCCAATAAAGAACATTTATTTTAAGAGTATCAACATGCCACATCTACTTTCCTGTGCAAAATATGCATAAAAACTCGTAAATTATCAAACAGTTTTGTTCTGTTTCACATGGCTTTTCTTTTTGAATTCATAACCCAGAATCTTTCCTACAAGCTTCTGTCAAATATGAGATCAATGCTGAATGAAGAATCAATTTGTTTTAAGAGCAAATCCATATAAATGTTATTTATTTAGTTCATATTATACCTAAACAGATAATTACTAAATAGATTCTGGAGACCACAACAAAAAACTCAGTCAATACAGTTCCTCTTCTGACAGGAAGAAGAACCTGCTTGAAAGGCAAGAGACAAGGCCTCTGAAAGCTTCAGTGGCGGTTTCTCACACTTCAGATTATTTGACCAATTTTATGACAAGGCAGGTATTCATCTAGAGAGAAATGTTTTGGGAGAATTTGCAATTACTATTCAGGTTTTGTGTCTGTTGTCAAATATCAAATTCTGAACTCGCCACTATTTTGTTGTGTTTGCAAGCGCCATGCAACCAAAGCAGAAATGGTGACGGGGAGCTGTGGTGCATGTTTTGATGATTTAAGCAATACGGAAATGTTTCAAGCCTCTTTCCCTTGAGAGAGATAACAGAAAGTGAAATGAACAGCCTCTTAGGCACAACACAAACCTGACCGTGTGACATTTCACACTTTTGCAGCTGTCATTGGGTGTAAAGGGAACAGAGTATGAAAACTTCAGAGCTGCTTAATATACTGAATGTATAATGAGAGATAGTG
Organism: Chrosomus eos; assembly: GCA_036326025.1. NCBI lineage: Eukaryota > Metazoa > Chordata > Actinopteri > Cypriniformes > Leuciscidae > Chrosomus > Chrosomus eos. Next base: position 20,742,509 of record CM070834.1, read on the forward strand.
AGGACAGAAGTTCAACAACTTGAGAGTCTAGGAACATTTTAGGCAACAATTTCACTTATTTTGCTGATATTTAAGAAAACTGTAGTGATATTGCATTAAGTGATATATTTATATCAACGCAAGCCAGCTACCTGTAAAGTACAAGGTAATTGCAAAAGTACAAGGTAATTGTGTTATCACTTCCCCCTGTATCCAAGGGTGATGTGGCCTATGAAGCTGTGCAAAGTCACCTTATCACCCGCAAGCCGGATGAAGGCAAAAGCCAACTCCTTCATCCGCAAATTACTCGGCTTACCACGTTGCTTCTCGGTTGCTGGTCTCTATGGATGGAACTCACTCCAGCTACCCCTGAAATCCATCACCCTGGGCTACAGGCAGGAGAAGCAAGGCTGGTGATGGAATTAAGGGACACCTCCGACAGGGCAGTGGCAGATGCAAATGCCAGAGTTGAGACTGGAAGGAAATGGAGGGCTAAGGAGGAGGTGCAGAAGGTGATGGGGAGACTGTAACATCAACAAGCCGTGGGCATGGTCTGGACAGGGCGGGCAGGCCTCCGATGGAGCGAGCCACCCATCCTATGGTCCAAGGCAAGCAGAAAGGAGGAGCTCAGAGTGAGGTCTGTGGCACAGGAGCGTTGTGGACAACTTGAGAGGGTGTCGCAAGCAGAGAAATCGGCTGGGCAGAGTTCTGAAAACTTCCACAGACTCGGCTCAGTTTCCTCATTAGGGCAACATACGACACCCTCCCGAGCCCTAAAAACCTCCAACTATGGCTTGAAATAGAGCAATCCTGTGACGTCTGTGGGACCATCAATGCCTCACTCCAGCATGTTCTGTCGGACTGCAAAACAGTACTGACACAGGGTCGGCTCAGATAGCGGCATGACCAAGTTCTCAGGAAGCTGGCAGAGGTGCTGGAGAAAAGTCGGCAGGAGGCAAAAAACCAGAGTCCATCAGAGAGTCGATGCAGGATCTGCTTCCTCAGGTGTAGTGCTGTGGTCTGCAGCTGTAAAGTCAGCGATATCGAGTTGACAGTACCATGGGAGGAGGGACTGGATGCTGCCTACGAGAGAAAGAAGGCAAAGTATGCAGACCTGGTCGCGGAGTGCAGAGAAAGTGGATGGAGTGTGAGGCCGTACCCGGTGGAGGTGGGAGCGAGAGGTTTTGTGGGCAGATCAACATCACACCTGCTCAAGGACCTGGGACTGCAGGGAGCCACACTGAGTAGATCCACCGAAAAGCTCCCTGAGGAAGCTGAGAAAGCAAGCCACTGGCTCTGGCTGAAACGACGAGACAAGACTTGGGCAGTAACATCCAATTAGGTTTTGCTGCAGGGGGTGTCAGGGAGACCTCCCTGTTCACTGTCCCGCCACCAGGGTATGTTCTGGGTTAAGGGGCGAAACGTCAATGACCGGTCATTAATTACTCACCCTCATGCTGTACCAACCCCGTAAGACCTTCGTTCATCTTCGGAACACAAATTAAGATATTTGTAAATAAATCTGAGAGCTGGATCACTCATCCATAGGCTTCTAAGGGATTGAAACCTGACAGCCCTGAAAAGTCATTAAAGACATTGTTAAAATAGTCCAAATGGCTACAGTGGCTCAATCTTAAGTTTATCAAGCGACGAGAATATTTTTTGCATGCACAAAAAAACTAAAATAACGACTTTATTCAACCATCTCTTCTCTTCCGTGTCATTCTTCTAAGCTGTTGACGTAGTGTAACAGCGCAGCGCTTCTGTGTTATACGTCACGTGACGTTCAACCAGAAGCGTTGCACAATAACACTACGTGAAATCTCCAGGCCCAAAGAGAATACTTGAATAAAGTCGCTATTTTAGTTTGTTTTTTCACGCTCAAAAAGTATTCTCGTAGCTCGATAAACTTAAGATCCAGCCACTGTAGGCACATTAAATATTTAAAAAAAAATTTCAATGACTTTCTGGGCCGTCAAGTTTCAATCCCTTAGAAGCCTATGGGGGAGTGATCCACCTCTCAGATTTAATCAAAAACATCTTCATTTGTGTTCTGAAGATGAACGAAGGTCTTACGGGGTTGGTACAGTAATTAATGACTTAATTTTCATTTTTGGGTGAACTATCCCTTTAAGTATAATGCCCTAAAAAGTCACATACTGATTGCTAAAACAAAAGAGGATCATAAGCTGAGGTTTCCAGATTTTTACCTTTGTGGAAATATACTACAGGACACAGATGAGGTTAAATATCTTGGACACTATATTACAGATGACCTTTCGGATGATAGAGACATGTTTAGGCAGAGGTGTAAACTATATAGGCAGGCTAATGTAATGGCTTGTAAGTTTCACATGTGTTCCACCAATGATCAAATTGTACTGTTTAAAAGCTTCTGCTCGCCTTTATATGCTGCGCACCTTTGGCACAGCTACAAAAAGAAGAGCATGCAGGCTCTGAAGGTGGCATACGATGATTCTCTGAGAATGCTACTGAAAGTATCGCGGCACAGTAGTGCAAGTGAGATGTTTATTAACAGTGGAATAAGAACTTGTCCAGCTGGCATTAGGCACTGTATCTACACATTTATATGTAGAGTCCTGAATCAGTCAAACTGTATTGTACAAGCTTTGGTCTGTCCGAGGAAAAGCTCGGTCAGGTTTACTTCAAGACTTTGGAAGCACTGGCGCTCTTGCTTATATGGGTAAATAATGTATTATGTGTTTTTTGGTTGTTTGTTTGTTTTGTTATTGTCTTTTATTACTATGGACCGGGATTCTGTGTCCTTAACAAAGATTGAATGAATGAATGAATAAATGGCTCTGAAGAAGATCACTGTGGGTGCGAAGTATTGCAGTATATGTATTTGTGGCTAAAAGTTGTCAATTCATTACAATTAAAAATGACTACTGTATACTGTGACTCAAGTACGTCAAGTAAGCCTAAATATTTACTTTATATACTTCAATTACTCTGTATTTGGAATATAAAGGAGCACTAATCCCCATTATAGTGACAATAGCATGATGGTGTTTTTTGCAAACCAATCTAAATATTTTTATGGTTTCCTGAGATATCCATTCAAAAGTTTTCAAGCCATCTGGTTATCTCCTTATCTGGATATTTCGTCCTTATCAAACGCAAACAAAACAGGAACTAATCTATATACCAGAACCATGAATAAATATTTTTGAAAAGAAATTAGAGAGCTCCGATATAGACCTACTTGTGCATAATTTTATGAGTTGAGTCTCACCCACAAGCATGCAGATGACAAATTAAATGCAACATTCTGATTGTTCCTCCTCCTTTATTCATATCTCACTGGGAGCATACTGTTCGGGAAGCAAGATCAAAATGGCTCCACTTAATCTATGCCTCTGAAAATATTTCCGAGAAGCCTTTGCCGAAGCTTTCAGCATGACTCAGTTATTTCACCGCAGTCCATTTATACCATCAAAGTTGATCCTTTCAAAGCACGGTTGGAAAGAAAAAGTCAGCGTGCAGATTTGTAGCAGGAATACTGCCTGTAAGGTGCTCGTATGTGCAAACACTTGTGTAGCTCTGCATCAAGACCAAAAAGGACGTTATGTACCATTTTTGGTTGTTGTTCAAGCTAAGTAAAGAAAGCAATATAGCATTTTCATCCCACTGAAATTGCTCACATGCAGAGTAATTGGCAAACTCAACGTCTGTCTATTTGGAGTACAAAATGTAATTGCTGCTGACCCCCTCATCATTGATCTGTGAGAATGTTGATGAAAATGTCTAGACTCCCCTTTGTAAACCTTATGATTTCAGATTATTATAGTTAACCCAGCCATGAAAATGCAATAAAAAAGAAGAATAGCAGCATACACTCGGTACTGAAATTGGTGCCTTCAACTTTAATGACTCATCCAAATATTGTCTAAACAAAATGGCTTCTACTTCGCAGACTCTCAGTAAATCTGTGAGAAATAGTCTTCTGTGCACCAACAGAGCCATTTATTTTCATTACCTTAATCACCGAATCAATAAAGTGCCAAATGGCCCACATTCATCTCAGCAGAAAATAATATATGGTCTTACATGCAAATAGAGAGCATTGCACAAGGCACAACTAGATTAACAGCACAGAATGAAAAATTATTTGAAATAGGTGTACAAGGAGGCAGGGGCTAAACAAACATTTTGTTTCTTTGTTGACAGAACTGTGGAGAGGCATCACTCTATTCAAATGGTTTCCTGTTCATATATTAATAATAGTACCAAGCTTGTAGGCTAAAAAGGAGACAGGCTGGTGCCTAAAATGATCATGAAAATGTTATTGCTGGAGGATATGGTTGTAACTATTCAATGTGTTTGAGTTCTGTTTTTGTGATCTTGGTTTCCCCTGTCTTTGTGGGTTTTGGTTTAGCCCTGTTAAGTTTTCCCGCTCCTCGTTTGTGTTCAGTTTCATCACCTGTGTTCTGTTAATTATTCAATCATTCCATGTGTATTTAAGCCCTGTGTTTTCTCCCAGTGTTTGTCGATTGTCGTCTATGTGTGGTTGTTTGTAAACCCTGAAGCCCTGGAGTTTTTGTTCTTGTTTCAGTTTGTAAAAGTTCATTTTTGTTATTAAAACTCTTATATTGAGAATTCCGTGTCCTCGTCTTCGGTCATCCTGCACCAACCCTGACAGAACAATCGACCTCAACATGGACCACTTTGCAGCAGTCAAACTGCTGTGCCTCGAGCAGGAGGATTGTTCCCTAGAGGAACATTTGGAGAAGTTCCTCAACCTGATACCAGCTACAACCTTCCCGGACGACAGTCTCTGTTACTTCCTGTATGCCGGCCTCAACACCGCCACCAGAGAGCAGCTGTCTGGGAAGGGTCCTCTATGGAGCTTTGCAGAATATGTAGAGTGGGTGCTGGTGTCCTGTAACTCGCCATTCACCGTCGATGATGTCACCAGCCCCACTCCAACCCCACCATCCAGCCCAATTGAACCTTCGCCGCTGGTCCCGGCCAGTCCAGTCAAGCCTTCGCCGCTGGTCCCATCCAGCACAGAGACCCTACCGCTGGCCTCTGCCAGCATTGATTTAATAGACTTTTTCACAGAGCCCGTGGACCCAGCGCCAGAGCCAGAGCCCGTTGACCCAGCGCCAGAGCCAGAGCCCGTTGACCCAGCGCCAGAGCCAGAAGCCCGTTGACCAGAGCCCGTTGACCCAGAGCCCGTTGACCCAGAGCCCGTTGACCCAGAGCCCGTTGACCCAGAGCCCGTTGACCCAGAGCCCGTTGACCCAGAGCCCGTTGACCCAGAGCCTACCGAGCCCGTTGACCCAGAGCCGCCAGAGCCCGTTGACCCAGACCCGTACCAGAGCCCGTTGACCCAGAGCCCAAGAGCCCGTTGACCCAGAGGACCAGAGCCACGTTGACCCAGAGCCCAGAGCCCGTTGACCCAGAGCCCGAGCCCGTTGACCCAGAGCCAGAGCCCGTTGACCCAGAGCCAGAGCCCGTTGACCCAGAGCCAGAGCCCGTTGACCCAGAGCCAGAGCCCGTTGACCCAGAGCCAGAGCCCGTTGACCCAGAGCCAGAGCCCGTTGACCCAGAGCCAGAGCCCGTTGACCCAGAGCCAGAGCCCGTTGACCCAGAGCCAGAGCCCGTTGACCCAGAGCCAGAGCCCGTTGACCCAGAGCCAGAGCCCGTTGACCCAGAGCCAGAGCCTTGCCCAGTTGACCCAGAGCCAGAGCCCGTTGACCCAAGCCAGAGCCCGTCCTGCCAGAGACCGTCCTGCCAGAGACTTCTTCCCCGCTGGTCCCGTCCAGCCCTGCCGAGCCCTCACCGCTGGTCCCGTCCAGCCCTGCCGAGCCCTCACCGCTGGTCCACGTCTGTCACGTCACGTCTGCCCAGCCTGTCCCTTTTCCAGTCACTCTCCCCATTAATTTTTTGGGGGGGGGCCATAGGCCCTCGCCGTGGGCGCCGAAGGACCCACGGCCACCTGAAGGGGTCTCACCGCCATGGCCACCCGAAGGGGTCTCACCGCCATGGCCACCCGAAGGGGTCTCACCGCCATGGCCGCCCGAAGGGGTCTCACCGCCATGGCCGCCCGAAGGGGTCTCACCGCCATGGCCGCCCGAAGGGGTCTCACCGCCATGGCCGCCCGAAGGGGTCTCACCGCCATGGCCGCCCGAAGGGGTCTCACCGCCATGGCCCCCGAAGGGGTCTCACCGCCATGGCCGCCCGAAGGGGTCTCACCGCCATGGCCGCCCGAAGGGGTCTCACCGCCATGGCCGCCCGAAGGGGTCTCACCGCCATGGCCGCCCGAAGGGGTCTCACCGCCATGGCCGCCCGAAGGGGTCTCATCGCCATGGTCACGCCCACAGCCTGCTCCGCCCTGGCCACGCCCACAGCCTGCTCCGCCCTGGCACGCCCAAGCCTGTCGCCCTGCCACGCCACAGCCTGCTCCGCCCTGGCCACGCCCACAGCCTGCTCCGCCCTGGCCACGCCCACAGCCTGCTCCGCCCTGGCCACGCCCACAGCCTGCTCCGCCCTGGCCACGCCCACAGCCTGCTCCGCCCTGGCCACGCCCACAGCCTGCTCCGCCCTGGCCACGCCCACAGCCTGCACCGTCGTGGCCACGCCCACAGCCTGCACCGTCGTGGCCACGCCCACAGCCTGCTCCGCCCTGGAGGCTTCCTGGACCTGCACTATGCCCTCGTCAGCCTCCAAGGGCGCCCACCCTCCCACCCCTTTGGATGTTATACGGCGCGAGATCGCGCCTTCAGGGAGGGGGAGGTACTGTAACTATTCAATGTGTTTGAGTTCTGTTTTTGTGATCTTGGTTTCCCCTGTCTTTGTGGGTTTTGGTTTAGCCCTGTTAAGTTTTCCCGCTCCTCGTTTGTGTTCAGTTTCATCACCTGTGTTCTGTTAATTATTCAATCATTCCATGTGTATTTAAGCCCTGTGTTTTCTCCCAGTGTTTGTCGATTGTCGTCTATGTGTGGTTGTTTGTAAACCCTGAAGCCCTGGAGTTTTTGTTCTTGTTTCAGTTTGTAAAAGTTCATTTTTGTTATTAAAACTCTTATATTGAGAATTCCGTGTCCTCGTCTTCGGTCATCCTGCACCAACCCTGACAATGGTCTAATCCCCAGATGAAAATGAACTGAATTAAGGTGTTTCAAAATAAAGGGACACCTTATTTAGTAAAGATAATTGCTCTTAAAAGTGAACTGTTTTTGTTTGGGTAAAAATGAACACAAAAAATATTGAATTATTCTACAAGCAAATAAAAATGTTTTCCTGCTCAATTCAGTGCACCTACAATAATGATTTATTTTTGAGCAGTCAGGTTACGTCATTCATCCTTGTGTGTTACGTCATGCATGTAACTATACTCAAAAAAAAAAATTATATTCATTTAAATTTTAGCTTAAAGCAGAGGTCTTCACTCCTGCTCCTGGAGAGCCACTGTCCTGCAGAGTTTAGTTCCAACCTGCTTCACCACACCTGCCTTTGAATACTCAAGCGATTCTGAAGTGCTTGATGAGCTGATTCAGGTGTGTTTGATTAGGGTTGGAACTAAACTTTGCAGGACAGTGGCTCTCCAGGAGCAGGAATGAAGACCTCTGGCTTAAAGGGTTAGTTCACCCAAAAATGAAAATTCTGTCAGTAATTACTCACCCTCATGTCGTTCAAACCCCGTAAGACTTCATCTTCGGAACACAGATTAAGATATATTTTTGATTAAATCTGAGAGCTGGGTCACTCCTCCATAGGCTTCTAGGGATTCAAACTTGACAGCCCCGAAAAGTTATTAAAGAAATCGTTAAAATAGTCCAAGTGACTACAGTGGTTAGATCTTAAGTTTATCGAGCTACAAGAATACTTTTTGAGCGCAAAAAAACAAACAAAAATAGCGACTTTATTCAAGTATTCTCTTTGGGCCTGGAGATTTCACGTAGTGTTATTGTGCAAAGCTTCTGGTTGAACGCATCACACACATGACCAGCTTCAGCCAATGGTGAGCCTACGTGTGACGTATAACACAGAAGCGCTGCGCTGTTACACTACGTCAACAGCTTAGGAGAATGACACGGAAGAGAAGAGATGGTTGAATAAAGTCGTTATTTTGTGTTTTTTTTGCACGCAAAAATAAAGTCGTTATTTTTGTCTTTAATTACAAAAAGAAGGTCTCGCTACTCAGACAACATTTTACTGAGACCTCAAGGTAAAACTATTGTAACTTCCTTGACAGAAATTGATTGTAACTTCAACACCATCGACTTAATAAACCATCAAGACTTTCTCCTGAGACTGCATCCGGATGTTCAACGGCTAAGGCGTTGCAAGTATCGTACATTAACTAATCAGAGGTTTAGTGTAATCTGTAGACCCCTTGTTAACAAGATGCTTTGAAATATGAAACTGATGGTTCTGTTTAGATGGTTAAATACTTTTTTCCATAAATTCATTACCCTGTTTGTTTTCAGTTCCCTCTTCACTTTCACTTTCCATTTTAACCATGCATGCATGATTGTGTGTACCTCTTCGATTCTGGTCACTGCTTGAAAATCAACATCCCTTTGACGATGTGATCACAGCTACATGTTCAGAATTCTATTAACTGATCTAAATGTTCATAATGAATTATAACATGTTAGGGATGCACCGATACCACTTTTTCCAGACCGAGTCCGATACCGATACTTTCATTTTTGGTACTCGCCGATACCGATACCATAACCGATACCTGTATTTTTAATTTTCAATTCAGGCATTTGTACATTTTAAATGTATTGGTAGAGAAACCAAAATAATATCAATCATATTAGTTGTTTATTAAATTTAAACTTAATTAGTTCATCAAATATATATTTCATGCACTGCATATTCATTACTTTATAAATTAAATATAGATGGATCTTTTTGTAAAGTTGAAAGAGGTAGCCTATTTAGAAAAAAGCAGACAGTCATTTATTTGTCCTTAATTCGTTTGATTAACATTAAAACACAGCAGCAGATTTATTTGCTGCTCCTTTAAGACCGAACGCACGGACGCCATTTGAATTATACTGTCTACGTTCACTTGAGATATATAACAGACTTTTACTAGGATACTCGCCAAGACAGGTGTTTTTTACATAGTTTTGTGTGAATTCGTCCGTACAAGCGCAATGCGTGAAAGACATCCATTCAGTATTCGCGCGCTGTCTGGTGGTTTTCGGGGCGCGCGCTGTGGATGTTTGAAGTTCATGGAAATTCTTGACCTGCAAATGTCCAGTAATAATGTAGGTAACCACTCGTTAAACATAAATAAGGTAACAGTTCGTGTTTTACTTACATATACGATTTAGTTTTAATCCAAATAACACGTGCTGAGTGAACAATCCGCAACAAACAGCATTCAACAGAAGTGCTCTCTCTCCCCTCTCTCTCTCTCTCTCTCCTCTCTCTCTCTCTCTCTCTCTCTCTCGTCAGTTAACGTTATTAATAAGCTACATGCCTCGTTTTACTTTATTTGCCATTGACATCCGACTGAACTACAAACTTTCCACTGACGTCTGTGAAAAAGGGATGCGCTCGACCAGCTCGCGCGTCTGTGTCGTAGCGCGCTTAATCCACTGCACGTTTTTCTCTTATCAGCTTGCGCACCACAGTTAAATAGGCGACGCGTTAATATATTCTGTTTAATATTCCACTCATAAGATACATTTACTTCACATACAGCCTTCTTTTTTTATCCCCATTATAATTTCTGACACTGTACACATGCTGCCTGGTATCGGTTGTTGGTATCGGGGCATTTTTACGAGTACGAGTACAAGTACATGAGCTCAGTATCGGGCCCGATACCGATACTGGTATCGGTATCGGTGCATCCCTATAACATGTTATAATTAACTATTCATATTTACCTTTTTAGCTAATTTGCTACACAGTAAACAAAACAATGTTATGTGCAGATGCGCTGTCATATTGACCGAGTCTTACTGCATACCAAGAAAATAAATGCTCTGCACAGGGGATGTCTTGCTCTGCTCCCAGTTGACCCAAAGCCCCAGATGGCAGAGGTGCCTGAGCACCAGGTCCCTGTGTTCGCACAACAGATCTCAAGAGTGAGCTAGAACGAGACAGTTGTCAAGATAGTTGAAAATGCGAACACCCACTTCCCTAAATGTGGGAGGCAAAACACAAAAGCGTTTTGAAGCACTATAGAGACTAGCTTTCTCCGGGGTGCGATCTCAGACGTAAACTGACGCGCCAAGGGAACGACACTCATTTCGTCTGTCTCTTTTATTGTTTCACAGTGTTTTCATAGTACTTTCTTGGAGCAGATCAAATAAAAAGGGATACATCTGACTGCTTGTATTCATTGATGAAAATGTAGCCATGTGCAGTAATATTGAAAATTGAGGATGCAACTATATCGAATCGAATCGTTGACATGATAATCGTAATCGAATTGAATCGTGAGACCAGTGAAGATTCACACCCCAAGTAAAGCCCTGACTTCATCTCGCCTGGACGGACAGGCTCTATTGCATCCTTTGCCAAGAGGGCCGAAATCTCTGCTTGCAGGACAGAGACTTTGTCTGCCACCAAGGTAAATAGGATGCTGCTGATGCAGGGGGCACCTGATGAACTGAATCGCGTAGCTGAGTCTAATTGTCCGAATGAGCCAGCGGGATGAGCTGGGAAGCGCTAGCCAGGCTCCCAGACTCAGTGGGAGCGGCACCAGAGAGACAACCAACATACCTGCGGAGGGGCGGAGACGAGGAGCGCTGGAGTCAGAAACCTGACTTCTTGGCCTGTGGCAAAAGCAGTGTCGAGGCTGGGAGTGAGTAAGTGTAGCATCGCTCACTGCCAGACCACACCCAGTATGACCCAAAGACTGGGGAAGCTGCTCTTTTACTTAATATTTGGGCCAGCAGCGGAACAGAAACAAACAGGGGGATGCCCTCACCAACGAGCAGACTGGGGTCCAGCAGCCCTTGGCGGACACAGATGTGTCTGATGGTCTCCGTCTGCGTTTGGACTGCCGAGAACTGCTGGGCAAAGTCCTCTACGTCTAAAAGGGCATTGAGAAAGTGACAAAGGGCTGAACCTTGGCATCCCACTTCTCTGCAAGGTTCAGCCAGATATGGCATTCCTGGACCAACCCCGGCTCAGAACTACCCATGTGCAGTTCTTTGAGTGCTTTGGCCTGATGTACTTGCAGGATAGCCCTCACATGCAGGGCGGAGGTGGCCTCTCCACCGGCACTGTAAGCCTTAGCAGCCAGGGCTGACGTCAGCTTGCAGGCCTTGGACGGGAGCCACAGACGGTTGTGGTACAAGTGCACTACGGGAAAGCATAGTCGTCAAGCATAGTCTTCATCCCCAGAGGGGAAAAACAACTATCTGATGTAGCTATCGACATCTGGTCCCCGGCCGGAGCCCTGAATGACACGCAAGAGAGATCTTCCAGCAAGAAAGTGGATGCATTGCGCCATCTTATATACCTATATGTACAGGGGAGTGGCTTGGCATGCATATTCCATTTGACCATATTTCATTGGCCATTTTACTGTATTTCAGTTTCTGCAGTCCTGGAGATACAGACTTCTGCAAAGGCAAAGCATATGCTCTCCTCAGAAGTGCATCTTAGCCCATCTGCAGTCATAAGGGAACATCTTTATTCAGTGTGTGCTCTATCTGTAGCCATAGCTGCAGGGTAAAAAAGAAATATATATATATATATATAGAGAGAGAGAGAGAGAGAGAGAGAGAGAGAGAGAGAGAGAGAGAGAGAGAGAGAGAGAGAGAGAGAGAGAGAGAGAGAGAGAGAGAGAGAGAGAGAGAGAGAGAGAGAGAGAGAGAGAGAGTAATTTCTTTAACATAAAGCTTAATAAACCCCTGTAATTTAGTCACTATATAAACAGATTATGTGAACTCCATATATTACTATGTTCCAGTTTGGTACCAAGTTAATTCCCCTGTCACTCACAACAACAGAATTACTGAGCCCCTCTCCCTGGCAGACTCGTCAACGTTTCTCCATCAAGTCAGTTTCACAGTCTAAAACCAAAAGAACAAATGCTCACGTATGGAAGTTCTCCACCAGTCATTTTCTTAAAGGGAATATATCAATGGCTTTATGCATAAAGTGACTTGAAGTCAAAACACATTTTCATATGTCAAAAGGAAGTCAATTGTAAATAATGTTGGAGATCATCAGGTTTTACACAACTTGTGGAGTTTATACAGTTTAAATGCTGCTGTCATTATAACAAAAAATACAAATAGACATTCTAAAATTCATGCAATTTTAAATTGATAATATAATTTGTAATACACTTTTGTATTAAAGGAGAAAAAGTGCTAAATAGATTCTTTTTGACTACTGGTCTTTTGGACCCCATTACATGTAAACATGTGAAACACAAACAGTTGCATCTATATTGAAGAAAAGCAAACCATATATGGTCAGCATCGAAGAGGGAGACGGACCGTGGCACCAGTGAGCCTCATGGATTTCTGAAAAATATCACTAAATTGGCCTCCCTCATAGCAAATTCCAACAAATGTCCTTCCAATTGCTCGTAATCTGGAGGTCAGGCTCCGGTGGCTCTGGTAATTGGGTACATGCGATTTAGGGCAGAGTGAGTCTAAGCAATTCAGAACCCCAATTCATCTGCTTCTATTCACTTTGGTCTACCAGGACAGTGCCAGAAAACCACAGCATTCAAACGCCATTTACCTGGATTGAAATTAGATTATGCAAGATAAAAAACATAGGTTTGAAATAGTAGGCCTATTACCAATTTTGTGACCATTTATTTCTCATTTCTAGTTTAATCGCTAAAAGCAGAAAGAAGAATCAAAGAGCGTTTGCTCACAACGTTTTCATGTCATACAGTCTTGTTTTTTTCTACGTTAAATTCAATATGGTGTCTAACCTGACTAAGGTCTGTAATCCGGACATACTTGTACATTTGTCATTATCATGTTATCCTCACCCGTGGCCTCATGGGATAGTGGTGTCATTGGATGCACAATTTAGTATCTCCCCGGAAGTAGTAGTTTATCCTGTTACTTTTTGCCTATTGTTTTATGAATGCTGTAAATTCAGACATACTACTATTTATAGGCTATAGTAGGAAAGTATGCATATTTGGATGCATATATGCGTGTGAAGTGCCTCAACACCCTGCAATTTTTTCGATTTCCTTAGCGGCACGACTCACATTTTTAATGGCAAAGACGAGTTCTGTTTGAAAGGCACCTGCAACCACACGCAGCCTCTGAGTTGACTGATGTACAGCTGCTTTATCATACACCTGTCAACATGTTTCAAAATATAATATGAGGTCTATATTTCACACACCCACACTTCTTCCTGTCATTTTTCAAAAGAATTGCCTTCTTTGTGATATTATAGTTCATTGTGGAAGTCAGATGAAAAATGTGGAGCAGTAGGTGGCAGGAAGTTCACTGACACTTTGGGATGATAGATTTTTGAGCGGGGGGTTAAAAATCTGTTTTAGCAGTCACAGTTTCCGCTCTTTCCCTTTGTCTTCTCTCGAAGGACCCTGATGTTATAACCAGTGATTATGCATATTGCACAAAAATGCAGCTGAAAGGTATTGAGCAGTGTGCTGTTATGTCTCTTCATCACTGTCCCTGTAGGGCCTCCTAGAGAGCTGTGACACTGAGTCATTTTGATTTGATAATAACAGCCATAGATTCTTTACGAAGTGGGCGTCTTAATTGTGAGTCACACATTTGTGCTTTTGAATGCTTTTGTTTTATCGTTCTTTAAAAAGTGTGGCCTTTTCCTGCCATCTTTCAAGTCAGACTCAGCAGTGCTTATGAATAGGATTGAAAGGCACAGAAGGCAGCTTCCTGAAACAAAAGATTTCTGTATGACACTAATTTATGCCCTCATTATAACATTCATGCAAGTTAATCTCAGACAATCTAATCAAACCCTACTAGGACATATAAAATGGCAATGTTTGTGTTGTTATTCTGTGGAAAATGTTAAACAATGTAAACTCCAGGGAGATTTGAATAGGATATCATGGTGTCTCTCCTTCTCTATTTTTCACAGTCCCTGAACATATTTGCCAACAGATCTAAGGCTCTCCTGGGGAAACAAAGGTAAAACTCCTGGGACCTTGTGTTTCTGATGTTGCCACACACCATCCCTGTGGGTATTTTCTAAGAACAGATGTTTCTGTGTTAGTACATCAGCTAAAGGCAGTTTGAGCAACCAAAGGACCTTACAGCTGACCGTAAACAAAGTTCCTTTCAGGCAAGTCCTTTCACTCAGCGGCCATCTTTGAAACGCCTCCTGCTCAGCTATTTCCGTCATGCAAGTGCCGCTATATCTCTTTAAATGGGAAAACATTAAATCATCTAAAGCTGTTCACCAAGCTTATGATTAAATTGTACTCACCAATGAAATCTGACAACTGTCCAATAAATTTTGTTTCTAAACGCTCAAGACAGAATTTTTCAGGCAGGACCAGCCATGGTACATGCGCAGTCCTAAGCAACACTGAGACTGTGTCCGCAATCATTACCTTTAAATAGGGCACTATTCGAGGGGACAGCATTTGTAGTGGTGTCCGAAACCATAGTGGACGTTATCGAGTGCACTCATTCAATTCCATAATGCACTGCAATAACGATTGTACAACCGATGTACATTCAACAGCCAGAGAATTCCCTGTAACGGTCGCACCGAGTGAATTCCCACATCTGACCAGAAGATGGCGCTAGCACCTGAATTATCCATCCATCCATCATTTTCTAAACCGCTGGTCCAATGTGGCTACAGCAGAATATCATACAGATATAAATTCCTTTTTAATTGATTATTAAAGGCACAATATGGAACTTTTCGGCTTTCAAAATAGCAAAAATAACTGTATCTATGTTATATTTCTTTTAGTTGTGTACTAACATTATCCCAAAAGTTCCCACCAACTTTCAAATCCGGAGAAATTTATATTTTAATTTGAAGACACGGGCCGTGTCTTTATTTCCGTTTCGTCGCCCGTCTATGACGTCATATAACCTTTGACTCTAGTTTCTCTAAGAAGACGATAAAGAATCAATAGTTGGATATCAATAATGGACCATGATTTGCCTGCACGTTCTGCTGCTGGAGGCAGATCCGTGAAGCGGAAGCACGGGTGACAGAAATGACTCGAGAAGGGTTTGGGACAGGAGACGAGACATGACTCGCGTTAACATTGGAGTTGCATTTCCACGAGCTTCGTGACAACTGGAACTACAGAGAGATGCCGATCTCGCTTGCATTCTAATAAACAAGTAAGCACCCATTCAGCTAACTATATCTATCCGTAACTTATATGTTGTGAAACGATGATGGCATGTGTAAAACGCAGACGGACTAGCTCTCATGTACAGTATAATGTAAATTCACATTTGTTGTAGATATAGCTGCAGAAAGTAGCTTCATATGCAGTTCACCATCTTTTTCAATATCATAGTATAAACGTAATTATAATTATTAACGAAAGGTGACCGTGTTTTTAACATCTATTAATACTAGCTAGATGGAATATTGATTCAATAGCCCTGATAATTCATATATCTCTCCGTTCGAAGAGACGTGATTTTAAAAACACTAAGTTAGAATGAGTGAGGAATGTGGGGAGCGACAGAGCGCGCGTGTTCATTACAATGGCATTACATAAAGTTAATAGCCTTAACTAAACGTAACAAGAATAGAGATATAATATAAATAACAACACATTACCTCGTCAGTGAACATGTTATCTGCCGGAGATGCTAGATGGCTGGGGAATGACAGATCGCGCGTGTCCCAATGAACATCGTATAGCTGGTTCGCGCGCGCACTCTCTCTCTCTCTCTCTCTCTCTCTCTCTCTCTCTCTCTCTCTCTCTCTCTCTCTCGACAATGACAACAACTCCCATGAGCACACGCTCTTTCACGACGTCATCAGAATACGTCTTTTGCTATTATTTTGATTGAGTGACCCCTGGTGGCCAAAAGTTACATACTGTACGTTTAAAGTATGTTTTATTAACAAAGTTCAGGAGGACCACGTTCAAATGATCTACCCAATCAATACGATTGGAGGCTTATACTTAATA
The DNA here is from genome assembly GCA_036326025.1 of Chrosomus eos. NCBI lineage: Eukaryota > Metazoa > Chordata > Actinopteri > Cypriniformes > Leuciscidae > Chrosomus > Chrosomus eos. The sequence continues at coordinate 20,758,584 of CM070834.1, forward strand.
TAGCCGACTCACCTTCGTTCCTCGACAGTCTTTTCTACATCACTCCTCCACCCTGACGACTCACTCTCAGCTAGTTACTATCCCAGCCAGGGATACGGGGGAGTACTCTGGGTTCGGGCCACATTCCGAGTTTGGAGCCCTCCCCCAGAACAGCACACTAAACACATACTCTTTTACTCTGTCTAATTATTTGTAAGTGTGAACTCGTGAAATTGTTTAATTAAGGTTTATACATGCAAGTTTCCATGACAGAGTTCAAGATCAATCTTTTCATTACTACTGGGGCTGCCAGTTTGCTAAGTTTCAAATGATTATTAAACAGCAAGTACAAACTACCCAGCAGTGGGCAGCCATTTGCAGCAGCGCCCGGGGATCGATTGGGGGTTAGGTGCCTTGCCCAGGGGCACCGCATTCGTTTCATGCCGGTATTGAGAATAGAACCCACGACCTTAAGGTTACAAGTCCGGGAGCTTCTAACGGCAGCTGCAGTCATGCAATGACTATACCAATTACCAGTAATGTTTTTTTCTAAGGCACATTCATAAAAGCTACTTAAATGTCTTAATTGAACTATAGGGCCTAATATAAACGTACCTTAGAAAAAAACTACTGGGGTGCATCTTGAGACAAAACAATGGCAGGGACATATTTTAAGATATGCCAGTGCAAGTTACTTTTAGTTAAAACAGCTCAAACATGCATTTTAGTCTGGGACTAGGCTTAAGTCTTGTCTGTGAAACCGGAGGTTAAAGTAACACCAAGTAACTTTTCCTCTTCGGTCGCCCTACTGGTTGAAAACAAAATTGTCCATTACCGCTGTCGCACGCACGCTCGCTGTTTACCCAGCACCGGCTTTAGAATGAACGATGTCCACAGACACGGTAGAGTATGTTACATGATTTCATGAAAGGATGATGTATTGCGACATCAGAAACGAAGAAAAACGAAATAATGACTATTGTAGCGCTTGACGTAAAGCAGTCGAATTTTGTAGTTCTTTTTGTGGTCGGGTACCTACCCGAAACCCGAAGTTACATAGTGCCAGTAAAAGCGATACTGACCCCGTCAGGCTATGGCGGAAGTGCCTTTCACCCTGTTACGACTTGATGAACCACTGATAAGATTTTGGAAACATTATTTTAAGGTAAACAATGTTACATAGTGTTGCTTTAAAGTATCTGATTTTAACCGTATTTAAATATTGTACTAGTACTGGATGTATACGGCTCAACACCTAAGAGACATGCCAGTGAAAACATGAAACAGTTGACTTGTGAGGAGAGCACATACATGTTGTTTTTTCTAAAATAAAAATAAAATGAAACACCTCAATATTGCAATAAATCAAGGCACTTATTTTGTAGCAGAAATAAACTGCAGCAGAAAAAGTTAGGTGCCATGCAATATGTTACAAGTAATTACATTACTAATCACAAATGTATTGGAGTAAAGAGAGTAAAAGTTGTTAATATCTTTGATATTAGTAAACAACAAAGTATGTCAAAGCCAAAAAGACACTTTAAACCACTGCACTACATGGAGAAAGGACTTTCTTGTGTTTCAGATTTAGATTTCAGAGTTTTATCAGCTATAGATTTTAACTTTTATTTAGCCAAGGTATGCGTCTATAAGCCCATGTTCAGATTGAAAACGTTGCCGAAGGGAGAAAGAAAAGTCTGGTGACCGGTGTGCCATATTGAACCGGTGGAGAAATTTGCAGGTGAGTGCTTCTCTCCCGTGAGCCAGTCACGAGTCGTTTCCCAACAAGTGCCTTACTCTCAGGCATAGTTGGGAAAGAGATGTCTGAGTTACTGCAGGCAAATCACCCCCGTTACTCCAATTGACAGGAGATGAAGAAAGACCGGATGCGTCTCATAAGCAGGGGGAACATGGTGTGATATGTCAGGCATTGTAACGGAGCCTTGCACTACAGCACTTATGTAAACCTCCTTCACATCCACAGCGTGTTTACGTAACCGTGCGCGAGAGAACGCACCTTCAGACACAGACTCAGATCTCTCATGCGCTCAGACTGCTCGTCTCCATTCTGCCACTAAAAAAATCCATCTGAACCCAGCTGGCCGTTCAATACTGTTACAAACACGTCCAGCCTTTGACACAGTCTTGCACAAAACCAGCCTCTTCACCATTTCCACTCTGCTTTTGTCCTTCACAGCCGCTTGCATGTGACTCCGTCAGACCTGGACGGCATGTGCAATCCCTTTGTCATGACTTCCATTAGTACACAGTTGCCATGACAACTGGCTCTTATGAAAGCTCTCCACGGTTTCCAAGGATGGATGTTCTATTGGCTCTTTTGAGATTTAAACGAAGCTTTTTGGCGCAGACTGACTCGCACGTCAGTGCTGCCCTAGATTAGTTTAAGCAGCAGAACGCTGTGTGTGATTCACACCTGTTAGCTGTTTTAAATCTGTTTGAGCCATTTCAGTAGTACAAGGTCAGGAGAGTTTTTAATGCTAAATGGTACAAATTAACAGGAGTAAATGGAACACTCCAGATTAAGTACAAGTTAAGGCATTTGTGGTATATGTTGATTACCACAAAAATACTTCTGACTTTTTAGTCAGTTTTTAGAAAGTTTTTAGTTGTTTTTACGCATTATTGACCCCATTCGTTTCCATTGTAAGTAGGCCTACCTCTGTAACCCAGATTTTAGATTTTTGAGGGACAAGTCGAAATACATTTTTGTGGTAATCAACATTGTCACAAGCAGAACAAAAAAGAAGATATTTTGAGAAATGTTCATACATACAATGGAAGTCAATGGTAACCAAAATGGTACCAACATTTTTTAAGATAGGCTAATATTTTAGGTTTCACAGAAGAAAGTAAGTCATACAGGTTTGAAACGACAGGAGGGAGAGTAAATGATGACAGATTTTTAATTTTTTGGTGAATTTTAACTTCTACTGAACCCGGAATATTCTCTAAGGCAAAAGTTGCACAAATAAACAAGGTTATTTTGATGTCCATATTTTGTGAAATGCTCACTGAGATTAAATTGTTTCAGAGTAATTGTGCCAGAACGCAATCCTTCCACCGTTGAAACCTATTCGTGTTTTTTTTATAGGTTTAGCTGAAATAAGCAATTGAAATATGGCAGAGAGCTGGCAGTTAATAGGTGATTTGCTTCACTGCTTTGTTTGTGAACATTTGTTTCTATTCAGCACTCTTTATTGATGCCAGCTGCTTAAGGCCGGCTTGTTTCATCCCAACTTAAATTTTGTATACATTCCTATGGCTCTTTTATTACTCTGTGATGAAGACCAGCTCTTTAAACTCCCATAATGCACTTAAGGACTTGTTTTCATCTATAGGCTACGGAATTAGACCTTGGAAATGTAATCTCATTTACAAACCAATGGATGAATGGATCAACCAATGGATAAAACATCTGATTTCAGGTCTGGAGCTTCTATCTGCATTTAGTGTGTGCAGGTGGTTTCTGTGTTAGTTATATTAAGCATTATTTCACATGTCACTCCTTTTATAGTCTGACATTGACAATTAAAAAAAAGTTGATTCATGGATTTATCGAGTTGCTCTTGGAGTTTATAAATCACTTTTTAAGTTGCACTACAGACGACACTCTCAGTGACGATGGTTGATGTTGTATGGATGAAGAGGTGCAGGGGTGGAGGCAGGGTTCATGTGGGAAGTGGACTTTAAAAAGAGTGAACATTGCAATGCTCTGTTGAACACAGCTGCGGCACGTCGAGCGGCAGCAAGGAGGAGGAAAGGGGCCGATTTTTCTGCAAATGTGAGGACAAATCTCTTAACGCAGCCCCAGGGCTTTTATGGGGTTATTCAAAGGTTATGAATAAACTCTCTCTCCATTCAACTCTTTAATTGTGACTACAAGTCAGTCGGGTCGCTATATTCAGTAATTTGCCATTGGACCAGCTGTCCACAAAGCAGATTATATTGTGAGGATTTTTGCTTGAACATGAAAAGCATGTTCCGTTGTTCCAGGATTGTAAACTAGGAGTGATTTGGATCATTTTGAATTTGCAATTTTAAGAGCAATGAGCAATGCTAAACAATTATACGCAGAGCACAATAGATTAAGTCCATCACCTTAATGATTTGGCCAGCTCATCTCCCTCTACTGGCTGGCTGTTTCCCAAGGGCTTCACCCACACCTGCCATTTCAACCAAATGCAAGTTGAACTAATTGGTTCTATTTCATAAACTGTTAATTATACCCTTGATATGGGGATAGTGAAGAGAATTTCAGTATAGATGATGCACATGTTGTGTAACAACAAACAAATGATACTCCCTGACACACACACACGCTCAACTTTCTCAGATTGAGTCTTTCAATATCCGACGTTGAAATAGTGTGAGCTTTGACTTGTAAAGTGCAATGGTATTTCAAGATCAACTTCATGAAACTTTTTTTATCTTTCAATGTTCTAATGCTTATTCTGAAGTGTGTGGGATATGCGTAGTGAGCAAAGAACATTACATTTGTGTTTCTTGGATCCATCTGTGGTGAGAATGGAAATTGTGTGTGTGTGTGTGTGTGTGTGTGTGTGTGTGTGTGTGTGTGTGTGTGTGTGTGTGTGTGTGTGTGTGTGTGTGTGTGTGTGTTGTGTGTGTGTGTGTGTGTGTGTGTGTGTGTGTGTGTGTGTGTGTGTGTGTGTGTGTGTGTCATATCAGCCATATCACCCTGTAGCCCAAGACTGGTTGCCTACTGAAGCTAAGCAGGGCTGAGCCTGGTTACCTGGATGGGAGACCTCCTGGGAAAATCAGGTTGCTGCTGGAGGAGGAGTTAGTGAGGCCAACAGGGGGTGCTATCCCTGTCATCTGTGTGGGTCCTAATGCCCCAGTATAGTGATGGGACTATAGGCTACTCTAACAAGCACCGTCCTTCGGATGAGATGTTAAACTGAGGTCCTGACTCTCTGTGGTCATTAAAAATCCCAGGATGTCTTTCGAAAGATTAGGGGTGTAACCCCAGCATCCCGGACAAATTAGCTCAATAGCCTCTGTCCATCATGGCCTCCTAATCATCCCCATATACTCATTTGCTTCATCATTCTGTCTCCTCTACACTACACCAATAAGCTGGTGTGTGGTGGGCGTATGGCTGCCGTCGCATCATCCAGGTGGATGCTATAGAAAACTGTAAATTCCAGGTATCACTAAAAATAGGTAGCCTATCACTACGCAACCACTCTTAGCAACATAAACATATGTTTGTTTTCATTGATTGAAGTTTTTTTTTTTTTTAAGTTTAGCCTAGGTAGGCCTACTCTATTATTCTATTATGTAGAGTTTGGTATTGTGAGAGATCGAGTGAGCGAGTGTATTACCTGCATTTAGATATAGCATTTTCCTTCAGGTCAGTCCTACCTTAATAAAAAAATCAGTTTGAATGTCCGATGAGATATCGTGTTTTTTAAGGGGTTAAGGGGTTATCCGTGCCCTGACAGCGCTAGTCAAAGCATTTGTCAGTTGTGTCTTGCTCCGTGTTCACGAACTATCAGTCGTTGCTACTTTTTTTTTACAGTCTGCTTACTGACTGACTCACTCACAGTCTTTGCCGCCATCTAATGGCGTAATAATGTAACTTCTGTTGCTGTTCACAGTCAGGGACTATTTTTTCCAGCGGAAGGAAGACTTTTAGTGATTTAAATTTACTTTATAAAAGTTGCATTGATACATAATTTTTGGCTTTAATATTTTGATTGTATGGTAACGGTTTTATGAAAGCAATAAGGTACTCGAGGCTAGTGCTGTATCGGGAATAAGTCACGCCTGAAGAGGTCGCAGGCACTCCTCTTCGCGTCTAACAACGACCTTCAGGCATGACTTATTCACGATACAGCACAGCCTCTTGTACTTCATTGCTAACATAATGTATTCAAAATGTATAAAAAAAAATGTAATGCTCCAAATAATATAAATTCAGACAAAGATGCTGAAAGAGATCTGATTTCTCTTGGCCTTCTGAAAGGTCAAAGGTCTGTCTCTTAGCCTGGAGAGCAGGAACAGCTGTGTGGTGCTTATATAGATCTCTGGTCATTTCCTCCCTATAGGGATCAGCTCAGACACAGCTGCTCTGAGGCACCATGCGTCTGGTGTTGGATGACTCTCTCTGTGTATGGGACACAGCAGCTGAGCCGGGCGGGACACCACTCTGGTCTGAAGCAGAACTGGTTCATGTATGTACACACTAAACCATATGTTTGCCCAGAGAGTCTAGACATCCTTTGTCTGAAATCATATAAAAAGGGCCACTTACCAAATAAAGCAAATATTTCTTTATATATGTAGGCGCTTAAACACACACATGTCAGGATCCTGTCATCTTGATTGGTCTTGTTCTTAGTTTGGTGAAAGGATCCTGACACTCATGTGTTTGTCTCGTGTTTGTGTGAGTGTACGCTTTGGGATTGTTCTCTGGGCCTGTGCGCTCTTAAGTCTGTGTCATGCATGTTCGGGTGATGCTGTCTGGATCCTGAAACTTTGGTCTAGACTTGGTTCAGTTTTGGTGTCGGGGTCCTGACATCTGTGCACGTCTGTCTTGTTTTCTGTTTTGACACATGGTGGATGAGCGTACTTGTCTGTCATCTGCTCTTTTTTGCTCTGTCTTCTGGTGTGTGAGAGAGAACATGGCTTCTGTCATGTTTGTTTTGCCATGTGCAAAATGAGTGCTTTTAGTTTGTTTCTGTGTGCCATGTGCTCTTATTTCAGTCTCTAGGATTGACCCCGCCCTCTTGTTACCTGATTATTCCAATACCCTTCTGATTTCCTTACCTATTATTCTCCTTTTATTCTCTTGTCCAGAGCCAGGTCATCATATATGTCCCTTATATGGAAGCATTGTCTGTCTGTTGTGCCTTGTTCCAGTCCTGCTGCCCTGTGCTGTGTTTTTCCCCCATTGTGGAGGTTTAAGTCGTGTTTTGCTTCATTTTTAATTAAATAAAGCCCTTCAATACTCTCTATGGAGTCCTCACAATTCTCGATCCACACCTGACTATATCAGGGGCTTTTCATTCCAGGAGGCGAGGCATAGGAGGCAGTGTCTCCTCACTGAAATTGGATGAGAAAATAACCAAAATCAAACTTAAAATGTCCTGAAAACAGGATGAATATGGGTTTGTGTGTGTGAAAAATCTGCGAGGTGAAATTAAAGGTACATCTTCATGTGACCAGTGTTTACCGAGCTTGATGACTGATTAAAAAAATAAGTTGACTAACTTGACTATTAAAAAGAACAGCTGAACATCAGTTCACAAATAAATATATAGTTTAAATTGCTACTGCCGAGTGAACAATTGATTAACATAATACTTTTATAAATCAAGGATGAATTAAACTAATCAAAAGTGACATTAAAAATATACTGAACCAGAAAACATTACACACACACACACACACACACGTGTGTGTGTGTGTGTGTGTGTGTGTGTGTGTGTGTGTGTGTGTGTGTGTGTGTGTGTGTGTGTGTGTGTGTGTGTGTGTGTGTGTGTGTGTATTTGTTTTTTTTTTAGGTTGTCCACTCCCTGAATTTTCAATAATTGTCTTTCTTTCTTTTTTCTTCTTTCTTTCCTTTTCTTCTTTCTTTCTTTCTTTCTTTCTTTCTTTCTTTCTTTCTTTCTTTCTTTCTTTCTTTCTTTCTTTCTTTCTTTTAGGTTGTCCACTCCCTGAATTTTTCACATAATTGTGTCTCATTTCCCTAAATGAATCAAATCTGCTACACCCCTCTGCATGTGCAAGGTCAGCAGATTTACAATTTGAAATCTGCCCCTCCCTTCCAAGTTCATGAATATTTCATGGCATGTGAGAGGAAAAGAAAGACAAAGGGGGGTGCAGCCAATCAAATAACCCTGTGGACAGTCAGGCGGTGTAACCCCCTCCTCATCCCACATACACACGCATAAGGCAGAACCTGCTGCTTCATCCACCCACACTTTCTCCTTAGCTCTCGTGTCCATATACACTGCATCACGGTAAGACTTTCTACACTCCAAATTTCTGGATGCTTTTAGGTGTCTTTGTCTTCTTTCTACTTATTTTCTGTGAGAGAGAGTCTGAATTGTCAAGAGAAATAAAGTGAGAACGACTGGGGCAGGGCATAGAACAAAGACAGAGAAAGAAAGAAAGGATGGTCAACAGACTTATCAGATTGGGTTATTAAGAAATACGTTCCTATAAATATAAGCAGCTGCATTTTCTTATTGATTGATGAATGATTATATTTTTACACAATTAAAATAAAAAAGAATGGATGTGACGAAACGGATATTAATTTATTTGTGCAAGTAATATTACACAAATTAAATATTAAACTTGCATATTTATTTTGTCTATAGTGTAAAAACATGGCTGACAAACCCAACATGACGGAAATCACATCTTTTGATAAAACTAAACTCAGGAAAACAGAGACCCAAGAAAAGAATCCCTTGCCAACCAAAGAAAGTAAGTATCTGATCCTCTAACAATGGCTAGGATGTCATTGTGATTATGTGAAGATCAATGCATTGTTTTGTTTTTGATTAAAAACTTATAATGACAGTTAGGTTCAGGAAACCTACTGCATGTGAAATTTATTTAGAATCATCCATTATTTCCCATAATTAAAAAGAAAATGGTAAAATGTTTCCCCTTTAACACGCAATTCATTAAGTTGTCTGCCTCCTTTTGCTTTGATTTCACAGTAATGATACTCAAGTGATTTCACTTATTTTTCTCTTGCTCTAGAAAATAAAATAACTTTAATCTTAAGTCACTTCAAACACTTCTCAATGTCTGTCTTTCTTTCTGTAGCTATTGAACAGGAGAGGCAAGGAGAGTCCACGCCGTGATTGATGTTTGTAACTGAAGTCACACAGCAAAGAGTGAAGCGAATGGCTGAGATCAACAGAGAAAAGACTTTGAGAGGAATCTAACTTGTAACTGATATGTATTTGGTTTTATATATTTGTTTGTTTGTTCGAGAATTAAATAAAAATGTACAAATGTGTTTCATCGAGTGGGAAAAAAAAGACCGATAAAATGACTGAAAGGCATGACGAGGTGGCCGAGTGGTTAAGGCGATGGACTGCTAATCCATTGTGCTCTGCACGCGTGGGTTCGAATCCCATCCTCGTCGGAAATTAATATTATGGTTATTAAAATTTACCAGAAACTTGAAAAGGGGTTAGAAAACATGTGTATAAAAAGAAATGAATCACTGGTTATTCCAAATTTATATTCTGAAGATGTTTAATTGCGTTGTATTAGCAAAATGGGTCAATACATTCTTGGTAACAACGCTTATCCAAACCAAACGAATATACCGGTAGGCATTTATTATTTAATTTTATCAGTAAAATAATGCATTCCGAACTGCTGACACAGCGCCTCATTTTACCACTAGATGGCACCATAGAACATGATTAACACTTTCTGCCATACACAACTAGGCTACTGCAGCTACTGCAGTTTCTAAATGTAGCTAGGCCTTTAACTATCAGTGTTGGGTAAATTACTCGACTCAATATAAAATTACTAATCTTCAACAGTGTAGATTACTGTACGAATTACAACAAAAATATCATTAGGTTACATTTTTTTATTAAATCCACTATTAATCCACTATTGTTCTAAAATCTGTCAATACAGTATTTAATGCAATTACATCAGAATTAACTGTAATAGTAAATAGATCAAGAAAAAACATTACTAGTGAACAAGTACAAGCTACAAGTACAAGCTATTGATAATTAATAGCCTATTAAATACTAATTTAATATTTTGACATGGTTTGTTTTGTCCTGCATTTCAGCTGAATTTTAAGTATAGTAGGTACCATATGAATGTCAAACCAGAATGTATTTAGACACCTTCAACATTTCTCACATTATTACAGTTTATACACTATAGAAAATGGTTATAAAATATGACAATAACTCAGAATATTCAAATCGGCTAATATTTCACTGGTTTTGGCCATCCTTCTGTTAGACTGTCTCACAAATGAATTAGCTGTCAGCTGGTAAATTTAAGTACACGATCGATTAGATTACACAATTTAGGTCAACCAATTACCAATGCTTAATGCTTAATTTTGTTCAGTCTGTGGTGTCATTTTTTTAATTTTAGTATGTCACTGTTTACTTTATTTTGCTATCCCCACATTAACTTGCATAAATTAACTTTAGTGTCCTGCACCCACTAATAAGAAAATAACAAAGATTATATCTGGTGTCTGAATATTTTTTATTTGAGTGTATAGTAATACTGTGCTATATGTAGCCTATATGCATGCATTCCATGTAGTCTTACATTATCTATACATTCTCTTAACCGCTTGTAGAATCGTGGGGATGATAATCTAATATAGGCCTATAGTATTATATAATGCATATTAGTAGATGTAGACAGATTGCAAGCATCTGGGTTTCAGCATTTGTGAAGGAATGAAATGTTATAGTGATGCAGAGTGTGGTGGATTAGTGTATCATTTATATTCTACAGGTTTTCTTTTCTTACTGGCTGAATGTTTTGTATCTATAAGATTTAATTAGATTGTTTTAAAGATTTATGAATACATTTTCCTCTGGTTTTGTTTGGCAGCTGTAGTACTTTTTATGGTTATTAGAAGAACATTAGAACATTACAATCTAAAAAAAAAGCTTATAAAAGCAGATGTTAAAATCACAAAATTAAAAATAAATAATCAAAAAAGCACGACTAAATTTTAACTGGTAAGGTGAATCTGAGCTTAGTAATTGGCTATATTAGCCTTTACAGGTTTTGCTATCATAAAAATACACTTACTTGTTTAAAATTCTAAATAAGGCACATCTAATGTCCAAACACAAATATTTTAGCATATATATATATTATGTACTTTATTATGTATTTCAATTCAAACACATAAAGACATAATATTTCCCCCCAATAATTATGCCTTATTTTTTCTTCTACCTTTGTCCTTTTGTGATAATACCAATCAACACATAAAAAACACATAATTAGAACAATAACCAATAAACTACATAGTTAGACACTTTTACATATGAAAAAAGTCAAAAAAGACAATAAATATTGATAAATATTAATAAATATTAAACATTCACATGGCCTGTTTACATCAAACTCTTTTTATGACACATAATTCCTAATAAGCAGGCTAATATTATTTAAATATCAAATAATAACAATAATAAATAAGTAAATGAAATAAATAAATAACTAGTTTGTTATAAAATATTGCATAGTAATTTTCCAAGCAAGATGTATATTTTAGTCAGAATTATTGCACTCCTATTTGGCGCGCAAGCGCGTAGCAGCACTTGTTCAATGAAGTTTACCAGCAAAATGGAAATATATGCACAACTTTCTAACATTTACAGATGGAGAATATTATATACCCGTGAATTGTAAGTTTTGCACTGAGGAAAACACCATGTCTCAAATGCATAAAACACCACAAAATATATGCTGTTTGATGGTGGATCGATTTGATCCATGATCGACCTCTAGGACTGCTTAAAGGGGTGGTATAATGCCCCTTTTTACAAGATGTAAAATAAGTCTCTGATGTCCCCAGAGTGTGTCAAAATACCCCACAAATAATTTTTTTTATAGCATGGTAAAATTGTCCCTTTTTGAGGGTGAGCGTTTTGTGTGTATCCCTTTAAATGCAAATGAGCTGCTGCTCCCGGCACAGAGGGCGGAGCTTGCAGACACGCACTTAAAACTGTTCTTCCTTTTATGTTCAACTTCGAACTGACGTCGGACAGTGATGGAAAGACTCAAGAAGAAGTGACAACATGTAGAATGCAACAGGACGTTTCTGAATGTTTAGTTGATGAATTTATGTAGCTGATGTGGAGTTAACTATCTTCAAGACATTGATATAAGCATATTATGTCATAATCTATATCTATATTATGTCATAATCGCTAGTGTGGGAACTGTTGTAAGATGCCTACAGAGTGACATGCTATTCCATTTGTGTTATACTGTATTGCAATAAATGTGAAAAGACGGATCCGATTTGAGCAGACTCCCAAATGTGCTCTTCAACTCTTTCTCTTCTCAACACTGCCTCACCCCCTTTGTTGCTTGCGGGGGAGGGGTTTATGTAAATTTTAGGGTTCCTGATGTCACTAACCCGAAGGGGAAGCTCGTGTAGTCCCTGTAAAAGAAAAGATCTCCCTTTGCTTTGAACGTCGTTATTTTGCAGACGTTTTATGCAAGAGCAACATTACACACTAACTAAAATGAGTGAAATCATAATCAACCACCCCTTTAAGAAACGCGTGTATACTCAAATACCTAGACTAGATAAACCTGGATCAAATTAGTGGGATTGCGTGAACTTCAATTACCTTTTATAAAACCACTTTAGCCCCAATTTATTTGTTAGGTTAATTCAAGTCGGTGTTGGAGTTTAAAGGGGTGGTTCAGGATTTTGGACATCAGACCTCATTTCCAAGTTAGCCTGGGTGTTATTTATCAGTGATCAGTTTTCAAAAAATTCCATTCAGTCCTTCCAGTTGCATAGTTATTGCATAGGCTGCCTAGCGCGAGTCAACGGTATATGCTAGCCTGCCATTAAAAACACAGTACATCAAAAGCAAATAAATTATAACGCCAGACTATCGATGTAAATGTCTGTTGAGAGAATAATGTTAGAAATCAAACTACCCTTTGTTTGCAATCTCTCAGATCATAGTCTCGTGTATATTTCATTTAGCCAAGGCTTCAAAGCCGACTCCATGCTACAAATATGTTAGACTTATCACTTCTGCTACTAAAGATTGCTTTATTAATAACATTCCTGATCAGTCTAATCTCCTCAGCATCCCAGATAGCTTAGAAGAACTCGATATTGCGACAGAAACTTTTGACTCTTTCTTTTCCAGCACTTTAGACACAGTTGCTCCTTTTGCTCCTTGAGTTTTTTCGCACTTCATGGAAAGAGCACGATTGTGTACAGAGAGGTCTTAAAACTTCTAGATCTGCTTATTTTTCAACCCTATTAGAATAAAAGAAACAAAACCCTAGGTATTTATTTGAAACAGTGGCTAAATTAACCAAAAAGCTTCAACACCAGACGTTTCCAAGCAGCACAGCAGTAATGACTTTATGAACTTCTTTCCTTACTCACTTTTGTTGCCAGCTATTTTGACAATAATGGCTGTATGTTGAGTTATTTACAAATAATAATACATATATACTGCTATACAAGCAGCACATTGACAACTATAAATATCCAAGTTTAATTTCTATAGTATTGTCCCTTGAGAAGCTGAAATGTGAGGGGTGTACTCACTTTCGTGAGATATATATATTTTATAATGTTTCCTGGTTTTCCCTTATGATGCTAGTATGTTTTTTAGATCAAAAATTGTCATATTTTAGAAATAAAATGCATTTTTCCTAGCCTGATTTTAGCCTCTGATTTGAACACTCTGTTTAAAGGGGCGTGTCTGCTGTGAGAATTCAGTGTAAACGCCCACTGCTGTGATTGGCTGACATGCTTGCATATTAAATGGATAGCATTACATGTGGAACTCTCTCTAAACTTTTACTATTACAGCTATCGGGATTAACAAATCGTGAGAAGTTTTGAAAGTATTTAGACCTATTCCCATCAGATAAAAGGTTGCAGTGATGATTGAGCAGATGACACACACAGTGTTGATCGCGTGAATAAAGATCTTATCATTACAATGCAGTTTCTGCCCTCTCACTAATGCTTTCACCAATGCAAACATGATGTAAATACAGTAAGAGCTTCGTTATGCAGTGTAACGGCATTATTCATTTCATAACGAGTTTTGGCAAGTATCCAGATAAACTCGCGCTGTGTGATTGACAGCTTGCGCGATTGGAAAGGGATTGTTTTTTGATCGCTTTCTGTATATGTTTTAATCGCAGTTTAAATACGATTATTTTCATCCTACTAAGAGAAAAGATGTGAAGTTGGATGTGAGATGTGAGAAGAGCGGTGCATTTCCAGAGTAAATCAAATTAATCCATTAATCCTTCTGGGGATTGGATGAAGGAAGTAAAAAAATACTTTGGTGATAATTTGTGCATCCAAATATTGAGCAACTGTTGTGCTTCGCTCGTTCACATGCCATGATATTTCTCTAGGAAACACTAAAATCGCTTGTTTGGTTCGTACTTCCTTGCTAGTTTTCTCTAGCCTCGTGAGACCATCCTGATCTCGCGAGCTTTCAAGGTTTCACTCGCAGATCAGTCTGGATACTTTCCGTTAAAGAAAATTTGGGAGCAGTTCACCAAACGAACGTCCAATCAGCGTTGGCTTTGAGGCGGGTTGAGGTGTGACGCAACGAGAAGCGCGACAGTTCAGTCTTAAGAACATGGCGGCTTCAGCGGATGAAATTAGCATCAGTGTGGCTATCGAACAAGTTTTATCGGAATTACAGAGTTATTACGGAAATACAGAGCTAACGAGCCTTTACCTGCAGCAGCAAGAGTAGCCTGGCTTGTGGTTGTGTTTTCGTCGTCGCTCTCATATGCTTCGTTGATCTGATTGGTTGATTTGGCCCGTCTATCACCAACATAGGCCAATCAGCTAACCAGTATTTTCGCCCCTTACCAAAACTACTTCAACGGAAGGTTTCCAGATGGATATGCGGAGCAAATCCATCTGGCGGAGTCAGGTTAAGTTTTCTCATGGGCGAGCCAAATTCTCTGGGCGGGCAAAGCAGAGAAAGGGGAGGTAACCTTTCCTCCTTATGACGTCATACAGAGGAGATTCAAGATCAGCCCGTCTGAGCGTTCATTTTCTCACAGGCAGAGGAAGAAGATAGCCAAAGCTCGGTTTACACAGAGTGAAATTTCTAGACACGAGGGGACCAAATACAGGCTAGGGCAACTAATATTAATGTTAAAAAACCTCAGAAAGTGAAAATGTCATGTCAGAGGACCTTTAAACTTTTCTTGAAAATTGATTTTTTTTTTAGATTTTAATTTAAAAATCATATGGAACCAACATAAACAGAGTACATTTATGTGAACTTTTTTAACTAGAATTTTAAATATATATATATATATATATATATATATTATATATATATATATATATATATATATATATATATATATATATATTATTTATTTATAATGGACTCATACAGCCTATGTCAGGACCTATTACAGGTGACCTGTCTACGTTACAGTGACGGGAAGGCATCAATTAACTGATCATGTTCCAATAAGCTTTAATTATTTCACCTAATCTCAAAAAATATGCATAAAAATGTTACAGAGGAACATCTGAAGTCAATGGAGCCTATTTGTTTCAATAGTACAACAATATGCATGTTAACATGATTTTAGTGTGAAAAAAAATGCTTGCTAGCCCTGTCTGTGTAGTTATACCTAATTTTACAACTTTGTTGCTGGACAACATAACACCTAAAAAACTAATGCCTATAAAAAGATTTAACAGAAGAATGAATGTAAATTCATCTGCTTTTACGTCCTACAAAAGTTGGGGTAGCACTTTATTTTACAGTGCCTTTTCCCCATATACATACTATACTTATTATATTGCAATGTCTGGGTACTGGATACAAACCCTGAACCTAACTTTAACCCATGTAGTTACCTTATATTAACCAGTACCTTCTTAGGTAAGTACACTAAGTACATATACTTAAGTAAAGTGCAACCAAAGATGGCCCCATTCACTTTATTTTGAAGAAAATAAGTTACACTTTAATACTTTTTGTTATTACCTTTCCACAAATGCTGGGGATTTATATAAAACTGGGGAAACTCCTTGAAACAATTTGAATGCAATGCATGAACCCTACATGATACAGTATGTATCATTTTAAAAACTTGAAGACACAAGTCAAAGACTTTGTTTTATTTTTATTCCAAAACTTTATATTATATCCAGAGAACAGTACAGTTGATTTCTGGCATTCTGGATTTTCTTAAATGCCATAGGGTCATAATTCCATTACAAAAATGAAATGGCTGCATTTGAACCATTCTCAGATATTCCTTCCGGATGTTTAAAAAAAAGGGAAGGCACTGAATCGCAGCTGAAACTGCATTTTCAACATACTATCCACCAAACTCAAAATGCTCCTCCCCACAACAGAGACACTTGCTCTGAGCATTTCATTATTTAGGTAGAGTAAAAATAAAGCATGGAGGCAATAATGAAGGGATCCACAGCTGGTGTGATCTTCCCTCAGATCATGAGCACTGGTAGACCAGGCTGAGACAGTCCATTTTTCCACAGGAGCTGGAGACATCCGTCACATATCCATCACAAATTGGCTGTCATCAACTGAGGAGAGAGATTGAAAATGTTATCTTACGGTGTCACCCCTTTCACACAAAGCACAGTACACCATGTGGACCGTTGCCTGATGTGGAAATCAGACTTGCCAACAGTGAGCAGGTCAGATTCATTTTTGTTTGCTTTTCTCATGAAGTGACTTCAAAATGTGACCTTGAGCTTAGAATGAAGAAAAACAAAAGTGGAACATTTTCAGTTAACTTTGAGTATCTACTTTACCTGGAAACATGTGTAGTTTTTATTTCTTTTTATGCTCTCTAGATGCTTTTATTTATTTAAAAAAATACATTAAAAATTAAAATGACTCGAATACACCTCTTAATCGTTTTTAATTTTATAATTATTTTGATATGGTGAATTCTGGTAGATTGGGACACTTTGTGCATTTGAGATGACTGGGGAAAAGTGTTGAAAGTAATTGGGGGGGGGGGGGGTGCTCATTACAAGATTGACATTTTAGTATTTTGGCAAGTTTTATTATAGTAATAAAACTATAAAAAGTAATAAAACACTAAAAAGTGATATTATAAAGGGGACCAGATTAAATACTAATTAAGAAAAAAATCTTTTAAATAAAATGTGTAATGTATTCTTGATAGTCCTGTGAAATTTATCAATGACGCTTAAGCGATTCTAAATAAAAATTTCGGTTTATATAATCTATATATATATATATATATATATATATATATATATATTATATATATTTTATATTATGTTTCTGTGTGCACATACACGCACATTTATTTGTATATAAATTATTTGTATACATTTATATATTGTGACGTGCCTAGGCCCGTACTACTATAGTAGGTTGTGGGGGGGACGGGGACTTTGAGGTAATCATAATGTGAAACACCTGCAGAGAATTATAAAATTACAAAAATTGAAAAAGGTGTACATTAGGCCATATGCGAGACGTTTTATTTTATAGGAATTACCAGATAGTTCTTTGCTGTCATGCTCCTGCTCTGCTGGTTGCAGTGAGGGTCTGGTGACCCCTGGGATGTGGGGGAGGCAACAGGGTGGGGTGCGTGCGATTGGGGAGTTTCGACATTCCAAGAGAAACTTTCGATCATAGATTATGCGAGTTCCTGCAGGGAAAATACCAATATTAGTTTTAAGAGGTTCAGCCTAAAAAGAAAAAAGAAAAAAAAGTTGGCACAAGTTCATAGCATTCTTTGCATCAAGGGACTTTCTTCCTGCTGTGTTCTGTTTGAAAAACATGTTATGTCACCCAAGTGAAAGCCTATAGTTTGTTTCAGATCATGCTGGAGTAATAGAAACGGGGTGAAGAACTGACTAGGGTGCTTTCTAAATGCATGCAGGTGAAAACACTCAAAAACAAGGTGCCCCTGTTTAGATGTCCTGTAGTAACCCAAGCTGCAAGAAAATCTTGCAACATTGCACCCATTGCTGCATAAAGACCCAGCGTAATTGGACAGACTGAGCCCTGGCTATATTAACAATGTATAAAACACTGAATAAAATAAGCAAGTTTCAAAATCAAAATAAGAAATGAATTTGTTTTTTTAGATACGACTCTCTTTTCAAGTCAATTTGATTTGTTGGACATCTCCTGTGGTAACCCAAGCGCACACGAGATATGTTTCCAAGCAGGATGGGTTTTTATGAAAAAAAAAAAAAGTGCTGTAACTACAAAGTCGACTGATGGAATAACTGGCTTAGTCTCAAACATTTCTCCATCAATATTGACAATTGAGGTGGAACAATAGGGGTGTTTATTCTGCAGGAACTTATGTTCTGTGTATAAGTTCCTTTTTGTTTGTTTTTTACCATGACCTAATTATTTTTAAAATGATTTTATGAACTTTTTACTTTTATTTACTGTTAAGAATCGATTTTATTAATAATTGTTTCATCTTTCATCAACAGACTACACATAAAATATATTACAAACATTTCATTTTCCACACAGTGTGAAATAAACATTTTCAATATTCATTCTGAATACAAAAATTACTAACAATTGTGCGTCAATCCCGCTTCTAATAGTTCTGCAAAAATGAATGTAGCCTAACGTACTTATTTGCGAAGACGACAACATTGTCTTCGATGTCTTGCCATGACGATGACATAGGAAATATAAAACGTTAAAGGTAAATATTATTATATTTTGTAATGTATCCTTTTCGACCAAGGTATTCTTGTCTATTTTCACAGCACATAAAATGTGAACGCGAACATATAGTTTGCGATAGCCTATATAAAATTGTATTAAAGTAGTCAAATGTTATAAATTGTAATTACAACAAAATTCTATTGAACAGAACAAAAATGTTTGATGTGGTGAAAATGACTGATGAAACCGTTAATGGATTCTGTGATGCACGAGTAAAAGGCAGCAGACCGTTCGCTTGTAAACATCGTATTGCCTCTGTCGTTATGATTGTGCAAGTCCAAACGATCAGCGTACGTCATAAAAAAAGTGTGCTCGAACAACATGTGCAAAAACTCACACACATAACAAAAAGTACTAGTTAAAAAATATTCAAAACATTAGGTCTACATCTTACCCCCAGGAGTTGTTGAAAACAGAGTTCCTCCCGGAGTCTGACTGTAGCTGTCCGGGAGTGGAGACCAGCTTTTCTCATGGATACAGCGGCTCGGAATCGGGCAGGTAGACGAAGCTTCGCAGCTGGTTGACATGACTGAACCTAAATCTAACCCGGATATTTGAATGAACACACGCTAAAGAGACTTTGTTGAAATACAGTAGCGCCGCGTGTCTGTGTGCTCCACATGTTGGAACCCTCGAGGGAGGAGATTTCTCACTAGCTGCAAACGATCCAATCAGGCCCATCAGAAAGACAAATCCACCTCTGACGACAGCGCTGAGGCCCTCTGTAGGGAGCAAGTGTTTAGAGCCATTTCATGGAATGTAAACTCTTCGAACTGCACGAGGTTTTCTGAGTGATTCAGTTGAGCACGTGATATGAAAACGACTACATGACAAAATATGTGCTGTACTAAAAGCATGACTTTTCCACTCTACATAATGCTTCCTTTTAATGTTATGGATGCCTCCCCCTATTGGCAGTGCATCTTGGCATTTTCCTGCATGTGAAAACAATATCCCAAAAGTTTTTTTTTCTGTTTTACAAGATGTGCTGCCCTTGTCCGAAGACGTCTTTAAGAGGTTTAAATTTCTCATAGGTCATCTTGAGATTTAGGTCAGATTTTCACAACATAAGTCATCTCAAAATGTGAAAACTGTCATCTAGTTACATCCAAGAAAAAAAAACCTTTATTTGGACTTGCATCCAAAAACAGTAATATGCAATGTGCCTTACCATATACAGATGCAATAGATTGCCTATTGGAAGCATTACTATTCTTTAGATTGTCAGTGGTTACCCATGAAAAATCAATTGACATCAAAATAACTTTCATACACCAGATACATTTCCAACTTTTTATTGAATATTAAGGTAAATATTTCACATTAATACAGGCTACATAAAGTAGAGCCACTATACGACATGAAATTTACTCTCATTTTTAACCCTTTTTTCAGTATGTAAACAATTATACAGGTATTTACCACTCTAAAAGGTCTGATTTCATTCTTTACGCAATCTAGGTCTTGGCCAAGTATAAATAGCGCACTGTCCTATTGAGCCCTGCCGACCAAGAACACTTACGTGGGGCTTAAATGTCAAAATGGATATACTACTCAATGTATCCTGTTGAACAGGCAATCGATTTGTTCATAGACAGTGGTAAACATGTTAAATCCCACACTGGATTCTTTCTTTTTAGTTAGGCACATCGAGGGTGTCCATCTCTCAAATTTCTGAACTTGTTTAACATTTTTGGGGGGACACATCTAGGTTAATACCACGTCTCAGTAATTAGGTAATTATCTTGTTCTTTTTAACGTGTTTCTTGTTACTGCTCCTAGGCCTCTCGATCACTGTTTAGTTGACATGATTCAAATGCACATTTCCCACATGTGGGCCCCAAGTGCCTGGCCATACCTGCAAGAACAAGGATTTCAAGAGTTAGACAACAAATGGGGCTCTAATGTGCAAACACATTAATTTGGGGCCAGATAAGAGCAATTACCTGCTGTGGGTCTGAATTCTCAGCAGAGTTGGGAACAACCTTTAGGATGGGATTCCAGGCAGGGTCGGAAGTGTGAAGACCATTGTATACAGGGCCTCCAGGACCCTCCGCCATCTGAGGATGAGGAGGGATCATCGTGCCACCGTACATTGACATTGGCAGCCCCTATACAGTCCATGAAACAAACGATTTGTCAGTGGAGCTACAAATTAAAATTATCCTTATTGAATGGAACTAATAAAACAAACCAAAATTAAATTCTTAAAGAGTCTCTGTACAGTGTACCTTCTGAAAATCCATGAAATTGGTGGGCATAGGTTGGTGGAAAGTATTAGAAGGAGCCACAATCCCAGTATCATCCCGCTCCATAGCCTGGTGCTGAGAGAAGGCTGATGGTTCCTGCATCTGCTGGTGCATCACTGGCCCTCCCATCAGGGGCTGAGACCAGCCTGACATTGTCTCTGTGAAGAACATAGACATATTTATTAAGTTCTTTAGATCCAATACCAACTTCAATACCAACAGTGCAATTAGTTATACAAGCGAAAACAATTGTCACTGAATATTCAAATATGTTCCATTTCGTAACATGTGGAACAATTTGTGAATGCCTATTACGTAACATGTGGAACAATTTGTGAATGCCTATTAGATTTCATTCATAGACTCACCGGAGGCACTGCCCACTCCAAAAGACCAGATGCCACCCTGTCCAACTGGAGGGGTGTAGCTGGTGGGCAGCATGGTGTGGTTGACAGAGCCAGTTTGCCGGATGCGGGCCAGGCGCTCAGTTCCAATGGGCGGGGGCACTTTGCGGTCCTGCTGGTTGGAGCTACTTGCTTTTGCCTGGATAAGAGCAGTAGTCACCGTAGATGTGCAAAGAGGTGAGGATGCCCCGGAAGACACAGAGGGCACTGGAGACTCACCTAAAAATCAATGAGAAATTAAGGGACTATCAGAATGAACATATGAGCACTATAGTCTTATAAAACGTGATGCTGTGCTTGGTGCATTTGCGTTAAAATAACTTAGACATACAAGAGGTGGAGGCACTCCAGGGGTGGGGAGAGAAGTGCTGACGGCTGAAAGAGGGTGTGCCCACAGGAACCGAACCCGTTAGGAACACAGGGCTGGCAGATATGCTTGTGGTAAAGCTGGTGAGCGCAGTAGATGAGGACATGGAGTTGTCCATGGGGTGTATTCCTGTGGAACATAGTGAATAGCATTACTCAAGAGGATTTGACCCCAATCTCAAAATATAGATGCAAGGTCATCAGCAGTAGTGGTGTCCAATCCTGCTCTTGGAGGGCCACCTTCCAACTGAGTTTAGCTCCAACCCTAATTAAACACACCCGAACCAGCTAGTTAAGGTCTTCAGGAATACTAGAAACTTCCAGGTGGTTGTGCTTAAGCGAAGCTCCGCAGGAAGGTGGCCCTCCAGAATCACGATTGGACACTCTTGATTTAAAGGTTGCACTCACCAATGGGACTGGAAACCATCCGCTGTGAGGTGCAGCGATACCCTGGAGCTTTTGAGCCATCAGGAGGCATGACATTTTCCATCTGCCCCATTCCCCCTATATAGGCATTAGGTGGGGCACTGTAGGGCTGCTCCTGTGGAGTACGTGTAGGTAGATGGCAGGCACCCCAAACCTGGTTGTTACCCACCTGGTTGTTGTCGAAGATGCTGCTGAAGTGATTGAAGAGAGCCGCAGGGCCAAAGTTGGGGGGCAGTTGCGCTTTTCCACTGTGGAGGTGCATTTGAGAGCCGTTTATCATGCCCATGGTGGAGGACATTGGAAGTGAGGGAGGTGGCATGCCTGTCGGAGCCAGGTTTGGCTGAGGTGGAGGCTGTTGTTGCTGTTGCTGCTGTTTGAGGGGCTCCTGTGAGGCTCCCTGAGGCACAAAAACAGACTGCTGCTCCTGCAGGGTCCCTGAAGCCATGGAGTAGTAGGGTGTGGGTGGCTGCATGCGGGGAGTCACGCCAGGTGCAGTGGGGGTGGCATAATGAGGTAAGGTGCTGCTGGTATTAGTGACTGTGCTGCTGCAGGTTGGAGGTGGCAGGCGTGTGACAGGGTGAGATGATCCTGGCTGAGTTGAGGAAGAGGAACTGGATTCTGAGCTGGAGGTGAAGTGTGACGCAATCGGCTGCCGGCTATCGGGCTGTGAGGTTAGCATCGATGGGCCTGAGGGAGATGAAGTGAAGTGCAGGGGAGCGGAGGGACTGGGCCCATCAGATGGAGCTCCTGTGGCAGGTGCAGCGAGCTCTGTGACAGGCTTCTCTTTAGCAGGGGTACTAAGGCTGGCCGGCTCTGGCTTGGGGGGAGGAGGATGCTGTGGAGGTGGAGCAATGGACGCAGATGGAGATGGAGGGGTTGTAGGGGTTGTGGGAGCACAGCTGATGGGAGAGGGAGCTACTTGCGCAGAGGGAGCACTGCTGCCACAAGTGGCCACAACAACTTTACCCCCAGACCTGGGCTCTGTTGAGAAAAGCTGCTTCCTGACAGAAGAAGGCGTGGGGGTGTTAACAGGTGCGGTACTGGTGGGAGAAGTGGTGAAAGCAGTGGGAGTCGAAGTGCTGGACACCGGAGCAACAGGATGCTCAGTGTGGGCCGAAGTAGAGCTGCCGAGACGCAGTGCAGAATTACCGATGTGTTTGGGTGAACTGTTAGCACTACCAGGGCTCACTGGCCGCACAGGGAAAGGACCCCAAGTGTTGGGGGAGGATGAGAAAGTGCCACCAAACTGCGCCATGGGCAATCGAGGGTGGCGGATCTGGTTCATAGTCTGTGCTGCTAGAAGGGCCAGCTGAGGATGAGCATAAGCAAGTGGTGGCAAAGAAACGAAGGGGGGTCTGACACCTGGTGCCATACTTTTGCCTAACTTCCCAGCCTGCTGAGCCGTAAAGTTGGTGGAGGCCTGGAACGACATGCTGGGAGAGGGCACTACAGATGGCAGACCTTTTGAACTGGCTGCAGTAGTGCTTGTGGCCCCAGTGCAGGTTGTGTAGGTGGAGCTGATTTTGGTGTTGGCGCCAGGCGGCCGGATGTGGTTACGAGGGATCAGGTCCTCTAGCTCTTTGGCTGGGTCCTGGATCAGCGCATTGATCAGCTGCACCGCATGCCGCGTGGACTCTGTGCCACCTCTGCAAACCAAGAGAGTGAGCATATGTAAGAAATACAAGTAGGGTGAACAATAATTACAATAATTACTACGGTCTTAAAAAAATGTCAGCATCATTTTTACCTGATTGTGATCATTCTTTCTCCATTCTTGTCCTTCTGTTTGTCCACGTCAATGTGTGCACCTGTAACGTCTTGGATGGCCGTAATGTTGCAGCCACCTCTACCCATAATCCGGGACACCACAGAGGCAGGTACAGAGAGCTTCTTGGATCTAAGGGGAAAAAAATGGCAAAAAATTTGATGAAACAGTGCTAGATGTTTGCCAAGACATTTAAATTTGAAATGTTTTAGCACATTGCTAAATCTAAAGATCTTATCCCTATATTTCTGAGATGGTTTGATCGCTAGATATGGCTTATATCCGTGCTTCACAGTAAATCATTTAGATTTTTTTCATCTTTTTTATGGCTGAAGTCTGATTGCTTAAAATAAAAATAAATAACAGCACATCTCTCCACAAACTGCATGGCTTAATGCATTATAGCAAGATGTCCATAGCATAAAAAAATGCAAGACGAGATTCAGCAATCATCACTAAGCATAAACTGCTAATAATATTAATAACCATGTCTGTTTGAGAAAAAATATAATGAATATGTAAAGGGGGGGGGGGGGGCATAAAAATGCACCTCACCTTCGAACCACCTCTTTCCATCCCTCTTCTCTCTTCTGGCCTCTCTTTGGGCTAGTGAGATTCATCTTAATGTTGGGCGAGGTGACTGGCAGTGAAATGGTCTTGAACGGGCAAGGCAGGGAACTGGGGGTCAGGTCACTGTTGAAGTCATGAGATCTGTTAAAAAGGGGGAATAGAACAAGTAGTTTAATCATCTCCCCACAAATATTTTTTGCGAAAATCATCATATCATTTGTCGGACTAAAACAAACTCTTACTATCAAAGCTCAAGAAAAACAATTGTGAGATCAAAGGCCTGCTCGCTGTAAGTTTGCTGAGGTAATGATGAAAATTTGCATTAAGTAACTTTGTCTTGAGTTGAACAATGATAAGTGTGGTAAGTGGTAGTGGCAAGCAGAAGTATATTAACTCTTACCTCTGCTGTGGTTTGGAGATGGACACCGTGACCTTCTCCTCACGAGAGCCCGGCAGCGATGGCCCCTGTCTCTTCTCACTTGCGATGTGGAACTGATTAGAACCTGCAAGGACTGAAGGGGCAGAGAAGGAAGAGGACGATGATGAAGGGAGGTCAGCGAGCTCCTGACTCTTACTGCCATTGCTGCTCTCACTGTTGCAGTCGGTGCTATCTAGATTATCAGAGTCGCTGGTTCCTCCCGTTGCCCCACCCCCTCGAGGTTCTCCGTGGATTTTATTTTTGTCTGCTTTCTGCTGTGCCAGTGCCACCTGCGGGTCCTGAAGAATAATGGATTCACTAGGTGAATCCTTGGTCTTGTTCTTTTTGTTTTTGCGATTGGTGCTCGGTGTGGTGGCCACGTTGGCTCGCTTTTTGCCGAAAGTGCTAGAGAAGGTTGCGGAGGTGGCAGAGATACCGATGGTTGTAGTGGTGGTAGCACTTGGGGGCTCGATGGGAACCTCCACCTCTGCGGGATAAAATAATGACAAAAGGTTATTCATGTAAAAAAAAAAATTCGAAATGGAAATTTAGCTGAAAAGCATTTATTTGATCATTTAATGGTTATATAAAAATTATTTAATACATCAAAATGCTACGATCAGGATTTTTGCATTTGACACCGGCTACCGATGTTTTGTCATCATGAATGCCCGATACCGACCGTCCAAGCTTTATGCAAGCGACGTACGCTCTCTGTTGATGGTGAAAGATACTTATACACTGAAGGCATTTATATTGATTTTAAGTGGCATTCTTGTAAGTAATGGCTTATAACTCTACAAAAAAACCAAGACATCATTAAGTACATGGTCTCGTTTAATAGAAAAGCTTTAACATTAAGAAAATAAATTGATCATGTTTAGAGGTTCTTGTGTTACTACTCAGCTGAGAAAATCCCCCCAGAAAAAGTGATGCAATTTATGGATTCATTTTGTTATTCTTCATGCTTAACATGATGACTATCAGAAAGTATATATGACAGGTCATAAAATCAAAAGTTATGGCATTTGGAACCATGGTAGCCTTTATCAAAAAGTCCAAAAACCTCTACTAACAAATGTTTACTGAACATGTTAACTGAACATAAGAACGTACATGTGAAAATGCCACAAAGCATAACAATATTTAGAATGATGATCTTCCAGCGCTGTTTCACATGTGTGCTACTATTCTATGGCGCACAGTAAATCAAGATCTGTCAATCTGAGTGATTTATACAACCCAAGCGTGCTCAAGCTGTAAAACAGTATCCGATTGGTCTTGACACACTGTCCCTACCCACCATACCCAACATTCAGATCATTGGTTGAACTTTTAAAATGACGTTAGAAAACATTGCGTCATGATGGCGATGCAATCAGATCCTGGTAGTCCTATAACTTAAGCCAAGCAGTATATGTCATGTCAGTTTGTGAGGATTTTCTCAAGATCTATGCATCATTTTATGTTGTGGGCTCATTTAAATTGAGACAACCAGCTCTAAGTAAAGATGAGATTTACTAATGTTTCATAAAGTAAAGATGAGATTTACTAATGTTTCATAAAGTTACAAAGCAGAACATGGCACAAAACTTTCATCTGTACACTGCTTACATGGGCGTCAGCGGCAACTTTTAATTGTTTTATGCGAACAGGGATTGGATCATTTGAATCGGCCAAATTTAGTGACTACCAATCAAGTCATAGAATGTGATTCGGCCGATCGATTGGAGCATCTCTACAAAATACTCAAATTAAAAACAGTTGTTTACAAACAATTACAATACAATGCACAAAGCAGTTTTAAATATCAACTTTTAAATTATATAATTATGTTTCTACTTCAATTCGGTGTCGCGGTCACATGAACCAAGTCAGCTACAACAATCTGTCACACCATATTTAAGAGCAGCAAAAAAAATTTGTTTGAATTTCGTGATAAATATGGAAAATTGAGACTGTTTCAAACAAAAAGTAACAAAGCTTATTACATTTATTGGACGAGAGATGCACTACAAATAATGTTTAGTGAAGTTGTGTTACACGCATGACAAAATAGCATAGACTAAAAGACTGATCTTGGGATTTAAGAAATTTTGTTTAAATCAAAATGAAGATTTGATTTAAACAAATTGAGCCATAGCATTCACACAGATGGCATGTTTTTTTAGCTTATCCACATGCACAAAATAGATTCAAAACAGCATCGGCAACTAAACATCACTGATTTTGGCACTCAAAAAATATTTTTTTGCTGTGTCAGCATTTCACTAAAAAGTAGGGCTGGGTATTGTTAGGAATTTCACAATTCGATTCGATTTCGATTCTTGAGGCTTCGATTCGATTCGATTTCGATTCGATTCGATATTGACTTATTAGCTTCGATATCGATTCAATAATAAGTAAATACACAAGTAATTAAGTACCTGGGTATATTTTTAAATAATGTGTGCAGTATTACCAATGTTTAAGAACAAATTGACCCAAGCATGTTTCCTGTCATGGTTTATTTAGCAGAACAAACTGTACAATATTGTACATGTGTTGAATACAAACCACAACTGTAACAAACAGGTGCTTTATTAACATCTCTAATCTAAAGTGCATGTAACTGTTAGTAGAAAGTATATTTTTCTTCCTAAACATTCAAGTTATAAAATAAATGTAAACAGAAGCACAAAATGTGCATACTCATAAAACAAAGTGCAACCATAGATATTATAACATTACAAAGTGCTAACTTACTTTGTCAACACAATAATTAACACTGAACAGCTGAACAGAGAACCTTTGGCTTATTTACTGTGCCTATGTAGGATACATTACCGACATTTCCATCATATAACTCATAACATTTTAGTAACTTACAATATAACATGTTAACTCTGAAGCATTTGTTATCAAACTAGTGCACATGCAGTTTTTGGGGACGTTGCGACTTTCTTCAGTTATATAGGACAACTTTTGAATAAGTTTGAATAAACGAGCAGACACTGATTAGCTACTTGCTCTACGTTTATTTAAAATGAACAACAAGACGACTAGAAGTGAATGTGCTTTCCATTAAATGAATCACACACAGTAAACAAATCCTTAACAAAAAAATCTTTGCAATGAATTGCAATTTAGACTCGCAAACTGCGTGCCGGTGCGGTGACATACATAACTTACTCGGACAGATTCGGCTTGTCTCAGAAGTCGTTCATCCTCGGATGCGGTGCCGCGCGCGCTGTTACAAAAAAAAAAGTCTTGCACACAGCCAAGCGAAATGAGGTCTTGCACACCAAACGCGTCATTTTTGCCGCGCGCACCTTCGCTCACGTGCGGATTATAGACAGTAAAAGAAACGGACGCGTCGAGTATAAACAAGTCTTTACTCCGTGTCAGCGCGCGCTCTGATGAGTGTTGCCCACAGCGCCGCCACTGGGCGGTGGGCTGAATCGATTCATAGGATTTGATGAATCGATATTGAATTGAGAAACAAATAATTGCAATGCATTGATGAATCGATATTTTTACCCAGCCCTACTAAAAAGGTCATAATTTCTTTCATTAAAAAAAAAAATCCAAATCTGAAGATTTTTATGATATCTGGACAAACCAACAAGGTGTTCCTTACCTTCTGCAGAGTCCTCCTTCTGATCCTCCATCTCACAGAACACTTCTTTCACCTTTGCCTCTTCTTCCTCCAGCTTTCTCTTCTGCTCTTCCTTCTTTTTCTTGCGTTTCTCCTTTCTCTTCTCTCGTTTTGCTGCCAGAGCCTGCTTTTTGCTTTCTTCACGAGACTGTTAAGAATATTTTGAGAAGAACCAAGTTCACCGTGATGCACCATTGCCGCAGATTGTTGTGACTAATACAGATTTAAAAAAATTAGTTAGCTCAATAGTTGGGTCTAATTGGTCATCTGAAGATACAAACCTTCTCCAGATCAAGCTCCTTAAGCAGAATGCTGGCGTTCTTGTTCGCCTCAGCTGCCTGCTGATCTTTGGCTTTGACAATGGTTTCCATGCACTGATGACATTTCTTCAGCAGTTCCTGCAGAGTGGACACATCAATTAAAAGCTTCTCAAACCATGCAAACAGTCCCCTAAGGGTATATTCCAAGGCAGTCTCTGCGTTTTGGTCTTTTATACCTTATCTGCAATAGTTGCAATGTATCTCATGCACTCAATGTCAGATGGGAACTGGTTTACTTCCTTCACCAGGTACTGGACCACTTTTACATGGCCCTGAAAAGGACACATTACAGTGTTTTAAGGCAGTTTATCATCATTCAAGAGCAGCACAGCATCAGTGACATTCAGTCATAAGCAAAGATATCCATCAATCCTTTGAATGGCATGGCACACCACTCACCTTGCGGAACGCTGCCATGAGGGGGGTTATCTTGCGGTTGTCGGCTGCATCCACATCGGCTCCAGCCTGCACCAACAGCTGCACCACATCAAAGTGCCCACCGTTAGCAGCCAGCCACAAAGGGGTGTTCCCCTTCTTGTTTCGCACATCAATGTGAGCCCCTCTACATTATCAGAGCAGAAAGAGCAGCATGAGACACTACAATCTGAAGAGAGGACTGACTGGTACTGAACGCTACCAGTGTTTTAAAAACATACCTGCTGATGAGAAGCTCACAAAACTTGTAGTGGCCCTTGTCTGCAGCAATGGTGAGGGCGGTGTCACGAGAGGAGGGAACTGGAGGGGCATTGACATCTGCCCCTTTATCCAACAACACACGGCCCACTTCAGCATATCCGCCAGAGGCAGCCTCCATGAGAGGAGTGAGGCCAGTCTAGAGGAAGGAAAGGCCCCCTTACCATTAAATTGAATTAAGGTAATGAACATTCAGTTACAAATCAACACGTGATAGGTTTTCAACTTGCATCTTTTAAACATCTCTTAAAAAGTTCTTACAAGATAGAGAATTGACTGGGTATGCAGCTTTTATTTAAAGGGTAACTAAACACCAAAACAACTTTTTTTAGTTAATGATCTGTAAGAATGGAGCTTCATAAATGCTGTTCATTGATTCGAGTACATTTTTTGACAATTGGGTATAAAGTGTTTTAATTTTCAAATATATGGTGTAAAAACGTCTGAGTGCTGCCCTCTTCAGGTTAAACGGAAAGCTCCTGCAGTAGGGGTACTCTCTGACGTATTGAACTCTCTGACGTCACTCTGTCACGCCCTTGGTGCGAGCTCACCACGCCCTTGGCAGCCCCTGGTATAAAAGCATCTAGTTCCGTCAAAACTACTGTAGCGAGTCAGGAGTTGGATTTATGAGTATTGAAAACGATCAGGATAGCATATATTAGCATCTAGTTAGCATAGCATTTATATAGTTATTTAGATTATTTCGTATAGCCTAGGTAGTTAATTAGCATAGTTGTTAGTATATTGTTAGAAGCATAGTTAGTTAGTAGCATAATATTGCATCAGTTAGAATAGCAGATTTTTAGCATTAGCTTTATCTGTGGTCAGGATGGTACGTAGGTGTAGTGTTGCTGGTTGCAACAGCACTGCTGGACTGCATAACTTTCCACTAGACTTGGAAATTAGGCGCCAGTGGTTGCATGCACTTGGCCTGGAAGACCGGGAGTTCCCGCCTATGGCTCGAGTGTGCAACCTGCATTTTACGCGGGATTGCTTCTCCAACGCAATGGAGGTGGAAATGGGCTTCTCCACACAGCTCGCGCTGCCAAACGCTGCTCTTCCTGCATGAACTCCACCACCGCAGCGGCGTCATGATGTGAGTGAGCATATATTTTTAATCACAATTTATGTTCATTCCTATTAGGCTAAAGTTAACCATCTGGAGACCCGCCGGCGCGTTTTGCTGGATATTTTTTTCACATAGCAGCAAAATATACTGAACGTAATAGTAAATTACCTCAAAATGACTGAATATAAGAATAATCGGATGCCGATCGCGATGCGGGAGTGGCTCGAATTGATATGGCTCTGGCCCTGTGTCCACAGACAATTCAACATCCTCCACTTCAGGTGAAGGTGGGGGAGAAAAGTCTTCAAATGACTGCTCTGTTGCAAAGCTACTTGCGTCACTCCAGTCACTCCATTTTAGCGAGTCTGACAGCAGCTGTCACTCACTGCGGGTCTCAGGCGCCCGCCCCTCCGCTCAGCCCCGCCCTCGATTCATCCCCTCTATCTCCGTTGGGCTCTGCCCACTTTTCCAGCATTTTTCAAATATTGCCAGTGGGTGGAGTCAGGCTATGACCAGGGGTTTAGTTACCCTTTAAGGTTTGTGTGCATGGTTTGTGTGCACTACAATGACTACAAACTGAGGGTGCGGTCACACTGGCAGCTTAGTTCAAAACATTGCATGGTTCGCATGAAAAAAGGTAATGTGAAAGCGACCATGTGGACCCGGGAGCGTATTGGGTTACCAAACCCAATCCGCTTTCTCCTTAAAAGAATCCATTTGCAAGCAGCAGAAAGTCGCCTTTATAAAATGTCAACCGTAACAGATTTATTTATTGTGTATACAGCGACATGTAAAAAGTGGGTGTGGTTAACCAGGGTTTCTACAGGTATCTTCAAATTAAATTTAATGCCTTTTTAATGCCATTTTAAAATGTTTTAATGCCATATACGACCCATGACTAACCACGTATATATATATTTCCTCTCAGGGCGGATGAGAGGATGCTTAATTGCTTTTTACCTGACATCTTTGAAAGACAGATGCAATGATTAATGCATCCATGGTCAGGATATAATTATAACATATGACATGATTTTAAAAGTGACCTATAACATTGACTATGCAATACACTTTAATTTATTTAGTGCTTATAAAAGTCACCCTCGCATCAGGGCACTTTTGCTCCGCCGGAAGCAATTACTAAACTGGTTCCACGTATTTAATCACACGAACGTACATATTTTGCGACAGCAAATACAAATTATTAATTATAAAGGTTAAATTCAAATAAATTTATATAAAATTCTCTTCAAAACTATAAAAAAATTTAATGCATGTAAGAATCAAATTTAATGCTTTTTAATGCCTTTTAAGGCCTTAATTTTCGCAAAATCCATTTAATGACTTTTAATGCTTTTTAATGCCCCGCGGAAACCCTGGTTAACTCACGTGCAGCATGAGTGAGACTGGTACACTGATTTGTCAAAGAAACATGGACGAACATAGACAAACGAGCAGATCAGGAGGATCCACAAAGGAATTGCGCTTTTCAAAAGGGTTGTTAATAATGTGATATTTTCGGGAAAAAATGCGAAGTAGTCAACTGCAAGAGCCGTGCAGCACCAGGACAGTTTAGAGGAGTGCACATGCTCGCAACGGGTAAGCATTATGAAGCTTACTTGGCAACAACAATACATATATCAATATCATAACGAATAGAAATAACATTAAATAATGTATAGTTATCGGCATCTTTCCATCTCTTATGTGTACAGTTACTTTGTACACACAAGAATCGCATTCAGCAATGTAAACTCACAATTGTGAGGAAAAAAAAAGTCAGAATTGTGTTTTCTGAATTTATTCTGTGGTGGAAACAAACTTCCTTTTTAAATATATTTAAATACAATTTAAAATGATTTCACTCACTTAAAGCATTATTGTTATTATTGTATTATGCCATTTTCTTTAATATCGTGCAGCCCTACACAAGGACCTCACTGCCCAAGTAACTAAGGTGTGCTAAGGTGATTACGGACCTTGGCACGGTGTTCAACGTTGGCCTTCCGGTCCAAAAGCAGGCTGACAACCTCTGCTCTGCCTTGGAAGCAAGCCAAGGTCAGTGCTGTGTTACGATTGGTCTCAATCTGTGCATTGATATCAGACCCCATGTCCAACAGCAGCTTCACTGCAGGCACATGGCCGTTCATGGCCGCCAACATGAGCGGAGAAATGCCCAGCTTACTGCCAGTCCTGAAAGAGAAACAAGAGAAGAGATAAAAAGAGAAGAAAAAAAAAGAGATAGAGAACATATTTCATAAAGTGTCTTAATGCTTCCTAATACATAGTCTTAAGACACCTGATTAAACCAATAGCAGCAGATGTTCTGACCTAGAGTTGATCTCGGCACCAGCATTCAGAAGGATCTTGATGATGTTGACGTAGCCCCCTGAGGCCGCCAAGCTGAGCGGGGTGTAGTCGGAAACGTTACGGTGCTCCTTATTAGCCCCGCGAAGTAACAACAGTTCCACCACCTGCGAAGATGGAGATAAATTTAACTTCCAAGTCTTTGGGGCATTTTGGAGGGTTTAAAAGCTTATCTGGTGAAGAGGTGGAGCT
Organism: Chrosomus eos; assembly: GCA_036326025.1. Classification (NCBI taxonomy): domain Eukaryota; kingdom Metazoa; phylum Chordata; class Actinopteri; order Cypriniformes; family Leuciscidae; genus Chrosomus; species Chrosomus eos. The sequence continues at coordinate 20,791,527 of CM070834.1, forward strand.
AAAACTGTTAGGGTACCTCTTGTCTGCCACCTGAGCAAGCGAGGGACAGAGGGGTGTCTTTGGTCCTCTCAGACTGAGCTTCAATGTCCCCTCCCTTGTCCAGCAGGATCTCCACCACACCCACATGGCCCGCAGTAGCCGCTTAGTATTAGGGGAGTGAACCCTGTAGGCAGACATGAAGAGCAACACTCAACATCTCTGTAAACGTATCATGCAGATAAGACTTCACACAACAAATTAAGGAGCCTTTTACCCTTCTTGTCCCGGTGCTCGATGTTGGCCCCACGTGCAATAAGCACTGAGACAAGTTCTTCATGGCCACCTGCACAGGCCAGGGTCAGTGCCGTGTCATGATTGCTCTCAGTCTGAGGGGGAAAAAAAAGAAGACGCTTCAATATGTCACCAAGACAAATATGGACAATTTGATGCATAGTTTTATGATGTCTACAAATGCTCCACCGCAGCCATGTGTGTTATATGATTGCTGTGTTCATGTCACATGCGGAGAAGATGGTCTTACATGTGCGTCAATGTCCACTGAGGGATACAGAGGGAGCATGGAGGATGGGGAGACTGTGTTGATGGGCGTCTGTGCGGAGGGCTGAGGGGAGGGCGAAGTTGTAGTGTTTACCACAGGTACTCTGCTGTTCACAGCTGCAAAGACAGAGACAGACCAGTGGCATTATAGTATTAATATATTGTTTTAGTATTTATTAACATTTAAAATTAGCTTTAAATTTTATTTTTCATTTTGTTGTGATTTTTAGAAATTATTTGTATTAGGTTTTGTTTTTTAATATTACCATTTAGCTTTATTTTTTAGTAAATATAGTACTTCAAACTTATTTCAGTTAGCTAAGGACATTTCTAGTTTTTGTTTAACCTTTTTAATTTTAGGTTTTTCGCCTAATATTTAGATTTTAATCCAGCTTCACTTACCAAAACAATTTTTAATAGTTTAGTTAACAATAGCAACACTTGAGTCAGACATATTAAACAACAGTGACTCCTGCAAAAATATATCCTTTGCAAATAAAAAAATAAAAATCCCCATATATATAGATATATATATACTGATTGGCTCTATCACTCTGTCTCCTCTCCACCAATAAGCTGGTGTGTGGTTGGCGTTCTGGCGCACTGTGGCTGCCGTCACATGATCCGGTGGATGCTGCACATTGGTGGTGGTTGAGGAGATTCCCCCTTCCATATGTTAAAGCGCTTTGAGTACCTAGTACCTAGAAAAGCGCTATATAAAATATTATTATTATTGCTAGTCAGTAGCAGCGGGGGAGGGATATTCCCATTCTTTAAAGCATTTGATTGGCCATAAATTCATATACAACCATTTGTGCTCATCACCATTTTTGGTCTGATTTCCAAGGAGAGAAAGATTGAATTTTAAAAGTGTACATCTTCTAAAAAGATAATTTAGTCAACTTTTGGGAGTAGACTAGCATAAATATTGTCAATCATGCATAAATGTTAGTATAATCAAAGTGGGCTAAAAGCCAAAAGACTATTGCCAATAGATTATAGATTGCCAATAGATTAGCCAATAGCAATTTAGGCATTTCATTTCTTATCACTGGTCGTCACCCTGAAGCGCGCAAAGGCAGCCCTGGTTGACGTGAGCTTACCCGCCATGATGTCATCAAGCGTATCTGTGAGCGTTTGTGCGGGTGTAGCGACCATGAGTCCATCGGGTGCCTGTGTAAGAAGCCCCGGCCCCAACCCTGTCAGCTGCTGACCTAGCAACACCCTCTGAAGGTCTGGGCTGCTGCTTCCCGGGTACTCTGCGTTACTGAAGTCTGTGGACTGCTGCAGGGCCAGAGGCTGGATGGGAACGAAGCTGGTCTGCAGAGGGGGACTCTGGAGGGCTTGGTTCTGAGGGGGCGGAGGTGGCGGCGGCTGCGTTGCCTCTCTGTACAGAATGGTATCCACCTGTGGCAGCTTGGCACAGTCAACGTCATCTTCATCCTCATCTTCGTCGTCCTCATCCTCATCATTGGTAGGGGTGGGCCTGTGGTCCTCCTCTCTGCAATTACCCTCACTTTCGTTGTCGGAGCCCAGCTGTGTGGCCTGCAGGGGCAGGGGGGTGCCGGGCATCTCCACCCCTGCCGCCTGGCCCAGCTCCTCCTTGAGCCCCTTGGTCTCCATGTATTCTTTGGTGAACTGCTGCTGCGTCTTCAGCTGCAACTGCCGCTCCACCTTCTGCAGCTCCTTCAAGATCTTCTTCTTTTTCTGCACCTGCTCCTCGCGACTCTTCTTTAGCTCCTCGATCTTGTCTTTGGTGAGCGGCTCACCCTGGATGAGCTCGAGTGACTGTAGCTGGGCCTTCTCGATGGCACTGATGCGCTGGCCCAGCTCATTCAGCTTGCCCTCCGTCTCCTCTACGATGCACTCCAGAGGCTGGTACGAGTGAAAGGGCGGCAGGAGGTCAGCGTCTAAACCACCCGAAGCCACAGAGTTGCTCTGAAGGGAGCTCAGCCTTTGCTTGGACGCACCTAAGAGAAAAACCAAACTAATGCTCAAACCAAAAAGCTGATATTAACCAGACATCATGCATACAGTGCAACTCATCAACACAGTCTAGTTATTCGACTTAACTGAATGCATTTCGATACTCAAGGGGCCCATGAGTATCAAAATGCATTCAGTTGAGTCGAATAACTTCGTTTTACATAAGAGATTAACAAAAATTTCATATCTTAAGTTTTTTATCTGGACTACAGTAAGACCTTCATTTCAATATATCTAAAGCATGAGAGCAGTGTCTGTTGTCTTTTGTTGAGAGCAGAAGAAACGGCAACAAACGCTGTTGCCTCATGTATACGATAATGTGCAGCGTAAAAAAGCGTGCATATTACATGCCTATCTGAATATGGAGGGCGAAAATGAACTTGCATTTACAACTACATCAAATATTCAAAATCTAAAACCATCTTCAAATGCTTAAGGTGATTCTGTTACAATGCATCTAGAGTGCCTTTTAACATGTCCAAGCATTGTTCAATTGTGATATGATCACAGAAAACAAAGTGGATTCTTCATTTGTGAAATGGCAGAGAATTGATACAATAACAGTTCATAAAGGCTACGATCACACTGTCAGTCCAATACAAATATTTGTGTATCCAACTGGAATCTGATCTAAATAAGTGACTGTCCTTATGCATCACAACTGTTCAGATCCGACTTGTGCATTACGTAGCACTCTTTTGTTTTCTCTGTCATTGGTTTCTATGGCAATGATGTGCTAAAAGACACTTTTTTGCCATTCACACTTGCTAAGTATGATTGGATATGCACAAAAATCAGATTTGCACTGACAGTGAACAATAAGACTATAGCCACTTTGATAAGTGGTACTTGAGCAAAACATACAGTTGTTTAGAATAACTTTACCAGAATTTCTAGTCAAACTAACCTTTGCTTGTAACGGGTGGGGGCGTGGGAATGGTGGAGGGCACTCTGTCTGGCTCCTGGGGGGGCACCACCATAGCCAGGGCTTGGAATGGGACTCGAGGGGCCTGCACGTGAAACAAAATTAATCTATTAAAGAAAATTTTAAACTATTATATAATATACATTTGTGTTGTATACACTTGGCTCTCCAGAAATTTATATTTTAATCTCTCAAAGCATTAGGTAAATTAAAGAGGGTAATTTGTAGTGATGCTTAGACTGTTGGATAGTGTAAAGCATGTTTCTGCTCACCTGCGAAGTGTCATGAGAGGGCGGCGTGAGTTGGGACATATCTGGGGCAGGGACTGACAGGATGTTGTTTGGGTAGTCTAGCAGGTAGGACACCACATTAGTGTGACCACCTTTAGCAGCTTCAATCAGCATTGTGGAGCCATCCTGCAAGTAGAAGAAAAACTCTGATTAACCCAGGGGACTGACCAAAGTTTGTGTGACCACATATCACCTGTTAGCATCTGGGCAGTGTCACTCTCTGGAACCCTCACCTTCAGTCTGTGGGTGGGGTCAGCACCATGGGCCAACAGCAGCTCCACCACAGCCAGATGGCCTCCCGCACAAGCCAGAGAAACCACCGTGTGATCGTTGTTGGCTGTGGCTCTGTTAACATTAGCACCTGCAGACAAAAGTGTGTGGTTGAATTTTAAAATACAATGTAAAATAAGAAACATAGGGGGCAGAAGCTGACAAACTATTTATAGTAGTTCATCATTTGATAGTTATATAAAAAAAAAGAATTGTTGGTATCTAAAAAGTAATAACCTTATTTATTATAATGCATGGTTATATTGGGCCATAAACAATGAAAACAATAGCTGTGTTCCAAATGACGCACTATACACTCAACCGTATAGTGTATTAACTTTATACGTTCATTTTGTCTTTCAACATCGGAGTTTGATAGCCCCTCCCCCTCGCTATAAGTGCATCATCCGGGTACTTAAAGAGCACTTTTTCTTTTTAGAATTTTCAATGTGAATGCACTACTTGCACTATTTATACTACAAAATGGCACAGAATAGTGCACAAGTACACGATTTGGGACGCACCTATTAACTTTTTTTGTGGTAAGGCCAGTAAAAATTTTAACCACTGGCCAAACTGGTCCAGAAGAAAAAAACCTTAGTGTTGAGCACTGAAATATATAAAAAAAAATACACCTAGATTAAATTGTGTTAATATTTCACAAAATGTCATTGCACTAGAGACTTCTTTGAACGTAAAAAATAACAACTTTTCAGCTGTGTTTTAATGTGACAAAAACAGTGATACTCAATTGTTTATTTGCAGTTGGGATGAGTAACCTGGCAAAAATAAAGGGCCTGTTTACACCTGGTCACTTGATGCGTTTTCACGGATTGGATAGCTATTCGATTGTGAAAAGACCAGGTGTAAATGCTCTTCGAAGCGCTTTCAAGACGGAGTTAAATCCGATCACTGAAACCACTTCAGGAGGTGGTCTGAGACACATTCCAGATGAAACTGGACAAGTGTAAATGCATCTGGTTGTTGAAACAACATATGTAAATTTTACTTCTCTGGAAAAGTAAAAAAAAAAAAAAAAAAAAAACGTGTGAGCCCGTTATAGGCTATATTACATGTTATAGTCAGATATGACAGCGCTAATGCAACACGGATCGTCAAGAATGAGTAGCTGAGTATCTCTTCAGCAAGCAGATGCGCAAACTGCCACAAATGAAACAAAGTCGCAGACGCTCAAAATACAATCACCTTCATTAAAAGTAGTTAGACTAAATTATCTTACCAGTGCTGATGCCACGTTCTCTCCTATTGCGGTCTTTGATCTTGAAATTAGCTGATGATAAATAAAATGCAGCTCATATCTGTCTCTTTCGTTGATGTGAACTCCGTTAAATTTGCATATAGTGGCGGAATAGAAGATTGGATTTATATTCGTTTTGTGGAGACACATTTATGTGGCCATGTAAATGGAACCGATTTAACAAATCAGAGATATTCGATAAGTAAAAACACATGAAAACTATAAAACAATTTACATGAAGTGACCCCATGCAAGTATTTTTCTACACCAAACTGGTGTCTCTGATGAATGTTCACTATGCTGATTGGAAAGACCCAATTAACTGGTCATGAAATTAATTTTTTTTTATCATCATATATTGTCACTCATTGATTGTTTTTTGCAGCCCTAGTTTGGGACGTCACAACTTGCCTTTGCTGATGAGAAACTGCACAGTGCACAGGTGTCCTGCTCTGGCTGCTTTCATCAGTGGAGTCCTGCCCCCTTCTGATTCATGTTCCTGAGAAACAAAAACACCAGTCACCTCTAAACAGGCTTTAATTGTATAAATCTCAAAATGAAAAAAAGGAGAAAAAATGCAATGGTAAATCAGGATATCCACCAACCAGGTCAGCCCCTGTTTGCAGCAGCACGTCGGCCACATCCGTGTGTCCATTCTCACACGCATATGTCAGAGCTGTGTCACCCGTGGCTGTTGTGGCGTGGACATTAGCTCCTGAACAAAGAGAAAAGTTTGTGACCGCATTACATCATATGCAGGAGAAAGAAATTTGAAGAATTACATCCAAAGCAAAGCCTTACCTGCAGCCAACAAGTATTTGACCAGTTCCAGATGCCCCTCCTGTGCAGCCTCCATGAGTGGGGTTGAGCAACCCAACTCAATGTCCGCCCCAGCTTTGATGAGGAAATCAGCCACCTCTAAGAAACCTCCACAACATGCTAGAGTCAACGCAGTCTCCTGCGTCTCCTCTGTCTGAGCGTTAATATTTGCCCCTAAAACCAAACAATAAAGACCAATTTTCAGTTTGTGAACAAGAATGAACTTGCAAAGGAAACTTAACATTCAGATAGTCAGAGTTTGAAAAAAGACATTTTTAACAATGCAAGCATTGTATTTCTAATTTATCCCTTTGAGATGGAATTATTTTTTAAATGGATTCTGGTTGTTATTGACTTGAATCCTAAGAGCGAAGTCTACGAAACTGAGATGACCCCAGTAGTACCTTGTGCCAGGAGCAGTGCTACCATCTCTTCATGGCCCTCACGAGCTGCCTCCATCAGTGGAGTGTAGCCCTCATCATTCACTTCTTCCAGGTTGGCCCCCCTCTCGATCAGAAGTGCTGCCAGCTCCACGTGACCCCCGCAGGCAGCCAGCGTTAGAGGCGACTCAAATGAGTCTGCAGGCATGTTTACCTGTGCCCCACTATCCAATAGCAGTCGTGCCACCTCCACATGCCCATCCTACACAAGACAACCATGAGAATAACAACCCAAAAGACTAGCACAAACATCAGATGAAGTGCCTACAAGACTGTGAACATAAAAGCTGATGTTACCATGCAGGCCTCCATGAGAGCAGTGTGCATCTCATCTGTCTTGTGCTCCTGGTCGGCTCCTGCTTCTAAGAGAAAACGGACCATGTCCAAGTGCCCTGAGGAACAGGCAGGATACGGTCAATATCACCCAGATTTACCTTTGTTTCAACGTGCAGGTAAACATGAATGATCAGTTACAGTGGATTTTCTGAAAAAGCTTTTTACAACATACAAAATTCAGATTAATACAGGCATATGGCTACTTCATCATTCAGATTTCTAAGTCCTTAGTCTGATTGTTGTGCATTAACCTGATTCCCTTAACCAGAATAAGACAGTTTTCTGATTATTATCTTATGCATGTAAACAGTCTATGATACAATGAGACGCACCTTTATAGCAGGCGAGTGTGAGTGCGCTCTCCTTAAATTCGTTGGAGTGTGTGTTGATTCCAGCGCCATACTCCAGGAGGACACGAGCAACCTCCACGTGGCCTGCACTGGCAGCCTCCATTAACGGAGTGTGACCATTTTCATTGTGATCCTCAATGTTAGCACCCTCCTTTAGCAACACTTTTACTACATCCAGAAAGCCTCCTGCACACGCATATGTCAAGGCTGTGTTACCTGCAAGAAAGGGAAAGGCAATGGATGAACAAGGTGTGTCTGCAAGCATGCATTTGTAGGCTTGCACATGAGTAAAAATGGGCCAAAAAGAGTAGAGGACATTTCAGCCCACTTTCATTTCACACTGTTGTTTTTAATTATTACAAAAAATGTAGTATATTGTTGTACCTGTCGAGGACTGTGCGTTCACGTCGGCTCCGTGCACTAGGAGCAGTTTAACGATGTCAACGTAACCACCGCTTGCAGCAGCCATAAGTGGCGTGATGTCTCCTTTGATCCCTCTGTCCTCCACGTTAGCATGCATGGCCAGCAAGACCTACAACCCCAAACTCAAATCAATAGACATTCTTCTCAGATAACCACAGTACATGCTTCAATTAAAACTGAAAATTAAAAGGTAAAGCATGCAATTTCTTCACCACTAACAGCACCATAACCAATTGTAGTCAGGAATGGGACGATGGGTCTGGAAATAGGGTGTAAAGTTTGTTCGTTTAAAAAAAAATCTATTTGAGGTATCAAGGTATAAATATAATGGATACAGTAGCCTTGATAATACTTAATATAAGAATCTCATAAATCATAATATAATATAATAAATAGGGACTAGCCAAGACAAGTTTATTTGTATAGCACTTTTACAATATACACGGTTTTCAAAGAAGCTTTACAAAAAAAATCATGACGTTAATGTTTATAATATCGTCATGCCTTAGTCACTTAGAATAGCTGGGCGATAATATAATTTACATTTTGCAACAATACAAGCAGTTGAGATTTGCTATACAGTATATATAAAACTCTGTCCAACTTTATCCACATGGATTCTGAACACAAACTATATGTCCAACTTTATATATACATTATATATATAGCTAAAATTGATATAGATAGGTGTGGCAATATATAGATATACATTTAGCGATGATATAAATAATGTTGCAGAGATTTGCTAACTACCTGTTTGTCTTGAAAAAAAATGGCAGAGGGAAAATGTTTCTTTTAATGAGTTTAATTCCGTTCAAACTGCTTCAAGTGCAGAAATTACACACACACAACCTTAACTTAACATTTCAATTATTTATTTGATTTTAATTATTGATCTTTTTTTAATCATTCATGCATTTGACAAGGAGTTGTTTTGGCTGTTAGCAACTGAAAGGAAAGCTTCAGGCTTGGAAGTTTGGTAGCACAAAACACCAAGTGTCCGAGTCTGTACACGGTACCTGTGCAAGCTCATAGTATCCAGCTGAGCAGGCCAGACACAGCAGGCTCTCGCCCTCCTCAGTGTGTTCGTTGACGCTGCGTCCCTCGTCTAGCAGCTTCCGCACCGCATTCACGTCGCCGTCCGAGCAGGCCTCAGCCAGGCTACGGCTAAAAATAACCAGACTACTACAATTACTGCGACTGTGCAGGCGAAGCTAAGCTAACTACTCTAACTCAAGGAGGAACAAGAAGACTCATACAGCTGCTTGTGTCTAATTACAGAGGGTTCAAATATCAAGTGCACTTTAAACATTCAGACAAAGCTTAAAACACATTTAATATTGCTCAGCTTTTAGCTTTAATGTAGTAATTCTTGCTGGTTGAACATGAGTGTTGCATCATGATGTGTGGGCACAGGAGAAGAAATTGTATGTGTGAGAAAAGATGCCTACTTGTCGGCCTGGCTGGCGTTGAGTGTGTTTTCGGCCCTCATGCGGGTGAGGGCGGCGGCGGCCTCATCCAGCGCGCAACTCACCGACGATGTCAGGCGGCGTAACACCTCTGGATCTGCAAAGGCTTTGCCATCGGCAGTGGAGAGTTTACCAATGCCTGCAGCATCCAGCCCCACACCAGCACCACACGCCATCCAGCAAGAACAAACGCATCCATGGTTAGTACAGGCCCAACACGCTCACACACAGGAAATACAACGGTCGGTTAGCCAAATTCACACCATGCAGTTTTAGTAAATGTATAAACTTATGTCTAAAACTAAATTTCAAAGCTCCCACAGAGTTTCAGAATGGCATAACACTAAATGCTCAAACAAATTATGATTTTCCTGTAAAATAAAATATATTTATTAGGAGGTTGACCGATAATGCATTTGTTGATACCAATAACCAAGGTGGGGAGAAAACAATTTCCAGTTTACTGGATGCTAGATTTAAAGTCCATATTGAATATGTTATTCCTTCATTATTTCTATAGCCCTGTATGCCAATAATGGGGCAGAGACTCAAGTCCAAAATGCATGCAGTGTATTGTGAGAATACAAATCCCGAAAAAATGATCATGTTCTCAATGTGATTACTAACTTTAAAAAGGACCAAAATACAGCAGACTTGTATTCTAAAATATCTTTGCTCTCTGTGGCACTCAAGCAGATAAATGGTTGTCAATACACAGGGCTGTCCCTATCGATTGGCAATCAAGCATACTGGAAATTCTTTTGACTATGTAATTTCCATTTTTATTGTGAAATTAAGTAGGCTCGTGCCTGTAAGTGCAAAGAAGATTGCATAAATGTATCTGTGTGTTGAGTAAGTGTAAGGCCTTGTATCAATAGAGGTGTGTGTGTGTGTGTGTGTGTGTGTGTGTGTGTGTGTGTGTGTGTGTGTGTGTGTGTGTGTGTGGTGTGTGTGTGTGTGTGTGTGTGTGTGTGTGTGTCTCTGTGTGTGTGTGTGTGTGTGTGTGTGTGTGTGTTAGCAGTGAGAAATAGCAAGCTTATATAAACTAGGGCTGGATAATGCCAACTACCTCACAATACAATTATACACATCAGTAGATTTAAGTTTTTTTTTTAAAAGATAGTACAACTTATTGAAATCCGTATCGTCACATGGAGTCACTCTAGGGCTGGGCGATAAAACGATAATAATAATAGATTGCGATATAATTTTTACTCCATACAACGATATCGGAGCATTTATCCGCTCGGCTCAAAGTCCAGACGGCAGCGCGAGCTCACTAGATCAGACGAGTTTACTCTGATCGTCTCGCTCACAAGATCCAGTGAGAAGCGCTGGAATTCAGTGAAGAACACAAATGTCTTAGTGATTTAAACCAGTTTAAAGGCAGATGAAATGGCACTGACAAACAGGAGAATTGATACTGAATCCATTTACCATGGTTTTACTGTAACGTTAGCCTAGTAATATTAACTGCACCATATATAAATGAATTGTATTATATAATGTAGACAATGTATGACAATATATTAAAGTAGTAATGGAATATAATTACAGTATTTCATGTATTTAGGCTACTGTTTTTCATACAAATACCAAAAACCAAGTTACATTTTGCCATGATAGTGAGGTGCTATACTGTAGGCTATGCCTGGTTTTATCTGTGGTTATCATGATCTAAATGCATGATACTGGATGACCTCATTGGTGATGGTTCATTTTAATAAAATTCTGACGTAGTCAGGCTACTAGGGCTGGGCGATATGGCCAAAAAATCATATCTTTGTATTAGAGGTGTGATGGTTATTATATAACCATGAGACCGACGGTTATAATTGAACACCGTCATTAGAACTCTATAACCGCGTTATTAAAATATTTTTTTACAAACATTGACCCCTTTTACTGATCAGAGCGCGCGCTGACACAGAGTAAAGCCTTGTTTATACTCTGTCTGTACGTTTCTTTTACTGTCTATGGTCCGCAACGAGCGCGAAGGTGCGCATGGCAAAAATGACGCGTTGAGTGCGCAAGACCGGCAAGACCTAATTTTGCTTGGCTGTGTGCACGGCTTTCAGACATTTACAGATGGAGAAGTTAAAGTTGTTAAGCACTGAGCACCATATCTCAAACGCATCAAACGCAAGTATTTATCTATCAGTCAGCAACAGTATCTGTCAGAGCATCTGACAGGGCAAGATGCTTTAAACTTGTTAACTATAACTTACCAGTTATTTTGAAGCCCTTAGTACAATTTGTTCCTAAACATGACAAGCTTATTTTATGTACTTTCACTGCAGCAGCTCACACTGCATCCTCCGCTATTTTTCAGATGTGCTCGTATCAAACTACTGTATCGATATAAACGGTATTGCCTCATTCCAGATCGTCTAAAAAAAATAAAAAAATTATATATATATATATATATATATATATATATATATAGCTTTCATGACGCACACACGCAAGGTCTCTCGCTCTCTCCCTCACTGCCATGCGCGCTACACGGTTTGAAGCAGTTCTGTCTCGCATGCGCGCTCTAGATTTACGGGAGATTTGAACTAATTTGCGGGCTTCAGGGAGACTTGGGATGTCTGCGACTCTGTCAACTGCCTATTGTCTGAATACCACGCTAACAGAGCTACGTAAACAGAGCGAACATGAGAGCATCCGACTGCAGACGTCAATAATGCAGCATAATGGAATAATCTCCTGATAAAACTCCGCTTCCCGAAAGTTATAAACTGCCCACGGAACCCAGTTAAGATACACAAATCTATTCAACAAAAATAGTGATGCAGTTAAGTGTTTTTTTCGCTCAGCCGAGCCCTCTCTGTTGCTGTGTGCAGCTGTCAGTCACCTCTTCCTGAACGTCACTCACGCACTCTAACTCACTCATCCGGGCATGCACTGCAGTCTCGTGAGAAAACGCATCTTTTTGATATAAAGTTTTTCTTTTTCCCGAATACAAATATTTTTTAAAGTATTTGTTCGAAATAAGTATTCGTAAAAAACACGTTATTTGTGCCTTTCCGAATACCGTATTCGGGTTCGGCTCCACCCCTAATATATATATATATATATATATATATATATATATATATATATATATATATATATATATATAATATATATATATATATATATAGTACAAATTCGATATATCGCCCAGCACTAATATGCACCATATTACATATTCATTATAATTTTTTTATGTTCAATATTTAATGCATGTTTGAATAAATCTGGCAAGTTATGACAGCCAGCACTTAAATGTTTTCATATAACTTTATTATAAGAAAAATAAATAAGTCTAGCCTAATTTAAATGTTTGTATACAAATCAGTTAATTTTTACTTTCAATATTATAGGTTTATGAAAGCCTAGTAGACTAAAATTGACAAGAGATTTTGAGATTTGTTTTTCTTGAGAAAATTTGCCATGTATTGTACCCGATTTCCAAAATAATCAATATTGAATCGAAAGCTTGTGAATCGAAATCGAATTGTGAAATTTATGTCAACACCCAGCCCTAGTTGTCACAATACTGGAATTTCTAACTTTAATACAGTAACTTGAAAAAAGAAAAAAAATTAAATATAATGTATATTACACTGCCATATATACTTTTAATATCTATTATCTAAAAAAAAAAATTATGTTTGGCACAATTTTACTTCAAGGCTAGAGTTATGAACTTCATAACTACGCTAGTAATAGTGTTTATTTTATGAATATATACACATATATACACACACACAGGTGCTGGTCATATAATTAGAATATCATCAAAAAGTTGATTTCAGTAATTCCATTCAAAAAGGGAAATTTGGATATTATATTTAGTCATTACACAGACTGATATATTTCAAGCATAGACTGTAAAAAAAAGATGGACGACACCACTTCGCTCTTTTCCATTGGAGAGAACTGAAGCCGCCAGTGTCCCGATATGGTGCTGACATCTTGGGACTTGAGTCTGCGCAGTTGCGTTTTCGGGACCAGACCTGCGCAGTAGTGAGCAGGAAGTAAAGCCGCAAAATCAAGGCCCCGCCCTCACTCTCGCAAAATCAAATCTCAAGCACACGCCCTGCACTTTTCTTAAGTGGCCTCTGTCTGCTCCGTTCCTCTTAAATGATGTCTGCTGATTGCAGTACCTCGTTAAAATAAGGTAAATACATCTAACCACAGTCAACATTATGAAAAAAAGTCCGTTGGTGCTTCAGTGACTACTTCGCACAGAGAACCTGTCAATCACAGCTGTCAATCATGATGTCACAGCACCGTTTTTATAGCATCAAATAACTAACTAAAAACAAACTTATTTTAAAAACAAACACTTGAAATTACATCAACGTGATGGAAACTACAGTAAATTAACTCGAAAATAGAAAATAGATATGTGAAGTGTAATTTAATGGTTTAGTTGAATAACACGGAGAGGCGGGGTTTATGAGCTATACTAGGACCGGTCACCCTGGGGCGATCGAGGCGTTTGGGCTTCACTTTTGAGGGCTTGTGCGGCACGCTTGATTTCAAGTGTTTATTCTTTTCAATTTTGATGATTATAACTGACAACTAATGAAAACCCCAAAATCAGTATCTCAGAAAATTTGAATATTGTAAAAAGGTTCAATATTGAAGACACCTGGTGCCGTGCCACACTCTAAATCAGCTAATTAAAATGGTTTCAGCCTTTAAATCAGGGGTCTCAAACTCAACTTAACTGGGGGCCGCTGGAGGTAGAGGCTGGGTCAGGCTGGGCCGCATCAAGTATTCCACAAAAAATAGTATTCAAGTATTATAAAAAAGGAGCACAACTGATCCAATCTTCTCAATCTTTATTATTAACGTTTCCTCTGAATTTGAACATTCCTTTCTGTACATGATTGCTTCTTCATGAGCTGTCCTTCTGACAGTTGAAGTTCATTTTTACAAACTTTCTTTGTCTTTTCCCTATAACACTTATTTGTGATATTTATATTTGCTTATGTCCTTTTTATTTTCTTTATACAACACATTAATATGATATTGAATGTTTTTTTTTTGGAAGGCACATTTCCTTTTATTATACTTAGAAAAACAATTATTGCTTTTGAAATACAAATTTTTGCAGTCATGTCTGCCCATCTTATTGAAGTCTTTCTATTCTACACATGTATAGTGTCTCAAATTACTGACTTTGCACAAATCAAAGCAAACCTTCTTATCAACCTGTTGGACACATATTACAAGCTCAAAATGATTATTCTCATATTGTTTTAGAGCAGGGGTCTCCAACACGTCGCTCGCGAGCGGCCAGTAGCTCGTGGCCTGATTGGTGGTAACTCGCCAAGGGGCCTGTTCACATATCGCGCTCACATATTTTGCGCGCTCAAGTTCGTTATTTCAAATGTAGGCGCGCGGCAAGCGCGCTCATAATTGAAGCGACGCGCGCAGTATGTTTGCACTTCGCGGTTGTCTATGACAACTGACAACTATTTACAACAAGCCCACCGTAAGCTGTCACGAGACTATCTATGGTAGCCCATAAGGGATAAAAAAATCCTTTTTTTTAAAACGCGGCACACGCAACGACGGGCCGCACTAACATTAAACTTTAATGTCAAGTAGGGGGCCACAAAATATCACCCCGCGGGACGCGAGTTTGAGACCCCTGCTTTAAATGGTTTCTCAGGCCTTGTCCACACGGACACATGTATTTTATAACCAGAGTTTTTCCTCCAGCGTTTAAAAAAAAAAAATCCCGTCCACACATGCTCGGTCTCCGTCTAAATGAAAACGCAAAAACAGGCTATCAAGCGCGGTCAAGAGCATGCCACGCCAGCAGGCGGCGATATAACCCTTAACCGTAAAGCCACGTTGGCCAATCAGAAGCCTAACAAAAAGTTATTACCGGTTCCGGTAGGCGCAAATCTGACGTCAAACACAGAGGATAACGGCATACACTCTGACGTCGCAAAGCAAAAACCCCGGTTTCACTGTCTACATGACAACACTGTAACCAGCTTTTCTGAAAATCCTCACCCTGGCAGGGGTTTTCAAAAATGTTCGGTTTCAGTGCGTTTCCGTGTGGACGAATGACCGAACCGCGTAAAAAAAAGTCACGGTTATAAAAATACCCGTGTCCCACAAAATACAACCAATAGTCGTTAGAGGCGAAGGGAAGGAAAAGATGTGGTAGAAAAAAAAAGGTGTAAGAGCAATAGGGATAACCGCACCCTGGAGAGGATTGTGAAACAAAACCCATTCAAAAATGTGTGGGAGATTCACAAAGAGTGGACTGCAGCTGGAGGCAGTGCTTCAAGAACCACCACACACAGACGTATGCAAGACACGGGTTTCAGCTGTCGCATTCCTTGTGTCAAGCCACTCTTGCACAAGAGACAGCATCAGAAGCTGCTGAGTTATGTTCTCTGATGACAGTAAATTTTGCATTTTCTTTGGAAATCAAGGTCCCAGAGTCTGGAGGAAGAGAGAAGCACATAATCCATGTTGCTTGAAGTCCAGTGTAAAGTTTCCAGTCAGTGATGATTTGGGGTGCCATGTCATCTGCTGGTGTGGTCCACTGTGTTTTCTGAGGTCCAAGGTCAACACAGCCATCTACCAGGAAGTTTTAGAGCACAACATGCTTCCTGCTGCTGACCAACTTTATGAAGATGCAGATTTCATTTTCCAACAGGACTTGGCACCTGCACACAGTGCCAAAGCTACCAGTACCTGGTTTAAGGACCATGGTATCCCTGTTCTTAATTGGCCAGCAAACTCGCCTGACCTAAACCCTATAGAAAATATATGGGGTATTGTGAAGAGGAAGATGCGATACGCCAGACCCAACAATGCAGAAGAGCTGGTGGCCACTATCAGAGCAACTATCAGGCCGACAACTCATAACACCTGAGCATTGCCACAGACTGATCGACTCCATGCCACGCCGCATTGCTGCAGTAATTCAGGCAAAAGGAGCCCCAACTAAGTATTGAGTGCTGTACATGCTCATACTTTCATGGTCATACATTTCAGCTGGCCAACATTTCTAAAAATCCTTTTTTTTGTATTGGTCTTAAATAATATTCTAATTTTCGGAGATAATGAACTTGGGATTTTCATTAGTTGTCAGTTTTAATCACAATTAAATTAAATAAACATTTTAAATATATCAGTCTGTGTGTAATGTATGAATATAATATCCAAGTTTCAATGCCAATAAGATTCTGAATTGAAAGTTTACTTTTAAAAAGTTGCCAAACGGTCCCATTGACAAGACCAAAGTGATCTGTGTGTTTTGTCGTTGTGAACTGAGCTATCATCGCAGCACGTCCAGTCTGAAATATCACTTGATGGCCAAGCACACAGCTGATATGAATTCTTCACCCCCTCGTCAAAGCCAGGCGACAATGGATGACTTCAGACAGAAGCATATGGATACCACAGCTAAGAACAAATCTAGTAGATCCAGATCCACTTTTTCATGTTGATAAAAGCATTAAAATAAGAAAAATGATGGGACAAAAAGAAATCAAGGGACATTTAGAATAGATAAAAATGTGCGATTAATTGCGAGTTAACTATGACATTAATATGATTAATCACGATTAAATATTTTAATCGTTTGACAGTATTAATATTTATTATACACACACACTGAACAAAATTATAAACACAACACTTTTGTTTTTGCCAAACTCCAAGATCTAAGACACAATTTTCTATGTACACAAAAGGCCTATTACTCTCAAATAGTTCACAAATCTAAATCTTTGTCAATGAGCACTTCTTTGCAGAGATAATCCATCCACCTCACAAGTGTGGCATATCAAGATGCGATTAGACAGGATGATTATTGCATGTGCCTTTGGCCTTTTATTGTGGCCAGCCTCTCTAAAATGTGCAGTTTTACTGTACTGTGGGGGTCCAGGGGTTCGAAAACCAGTCAGTATCTGGTGTGACCACCATTTGCCTCAAGCAGTGCAACACATCTCCTTCGCATAGAGTTGATCAGGTTGTTAATTGTGGCCTGTGGTCCACTCCTCTTCAATGGCTGTGCAAAGTTACTGTATATTAGCAGGACCTGGAACACGCTGTCGTATATGCCGATCCAAAGCATCCCAAACATGCTCGATGGGTGACATGTCCAGTGAGTATGCTGGCCATGAGAGAACTGGGATGTTTTCAGCTTCCAGGAATTGTGTACAGATCCTTGCAACATGGGGCCATGCATTATGATGCTGCAACATGAGGTGATGGTCGTGGATGAATGGCCCAACAATGGGCCTCGGGATCTCGTCACTGTATTTCTGTGCATTCAAAATGCCATCAATAAAATCCATGTGCGTTCCTTGTCCATAACATATGCATGCCCATACCATAACCCCACAGCCACCATGGGCCACTCGATCCACAACGTTGACATCAGCACACCGCTCATCCACATGATGCCATACACGCTGTCTGCCATCTGCCCTGTGCAGTGAAAACCGGGATTCATCCGTGAAGAGAACACCTCTCCAAAGTGCCAGACGCCACCGAATGTGGGCATTTGCCCACTCAAGTCGGTTACTACGACGAACTGCAGTCAGGTCAAGACCCTGATGAGGACAACGAGCATGCAGATGAGCTTCCCTGAGAAATTCTTTGGTTATGCAGCAGCTGTCCGGGTGGCTGGTCTCAGACGATCTTGGAGATGAAGATGCTGGATGTGGAGGTCCTGGGCTGGTGTGTTTACACATGGTCTGCGGTTGGACGTACTGCCAAATTCTCTGAAACACCTTTGGAGATGGCTTGTAGTAGAGAAATTAACATTCAATGATTGAAATTAATAGAAATTGAGGTGCACCAAGAAGGAATTCCGTTTTTGTCAAACAGCAACCCCTAGAATCGCTGTGGAGTACTTGTAGTGTCGTAAATAGCACTCACGCAGAGATGGCTCTGCACTCATGGCCTGATCCCCTCCCCCTGTACACCGGTACCTGTTCAGTAGGATGGAAGCTGTAACGAGTGGAAATAAGGTGTGGCCCCTTTAAGAGCTGCGCGCGCCCCGTTTAACTGTCAGCAGTCTGTATTGTATGTGCGCCTCGAACACCACATGTATACGGCGCCAGGTTATTTCTGTTTGATGCTCATTTTATCAGAATTTTATCAGATCTTTTTTGCCGTAAAGCAATTCGTTACATCGCGAGACCTGATATCACGCAACACTTCCTGATGCTGCGGCCGGCAGCTCAAAGTTGCAAGTGTGTTTTTTCTGCTCACATGCGAGGGGGTGGGGCGGGGGGGGGGGGATGCGAAACGACCACTATTCAACCCGAAAAAAGTAATAACCATTCCAATGACTCCGAAGCTGTTCGGTTGAGGTAAAAAAAAAAACTGCATAGTTCACCTTTAACCCGAAATTTGAAATCCACACGATTGCAAATGTGAAAATTTTATACAACAGTTCAACAAAAAAGGTCATATTAAGCAATATATATTTTAAACAGTATTGTCAATATTGTTTGCTCTTTTTTGCAACAAAATAATAGTTCAAATGAAAGCCACAGCAAAACTGTTGCGTTTAACGAAACACTACTATTTCTTGGAGAGTGAACTAATCTGTGGCTTTAAATGAATCGCGAGAGTCAATGATTCAATGACCATCCATAAATACAGACATGTTAAAGTGAGGATAAAAATACAGATGAGAGCAGATCTAGACACAGCAAACAGAATTTACAAAACATACAAAAATATCTTAATTTTGCAGAAAGTTATTAAGGCTATTTTCGGCAGAAATCGGTCAACCTCTAAACTCTGTCAAGCAAGGACCATTTACACCTTGAAATTTGTATGTTATGCACCATTCCCAAACCTCAAATTTTATTAGCAAGTTGTTTTTAATTCCACCTTGGATTTTCATGAAAACGGTTGTATTTGAGCATATACCACTAAGTGATTTAACCTCAACCAGGAAGAGCAGTATTTGCTTTCCTATGATGACGTAAAACATAATGCTCGTGGTAGCAGGTAAAACATGTGGTTTAGATGTGTTCAGTCACAATAGTGTGTATCAGGTGGAATGAAAACACGTCAAAGCATGTGTAAACAGTAGGTAACTTATGAACAGCATAACAGGCGTACAATTAAGAGCAAGACAGACAATAAAAAGCTCACAGAAACAAACGACCAGACAGAAAAAGACACACGTTCACAAGTTCTGCACAGATGGAAAAAGCAATAGTGATGCTCATGGACACAGATGAAGACACACACAGACAGTACACAAGTGTACTAAAGGCCAGTGCTGAGTCATGAGCGATGCTGCTGCTGCTGTATGGAAATCCATTGTTGCCACTAATCTCCCCTTTGGTTCCTCTGCGTGATAACTATCCGCTCACGGAACAGGGCAAGCTAGTGTAGAGAATCAGGCCTAACACGCTGGGCCTCACCCAAACAAACACACAACACAGACTAGCTCAACAGAACATGGCACCAGTTTTCAAGTTTAAAATAAAAACAATTATAAAATGTTATGCACACAAACCATGTGACACTGACCCTGAGCCCATCAGCACTTGTATGCAACAAAAGCTCACAGTGAGCATAAGGAGAAAAAAACACTAGTGTAAAAATAAACCGGTTTAAGGATTTGCAGGGCTATATTTGGTGCTAGTTCTCTGTATACAGATATTTCGGGGTGATCTCAAAAAACCTCTGTGCTGCTCAATCAGTAGTAGATCTATATATACACTATAACAGTGAGCTTTTTAGCCGATAGACCCACATACAGCACTTGCTTTTTGTTCATAATAAAATTTACAATTAAGAGAAACGGATCATGGTCGTTTTCACACCTGAAAGACCGCACCAAGGTCCGAACCAAAGTTCACGTTTTGATACATTTTATACTTTCAGAAAGTTATGCGAGCGCACTAAAAAACTTTACGTGACATACTTGCGTCCTGTCGTCATCATCTATGTGAGCTGCATCTTGACATTGATTGGTTTGTAAATGGACTAGGGCTGGGTACTGGCAAGGGCCTCACGATACGATACGTATTACGATACATGGGTCACGATACGATATATCACGATATGATACAATACGATACATATTGCGATATATTGCAATAATTAAAAAAAAAAAAATCCAAAATGTAAATGAATATACAACTTGCTATGTTCCACCTGGGGTATTCAGGTATGTGACAGCAGACAAAAAACTTATATTCTAATTTATTCGCAAAGGTATATGCGTTGTACAGTCACTGAACAGTGAACACACTGAAATGTATGAAGTGCAGATCACTAAAAACTAAAAATGTAGATGCCACAAAAATTACATAAAAATAAAGTGCATCAAGTACATCATTACTGCCCGACTTACTTTTTACATTTACATTTAAATTTATTCATTTAGCAGACACTTTTATCCAAAGCGACTTACAAATGAGAACCATAGAAGCAGTTAAACTAACAGCAGGACAACAAAATGTAAGTGCTATAACCTTTCACAGTTTAATCCAACGAGAATCCGTAATTTTTTTTTATTTTTATTTTTTTATATAATAGAAAGGAAGAGAAGAGAAAGTGTTAGTATTACTGGAACAAGTGCTGCCGAAAGAGATGCGTCTTCAACCGTTTCTTGAAAATGGCTACGGACTCAGCAGATCTGGTTGAGTTAGGTAGGTCATTCCACCAGCAGGGAACAGTCATGGTAAAGGTCTGAGAAAGAGATCTTGTGCCTCTTTGACGTGGCACCACAAGACGACGTTCACTTGTAGAGCGTAAATTTCTGGATGGGACATAAGTCTGAAGTAATGAGTTTAGGTAAAAGGGAGCAGAGCCAGTGGTTGTTCTGTAAGCAAGCGTCAGTGACTTGAATTTGATTCGAGCTGCAACTGGCAGCCAGTGCAATTTTGTGAGGAGAGGAGTGTCGTGTGCTCTCTTCGGCTCGTTAAAGACCACTCTAGCTGCAGCATTTTGGATCAGTTGCAGAGGTTTGACAGTGCAGGCTGGAAGACCAGCCATGAGAGCATTGCAATAGTCCAGTCTGGATAGAACAAGCGCTTGAACAAGGAGTTGTGTAGCATGCTCTGATAGGAAGGGCCTGATCTTCCTAATGTTGTACAAAGCAAATCTGCAGGACCGGGCAGTTCTAGTAATGTGGTCTGTGAAGTTCAATTGATCATCAATAACAACTCCAAGGTTCCTGGCTGACCGTGATGGAGTTATGGATGACGGGCCTAGTTGAATAGTGAAGTTGTGACAAAGTGTTGGTTTGGCCGGGATAACAAGTAGCTCAGTCTTCGCAAGGTTAAGTTGAAGATGGTGGTCTTTCATCCAGTCAGAGATGTCTGTCAGGCAAGCTGAGATGCGAGCAGCTACCGTCGGATCATCAGGCTGGAATGAGAGGTAGAGTTGTGTGTCATCCGCGTAGCAGTGATAGGAAAAGCCATGTTTCTGAATCACAGTTCCTAGTGATGTCATGTAGATGGAGAAGAGAAGTGGTCCAAGCACTGAGCCCTGAGGCACCCCAGTAGGTAGATGTTGTGACTTCGACACCTCACTCCTCCACGATACCCTGAAGGACCTACCTGAGAGGTAAGACTTGAACCATTGGAGTGCAGTTCCCGAGATTCCCTTCATCTTTAGGATTGACAAAAGATGAGGACCTTTTAAAACCTTTAGGACCTTTTAAAACCAAAGTGCTTCCACTCGTAATCACGGTTCGGTACGTACCTCGGTTTTAAAGTCACGGTTCGATACGTTTTCGATACAGCAAAAAGAAAGAAATGGCAGAGAAATTTCCTATTTATTAAAAGAAAAAATATTTTTTATATAAGTGTGAGTTTTCCTACATCTTGAAACTCAGGTTTAAATGGGGGTAATTTTTGAAGGATGAATAAATAATGTTTTGGTCATCACATTAAAAATGACATTTAAATATACATTTATTTATATAATATTTGAGTTTTGAAGTGCTGGCAAAATATGTGTGAAGTACTTGAAAGCATTTCACTATTCCAGCCAAACTGGTTACAGTTAGTGTTACTATGGTGAATGTTGCTGATCTGTGGACTTAAAGCCTAACGTTATAACTAGTTCATTCACGGCACAATGTTTCTCCTGGTTTCCACGTCAGCGATGTTTGATCTAATAGAGATCTAGGTTAATAACGGAGAAGTGTGAATGCTTCTTTAGATCTCGCAGCGATGTTATTACTTCAGTGGCGAATTCAAATGCTTTCTTTACTGGATCTCTAATAGCGCTGTGTAGTGTCGCTTGATCGAGATCGGCTCGCGCTGCACTGATGTTGCTGGTCCCGAACTGATAAACGTGAAGCACAATGAGTAGCGCAGTTTCGTTCCGCTTTCATTACGTTTGTGTGTGTGTGTGTGTTGCGCAACGTTTTGGTGGTCGCGCTCCCTCCAGCGCGGATTTTGTCGGCAGGAAAAATGGTCCAAGGAATCGTTCGTTTTGTAGGCGTACCGAACCGGAAGCCTCGAACCGAAACGGTTCAATACGAATAGCCTACATGTACTGTTACACCCCTAGCACGCACACACACACACACCCCCACACACACACACACACACAATAGCACTGATGACCGGTGTCTGCGCGTGAGAGAAATCTATCGGCTAAAAGCCATTAGCACACACACACACAGCACTGATGACCGGTGTCTGCGCACGAGTGAGACCGGTATCTGCGTGCAACATCTACAGGAACGGAGGTTGTAGTTCACCAGGTCACACCCCGTTTGAAACGTGATTTAATTTTTTTTTTTTTTTACATCGATTTTTTTAGCTGGAAATCGATGTTGTATATCACGAATATAAAAATCGCGATATATTGCTGTATCGATTTTTTAGCACACCCCTAAAATGGACGCGAGTCTGACGTCTGCGTGTTGTCAATTCGGCGGGTAACTTTGACAACATGAATGAACAGATGCTTATCTTTGCAACTATATTGTTATTTTTATGGCATAATTACCTGCAGCACCAACTAGACACAAGGCTAGTTCAAATTCGCCAAATGAACGTCCTTGTCGTGCGAACATTTTTAAAAAAAATTCCTGTCACTTTCTGTTTTTTCGGCTATGCGGTGAATGTGCTTTCCATTAAATGAATCACACACAGTAAACAAATCTTTAACAAAAAAAAACCTTTGCAATTTAGACACGCAAACTGTGTGCCGGTGCGGTGAGACGTACGGCTCGGGCAGATCCGGCTTGCAGTCGTTCATCCTCGGACGCGGCGCCGCGCGCGCTGTTACAAAGAAGCCGTGCACACAGGCAAGTGAAATGGGGTCTTGTCGGTCTTGAACACCCAACGCGTCATTTTTCCCGCGCGCACCTTCACGCTCGTGCGGACGTATCGAGTATAAACAAGGCTTTCCGTGTCAGCGCGCGCTCTGATCGGTAAAGGGGAACAGACCTCCCCCGAATCTCCAGCAGGAGCAGAAGCACCACTAACTCCACCTTCGTTTCCCTCGTAAGCTGATATTAGTATTTAAACATTCTCTATGATAAAAAATGTTTGTAAAAAATATTTTAATAACACGGTTTTGGATGTTATAGAGTTCTAATGATGGTGTTCAAATACATAACATTAGACTAACGTTAGCCAGCTTATACAGTATTAATCGAGCAGCAGAAAAATAATCTTTATTTTTATCGTCCAATTAGTCGTTAGATTAGTCGACTAATCGATAAAATAATCGACCAACTAATCGTTTAGTTAATAATCGTTTACCCCAGCCCTACCGTAAAGTCCTGCCTATTTCACACATGCACAACCCACATAAAAGACGCGCGTCAGTATCGAGTTCACTTTCAGGCGTGAACAAACCATAGCACACAAATTATGTCAAAATGTCGTTTTGTGTGTACAGCTTATGAACGCTCAACGGCTGTCCAAATTCACAGTATTGTGAAATTAAATTGTGAACAGTATTAGTGGACTAACGTAGGGAATAGGCCTAACTTAGTGAATGAGGGTTTAGAGGGCGATTTCGGATTCAACCAGTAAAAAAAATAGAGGACACTGACAATGCACTGACAGACAGGGTAGGTAATATTTAATAAAAATGTAAAAGTAAAGTGCACACTGCTGCACCAACATTTTATAAGCGATGTAAAAAAAAAAAAAAAAATCGCTTTCAAATTACTGCCAATTCAGGGCACAATAACAAAACAGTGATGCTCCGCACGACCGCACCATTATGCATGCCCGTGCAAACTCGCACATTTTACGTTTGCCTTTAAAATAGCCATTTAATAGCCTCCGCCGGTGATACCGGTGTCACACATCGATTAACCGGTGGGAAAATATCCTCACCGTCCCATCGCTACCGTGCTCCATGGCTGCAACAAAACAAGCGGGCGCGGCAAGCACTTCCAGAAATCCGGTGGCCACTATGGACCAAAAGCCACGTTTGGAACTGATGATCGGAATCGAAAACAAATTTTCTAAACAAATACTAAATTTTAAATCTACGTACTCATGTCAGGGTGACGACTAGGCCGATTCTGTTCTGAAGACTCCCGTGAATTATCACTAAATCTTGACACTTAAGATTTAGTTGCACACTTCACTTAAAGTAAAAAAAAAAATTGCATTTAAAGCGGTTTAATTTCCTTGCTACCAAAATACACTATCAATTACCAATTGCTGTTTACACTGAAAACTTCTTTCACTTGCCACTTTAAAAAACATCCACTTGTCCCGGACAAACAGACAAGTGTAATGTCGAGCCCTGTGTTCATTCATGATTATTTTCGTGCTGTAAACATTACAGCGCAGAAAAAGATAGCGACAGATCGAAAAACGTCCTATGGTCTCACTTCAGTCTCTGTGTGAAATTAGCCAATTTCCAATTATTATTGTGAAGTTTATTGTGCTTGCAATTTGCAGTTTGCTCTAAAACCTAAAACACAAGAAACGAAAGCATGTCTCATGGTCAGCACTGGTAAAACATGTTAAATAAACAAGTGTGAGCACATGCATGCAGAGACACAGAATAAATCATTAGGCTTAATGCGATCACATCAGGGTTGGCCGGTGGATGTACCTGCTGCTTCTAGTAATGCCTCGAGCCGGGCTTGTGTTTCTGGGTCTACTGTTCTGAGGTCGGCTCCGTCTGCTGCGCTGGATAGGAGAAGCTCTGAAGCTGTCTTTAGTACGGGGTTATCCAGATCCTCCTGGTCTAGTATGAACGATTCCACCTGCATGGAAAGAGTCAGTGTCAGCAACTGTCTGCTTATATTTACCAAACCAGAAAAGAAAAAAAGAAAAGATGTGGTCTTGCACACATTTTTATATAGCAAAATAAACTAGGGATGCACCGATACCACTTTTTTGGAAAACGAGTACGAGTACGAGTACTTGCATTTCAGTACTCGCCGATACCGATACCGAGTACTTAATAAAAAAGACATGATTTAAATTTACAGGTAACAGCTTTAGTCATTTAATTTAACAAAAAAAAACAAGGGACTAGTTTGGAATTAAGAACATTTATTTAAAATGAAAAGCATGTTGTATGCAACATATTACAGAATAAATAATTATTTAAAAAAAATTAAACCGTGACGGTGCAACTCAAGTATTTTTTTCAGTTTGTTGTAAACTCTGCCGCTTTGGACAACACAAGGGGCATTAATAAACATCTTTGCTATTTAGTGCACAATATTTGAATAAACTACCAACATCCACCAACATAAAACTGTGGCAGTCAGTGCAACTGAGGTAGGTATTAACATCAAGTCTAATGGTGTTCACACAGAACGCGAATAGAGCGTCAAATACGCGTCTATCGCGTCTAGTAGTTAGACGCTTGAACATTCGCTCGAGTTAAAAATTTTCAACTTGTGCGGAAGACATTCGCAGCAAACGCGTTGCCCAATTCGCGTCATTCGCAATGCCCAGTGCAAATGATGCGTCTATTCGCGTCTTTGCATTGACTTTGTATGTAATCTACTCATGCAAATAATTAAATTTGCGTTCGGTGTGAAAAGACGACTCACTTAATGGAGCCTATTTAAATGCGCTACCCTTTGAGCCTCCTCTGGACAATTTCGATGAGCACAATTTGCAGTCCGCATTTGTTTTGTCGTCTTCATTCACTTTGAAATAGTTCCACACGGCTGACATGTCTCGTCTCGCCTCGCCTTCTCCCCGCTCTGAGCTGCAGCCGGGGCCTGGGGGCGGGCACTCTCGGCGCCTGTGATACCCCTTTTCCACCAAGGCAGAGCTGGTTCGGAGCCAGAGCCTAGTTTCAATTCGGTTCTTTGTTTTTCCACACGCAAAGCACCAGCTCCGAACCAGGAAAAGTGGTTCTTAAGTAGCCCTAAATCATTGCTGGTCTAGAACAGAGCCAAGTAAGAACCGCTTGCGTCAGGGGCTGGGGGCGGGGTTACCGTGACAACAAGACGAATAGAAACTTGTGACCGCCATTTTTGAATAGCAGCTAGTCGAGCTAATAGCAGCTTGATTATAATATCCGTCTATGAAAGTTACGGCGAGCTGCTCAAACGCGTTGGATTCCGATGTATTTTTGCAAACCCATGAGCATCCATAGTAACGCAACGTCCGTTATTGTTGATGGCTTGTTCGAGATGCATCGGAGCGGCGCGAACCGATCGGAGCTGCAGGAGTGTTTGGAGATCATACTACTCCTTGTGCTTTTGGATCGCTTTCGCAGTGCTTTGATGTCATACGGCGATCGATCTGCGAGAAGCCGATGCATCTCGAACAAGCCTGGCGTGTTTGTGTTTGGCGCTACCGCACTAGCGTTGCTGGGCAACATGAGACGTATGCAGTGACGTAAGATCTGGCACTGTTGTGGCTCTCTAGCTGGTGGAAAGGCAAACCGGTTCTTAGTAAGCTTGTCAGTCGAACCAACTCCGAACCAGCTCTGGCTCTGGCTCTGAACCAGCACCCGGTTCTTGTTGGTGGAAAAGGGGTATGATTAACCCCTTACACGGCGCTCAAACATAGACATTTCTCAGAACGTGGTATCGGTCCCCGGTATCGGGGGACTTTTAACGAGTACTTTAGAAAATGTGGTATCGAGGCCGATACTAGATACCGGTATCGGTATCGGTGCATCCCTAAAATAAACTCAAAAAAAGCAACTTCAATTAGAAGGAAATCTGGTTTTAAAAAGAGATTATCTTCCGTGTAATGGGCAGCATTTGTGTCTATCAGAATCGGCAGACTGTGGCCTGAATTGTAAAAAATGAATATGGTCTGCTGTGCTCCAATGAAACAGCGACTCCACAGTGTGACAATACCAGACATCATCAGTAAGTTCTGAAATTATACTTCCATAGTATATATTTTTTCCTACTATGGAAGTCAATGGGACCAGAAACTGTCTGGTTACTGATATTCTTCTAAATATCAGAAAATCAGCTGAATGGATTCGAAAACGGTAAAAACTCAACTGTTTAACTCTGAGGGAGTTGTAAAATGAGCCTATTTCCAAAAAGTGGAGTATCCCTTTAAAGATAGAGATCTACTGTAAATTAGAAAAATGTTGTGGATGACAAAGTTTATGTGGGGTGTAAATATACTCATCTAATTTGCATATTATGACATCATCAGGGGGCAGCCCTCTTGAATTTCATAATATTCAGGAAATAGTAGATATTGAACTGATGTTTGAACTTATTTGCATGTTTTATTTTTTATATCCTCATTTCAAATGATTAGAAAAGAGGAAAGTAGTCAGTCAGATAAAGGGACAGAAACTAAGGGTGCAGGACTGGTAAAATCTTTCTCACCTAGATAACCAACAGGCTCAAAGTGTTTGATCCAGTCCTGATACACTCAAAAAAAAAGCCACCATTGTCATCGCTATTTCCATCCCTATTTAGAGCCAGATCACCCCTGCTCCCTCTACCACATCTCCCGGCTCTCCCACGCACAGCACGGTCACGTCTACCTCGGCCACTCCCACCTCGAGCCGCTCTGACTGGATCCAAAGATCTATCGCTACTTCCAGAGATCTACTACCTCTTCTGCCTTTACCTCTAGCAACAGCTCTCCTATGTACACTAAGACCACATCCACCCCTGCCACCCCCATCCCTGTTGGGCAAATTGTCGAAATTATCTGTTTGTGCTTAGTGAACACTCGCGCCTTGCGTGGCGGCACCATTGCACGGCAAAGATGTACCGGGAGAAGCGCGATCATTAGACGGCCGATCGTCATTTACAAAAGGCAAATATTCCCCTTCAGAGTCAGAATCGGCAAATAACATTTGCAACACATCCTCACGGTACAAGTTTTTATTAGCCATTTGACGATTTTCTCTCACAAATCTCATAATTTACTCAGACGCTCTGAACTGAACTGCTTCCGCATCAATGACATGATCGCTCACTTGCACTGCTGTTTCCTCCAACACTTTGAATAGGAACATGACGTTATTTTGATCTTGAATCGAAGTATTACATGTCTGCCATCTAGTGGTAGGAAATACAAATTAGATTACACCATATTAGGATCT
Organism: Chrosomus eos; assembly: GCA_036326025.1. Taxonomy (NCBI): domain Eukaryota; kingdom Metazoa; phylum Chordata; class Actinopteri; order Cypriniformes; family Leuciscidae; genus Chrosomus; species Chrosomus eos. Next base: position 20,820,130 of record CM070834.1, read on the forward strand.
ACAGCCTGTTTTATTAAGTATGACGTCTTGTCGCAATTTTGTGACTTTGGCGCTTAAAGGGTTAACATCTAGAGCGCTGATTCATCCTGTAATGAAACAAGTGAAGTCATTATGAATCAATCATTCAAACAGATTTAAAAAATATTCTGTTTCACCTGTCTGGATCTTACATGTGTTCAAGTATATTCTAACATTTCTGAGAGGGTATTCTCCACTGCTGGAGATACAATAAGCTATAGGAGAGGTCCCAAATTATCCTAGAAAACTACAGACATTTTTATTTTCCTTCAGAAAAAAATTCTTATTTTTGCAAAAACTGCTAAATAATATGTTGAATTTGATGGCATAACTTGTCTTTTAAACTCATTTGACAATAGGGCTGTGCGATATGACGATATATATCGGATGGACGATATAAAAAGCCTATCGTTTCATATTATGCCATATCATTAATATCGTGGTGTCGCAAAAAAACATTGTTTACGGCAAAAATTCTCATCATTTGGATGACTGCAATCTTTCACGCCACCATGGGGATGCAGGCAGAAACGTGAATAACAGCATGAATGAAGGGGTGACAGAACCGGGTGTTTCTGACCAGCCAGAACAAACCGAGGAGCTCGTTCCTAAACGAGGGGCTAGATGGTTTGGTTAACTTTCTATTTGTTGTATTGACTATTTTAGGGTGCGCGGTTTGGATAAATAAACGCCAGTCTCAAATAGAGGCCTGGTCTGTTTTTTAGTTTCGGTTTGTATTTAATCTTCTAAAACCCGTCAGATCGTCTGTTTAAACCAGTTCTGTGGTGCAGATTGCGCGCATCTGGGCGGAGCTGTTAGCGCAAGCAGAGTTAGTGGAGGCCGGAGAGAGGAGGAGATCGTTTTAGAGTATGGCCTTCATTCTTTCTTGTTGATGTGTTTCGGGCAACAAGTTCAAAGGCTCGATGGATATTACCAGTAATGTATTGTTCAGCCCATGGCTGTCACATCGTTTCGTTTTTTTTATTCTGCCAATAATCTAAAAGCCAAGGTTATATTAAAATGTACAATTATCGTTATGTATATACTGACTTCACCCTGTGCTGCAACATACATTTAGTTTTACATTCATTTACAGAAATCAGCTGGTTAAATTCAAATTGATGATGTTATCGGATTTTCAGGTGAGATTCATTCAGTTAACGGACGCTCTGAGGTAAAGTGTTCAGACTGCAGACTAAGCAACGATTGTATTTAATTGTACAGTACTATCATAACATAGTACAGACATGATCTTAATTCCATAATGTCCTTAAATATAACAATTTGCTGACCATAAACTGACAGCGCGCGTCCGGTGTGCGATACCTCGAGTTGCCATAGACACGGCGCGCGCGCCTCTCGTCCGGTGAGCGACCCCCTTTAGACATAATATAGTAGCCTAGGCTAATTCTTATATTAACGGATTTGTATAACACATTTATAAATAAAACATAATCTTCGTTATCTCTAGGCCTACACTAAATGAACAACATCTCAACACTAAATGAAAGGCCTGTCTCATATACAGGTGCTGGTCAACGAATTAGAATTATTTGAAATAGTGCAATCATGAAATTCTTTGAATGCATTTTTTGTGCAGAAAGCAAATCAGGTGTTCACCGCACCTGTCCTACTCGTTAGACTAATCACAGAACTCGTTATCTGGAAAAAAAATTTGCTCAGCTGAGCTTTCCAAAAGGCCCATTTAGGCCATTTAACTGTGACACTGTTGTTTTATTGAATTAGAATAATGGTGAAAGCGTTTCATTGAATTGCAATAATTTTTATTATAATTACAATCATCACTTTCTCAGTATTTTGTGGCTGCCCCTTTGGCTTGTATGACTGCCTGAAGTCTCCGCGGCATCGATTTGGCCAGCTTGTCGCAAGTTTCCGCACTCACAGCTTCCCAGGCAGTGGCGATGTTCTGCTTCAGTTGGTCCAGCGTAGTAGGCTTTCTGTCGCGAATTTTCCGCTTGACGATGGCCCAAAGGCTTTCAATGACATTGAGGTCAGGCGAGTTGGCCGGCCATGCCAAAACTTCAAGCTGTTTTTTAGTGAACCAATCTTTGGTCGACTTTGCCGCATGAGCCGGTGCAAGATCCTGTTGAAATATGAAGTCTTCTTCGCCGAACTGTTCCTCAACAGTCGGAATCAGGAACGTTTCCAGAACACCTTGATATACGGCAGCATTGACAGTCTTCTTGAGGAAGCAGAGTTTCCCTACACCTCGAGCGGACATGCATCCCCAGACCATAACGCTCTGGGGAAACTTGACGGATCTTTTCACGCACTCGTGGTTGTAGGTTTCGCCACCACGACGCCAGACACGAGGACCTTGGTCACCGAAGGAGATGCAGAAGCGTGATTCGTCACTGAAGACCACTTTCTGCCAGTCTTCAGCAGTCCACTCGCCGTGTTCTTTGGCCCACTTCAGCTGTTTCACCATTTGTTTCTTGTTCAGCATCGGTTTTTACTGCTGGAACGCGAGATTTGAAGCCGAGTTCGCGCAGACGACGGTAAGTGGTTGATCTGGAGACGTCAGCGCCGGTCTGCTTGTTCCACAAGTCGGTGAGCTCGGAAGTGGACTTGAACCGGTTGCTGACTGCGATCTTTCTCAGCTGCTTGTTGTCGCGAGCAGAAGTTTTTCGGACGCCGGAACAGTTGGTGCGCTTGCTGCAGTTTTTCTTGAGAGCTTTGCAGACGGAAGACTGGCTGATGCCGAGCTGCTCAGCAATTTTAGTTTGGGTCAAGCCTTGTTGGCGAAGGGCTTGAATTTGAGCCACTATTCCGGTTGAGAGGTCGCGCTGCTAACCCATGATTGATTTTACAACTTAGAAATTCTACTCAACCCTGACTTTATACTGCACAGTGAACACTCTTCACAGAAAACAAAAATTTGAGCATTTATTCTAATTCAATGAAACGCTTTCACCATTATTCTAATTCAATAAAACAACAGTGTCACAGTTAAATGCCCTAAATGGGCCTTTTGGAAAGTTCAGCTGAGCAAATTTTTTTCCAGATAACGAGTTCTGTGATTAGTCTAACGAGTAGGACAGGTGCGGTGAACACCTGATTTGCTTTCTGCACAAAAAATGCATTCAAAGAATTTCATGATTGCACTATTTCAAATAATTCTAATTCGTTGACCAGCACCTGTAGACACCTGCCTCAAATACAAGCCGGTGCAGTTCGGCGATTTGGGAAAATAAAAGCCCGGGCTATTATTTGAAGTTTTACAGTATATCGTGATATATATCGTTATCGGGATATGAGATGACTTATATCGTGATATGAGATTTTGGTCATATCGCCCAGCCCTATTTGACAAGTATAGAAAAAAAATAAACAAAAAGGATTGTGCATTTTCCCCTTAAAAATTATTAAAACAACTACTAAAAAAAAAATAGTATTATTGAATGGGAACCGGAACTGAAACCGGAATCGTTTGGCGGAACCGGAAAATTTCTTACGATTCCCAACTCTATGTATAACTATACTGCCCTACAAAGGCAAAGCGCAGTAACTACACATTTGGTCAAAAACTTGTAATGGGCTTTATGACATGTGTTCTGTCTTGTGAAAAAATATCTGGGTTAAATTATGTCCCGTTTCGGAGATGCATTACCACTAATCTACCCATAACATGTTTGACTGGCTGGTATAAAAAACTTTAAAGGCCTTTTTCTCAGTTTCTTTGTTTGCGTAGTTACTGCACTTTGCCTTTGTAGGGCAGTATAGGGCTATGTCATTTTTTGATATTGACGATTATCGTTTGGAAACGACTTCGACATTGCGATACTTGCAAAACATCGTCGACATACATAGTCATATCACCCAGCCCTATTTGAAGCTTTGTATGAAAGTCAGGGGGCATGATTAGACATGCTAATTTTTAAAGCGTTATTAAAGTCGTGAATAAACTACTTAGTGGCAGATCTTTTTTGTATTGTGACATACACAGGGTTGCTGCACACTTTTTAAAGTCAAATTTAAGGCTTTTAAGACCTGAAGAAATCAAAATGAATACGGTACATTAAGGGTGTGCAATATTGACAAAAATATATATATAAAGTTTTTTTGATAATAATTAGATGATATTTTACTGATTGTGTTTTTGTGCTGGTGCCATGGCTGGTTTAGGCCTGTTGTTGATAGCTGACTCGAAGAGTCAATATTTTTCATTAGGGATGCACCGATACCATGTTTTTCAGAATCGATCCGATCCGATCCCCAAAATTCTGAGTATCGACCGATACCCGATACCGATCCGATACCAGCACAGTTTTCTAGTAGAATTTCTATAACTCTGTGTGTTGAACTGATATTCACTCTTTTGTGTGTTAAACACAATCTACTTAATACAGACAACTTCATTATAAAGAAAAAAAAATATGATCATAATCTATGCCAAAAAATGCTATTATAAACTAGATAATTCAGCAATAAAATGTAGTCTAGAAAAATCATGAGTGCACAATTATTGTATAAAATCTGAACATTTAGTGAAAAAAACATTTAGTGGGGAGCAAATAAGAGACAATTAGTGTAACAATAAATCTGGTAAAACGTTACACATTGCTCTTTGTATTGTTGTAAAATACATTAATGAAAAACAAGATAACAAAAATCAAAAAGATATTTTAGATATAGCCATACTATAAAATTGAGAAATGTTTTAAATGTATAGCACAGCTGTTTAATGAGGCAGCAACATATAATAGATAGGACAGAACAAGAAAAGCTATTCATATAATAATCTTTTATTGCGTCACTGCACTATGAACGCACAAAGCGCTTATGCGCATCTCGAGCGCAGAATGATGCGCTTGAAGCCACATGGAGTCACAGCGCCAGCGCGTCGAGTCCGCATTGAAAGGTTCAAAGCACAAAGGAAATGCATATCGATGCGTAGTGTATTATACAGTATCTACTTATGCAATAGTTTATTCAGCAGTTTCTTTTAACAGTTTTAAATTTCAGTTACTGTCCGCGTTAAGAACAATGACAGTGCTCTGACTCTCTAGTGTTGTGATCTAACAGACACCCGGTAGAAAGTAACATGATTAAGTGATTCCTCACCTTCTGCATTTTATAATAATTTCTAGGGCCGGGACTCGATTAAAAAAATTAATCTAATTAATTAGAGGCTTTGTAATTAATTAATCGAAATTAATCGCATTTTAATCGCATAAATATTTGACCTGAGAACAGTGAGAAGTCATTTTTTTTTTTGGATTTTTAGTATACCATTGAATAATGACTGAATACATAAGCTTAAGCAACAACATATTGTTTATTTTTGTTCAACCAAGTCCAACAGACCAGTGCAATTTTTGCCATTAAGTGTAGCAATAGCATATTGCAACACTACACTAATAGCAATAGCGAATTCCTCGTTGCAGCTTGCACACAACCATGCTCTTATCGACGCTTCCATGAAGTTCCTAGGGCTGGTCCGAATACCATTTTTTGAGCTTCGAAGCTTCGGTAGGAATTAACATCGAATATTCGAAGCTTCGGAATCTCTATTATGTCTCAGACCCGCATATTGATAGCGGCTCCCTGATGCCCTCAAAATGTGTTAAAATCTCCCGGAATCTAGCTGCTCGCGAGCTCCAAACCGTGTAGCGCACGCACGACAAAGAGAGGGAGAGACCTTGCGTGTGTCGTGTGTGCAAATGTGCGTGTGTGTGCAAGTGGGCGTGTGTGCCTCTTGAAGCGCATGTAAAATGCGCTTCAAATTCTCGAAATAATAATCATGCGCTGATGATGATCATGCGATCATCATCAGCGCATGATTGTTATTTCGAGAACCGTTCATCCAAACGACTTCACAAGGGAGTGCAGTGTATTTGGTGCAATATAGATAGACAGGCGAGGCGCGACACGTTCAGAATTAATAAACTTTTAATAAACTACAGAACAGCGCGAGCGGGAAGCGCGTGCCTCACGCGAGCAGAGCTTATATGCTCCGAGAAGAACGGACACTGCTCTGCACTAGTGATATAAAACACTCACAGGTCTGTAACTTAAGCAATATTTCTAATAAGGTAGGCTAGTCTAATAGTCTCACTAACAAATTACTGACAAAGCAGATTTAAATGAAGAAGCGGAGCGCCTCACGCGAGCAGAGAATGGACTCTGATATGCTATCTTATATGCTCCGAGAATGGACAATGCACTAGTGATATAAAACACACTAATACATACATTTATACGTTTTATTTATACGTTTCTATTATTCTATTTTCCACAATGTCAAAGCAATGCAGCTTAACCCAAAATACAAGCTCAGGCATTCACATCTGTCCATACAAACTCTGCTGTTCTGCGCTCTAGCCAGAGAATACTCCCGTTGCAGGAACACTTTTAGTAGTCCAAGAAGAAGCAAATATCTATTTATTAAGTAGCCTAGCTATAATGGATTTATAAGTAAAGTATTGTATTTCACCAGATTTTATAGTGTAAAACATATAGGCTACAAGCGCGAATGAGAACCGTTTCGAGGGGGATGCCAGATTTGCAAAAAAAAAAAAAAAAAAAAAAAACGAATATTCGAATGTCACATTTTCAAACCGAATACCAACCCACCGAACGAATATTCGAATATTCGAATATTCTGGTCCAGCCCTAGAAGTTCCATTCGTTCGTTTTTTATAACAAAATTTCCCATCCACGGGGCCAACCAAAGCGATCGAGGCGATCTATTTTTTTTTATTGCAGAACTTATACATAACTACCAACTCAGGGAAGTTAAGCAAGGTGTACAAACAAACAAACAAACAAAGGTACCTAACAGAAAATAAATATCCTGGGTTTGCATACATCAAATTATGTAATACATAAAAAAGAAAGAAAAGCATAATAATGTCAAGCCATGTCTTTGAATAAATCATCAAAATGCATCAAAACATTTTCACTTTTCTTGTTATTTATTTATAAGTCTAAGGGACGAAATAAAAGAGTCAAAATCAGCCAGAAAAAGAGGAAAGCTCAAAGGAGATTTAAACCATTTTTGCTTGTGGATGAAGAATTTTGCATACAAGATAAAGAACTTAACAACATACTCAAGGGAAAGCAACTTTGGATTTTCATAATAAAAAATAACCTCTTTGAGAGTGAAGGTGTGAGTCACATTTGTAGGGCTAAATACAAAAGAACTTAATTTAGTCCGACTGAGGCGATCTATGAAGCGCGATCCCGTCAGCTCTTCTGACGCTAGTTGGTGCGCCAGTATAATCGGTCCGCCGAAACTCATCCAGTGAGAAACGTTCCGCAGTACAAAGTCTAAAGTCTGTAATTAATTAATCTTAATTAACGCGTTAAAGTCTGTAATTAATTAATCTTAATTAACGCGTTAAAGTCCCGGCCCTAATAATTTCCTTTTCCTCTGTCGAGAGATTACTCTCATCTAACCGCTGAAAAGACGTATGAAGGGGCTCGGTGTTCGTGAGATCTTTTCATTTTTATATGCCTTAATTCCTGAATTCGTAATTGGCGCGTTTCACCATCAGTGTGCAATGCGCGTTACGTCTACGTTCGTCAATAAATAAACTGCACGTGTCTTGCGGAAGAACATTAGCCGGAGCTCCTTCTCTCCGTTAATGTCTATGGCGAGTCACGCAGGCACTGGGCAACTCCGCAACCGAGCCCGGGATAAAATAGTCAGAATATAAACACGTATTATAAGCGTACCGTAGTGATTCAGGATAAGTCAAAAACACGGTTTGGAAAATGGATTCATGATGTACTCGTTCATTTTTAACATAAGTTACTTTACGGACTGCAGCAACTGCTGATACAACGTTGTTCTGTTGCGCGAGCGTCCACTCGCACAAATGCGACCACATACAATTTTAACTCGCACACTCTCAAAAAAAGGTCGCATATGCGACCAATTTGGTCGCAGTCTGGAACCCTGGTATGTCTGAACAAAAGAAATAAATGTTAACTATATCTATACAATATTGAATTGCATAGCATCATATTTTTCTCCATTGCATCGTATTACATTGAATCGCATCGCGTTGAATCGAAATCAGATCGCACCGCAATAGTAGTTAATTGTATCACATCGGTAGATGCTTATAATGTATCTTTAATGTATCATATCGTTGGCTATGCATCGAGATGTGTATCGTATCGGCCTCAGCTATGGAGATGCACATCCCTAATGTACGCTAATTAGACATATCTAAATGCTTTCCAAATTTAAAACTGTCTAATTCAGAGTGTCATCTAAAATTTAAGACCTTTCATAAGTAAAAATAATTCTTTAATTATGAATAATTTCATAATTTAACTTTTTAAAAATCTAATTTAAGACTTTAAGGATCCGCGGGAACCCTACATACATCGAAGTGTAGCGGATTATTGAAAAATGTAGGACTCTGTTCTATCCATCAGCTGCTGATTGGATTTTGAGATGTTGACGTTGCACTGAAAAATAAATGTTGATTGTGGAGGAGTGGAGTTTAATTGGACTAAAGTATTGGAGAAGTCTGGCATAAAACAAGAACGCTTATCGCGCTGTGATGTTCTGACAATAGAGTAACTTAAAACTACAATTAACTGTCTGGTTTCAACAACTTTCATTTCGGAGCAAAAAAATCAGCCTTTAAACTCAAGAAATAAAGATTTGACATTTATCGTGATCATTTTGACATTTATCATGATAATTAAGGCAGTAACAACTAACCGATAAAATAGATAATTGATAAAATCATCGACAACGATTGTCAACTGATTAGTCGCGTCTGCCCAATGTGCATGGAAAACGTCTGACAGTTGCATTAAATTACAGCACTGAATAACGCATGTCTATGCACAAAATGCATCTAAAAATAGTGGAGGAAAGAGTGAGCTGCTGCTGGAAAGGATCCAAGCTGCTCAAAACATGAGAATTCTTTATTTTAAGCTTCAAGATAATGCATAAGCGTGATGTTTAACTTGCCCTGTCAGGCGCCTTGCCAGACGCATGTGCTGTTTAATAATGTGTGATGTTTCCTCAGCGCAGAACTTCAATTTGACCGTTATATCCTTATCTGTAAATGTTACAAATTCACGCATTTTGCATGAAGGCTTGTCCTGACAGTCTGAGTTAAACTTTAGACTTTACTGAATGCTAAAGCTTGCGAAAGGGCGCGTCAAACAGACGAGACGCATTAGAGAGGGAGACTATTAATATTCAGCACAAAAATATTCATTTTGCTGAAATATTTGTAAATGAAAGTTAAATTTAAGTTTAAAAGTCAATGAGTGGCAATTAAAAAAAACGGATAACAGCGTGTAATTAAATGTAGGGATGCACGATATATCGACTACATATCGTTATCGGCCGATAAATGGTCTTTTTTGATGTTATCGTTATCGATCCGATAAGAAAATTGGGCCGATATATCAAAGCCGATAAATAATAGATTATTTACTTCAGTTGAGAGATGCGCGCGGTCCGCCATGATGGTTCTGAATGATTGGATTCACTTCGAAAAGGAAGATACAGTTCAGTGCAACATGTGCAGCACACATCTGTCACATAGGCTTCATAACATTATAATAAGAGCACGACTGTAAAAGAATGTTGTGAATTCTTGTTCGCCAGTGTTTCAGCGCGACGAGCGCGTTGTGGAGGAAAGAGCGCGTCTGGAGTTAAGCCTTCATGACGAGCACAGTCAAGTTCACTTGAGCATTCGCAGCATTCTGTGCCATTGTAAGTTGTAATATGTTTATTTTGTGTATATAGGCCTATATATCTGATTAATCTAATATAGGATGTGTTTGGTTTAGGGGTGCACGATATATCGAATCAATATCGTTATCGCGATATCACGTTGCTCGATATCAATATAGAAAGTCTCGCGATATTTATGCAATATTTTGATGCGTCCGGTCCGACATGCACCGTTGCATTTCCCCCGACTCATTTCCTGATTCTCCTTCTCCATAAATATGAAATCAAGGAGAGGGTTAACTTTTCATGCTACAGATTTCCCATAGTGGTCAGAAAGAACAGGGGAGACACTTCGTTTTTCTTAATATGACTGTAGAGTCGCTACTCGCTCCAAAGCTAATCGCCGTCACTCTCTCACTTCTCCCTTGCTCTACTACCACACAGTCGACGCACACCAGCGCACAAACATCAGGCCACCTGGCAACTTCATGTGTTTTCTCTGATCGGATAGCTATCTGATATATTCCTTTTACACCTGGTCACATAAATGTGTTTTTGCAAAACAGATATAAATCCGATCTGCAATTCCTGCGATATGGAGTGCACGTCACAGAAAGCAACAGTTGAGCTGCATTTTACGATCATCAGCTAAAATGTCAAAATCAAATAACGCAATAAGAGAGAACGGCAAATGCCCCGTTAAGATAATTTCGTTTAATTACTTTTAATAAAGTGTAAAGCGTCTGCGACTTACTTTCACTTTGATTTGCGATAGTTTGCGCGTTGGCTTGATGAAGAGATGCAGCTGCTCATCTGCGGTGATGCGTGTTGCAGTTGCGCGCGCCGTCATATTTGGCCATAACATGACATGTAGCCTGTAACACGTTCTCACACGTTTATTTTTTAGCGTTTTTGGGAGTAGTAAATTTTACAAATGTGGTTTCAACAACGAGATGCATTTATTGTCCAGTTTCGTCTGAATGCGGCCCAGACATTCTCCTGAAGTGGTTTCAGCGATCGGATTCAAATCTGTCTCGAATGCGTTTCGGAGGGCAAACTTGTTTTTTTTACGATCGGACAGCTATCCCATCACAGAAAACGCATGAAGTGGCTAGGTGTGTTCTGTAGACTTGCTCTTTATTTATTGTTTTTTACACTGTAGTGTACATACAACCAGTAAAACATGTTCTGTTCTGTGGACATGGTTATTATTTATTTATTTATTTATTTATTCATGTTGTACCAGTCCAATATGACTGTCAGTTGAAATAAACATTATGTTGTAAGAAAACTTGTTTTATTTATTAATCTTTTTTGCTGCGCTTTCCCATAACTTTTTTAGTTTTACATACGTTTAAAAATATCGAAATTAATATCGATATCGCAATATTCATTATCGATATCGCAATATCACTTTTTTGTCAATATCGTGCACCCCTAGTTTGGTTGAGTTAATGAACGACGCGCGCAGGCGCAGCGCTTCATTGTACCGGTGATCATCTTTATAGCGTGGGCGCAGCTCAAACAGCAATGCACTTTTATAACTATAATTGGGACTATCATATACATGCCATTATAATGAGAACACTATTGTAATAAAATGTTGTGAATTCTCTGGGTTTAGTGGCCATTTCAGCGCGTTGTTGTGGGAATAGCGCGTCCAGAACAGGGATTAGCCTACACATTACCAGCACAAGTTCGATTGTGCATTCACGTCCTTTTGTGCAGATACGTCATAATATAAAGTTGATGTAATATAAATATCTGATTAATCTCACACATCATGCGTTTCGTGGATTTAAACAACCTAGAAAAGTTCTTCAGTTTCCCGGTGCTCGTTCTCTTCAGCTTCAGCGCGCGCAGATTAAACAACAAGGCAAAACATTAAAAGCTATGATTTGCACTGTCATATAATTATATTCACCATTGTAATAAATTTGTGAATTCTTTGGGTTTGCATTCTTCCGCAACCGTCGAGTTGATTAACCTTCTAGCAAAGCGATTCAGTTCTACGCTCGTTCTCTTCAGCGTGCGCAGCTCACACAGCAATGTCATTTAAACAGTAATGCTATTAAAGATGTTTACTATTAGTTTACTGTAATATTAAAATAGTTATCTTAAAAAAAAGATTGCGTTATAATTAATAACTAACATTATTTTGTTCTCGTATTATTTTCATCAACAATATGGTTTGATTAAAATACTTTCCTTATTGTCCATGCAGAGGCGATTCCATTTTATTGATTCATGGCACAAGCATTTTGTTTCTATATGAAGCCCAATGTTAGCCTATATAATGACTTGTTTGCAATATTTAGGTATTTTATTTTTTGTTAGGCAATAGATATTTTGATAACACTTCACAATAAGGTCTCATTTGTTAATGCATTAAGTAACAGAGAGCAATAGCCTTAATTGTTAGTTAATAAAATATGTGTGTTCATGTTAGTTCACAGTGCAATGACTAACGTTAGATAAAACTTTCTTAAAATGTCTTATAAAATTGTTAGTTCATGCTAACTAATGCTAACAAAATTAAACCTTATTATAAAGTGTTACCATTTTTTAACAAAGAAAGTTGCCCATAGGAGTGTAAAATTATTTTTAAAAGTTAAGGAATCTTACACTGGTTCAAACTAGGCTATACTGTAGTACCGTAATTCCTCAAATAAAAACCGGTATTCAAATAAACGCCGGGCCTCTGATAGTGGCCGGGTGCGTGGTCAACGCGGACAAATAAAGGCCGGTCTCAAATTAAGGCCGGGGAAAAATTAGTGTACACTCAAAGACGGACGCGCTCAGCGCTTGTCATATATCACAACTACTATTCAGTGTTTTTAACCACGTTTATTTTAGGTTTCAGACATTTAAATAGATAAGATTTATAGCAAAACAATACATTTATAGTTTGTAAAATACACAATGGTGTCTATGGACGCAGCAATAATCCATTCAAATATATTTGGCGACGTGTTTTATTCATATCAGATACACAGTGTAAGTATAAAGTTTACTCTATTCTTCTCCCAGTTCACCGGCCACTTACTTTCATGCATTTCGGGAGAAACTGAAGAATTCACGCGCTGTGTAACGTACAAATCCAACAGACAGGAATCTCTGAACTGCGGTGCCGATCTCACGTTACAGATCAGGATCAATTATAAAGGGTTTTAAACGACAAAACAAACTCACTTACACTGAATTGAGAGTCAGAATAGAAGATAGTTGATGACATGGTAAGCAAGTTTGTTAATATTTAGAAATAAAAGCGCTACATCTGTCATACAGCACTATTTTGACTGTGGTGAACACGTGCCAAGCATGACGCGTCACCATGGAAACTTGGCTGACGGGCGGGCGGAGATCGCGAATTAGAAATAAAGGCCTGCCTCTAATAAAAGCCTGCTTCAAATAAAAGCCGGCTACCATCTGCAGTTCAGGTAAATAAAGGCCCCGGTCTTTATTTGAGGAATTACGGTATATGTTAAATTTTAAAAGTGTTTGAGAAGGCTTTTAATTGTGAGCCTTCTGTTTATGTATACAGGCTATCAAAGTATATAAAAAATTTAATTAGATTTATCGGCCAATATATCGGTTATCGGCTTTCAAATGTAAAGAATTATCGGTTATCGGTATCGGCCAAAATTTTCATATCGGTGCATCCCTAATTAAATGTAAAACGTTTCTTACATTTACAGGATAAAGAAATTACAGTAACAGGTGCAAAGTGAATGTGTGTGTTCCTGCAGAACATTCCTCTTATCGGTTAACACTAGGGCTGCAACAAACGATTATTTTGATAATGGATTAATCTAACGATTATTAGAACGATTAATAGACTAATCGCCGATTATCCCGCCTACTAATCAGTAAGTTTGGAACGATTATTCAGCTTTTTCAATTAGTTACAACATTGAGTTATACATATTCTAACTAGGGGTGGAATGGTACACAGAAGTCACGGTTCGGTTCATACATCATGGTTCGGTACGGTTTCGGTACAATGGAGTAAAAAAGCAAAACAAAAATGCAGAAGGCATTTTTATAAATGTCTTAAAGGTGGGGTATGTGATTTGCAAAACAGCCGGCAGATTTTGAAAATACACAACTCAAAAGGTCCTACCTTCTTTCTCTGACTCCACCCACTCGAAGAGGGGTATGGGGGAGGGGGGTATGGTACGACCGTTTGATTGATGCACTGACTGTCCAATGATTCTAGACGGTCTTGAAAATGATTGGCTGGAGTTTTTCGAGTCCTGCCCGTTCCACAGATGATTAATTTTTTTAATTTTCATTTCAGTGCTTCTAACTCAGTGGCTGTAAGTGGGTTAGGAATATGATTTCAAGTTATTTTGAAAAAAATGGTCAAAAAAGAAAATCACATACCCCATCTTTAAGCCTTGTATTTTTCGAATAAGTTTTATTAAAGGCATAGAACCAGTTTATTTGTAATGCACTGACAATAGTTTTATTTACAAAAAGACCTTGCGATATGTTTGGTAATTGTACCTTAATTTAAAATTTATTTGCTATATTTCAGATCAATATATTTGTTTTCCTTAATTTTAATTAACCCTAACTTTATTCTCGTCTGAATGATAAATTATTGATTTCCGTATGAAATAAAAACATTTGATTTTCTTTTTAAATCAATGTAGAATGTGTAACTTAAAAATAAACAGATTAGTGCTCCGACTCTGAGGACAATAAATGAAAACCAATACGATATGATGAATGTCCAAAAGATGGAACCCACAGACTGTTTTGAAATGAGGTTGGATAAATGTTTTGCTTTTAAATCTCTGTGTGCGTGTGTGCGTGCGTGCGTGACAGTTGTAGGTTACAGTTTGACAAGAGTTTAGAGTGTGACAAAAGCACAATGTTGTGTTTTATTGCGAGTGTAGACAAATATAAGTAAACACTTTGCTGTTTGAATGATGTCCAAATATGAACAAAATGACGGAGTATGTTTTTATGTTTCCACTGTTCGATCGCGCCTCTCTCACACACACAGTTCGATCGCGCCCGCGCCTCTCTCTCTCACACACACAGTTCGATCGCGCCCGCGCCTCTCTCTCTCTCACACACAGTTCGATGGCGCCCCTGCGCCTCTCTCTCTCTCTTTTTTCACAGTTCGATCGCGCCGCCCGGGCCTCTCTCTCTCACACACTTCGTTCGCGCCCGCACCTCTCTCTCTCACACACACAGTTCGATCGCGCCGCCCGTCTCTCTCTCTATTAGAAATGTATTTCTAATAACTAATGTAAAAAATAAATAACAGGGATGTGTGTTTAATAGTCATGAAAAATCTCCTCTCTCTCTCTCATTTTGCTTTATAGCTCTCATATAATACAGATATATTCACCATTTATGTTTTCATAGCATTTAGTTGGCACATTTGTTTGAAGGACAGCATTGGGCAGGATATGGAAATTTGTCACACAAACAAAAAAGAAAAGAAAACTGGGCCTTTTTTTAACCGATTAATCGGAGAAATATTCAGCCAACTAATCGATAATGAAAATAATCGTTAGTTGCAGCTAGGGGTGGGGGAAAATTCGATTATTAGAGGCATCGGATGTGGACGATGCTAAATCGAATCACAAATGTCAAAAATTGATTTTCGAAATGTTACTTGATAACGTAATGTTGACGGAACGCAAAACAGTCAGCTGTACACATGCTGGTTGAGCAAGAAACCCGATCGGCACCCTTCTGCATTAAAATCTAGTGTAACTTAGGTTTCTGTGAAGTTGAAGGGAAAAAGGACCTGGACAAGACAAGAGCCACACTATGCAAGAAGGGCTCCGGAACTGCGACCAAATAAGCGACAAGACGACCACGTTGTCCAATTGATTAGAGCTGCAACTTTTGTAACATATGAGAAACATCAAACGCCAAACAAAACGTAAGTGAAATGAAACCGCGCTAACCGTTTGAGCAGCGCGGAACAACAGCGTTTACCCATAGGCTGATCTCAATCACACGACACTGTTATTACACAGCGCTGGAGAGATCCAGTGAGAAAGCATTTGAATTCACAGCAGAATTAACATTGCACCGAGATCTAATTGGAAGCATTCAAATTTGTCGCAGAATTCCGTTATAAACCACACAGGTCAGATCAAACAGCACTGACGTTGAAAACAGGACAAAACAAGCTAAACAAAACAGAGTGAATTTTCTTTGTTAATGCAACAGAGTGACTTTAAGGTGTTAAAATGTTTATTCCATGAGCCTCTATAACAATAATGCTGCTGCACATGGTGTGTCCCCTTGAACAGGGACAGGTAATTAACACAAATGAGGGCACCAGTCATAAAGTTCACATCAGCCACTAGGTCCTCTTAAACGCAGCTGGGAGAAAAAGCTGCATGCTATTTAGACCCTGAGCCTTTCAGCCTTTGAATTACTGTAAGCATTAAGATGAGCTGATCAGCGGGTTTCCCCCCTCCCTCTTCTCTCCCTGTGCCCTTGACCTCCACACACCTCCCTTAACACCCGCAGGGAGGGTAGGACATCCCACACTGAGGTACTGGGAGGAACTGGGCTGGTTGTTAGCGTAGACAGAAGCACACTGATGGCTAAAAACCTGGGCAGGCTAGACCAGCACGGTGATCTCAAAAGCCATCAGCAGAGTTTTCAGAAAGTACAAGTGTACCGAATTTTTTATTAGAGACAATACAAACTGTGCATCAAAAGTACTCTTTCCAGGTTAAAAAAAAAATTACTTAATTCTCAAAAGTCCATAAATTTGTGACAGCAAATGCAGGAAATTCAACAGCTTGGTACATTTCCAAGCCAAACATGTCAGTTTCAGAGTAACGTAATTTAAGCCACGAGATACACTTAATACCACAAAATGAATACAACGAACTACACAAAAAGCATTTTGAACTTCTCCAGCACGTTTTTAATTACCCTAAAAAAAAATATATATATATATATAAAATATTATATATATATATATATTATATATATATATATTATATATATATATATATATATAACCCCTTAACACATTATTATGTCCGTTAAAAACACTGGCTGTCGGTTTGGAATATTAGAAATAAAAAAAAATTGACAACACACTCACAGGCAATCAATTGATACTTTCCGGATAAGTAATAAATAATTACCTTATGATCCATCTGTTTTCAAATCCACATAATTTGAGAATCATGCATTGAAAATCAATGTTTTGAATGAGTCATTGATTTTCGAGAAGAGGGAGAAAATGGCGAATTCGACATCTGTCAGAGACGATAACATGCATAATGCACACGTGTATACATTTTTTCTTCACTTGCTGAAATTGAGAATGATCATCAGAATGATTAGTGAACCGAGTGAATATTTCACACTGCATGCTAAAAATAGAATAATAAAAACACAAATCTAAATGAAAAACTTTGCTGGTTTTAAAATCAAAAAGAGATCTTTTACCTAAAAGTTACCTAAAACTTGAAACGGATTAAAACCTGTCGAATGAAAATGTTGAAGTCTTTCAATTTGTTTTATCAAATTTCATTCAGTTTTTGATTTTAATAGCAATTTTATCAGTTCTATCTGCAGATTTTGTTAGTGAACACCCCTTCAACATTTTGGTTGACAGACATTATTTATGCACGAAGTATGCAATCTGATTCTGACATTCCTGACATCTTTTTTGTCAATAGATGAAGTTAAATACGTGATCTTGAGATGACAAGATTCCTGAACTTAATTTCCATGTTTCAGTGTCAAATGTCCCAGTTTCAGACATTTGTGATTAAAGTAATCAACCACAAATTTTTACCAAAGTTAAGAATAATATAAATACACAGGGGTGTCAAAGCATCTCCTAGCAATAAAGCTATAACCTTTAAAAACGTACATGGCATGTGAGAGACATCAAAAGTTCAGCCAGGTCCAACTCAGCAAAATTGAACTCGGATCCCATGACGGTCACAGAATAGATAGATAGATAGATAGATAGATGT
Source organism: Chrosomus eos (assembly GCA_036326025.1). NCBI lineage: Eukaryota > Metazoa > Chordata > Actinopteri > Cypriniformes > Leuciscidae > Chrosomus > Chrosomus eos. The sequence continues at coordinate 20,837,806 of CM070834.1, forward strand.
ACACACACATACACACACAAAAGTTTGGAGTCTGAGATATTCGTTTTTAAAAGAAGTCTCTTTCAAAGCTCACCAAGTTGAATTGATCAAATAATTAAAAATGTAATATTGAGAAATTTTACAAATTTAAAATAACTCATTTCCATTTTAAAATTGAATTTATTCCTGTTATGACAAAGCTGAATTTCACAAGTATTTTCTTTTAATTATCAATTTTGAAAACTGTTTTGCTGCTTAATATTTTTGTGAAAACCAGAATACATTTTGTACAACGTGGGGCATGAATCTTTGAATAGAAAGTCCAAAATAATAATATACAAGGTGGTTTTAAAGTACTAAAAAAAAGTGCACAATGCAGAGCTCATATAATGCTACATGAACTTTGGCCATTACTCATACAACGGCAGATCAAGTTCACTGTACTACTAATAATAATTTAAATACTCAGATATGATGAGAGAGAATCACATACTCCATATAGTATATGTTTTGCCTGTGTCTTTGGTTAACAGGAAACTTTCAAACATCAAATAAACAATTGTCCTTCTCATTCATATCAGATAATATATCTAACAATGCAGAATAACCTTGCATGAGTTTTTAATTGTTCCTGTGGTCTGCCACAGAACCCTTCAAAGCCAGTGTGACAACTGATGCTGCTCAAATAATGCCTGATGTGCCCAAAAGGTTTACTTTAGGGCTGAAACGATTCCTCGAGTTACTCGATTACAAAAATTCCTCGAGGCAAAAACTCTGCCTCGAAGCCTCGTTAAATTCCTATGACGCGCACTATACGCGGATCTATACTAGCGCATGATACATTTTGAATTTAGTTGGCGCGATGGCGGAGAGTAAAGATGTCCATAAACGGCAGAGAATGTCTAAAGTTTGGGATTCATTACATACTTAAAAAGGAAGAGAACAAGGTGCAATGTGTCTACTGCAAAGTAGACCTGGCATACCACTAGGGATGCACCGAAATGAAAATTCTTGGCCGAAAACGAAAACGAGGAAACCAAGGCCGAAAACCGAAACACCGAAAGAAATTATGCCAATTATTAGTACCATTGCATTTATGGCTATGACTGTGTACTAACTTTACTAAAATCAAGGCATTGCAATTGCATAAATTAATATTAAAGTTTCAAAGAATAATTCAATTACAAATTATTCAACTGTTTATTTAGCACATTGCAACAATGCACAGTATAAAATAAAATTCAAACTAAAATGTTTAACTCTACCCCACTCTGTACATTAAATAATAATGCGCAGGCCTACTGGCCTGCAGAAAGGTTTTAAAAAGAAATGTTCTCTCATAAAAACAAAGTGCATTTAGGTCAAGTGCATTTTAAATTTTTCTCTGTATGACTACTACGATCCATTGTACGGTTAGACTGAGCATACTGGTACACAATATTTTTACTAAGCCCATTTAAAATCGTACTTGATTGCAGCGCCGTAGCGCATTCGTGCAGCACTACCTCTCGCTAGTCCCTCTCTCGCGCGCGTGCTCTCTCTCCCTCATGGAACACCGCTGCACAAATCTGTCCAACACCGCGCTGACAATGTCGATGAACGTGTGCGTCGGAGGCGTTTTCCTTTTCTGTGCCGCTCATATTCAGCGTAGCGATCGGAATGTTTGGATTTTCGGCATTACATGTTTTGCAAATCGCTGTCCGTGGCGAGTCTTTCTCAGATATACTGAAATACGTGCAGACATGTTGCTTCAGACAAGCACGTGCAGATCGCGGTTTCTGTTTACATCATCACAACATTTCGGCCGTATTGTTTCGGTGATAAAAGTATTTCGGTGAAAAAATTTTTGGTGAAAAAATCGGTGCATCCCTACATACCACAACAGCAGCATTATGGTCTCGGCTCAGAACACTTCCGCTTTGCTACTTCCGCTTTGCTACCTGCTGTGAGCTGTGCATTTGTTTGCGTCGTGGCTGTCTAAGCCTCGTATTAGCTTCATATTTTTCCGTATTTCTCTCTTTTATTCTGTTCTGCAACATCATTTAACTCATAATTACAACTCGGACTGTTGGTCGCAGAGCGAGACACCGCTTCACTGCTGCTCGCCCTGCGATCGACTGATTTTGTCAGCCTCGTTGCCTGCTGTGCGCTTGTCTGCGTCGTGGCTGTCTAGCCTCGTATTAGACGCGTCTCAAGCCATTATACGGCTGGAACCGCAAATACGGTAAGAACATCGGTTGTTGGTCGTAGAGCGTGACACCGCTTCACTGCTGCTCGCCCTGCGATCGACTGATTTATCCGCCTCGCTGTCTGCCGTGAGTTTGTTTGTCTGCGTCGTGGCTGCCTAAGCCTCGTATTAGGTTCGTATTTCCTTGTGTTTTTCCGTATTTCCTCCTTTTATTCTGTTTTGAACCATCATTTAACACATAATTATAACTAGGACTGTTGAACAGACGCGTCTCAAGCCGTTACCCAACACCACTAACCACTAAGTTGCTAACTTACTGTCCATCTGTTAAAATGGCGAATATATCAGGTGTATGTTATCTACCTTTTTGTGCAGATGAGAACAAATCTGAGTTGCTCGCGGTGCAGTCTGAATTAGAAGCTGTAAAAAAGCAGATCCGTGACCTTCTAGAGAGACAAACTGAGCTGAGAGAGACCGGCGTTTAGCTCTTAAAACATCACGCGCTGATGCACACGGATCAGGGATTAACGTTAGTAACCCGCTGACGCCGACCTCGTCTACTCCGTCCGTTTCTCAGCACTGGTCCCGAACGTCCAGGTCACGATCAGCCATGGTTTCATTCACTCCGGCTTCAACACACCACCACGAAGCCTGGGTGGTTCCGCGGAAGCCGCGAGCCAGGACAAGAATCTTTTCGCCCCTCCCGGTTTTCGAGATCTCCACTCAGAACCGTTTCTCCCCTCTTCGTGAAACGGAACGCGATGCTGTGATCATCGGCGATTCCACCGTCCGACACGTCCATGCTACGTTAGGTAAAAGTAAGGTGCACAGTCACTGCTTTCCTGGTGCTCGTGTTCTCGATATCACTGCGCGGGTAACTGAGATCTTGAACGGTGACGAGCGCGTCGGAGCTGTTGTGCTGCACGCGGGATCTAACGACACTAGGCTGCGACAGACGGAGGTTCTGAAGAAAGACTTCAGGAGCCTTATCGATACGGTACGCAGCACATCGCCTGAAATAGCGATTATTGTGTCTGGACCGCTTCCTACGTACCGACGAGGGCATGAAAAGTTCAGTAGATTATTCGCGCTTAATGAATGGTTATTGTCATGGTGCAATGAGCAGAAACTGCTCTTTGTAAATAATTGGAATCTGTTTTGGGAGCGACCGAGGCTCTTCCGCGCTGATGGCTTACACCCAAGTAGAATAGGGGCAGATCTTCTGTCAGATAACATCTCCAAGATGTTAAATACCGTTTGACTAGTAACCAAAAATCCAAATCACAGTCTCTACTGCACCAATTTAATTGATATTAATACTAGTGTAGAACATTGCATAGAAACTGTGTCTATTCCTCGTTTACTAAGATCAAATAATAAATCTACTGCGGGATCTAGAAAAAATCTAATTGTTATTAAAACAAAAACTCTCGCTATTAGTGAACAAAAACAATTTCTAAAGCTAGGTCTTCTAAACATTAGATCACTCACACCTAAGGCGGTTATTGTAAATGAAATGGTCACAGATAATAATTTCGATGTTCTGTGCCTTACTGAAACCTGGCTTAAACCAAATGATTATTTCGGTCTAAATGAGTCTACTCCGCCAGGATACTGTTATAAGCATGAGCCCCGTCTGATCGGTCGTGGCGGCGGTGTTGCAACAATCTATAGAGATATTCTCAATGTTACTCAGAAAACTTGTCATAGGTTTAATTCGTTTGAAGTACTTGTGCTAAATGTTACGCTGTTAGATGTAAGAAAAAAATCCCTATTATCTCTAGCATTGGCTACCGTATATAGACCTCCAGGGCCTTACGCCGATTTTCTAAAAGAGTTTGCTGACTTTCTATCAGATCTTTTGGTCAACGTCGATAAAGCATTAATTGTTGGAGATTTTAACATACACGTAGATAATTTAAATGATGCGTTAGGGGCTGCGTTTACAGATTTATTAAACTCCTTCGGGGTCAAGCAAAACGTCACCGGACCAACTTATCGTCTTAATCATACACTCGATTTAATTATATCATATGGAACCGATCCAACCGATATAGATATCATTCCACTAACTGATGATGTCACTGACCATTACATGGTAACTTGCATACTACGTACTGCTGTATTATGTCATGCTGCGCCACGTTATCGACCAGGTAGAACAATTCTTCCATCCACCATAGATAATTTCTCAAATAGCTTATCTGATCTGTCTCAGCTGCTGCCTGAACCCAAACAAACAGATGAACTAGACGAATTAACTAGCACTATGAGCACCATTCTCTCTAGAACATTGGATATTGTTGCACCCATTCGATTAAAAAAGGTCAGAGAAAAAAGTATAGCACCATGGTACAATAATACTACGTATGTTTTAAAGAGAGAAACCCGTAATTTAGAGCGTAAATGGAAAAAAAATAATTTAGAGGTCTTTAGAATCGCGTGGAAAGACAGTATGTCACGTTATAAAAAGGCCCTTAAAACAGCCAGGGCTGAGCACCTCAGCAAATTAATAGAAAACAACCAAAATAATCCAAGGTTTTTATTTAATACCGTGGCTAGACTAACAAATAAACAGAAGTCGTCTGAACAAAATACCTCGTTACAGTTCAGTAGTAATGATTTCATGAACTTTTTCACCGAGAAAATTGAAAGCATCAGAATCAAAATCGTAAACGTTCAATCTTTGCTCGCGCCTTATAATTCAGCCGCAATTATCACCCTGCGAGAACAATTACAATGCTTTACAACTAGGGGTGGGCGATATATCGTTTAGACGATAATATCCAAATTGTTGTCTGGACGATATGCAAAATTGGGATATCGAATATTTCATAATTTGTACAATCCAACCCCCCAAACATGAAAAGAGCTGAAGGAAGTTAAAGAGAAAACAAAAAAACTAAGGCGGCCGCCTAAGCAACTCACGCCTGCCGCCTTAACTATACGTTGGCAAAAAAAATTATAAGAGCGATAACCGCCGTGTTACTGTTTTGAGGACAACCAGCACGTCATTCGGGCATTAGCACTCCGGGTGTTAAAGGAAATCCTTAACAGGCAGCCGTTCGCAAGCGCAAGCGGCTCGTGACAGAACATAGACTGACTGAACGACACTTCAATTGAAGTTGAAAATCTCAAATGAAGATTGCTGAACTCCAGCTTACTTGTCTGTGTTTTCAGATCATCCGCGCTTCTTCAGCAGTGTAGAGAGCGCGCATGGTTGCTGATCTCCGGCAGTGTTTTTAATGTTGATGCAATGTTTACCGAATATCCACACACGATTTCAAATGTGACATTGATTTTATACAACAGTTAAAAAAACAAAACAAAAGGGTAACATTAAGTGATTTACTAAATTTAAAACAGTATACTCAGGCTTATTGCTCTATTTTGCAACGGAATCTGTGGCTTTGAACGAACCGTGAGATTCAATGAATGACTCGATAACTCACACACATAAAGACAATGAGTTACCGCCACCTACTGGCGATTTTATTCTAATATTTTTATTAATATTAAACGATTTTTAACATTGCCTATTTAGTGAACATTGTTTTTATTTAAGGAATTATTTATTTTTTAAAGGTATTACAAAGGTAAAAAATGAAATGGAAAAATTTATTAAAGGGGGCAAAATATTGTCTCTTAATGGAAAAGCTGTGCCTGCAGTCTAAGTGGAAGAGGGGTACGGCACTCTAAAACATTGGAGAACCACTGAACTAAGGAAAAGGGATATGTAGAATTGCACAAGTGCTACTGCTAAAGAGTGCAATGTCAATAATTTCTCATAATCTTAATTGAATTGGTCTAGAGAGAATAATTATTATTACATTTTCTCTACTAGATATAAGACTCAAGTTTCAGTATTTGTCTTAATTTGTGTCAGGAGTTATGCAATACCCCCCCGCCCCCGCAAAAATATCGTCTGAATATCGATATCGAGATATTGAAAAAAAATATCGAGATATTCATTTTTGTCAATATCGCCCACCCCTATTTACAACCATAGAACAAAAAGAGTTAAATAAACTTATCACTTCATCTAAAACAACAACATGTTTATTAGATCCTATACCAACTAAACTACTGAAAGAAGTGTTACCTATAGTGGAAGAGCCTCTTCTCAATATTATTAATTCGTCTTTATCTTTAGGTCATGTTCCAAGAACATTCAAGCTGGCAGTTATAAAACCTCTTATTAAGAAACCACAATTAGATCCAAATAACCTAGCAAATTACAGACCCATTTTGAATCTTCCATTTATGTCAAAAATATTAGAAAAAGTTGTGTCCGCTCAACTCGGCTCTTTCTTGCAAGAAAACGACATCTATGAAAAGTTTCAGTCTGGATTCAGGCCACATCATAGCACTGAAACTGCGCTTGTTAGAATCATAAATGATCTACTTTTAGCTTCGGACCAAGGCTGTATCTCAGTACTAGTTTTACTTGATCTTAGTGCTGCGTTCGATACTATAGATCACACAATACTCTTAGATCGACTACAAAATTACACTGGTGTTCAAGGACAAGCATTAAGCTGGTTCAGGTCATACTTATCTGACCGCTACCATTTTGTTTACTTAAATGGAGAAAAATCGATCATGACTTCGGCAAACCATGGAGTGCCGCAGGGATCTGTGTTAGGCCCTTTATTATTCTCAATATATATGCTGCCACTTGGTAATATTCTAAGGAAACATGGAATTAGTTTCCATTGCTATGCTGATGACACTCAAATATATATTTCATCACGGCCAGATGAATACGCTAAATTATCCAAATTGACAGATTGTGTTAAAGATATAAAAGATTGGATGACGCGTAACTTTCTTTTATTAAATCCAGATAAGACAGAGGTAATACTTATCGGTTCTAAAAACCGTCTACAAAACCTCTCACAACACAACTTTAACATAGTAGGATGCCCTGTTACTTTATCCGCTACAGTAAAAGACCTGGGTGTTATATTAGACTGCAACCTGTCTTTTGAAAAGCATATTTCATATGTTACAAAAACTGCCTTTTTCCACCTTAGAAACATTGCTAAGCTACGTAATATGCTATCTGTTTCTGATGCAGAAAAGTTAGTTCATGCATTCATGACCTCGAGACTAGATTACTGTAATGCTTTATTAGCTGGTTGTCCTGCATCCTCAATAAACAAGCTACAGTTAGTCCAAAATGCAGCCGCTAGAGTTCTTACTAGATCAAGAAAATATGATCATATAACACCAGTTTTATCATCACTTCATTGGTTACCTATAAAGTTCCGTATTAATTACAAGGTATTGCTTTTGACCTATAAAGCTCTTAATGGTTTAGCTCCAGTCTATTTAACGGATCTTCTATCGCCTTACAATCCATCGCGCTCTTTAAGATCACTAAATTCGAGGCTTCTGGTCATTCCTAGGATATCCAGATCCACCAAAGGAGGGAGAGCATTTTCACATCTAGCTCCGAAGCTCTGGAATAGCCTTCCTGATATTGTTCGTTGCTCAGACTCGCTCTCCCAGTTTAAAACTAGACTAAAGACGCATCTATTTAGCCAGGCATTCATATAAATTTTTATCTTACAGTTACTGTAAATTCGGCCTCTAGTTCATAAACGCCAGAGGAGAACTGGCCCCGACTGAGCCTGGGTTCTCCCAAGGTTTTTTTTTCTCCATTGGGTGATCTGATGGAGTTTTAGGACACCATTGGGTCACTTGATGGAGTTTTTCGGTTCCTTGCCACTGTTGCCTTTGGCTTGCTCAGTTAGGGATATTCAAATTAATTAAACAATCATACCATTGATCAGCTCTACCAAACTTGGATGTCCTTTTTGGATGTCCAGTAATAAACAAACATTGTTGAGTTGTTTTGATTGATACTGTAAAGCAGCTTTGATACAATCTTATTGTGAAAAGCGCTATATAAATATATTTGACTTGACTTGACAACAGTAGGCTACTGCAATGAATCAGCATCTGAACCGCGTCCACTACATGCTGTTTCACCAAGCGTCGCTGAAACAAGGTAAACTAATGGTGTGTTCACACCGAACGCGAATAGAGCGTCAAAGACGCGTCTATCGCGTCTAGTTAGACGCTTAAACATTCGCTCGAGTTAAAAATGTTCAACGTGCGCGGAAGACGTTCGCGTCATTCGCGACGCCCGGTGCGAATGATGCGTCTACGCGTCTTTGGATTGACTTGTATGTAACGTTAATCTAATCGCGTAAATAGTTAAATTTGCGTTCGGTGTGTGAACCCCTTCACTCACACATACACACGCATACATACACACACACGCATACACACGCTAATGCACCCTCGTCTCTCACGCGCCAGTCAGATCAAGGGCAGTGGATCACTAAACTTATGTAGCCCTACTAGACATGTGCCGGTATTCGGTAATGCGATAAATCGCGGTAATGAATATGCACGAAATTGTTATCGCTGGCACTTCAAAATACCGTGAAAAATAATAGATCCGAATTTAGATTTTTAGAATGCGCATTAGCTTATTTTCCATCAACCGTTAAAAAAACCCAACTGCGTCTATGCTGCGCAAAACACGTGCGCACTCTGATGTAAACAATCCCCACGCACTCTGTTCATGCTGCGCAGTGCGCGCTCTAGTCTAATGTAAACAATCGCCGCATGGAGAAGCAGCATGGCGGAAAGAGGAACGCTGCCGACGATTTATCTCCTTTCTAAAAGCAGAACTGCTATGAAGGTAAAAGAGTAGCTACACTCGAGAACACGTAGATGTGAAATTGAGAACTTCATAGCATTCAGCTTGAGACTCACGCAATCAACACTTTTCACATGCTCTCACGCCACATCCATTTTCTCACGCAGAGGAAAATCACGGAGCAAAGAGGACACTGACACCGACAGACTGGAGAGAGCAGGTTACTTTTATATGAAAAAAATTCTCAGCTCTCAGGTTCTGTCCATTTTATTACGAAATGCAGACAATAAATACCGTTTTGGCGCTTGTAAATGTGACGTGACCGATCACTGTAGCACCTTAGTTCAAGTGAACCGATCATCTGTTACTTTTTATTTAAAGATATAGTACAACTTCCCGAAAGGTATATATGCCTCATACATAATTGATCAATCAGTGTTTTTTATAATCACGGAAAGAGGTCAATAAAACTGCAGGAGAACAATCGTCACAGAACGTTACATTTACCTCAGGAAAGCCATTTAATTACCAGCATGTTAGTTGACTAGAAAAAATAGAGAGGAGAAATTTTCGATAAATATGTGCACTATATTACATATTTATTATATTTTTACTTATGTCATTAGGCTACATAATTGTTATTATAATGAAAACCACATTATATTTAATTTGTTAATTTTAACCTTTAATAATACAAGTTGATAGGGCTTCCTGTATATTTACAGAATTATGTGAGATATATTTTTTCTTGAGCAAAATGTACATGTAGGCTATCTACTGTAGCCTACCTAATATTTATCCAAATGAGTTAAGATTGAAATCAAATCAAGAATTGAACTGAAATCGTGAAAATTGTGTTAAGCAATAATACAAACAGTAGCCTAGCCTACCAGTCACTGTACCATGTAAACATTGTAACATGTTGTCACTAAACTTAATAAAATTCTGTTTAGTTATCAAATGTTTTGACAATCACAATTACACCTATTGTGATGCAAGTTGTTTTTTTTAGATCCCCTCCAATCCATCTGTTTCTCTTATGTAAATAAAATATCGTGATAATACCGTATACCGTGATAAAAGCTCAATCAATTAATCGCAGCATGAAAATTTGATACCGGCACATGCCTAGTAGCCACGCAAAAATAATTTCAGCATGCATTCCCTGTATACACCGCGACGTGATGGAACAAATATTGTATTGCAGTCTTTGCGAGACCTTGTTTGTTTGTCACGTCTTCCAAATAGTTACAGACAACAACAAAAAATGAAATTCCCCAGCCTGCTTCTCCAAATCCACTCGTACTTTTGTGGAAGACATTTTAATCAGCTACCAAAGTAATTGAGCATAGAACATTGTTGGCACTTAGCCTATTTATTTAAATTTTTCCCCATTTAGTATTAGTTTTGGAGCCAAATGTTGGAGTTGGAATAAATACCAGTTTGTTTTGTTTGTTTTTTGAGAAATAAAAGCCAAATGCTTGATCATTTTACAGCAACGTCATTTTCGTTATGCATTATTTGTTTTGGTTGTTTAAAAACACACAAAAAAATGTATCCGATTACTCGATTAATCAATCGATTAAGTGCTAGATTAATTATTAATTATTATAATTATTTAAAAAATAATCGATAGCTGCAGCCCTAGTTTACTTTGTTTTTGAAATGCAAATAGAAAAAGGCAGCATGCTTAAATAACCCAGTTGTAAACACTTGCTGCATGTAAACAGAGCAGGAGCCATATGACGTGCATGAAACATTTCATCAAATTCTGTTAAGCTAAAATCTGTTTGCTATTGCCAGTACAAACTGTTGATAAAGTTCTAGACTACCAACACTCCCACACAGGAGAATAATATGTGATATATGTAAGAATATGAGCTGCGGTTTCACAGACAGAGTCATATGGAATTTGATTTTGGTTTCTTTACCAATGAGAATGAATAGGCAAATATACACAATTCTTATTGCCTTTACTACATTCATTAGGCTGTCAAATGTTTATATTTTATAATTCAAACAAAATAGTATTACAATCAAAACAAAGACGGCAAACAAATTTGATTCATTGTGTGTGGTGTTCTATATTCAAAAGTTTGGGCTGAGTACGTTCTTAATAGTGCTGTAGCGACGCGTCGATGACGTCGACGCTTCGACGTCAAAATTACGTCGACGCCATATTTTTGCGTCGACTATTCTTTATTTATTTATTTTTTTGCACCGTTTCCGGCAGTACAGCTCGCCAACACACGTGGGAGACTGAAACATTGCATAATGGAGGACGAAGTCCACTAGAAGTGAATGTGCTTTCCATTAAATGAATCACACACAGACAGTAAACACATCCTTAACAAAAAAAACCTTTGCAATTTAGACGCGCAAACTGGGTGCCGGTGCGGTGAGACGTACGGCTCGGGCAGATCGGCTTCCAGTCGTTCATCCGCGGACGCGGCGCCGCGCGCGGCCTGGGACACACTGGCTGCGTGGCGGGCGCGTCTCAGCTGCGTGGCGTGTCCGTTTTTATTTCGGCTCCCATGTTAACAGGTTAGAGCTTGCACACTGCCTGCGTGACACGCGCGTCTCAGGAAAACGCGTGCATACTAGAAATAGAACCGACGCCTATTTTTCACGCGACACGCAAGCGTGTTGGAAGCGTTTCCTGGCAAAAAAAAAGATGTTAATATGTTATTTTGTACACGAATACATATTAATAAATTACATTTTTGACAAATTCAGATATAAATAGGCCTATAGGCCTAATTTAAAAATAAATAGGCTAAATAAATGGGCCTAATTATCAATTTTCAAATATTGCATCAGAACGAAACAATCTGTAGTCTATTTTGCTGCCAATACTGCTTTGCTGACAGTGTCTTTATCAGAAAGGCTTTATATTTATGCTTAACACAAAGTATAGGGCTTGCACAACTCTCTCCCATATGTCGAACAATATGACGCGCCGCGTCAGACACGCTTCTGATGTGCAAAGACACAGAAAACGCGACGCAGCCGCCACGCAACAGAAACGCCACGCTCACGCCACGCAGCCAGTGTGTCCCAGGCCTTACAAAAGAAGCCGTGCACACAGGCAAGCGAAATGGGGTCTTGGTGGTCTTGCGCACCCAACGCGTCATTTTTGCCGCGCGCTTGTGCGGACGCGTCGAGTGCAGGGTGGGAAATTAGCACCAGCCACCAGCCAATGGCTGGTACTTTTTCAAAGTGGCGGGTGACTTTGCCTTGTATACCAGCCACAGTGGCGGGTAGATTGTAAAACATATTTTTATTGGTTACTACTTAAAACATTCCTTGTAACGGATTGGACAGCTTTGTCAAAGAATGCTGTTGCTAAGTAACAATAATTCACTTTTGTTGAGTAACTAATTTTATTGGTTTTCAGCGGACCGTGACACATATAGCTGAGCTGAGGTACAGACGAAAGGAAAATTAAAAAAATGAGCCGACATATACCCGGTGTTAAGAGGCCCGCAGTGGAGTCAGCAGTAGCTATGAATGTACAAACTGTTGAGGGTGAAGTGAATAAAAAGAGAAGGTACTTTTCGAACAAGTGGCGCATTAATGACGAAGGGAAAACTAGGGAATGGTAAGCCTACCTTCCCGTCGAACAGTCCATGCACTGTACTGTGTATCCACCTTTTTCCTGGTTAGCGAATTTACCCATGATTCATAGCGGGTTTGAACCGGAATCCGGTTGTCCTTTTCCGGTTCTAAGCTTTATGAAGATTGCGCCGCTTGCTCAGAACGCCGCAGTGATGTGCTGATTAGAAAATATGTGAAATAAATAAGTAGGGCTGCCCCTGCCCGTGCACGACTGAAATTGGGTTGGAAGTTATGTATACTATATGGGAGAGAATACTAAACCATAATGAGCGTTTTCGTAATATTGCCTATTCTGCATCACAACGCACGCATAAGCTTGCCAGAATAAAAAAAAAACTGCAAAAGTAATGATTATGCATTAAACATTTGAATTGTTTATTAATAACTAGTGTTTTCTGTAAGTATCGACTGCAAAGATAAATTTGATGATGCTGACTCGCCATCTTCGCAGTAGTGAACGCGCCTAGAGAGAAATGCACACTTCATACGAATTAACCTACATAAGCAGAGAGCAGCCCATTTCTGCTCGTTTTTAATTATTTTGTTTAAAAGTACACATTTCAAGCTTTCTATATACTTCTCATGTATGTGAGGCAAGTAGCCTAACTTATACGCTGAGTTTCGTTTATTAATAAGACGCGCTATATTTGTCAGTCATATTTATTATTCTAGGCAATTTGTGGATAAAACATTGATACAAATGAAGATACAATTTTTACTAAACGAATTTCACTTTACAGAAAGGCTTTCTACAAAACAAAACTTAATAAGTGGTCAAAATCATGTCTGAGCCATTCCAAATGTTTTCCGATATATTGGGCATTATGATCATATCTGACTCATCTCATGCGGTTCCCTTTTCATATAATCAACATAGATGAAATAAATAAACAAATAAATAAAAAACATTATATTGTGAAACTTAAATATAAAAAGTATGTTTAGTTTTTTTTTTTTTTATATATATATATTTATTTAAAAATATGTAGGCTATGTGTGCGTGATGTGATGGAGGGGTGCTATTTTCGAATAATAATTGAATAATACCCAGCGATCTTCGAATATTATTTTTGCTTGAAATGCCCATCCATACTGGTAACGTATTACACCTTTTTCGTTGGATGCTTCAGTTTTAGCGCAGCTAACCAAAAACGTCTACTCTCTGGCACTGAATGTAGCTGATCCGAACCGGACATAGGCATTCTCTCCTTTTAATCTTATGCTCAAAGCACCCAGTTTCTAAAGTTTTTTTTTTTATCTTATTTGAATTGTAAAACTAAAATCAACCAACAGCAGCACATAGATAGAGCCTGAACTCATTCTCTCACTGCTAATACAGTGCAAACCGGAAGTAGGCAACCGGAGTCGTCGTCATGGCGGCGCGCATTGTTTAGAGCAGAATAAGGTGGATAATAATAATTTATAAATTTGAATTCCGGGAAAAGTGGCTGGTAAAAAATATAAGTGGCTGGTAAAATTGGGCATCCACCAGCCACTGTGGCTGGTGGGCAAAAAAGTTAATTTCCCACCCTGGTCGAGTGTAAACATGCTTTGCTCTGTGTCAGCGCGCACTCTGATCGGTAAAGGGGAACAGACTCTCCCGAATTATCTCCAGCAGGAGCACCACTAACTCCGCCTCCGTTTCCCTCGTAAGATGATATTAGTATTTAAACATTCTCTATGATAAAAAATGTTTGTACAAAATATTTTAATACATAGTTCCCACAGGCCAATTCATGTCACGTGACTTTCCCGGAGACGCCATCTTTGAGGGCATAAGCTGCTGTGTTTACACAGTTTTACAAGCAAATTTCGAATATTTCTTTCTGTTTATAAAGTTACGAAAATCATGAAGAGACAAAGTGACAGAGATTATAAAGAGACACTATTAACACAGAGACAGAGAGAGGTACAATGCGAAAATTTCAGTCATAAATGGTGTGGATCCGTATGCGCTAATGAAGCACTGAGCACTGATTATGCAGCTTTGCCTCATACAGTATTATCATGTGTAACGTTAGCATTATCTGGTATTTTTTACACATGTGAGCAATTCCGAGCCTGGAAATCACTGGAGGTGTACAATCAGTTTGTCGAGGGTTGGGTTGGTGACGTTTGCTCAAGTGCAATCAATGGAAAAGTAGTCATCATAGCGAATGTATGTAGCATGATGCTAGACTATCTGTCTGTTAAAAAGCCATAGCCTGCTCAATTTAATTCCTATGTTCCCCTTAAAACAGTCATCGGTGCTTTCTGTAATATGCATGTACTTATTTGAACAGTGTAGAATAGGGTTGGAACGGTACATGTATTCATATTGAACCGAAACTGTACGGGCGTCACGGTTCAGTGCATGAATATACGCGGTATAAAAGTAAATAAAACTCGCGTGCAAATTAATTAATGTAATGCGGAACTACTTTATACGCGGGTTCTTTAGGGACATAATCTGAGATTGCAATGCTGGAATGTGTGTGAGTCTGAGTGAGAAAGAGAGGCGGGGGTGGGATCAAATAGTGGAAACAATGTTGTTTTTAATACCTGGTCATTATGTTCATACAGGACACCATTCAAACTGCAAAGTGTTAACTTTTTTATCCTCGCCAGCAATAACCTCCGTCGTTGTTCTGACAAAAGCTTATCTCACATTCATGAAGTCTAAAAACGGGTATACTGTAAAATCCAAATTTAACTGAACCTCCGGCACGATTTGAACATCCATTGACCCAGCAGGAGATGACCATTTTCACTTTTTATCACGAAATTAACTCGTTTCAGCTTCTTCTTCTAATATTCTGCCTTTACAGTCTATGTATTCTGTCCACAACATGCCCATAGAAATGGCGCCGGGTCGGCAAATGCCCGTATGTTGTGACGTCATGTAGGAACTATGTATAACACGGTTTTGCCGGTTATAGAGTGTTCAAATATAACATTAGACTAACATTAGACTAGACTAACATTAGCCAGCTTATATACAGTATCATGATTCAGTACGCTAGTTCGTATTTATTTGAGATACATTATTTTTTTTATTAATTGAGCAGCAGAAAAATAATCTTTATATTAATCGTCCAATTAGTCGTTAGATTAGTCGACTAATCGATAAAATAATCGGCCAACTAATCGTTTAGTTAATAATCGTTTACCCCAGCCCTAGTTCTTAAACTTTCTTTTTAAAGAAATGAATACTTTTATTCTGTCAGGATGTTAAAACCTTACAAATGCTGATCTTTTGAACTATTTATCAAAAAATCCTGAAGAAAATGCATCACAGTTTTATCAAAAATATGAAGCAACACAAGTGTTCTCAACATTGATGATAATAATAAGAAGAAACATATAAGAATGATTTCAAAAGGATCATGTGACACTGAAGACAGGAGTTATGACCGTTGGTGCTCGGTTCCTAATAAATCAGCAAACTTTTAAGCACTTATGCATGCAGCCAACAAAAAACAAGATGTGCGGCGATTGTCATGTCAACCGCTCTGATGCCTATTCTGCATACTTTAGTACCGTATTCCACCCACATTGGCAGAAGGACGCACACATTTCACAAGTATTCATGGAAATGAACAAGATGAAAATCTTGTATTTTCTATGGGAAAGAACCGATACTCAATTTCAAACCTTGCAGAACAGTTATACAATTTAGGAGACCTTGGTTCTTGCCAAAATCTAGGAGGCCAGGGACCAGAAACACTGCAAAACACAAAACACCATTCTGGTTGTTTTAATAATTATGTCAAGAGATTACACTTTTTGTATACTGAAGTTTCAAGACCAAGGAACTGGGAGGTGTCCTACAATTTAAGACGAGATAAATATGAAGGGCTGCCAAAAGGAGCTGACCCAAAAAGCAGGGTGAGTAAGACAGCGAGGCCGGGTGTGGTCAAAGCAGAGAGCTCATCTGCAGTAAGAGTAATTAAAAGCATACAGGAGCATTTGAATGTGCAGGGCTCTGGCGTGGCTGGAATTGTTGTGCTCTGGTCTCAGACTCTAGGAAACATCTGTCTCATTGTGTGTGTGTGTGTGTGTGTGTGTGTGTGTGTGTGTGTGTGTGTGTGTGTGTGTGTGTGTGTGTGTGTGTGTGTGTGTGTGTGTGTGTGTGTGTGTGTGTGTGTGTGTTGAGGGCGTCCAAACAAGTGACTCATTACCTCATCTCTGCACTAAGAGACTGCGAGTGCTACACTTCCACAAGAGGCGAGAACTGGAGGAGGTGGCACAATTCCTTTATTACACACAAATACCTGACATGTCTGGTTGCAGACGGGTTAAGCGATGGTAACCCTAAAACCATTACGAAAACAATAGGATGACTTGGTGAAATCAAAAACACTAGCTCATATTCCTACATCTTGAGGTGTCGTTAAACAAAGTGCTTTTACTCAATATCTTGAAATGGGAAAAAATGACAGTGAAAATTTAGCCATGCATGCAGGCAACCTGGCAGAGAGACTTCTGACAACAATAACATACAGTGTGTAAAGTCCAAAACAGCAACTCGTCCACAACAGTTCTGAACAACATATGACCCGTGTCAGCCAGGTTCATACAAACTAATCGCAGCATATTTATCGGCTTGTGTTTGGAGATCACATGTAGATGAGGAAAATCAGAGGAATAACATTTAGTATGGACATGCTCTTCAGATAAACACAGAATATTTGATAAAAAGCATGTTAAGGTATTGGTCTACCACATGTATACTAAAAGAAAAGTTCCCCCAAAAATAAAAGTTTAGTCATTATTTACTCACTGTATTGTTCCAAACCAGCAATGATGGTAATAACGGCGTTATAAATAAACGGCGTTACTAACGGCGTTATTTTTTTCAGTAACGAGTAATCAAACTAATTACTGTTTCCTCCGTTACAACGCCGTTACCGTTACTGACAATAAAATATTCCGTTACTATAATTGAGCTCACTGAAGTGGTTTTCATCAGAGTAGGCTCTCTCTCCGCCATTGGACCTGCAACGTTTTTTCTCTGGTGGTGTGCGTGTGTTTATGAGGCCCCGGACTGGAGCGAGGCGAACGCCACGGGCGCGCTTGATAGTGCGCGAGAGAGACCGTGTCCGACAGCGCGCTTGATAGTGCGCGAGAGAGACCGTGTCCGACAGCGCACTTGATAGTGCGCGAGAGAGACCGTGCCCGAGAGCGCGGTTCATAGTGCGCGAGAGAGACCGTGCCCGAGAGCGCGGTTCATAGTGCGCGAGAGAGACCGTGCCCGAGAGCGCGGTTCATAGTGCGCGAGAGAGACCGTGTCCGAGAGCGCGGTTCATAGTGCGCGAGAGAGACCGTGCCCGAGAGCGCGGTTCATAGTGCGCGAGAGAGACCGTGTCCGAGAGCGCGGTTCTAGTGCGCGAGAGAGACCGTGCCGAGAGCGCGCTCGATATTGCGCGAGAGAGACCGTGTCCGAGAGCGCGGTTCTAGTGCGCGAGAGAGACGTGCCCGAGAGCGCGGTTCATAGTGCGCGAGAGAGACCGTGTCCGAGAGCGCGGTTCATAGTGCGCGAGAGAGACCGTGCCCGAGAGCGCGGTTCATAGTGCGCGAGAGAGACGTGCCCGAGAGCGCGTCATAGTGCGCGAGAGAGACCGTGCCGAGAGCGCGCTCGATATTGCCGAAGAGACGGGTATGTCTGAGCTTAATTGTTTATAAATACAGTAGGCTACACATTTCAGCATTAGAATAATCTCTGTAGCATATTGGTCATCTGCAACGTTTTAATTTGTTTGCATGGTTATAAAATAAAACACAAGAATAACCTGCAGGGAACTCTCCCAGAAAACATATTTGTTTGACCGGTTGTGAACACGTGCGGCAGACACGACTAGAATTTGGCTTATAAATAACCTCTGATGATGACGTACTCTGTAGGTTATAAAAATAAAACCCAAAAATATTATATTTTATTATTATTATTATTTATGTTGGTACATTGTTCAGTATTATATTGAGAGCACTTTTTGTTAAACTCTTTACTTTTGTAAGGAAGAAAATACTTCAATAGGCTATACAGTATGTCCTCCAGTTGTAAAGGTGTGTGAGTTTTATAATCTTAATTTGCACTACAAAGAGTTTATGTGTATGTATATTTTTTATTACTATTTATTTATTTTTGTTAAATTTCTTAAGAATCCATAGTTAATCCTTTGTTGGCCAGTTGTGGTGTGCAATAATATTAAAAGTTCTAAACCATCTATTGTGTTTTTTTTGTTCCACTAATGATACTATTTTAATATTTAAGTTAATAGGTGTTTCTCACATTGTCCCACAGCAACATTAAAATAGTGTAGATTAGTGTACAATGTTTTATAATAATATTTTTTTCTATTTAGTGTCCATTTCATTCATTTAACATATTTAATATTGGGGGTATCCAAGTTATTTCACATAATTATTTTAAAAAAATGTTTTATAAAGGAATGCAATAGTTACTTTCCCAGGTAATTAGTTACTTTTGTAATAATGTAACTCAGTTCCTAACTCAGTTACTTTTTGTCAGAAGTAACTATTAACTATAACTAATTACTTTTTTAAAGTAACTTGCCCAACACTGCAAACCAGTTTGATTTTATTTCTTCTTCAATTCATGCAGTTATTCACTATTAATCTCAGCTGCAACAGACACTAAATTGCATCTTCATATTTATATGTGGCACAACAAAGCGTCACAACAATGATGCAAGATATTCTTGGTTCTTGTGAGTCTCTTAACCGATCATGATGTGAGAAATATAAACAGGCATATATTTAATTTGTATGGAAAAGAGCAGCATTAACATCCTCTCCAACATCTCATTTTGTGTTCTACAGAAGACAAAATCTTTCAGGTTTAGAAGAACATGAGGGTGGGCACTTTAGAATCACTTTAAATGTATTGGCTTGGATAAAAAGGGCTAGTAGTGAGTGGTGCTCAGGGCTGGACTGGGACAAATAAATCAGCCCTGGCATTTTGTCCCAGACCGTCCCACTAGATATGATCATAAACACCACCGATCTTTGCATCCCCTTGAATATGTATAACATATGTAAAACATTTAACAATATGAGTAAACAAAAAATATAAAGAACAAAAGCATTTAAGCTCAAGAAAAAAGCGCTAATAAAGCAGACTGCGCAGTAATCGTACAGAACATACATGCACTCGAATCAGCATTATCGTGTTTATATCATTTCACGTTCATGTTGAGAAAAACAATGTCCACATGCTCGAGTGAGAAAAGGCGCTGCGCTGACAGACGTTGCAGAGACAGTGTGCAAAGTGCAGTTACAAACAGGACTTTGCATTCTGTTCTTAAACAGCTCTCCCTCAATGAAACTTAAAGGAAGCATATGCATATAAGCAATGGGTAGCCGATGTACGAGTTTTATGGTCCGTTCAGAAAATTATAAGTAATAATATACATATATTTATTGTTTAAGTACGAGATGTATCAGCCCGGAAGTGCCCGGTCTCTCCGATGGCCAGTGCTGGAGCTGCGATAGTCCACACATATATTTTGGCTAGAGGTCGACCGATATATCGGTATCAACAGTTGATTGGTGGAACTATCATTATCGGCAAAAATCTATACCGATTTTTTTCCGGGTTGCGTCCCTTTGCTGGAGTGGCTGAGAAGTGTGCACAGTACGTTTTCCGTCAAGACTGTGAAGACTCTAACATTAGTACCCTCAAGCGGTTAAAACAATGTGACAAAAACACGCAAACCTGACCCAAATGTTTAATGTCGCAATTGTTACCATCTATTAGGGCTGGGTAAAAATATCGATTCATCAATGCAATGGAATTATTTGTTTCTCAATTCAATATCGATTCATCAAATCCTATGAATCGATTCAGCCCACCGGCCAGTGGCGGCGCTGTGGACAACACTCTAGTGAGAGCGTTCAGCGTTGTATAGACCTTATGCACGAGAAAAACGAGGGCGCCGCCATCTTTAGAATATTGTCTTTGAACTTCCGTTTCTGCGGTCGCTCTGTGTATTTCTATGGCATCGCTGTCCAGGAGTAATTAGCTGGTGAAGTGGATTTACTGTGTAGAGTTAACGAAAGTTATCATGAGCATTGTAATGTTTATCATAAGCATTGTAAAGCAGATGTCTTAAATGTCGACCGGGATTTTTTTTACGAGCAGTTCATTCATCCCTATGCAAGATCGCTGTGGAAATACAGACCGGAAGTCAAAAGACAACAAGCTCAGCGCTGAAAAGGGGCGGGGCTACATAAGGTCTATAAGACGCTGTTATTATCTTAGAGAATGTTTAAATACTAATATCAGCTTACGAGGGAAACGGAGGCGGAGTTAGTGGTGCTTCGGAGCAGAGCATGTGAGCGGAGCGGTAATACTTCCTCCTGAGCGGAGAACGCCTTTCTGAAGATTCCGCTCCGCTCACTCCGTCCGCTCAGCGCCGCTCGCTCTACCCAAAATGACCTATTGTGAATTGCTAGTTTGAAAGTGATGTAAAGATTGAGAAGTTTTTAAATAGACAGCAATTACCCACAGTTTTGGTATATTTAAACTTCAGAACGCGCGTTTCTTTTACTAATGCCAGTAAATTATCCAGGTGTGCTTTGATAAGATGTTGTTAAGTGCATTTCACCTGTGTGTGCTTTTATGAGCATGATAGTCCAGATGTGTTTTGTGAAGTTCTACATGCATTTCATCTTGTTTGTGTGTGCGTGCACGCGCGTGCGTGCGTTTTAATATGCCTGTTTTGCAACTGCAGTTATGTTCAAAATAAAATAACGAAAATCAAATATACCTTTTTAGTTATTGCATTTAATAGGCAAGTTTGCCAAAGGGCTAGACATGTTTTTTATTAAGTTAATTTAATGCATTTAAATGAATAAAAAGAACAGACTTTTATTCAGAATCACCCCGAAATAACTTCTATTTACAATCCTAGCTATTGTAATTTATACATTTATTCCAGATATTCATTACAAAGTACAAACAGAAAGCAAGTAGTCTATAGAGACATTTTATGTCTGAGCGGGATCTGAGTGGGATTTGTTTTACCGGTGAGCGTGAGCGATTCATCTGTGGAGCGCACGCGCATAGAGCGGAATATTAAGCTGAGCGTCACACCACTTCGCTCACATGCTCTGCTTCGGAGGCTGCTACTGCTGGAGATGATTCGGGAGAGTCTGTGCCCCTAAACCGATCAGAGTGCGGGCTGACACGGAGTAAAGCCTTGTTTATACTCGACGCCTCCGTTTTACTGTCTATAATCCGCACGAAGGTGCGCACTGCAAAAATTATGCGTTGGGTGCGCAAGACCTCATTTTGCTTGGCTATGTGCAAGGCTTTTTTTGTAACAGCACGCGGCACCGCATCCGAGGATGAACGACTTCTAGCCGAATCTGCTCAAGCATGTACGTCACGGCACCAGCCGGCCGGCACGCAGTTTGCGCGTCTAAATTGATGTTCATTGCAAAGTTTTTTTTTGTTAAGGATTTGTTTACTGTGTGTGATTCATTTAATGGAAAGCACATTCACTTCTAGTCGTCTTGCTGTTAATTTTAAATAAACGTAGAGCAAGTAGCTAATCAATGGCTGCTCGTTTATTCAAACTAAGTTGTCCTATATAACAACTTTCAAAAAACCTGCATGTGCACTAGTTTGATAACAAATGCTTCAGAGTTAACATGTTATAGAAATATATATTGTACTAAAATGTTATGAGTTCTATTATGGAAATGTCTGTAATGTATCCTACATACATATAGGCACAGTAAATGTTCTCTGATCAGCTGTTCAGTGTTATTTATTGTGTTGACAAAGTAGCACTTTGTAATGTTATAATATCTATGGTTGCACTTTGTTTTATGAGTAAGCACATTTTGAGCTTCTGTTTACATTTCTTTAAAGGTGCCCTAGAATGGGGTTATTTTATTATTTTATAATGTTTTCTCGGTTGCCCTTATAATGTTAGTATTTTTTAGATCAAAAATAGTCATAATTTAGAAATAAAAGGCATTTTTCCTAGCCTGATTTTAGCCTCTGATTTGAACACTCTGTTTGAAGGGGCGTGTCTGCTGTGGGATTCAGTGTAACCGGCCACTGCTGTGATTGGCTGACAAGCGTGCATATGAAATAGCTACGTATTACATGTGAAACTCTCTCGAATACTTTTACTACAGCTATTAAACGTTTTTAATATGTGACCCTGGACCACAAAACCAGTCTTATGGGTCATTTTCCTTAAATTGAGATTTATACATCACATGAACGCTGAATAAATAAGCTTTCCATTGATATATGGTTTGTTAGGATATGTCAATATTTGGCCGAGATACAACCTTTTGAAAATCTGCAATCTGATGGGGCAAAAAATCTAAATATTGAGAAAATCGCCTTTTAAAGTTGTCCAAATGAAGTCCAGCTACGCATATTACTAATGAAGGGAAATAAATAAAATTTACACCATTGATTTACCACAACTAAACCTTTATTCACACAAAAAATCTCATTAAAATAGCATTATTTGTAATGCGATCTGGTCAAACCCATCGGCTGTCGCGCTGCACGGTTTCAGTATAAGGTCTAAAAATAGATCGAATGTCAGTTTTTTGTCAAAATTGGGTTTTCATAAAATTATTATTCTATAACATCTTGTCTATCCTCTTTGAATATATCTTGGGAAAATTTACAAGTTTAGTGCAGAAAAATTGCGATTTATAGTGGCAAGCTGAAAAGACTGTCTTACTTTCTCTTTAAGAACACGCACAGAGAGAGAGAAAAAATCGACATTTTAATCAATGAAAGAAATAAAAACAGATTTGGGAAACAGATTATCAAAACCTGTAATAGGCTATGTCAAATTTCACCATGTGGTGGCTTTTCCCAGATCGCATCACATTTCACCAGGAACATATAAAATTGAAGAGATCCACACAACACACATTGATCGAATTCGTCGTCTTCCAGGGCATATTATTTGCCAAGCCGGTCTCTGGACATTCTGTATCATCTTCCCAATCATTTGCGAAAAAATAATTTACTATGTTCGTTACATTATTGCTGTCATTAAAGTTTAAATTGAGCAAACGCGCTATCTCAGAATCCATGGCTTGCACCGTAACCATTGCGGATTGTGTACACTGTGCACGCGAAGAAGTCGCCAGCCAATGAGAGGCGCTGTAGCAGGCCGTTGCTAGGAAGAAAACGTTTTTTTTTTACACGAGAAAGTTTTGTTTTAACGCTCTCTATTGGCTTACTGCTCTAATGACGTTGTGGAGAGTTATGAAACCGAAAGCTGGAAATCTAAGCTTGACAACGATACCAAACTTAGCAGCGAGCAAGTTTTTTTAGGCGTGTTTTCTGACTTTTTTTGCGCGATTTTGCTGCATCCACTCACAAAAATATTTTTTATATATATTTACGGTAGGAAATTTACAAAATATCTTAATGGAACATGATCTTTACTGAATATACTAATGATTTTGGCATAAAAGAAAAATCGATCATTTTGACCCATACAATGTATTGTTGGCTGTTGCTAAAAATATACCCGTGCGACTTACGACTGGTTTTGTGGTCCAGGGTCACATATTAGAGCTATCGAGATTAAAGAATCGTGAGATGTTTTTAAACTATTTAAATCTATTTCCATCACATAAAATGTTGCCGTGATGAGCATTGAGCAGATGAGTCTGTTGATCGCGAGAAGGAAGATCTTATTGCAACGCAGTTTCTGGACTCTCTCTAATGCTTTCACCAATGCAAACACGATGATGTACATACAATAAGAGCTTTGTGGTGCAGAGTAACATGCATCATTGATTTCATAACGAGTTTGGCAAGTGTCCAGATAAACTCGCGCTGTGTGGAAAGATTGTTCTTTGATCGCTTTCTGTATATAATTTATTCGCTGAGAGAATCCTGCTTGATATTGTATGTACATCATCGTGTTTGCATTGGTGAAAGCATTAGAGAGAGTCCAGAAACTGCGTTGCAATAAGATCTTCCTTCTCGCGATCATTTCTGGACTCTCTCTAATGCTTTCACCAATGCAAACACGATGATGTACATACAATAAGAGCTTTGTGGTGCAGAGTAACATGCATCATTGATTTCATAACGAGTTTGGCAAGTGTCCAGATAAACTCGCGCTGTGTGGAAAGATTGTTCTTTGATCGCTTTCTGTATATAATTTATTCGCTGAGAGAATCCTGCTTGATATTGTCCCAGGTTAGAAAATAAGTCCGTGGTGAAATGGGCAGAGCAAACTAACAACTTCGAATTAAACTGTTGCGGTATCCGATTATAGATAAACATCAACCACGCCTGTTGACATTTCTTTTCAGTGGGAAGGGTGTGAAAAGTCCTCACATCCCCTGCACACCCTGGAACATAGCATTTATTTCCATGATCTGCCATTTTCCCTCTGATCCTCGCTTGTTTCTTCACCTGCAGAACTTCCGATGGTTCGGCTGCGCAGTGCCTGGCATTGAACATGGGCTGGCATATGCAAATTTTTGGAGGCGTACATATTAATGATCCCGACTGTTGCGTCACAGTCAGTATTATGTGGAGATTCGCCTGTTTTTCAGGGGTGTTTTTCAAAAACAAGATTTAAATAAGGAGGACAAAACAATGGTGTTTGAGACTCACTGTATGTCATGTCCATGTACTGAACTCTGGTTATTTACCTATGCCAACATAAATTCAATTTCACATTGTAGGGCACCTTTAATAACTTGAATGTATAGGAAGAAAGAAATATACTTTCTACTACTTAGTTACATGCACTTTAGAGGTGTTAATAAAGCACCTGTTTGTTACAGTTGTGGTTTGTATTCAACACATGTACATTATTGTACAGTTTGTTCTACTAAATAAACCATGAATGCTGGGGTCAATTTGCACTTTAACATTGGTAATACTGCACACATTATTTAAAAATATACCCAGGTACTTAATTACTTGTGTATTTACTTATTATTGAATCGATATTGAAGCTAATAAAACAATATCGAATCGAAATCGAATCCTCAAGAATCTAAATCGAATCGAATTGTGAAATTCCTAACAATACCCAGGCCTACCATCTATTTTATTCATCTAAGTTTACATCAAGCGGCAACCTCCCTTTCTTTCTCTTGAAACCTACACGGAAGTGAATTAAACTGTAAATTATCAACTGGCCGCTGAGGCTGGATGCAAAAGTGAGTCAAATACGTATTTTCGCCATGTTAAAATGCCCAACTTTACAGCAGAAAACAATATGTTTACAGCCTAGTGCAAAAAGTGGGTTTGGTCTATATAGCTAATTTTGCCATTCATGACAACTTTGAGGGGGGTGAATTTTTTTACAACTCATCCGTTTAAATTATATTAAGCCTTAAAGTTCTGCATAATTAAGGACGTGGCCACATGAGTGTCAGGTGGATTGCCGCTGCTGTTACTACTAGCCGTTTGTCTGCTAGCGTCACGTCACCTCAGCTAATTACAGCTCCTGAACTTGACATCTCTGCAGTGTTTGTGCTTTTTTCAGGATTATTTCATACAATTTAATAAACGCATTATACCTTTGCCCATGCTGTTGTATTCCGTTGTTGCTGTTTCTCAAGCCGCAGTACGCACACTACATCCACAGCCTTTATAAAAATAAAAATTATTTTGCATTTAAAACTTTAAATTCTTTCGCATATATAGCAACGAAAAACTAACCCTTGCACTTAAATACACTCTGAACTACACAATAGTACAAAAACTAATTAGAAAGAATCATATACAAGTCTCATAAAATTTTTATTAAGTCTATTTTCGCCTGTTACATTAATGGTAATAAAAATCACTCGCTGTTTTTGACTGAATTACTTCAGCATCTTTATTATGAATCAATTTAATCTGTATGAAGACCATACAGTGTTTGCTTTATTATTTACATGATTCAATTTCTATAGTATTTCTTAAGACATGTCAAATAAAACTAGGCTGCTGTACCTGAAAAACTTAGTTTAGTATATTTTTTCTATTGTATTTTTACTGTTGTTTATTTATTTTCATTTTACTTACCAGTTTTATATTTCCGAAAAAAATTATTTTTGTATCAAGGAATTTAATTTATGTACTACCGGTAAGTAGCTTTTTTGTTTGTCTCGGGACTGCCTTGCTTTATTACAGAAGACTGCCAGTCATTTGAGTAATGATTGCAGTCAGCTTAAATAGAATTTGTTTACAATTAATTCAGTGAGATTTTTTTCTTCTAGACCAATTAAACTGTCTACCGCAGTCAAATAAGAGAAGTAACAAAACAGAAACTACAATCAAATCCATGCATATATCGAATCGAAATTATACGCAAAATTGAGAATTCTTTTTTTTTTTTTTATCGTGACCTTTCATGAGAATTGATTTGAATGGATTAATGAGGTACTAAAAGATTCCCACCCCTATTAAAAAGACACCACAACTATGTGTTGCACTAGCCAGGATCTAAACTAGAAACAAGGTAGAGGGATTGCAAGATTTGTATACGATTATATCTACAGTTTTCCCCAAAGACAGGGAGTTAACATGTAACGACTGTGTAGTTGACTCCCTCTTCAGAAAGCAATATGCAATTAATTAGAAAACACATGCTGTGTCATAGGCAACAGTAATGTGAATGGTCTTGGTCATTAAATGTGTTAAGAAAAAAAAAAACACTAACAAATCCTCACAAGAAATACCTTTTTATGTTAGGAGTTTCCATAAGTCAAAAATATTATGATTACGATTACATTACGATAAAAAGATGTTAATTCAGTAGAGGGCGAGGACTTAAACTCAGTAAATGCAATGCAAACTTTATATTAAATGTTTTTTTTTCCTATTCTCATAAGAAAAAGCATTTTGACATGAGGGTAGAAAGGGGCAATCGTCCGCTACAAGTATGCTGCTCTTTTCATCTGACATTTGACCGACTCAGATATTGATTAACAAAGAGTCTCTGAATGAACCCAGAAAATCACTTCTGTGCCTGTTCATATACAGAACATATAATGGGTTTCCACATGTTGACCAATGTGTGAAAAACACCAACACACTCACAAGAAGTGATTAGAACAGTGTAACCAAACCATACAATTTAAATTGCCTTTAAAATTTCCCATGACCTCAACATTTCATTCATTTTCCCCAAGCATGCAAATCACACTATTGAAATTCCCTAATATTCCTAGATTTTCCAAAACCATGAATATAGCTTGCAGTAGAGGCCTATATTAAGAGAACAAATCACTGTTACAATTTAAAGTGACAAATAAGATACAAGGCTATAAATTTAATGAATGCAATGTGACAACTTCTCACATGATCCTGCTTCCAGGTCAGATTGAATATCCTGATTCAGCTATACTTTGGGTTGCAGAATGACTAAACTTGTTTTTCACATACATGATTACATTTCTAAACATATTTAGTCTAATTTTAAGTCATAAAGCAGAGGACTGACTCATGAAGCAGAGTGACCTAACAGGAAGTTCATGCAGAGTCCCGGAATTTGTGGGAATGCGGGTCCTACCTGAGCTTGTCATCATCTCTGTGTACCTCCACCAACTTTAATACCCCTCCCCCTAAATTCCAAACAAATACCAACAACACATGGGGAGGGGGCAACCATTACAAGTTATAAAAGGCAACAACAGACACACCCCTGTACTCCAGACAGAGGAGGGGGGGATCACATGCAGCTCTGAAATATAACGGTGTATGTTTGTAAGCGTTTCAGCACAGCTTACTCCCCGAGAACTTCATTTGACTTCAGTGTTTTACATTAAAACAGGCCTACGGTTGATCTGCAGCCAACAACACGTTCATATTTTTTTAAACACTTCACACTTGGTTGTGGAGCAAGTATGCGATATACCAATAGATTCGATAAAGAAGAAATTTGACAACCGGTAGAGATTGCGGTTATGCTCTCATGATATGCTTCTTCATGAAAGTCTATCAGTTGTATGCGTTTTTAAGACATAACAGTTAAATTTAAAAAAAGGATACACAAAACAAAAACGCAAATAAAATGGTAGTAACAGATATTTTTTTCCATTGTAGTAATGTACATCAAGTGCAACCGATTCTAAAAAATAAAATAAAAAATTTGGATGAGACTTGGTTTATATGCATCGTTTTTTGATGTGTGGCCGTTGCACAAAATCTTGCAGAAGTGGGGTTTACGATTGGAGAAGAACAGAGAGAAGTCTGTCGTTTACACCGGAAGATCCTGATATTAATAAAATAGAATCCATTACTAGAATAGAATCAGATGAATAAGATCTAGAACATGCATTTAGAAAATAGACAGGGTGAATTTTTAAAAGTTCAAGCGATTTTATACAGATCAAGCCCAATTTGCCACGAAAGAGAACTCAATTTGGTATTAACGCGACACAGATCGACCTAAAAAACAAGTATGTTTACTTAATTTGCATCTCTGTTCTATTATATTTATTTGTTCTACAGCCCGTAATTACTTTTATGTAAAAAGTTGTCAACTTTACTGAAGCCACGAGTTAGGCTGGTATTAGTTTTTGTGGAAAAATCAAATTTGGTGTTCATTTCAATACTATCTAAACTCTTGATATCGGTACAACCTAATTTGAAGCAAACTATATTGTGTGATACATCACCCACCCCTACATGCATGTATTCATTAATTTTTCATCATGCAATTATAGCATGGCAAATGCACGTGATCCGTCAACAAAAGGTAAATCCATGCAATCCTTTAATCAAAATTAAGATTCAAACCATACCTCTGGCAGGCTGTTTGAGTATAACAAATGCTTGAATAAAGTGGAAGCATGCACTTGATTCTATTAGACGTTGCTACAGGTTTAAGAAATCTTCTTAAGTGGGATTGATAATTAAACATCTACAGGACCCAACAGGTGCATCTTGATGTACAAACCCACATGACAAGTAGTCCTAAAGCCCAGCGACACACTTCAGAATCACAATGGCTAATGATTGTCCCTCTGACATCAAAGAATAAATATCTAATCTTAAAGCCTGTTGTCTTAACATTTGCGTCCCATGAAATGACAGATCCTGCAGTGTGGATACATTTACATGTCTTGAGCCTAAGTACAAGTACTGACACTAAGGTTATGTGAACGTTATAACATCCTGCATCTACTGACACACATGTCAGATCTAAGTCAAACCTTAAGTTTACCAACACAGTGCAAAGGCCTGGCGAGGCACCGTCACGCAGATAAGCTTTGCTAAAAAGCTAATATTTCCAGCTAATATTTAGATACGTACCAAGAGCCACTTAGCCTCCCGGCTAGCGATATTTCTACATCCTTCAAAATGACTGTCACTAAGACGCGACGTGTGATAAGGTACACTTTAAAGGCGTAAACTAAAGTGACAAGTGGTTGAAATCGGTGAAATTATTTGGGATGGCTAACTAACAGACGATGGCGTTGCCCCCTGATGTTCTCTTTAGGCCCAACTCGCAGCCTTCATCTGAGCCCGTGCTAAGCTAAGCTAACTCGCCTGAATATGAGCTATTTAGAATCGCAACTGGCAACGTGGGTCGCGCGAAACGCTACTGAAATAGTTGCTAACAGCGCTCCGCGCAAAGCAGTTGTTGTGTGAATGTTGTCAAAAGTGGGACGTGATAAGTCGGGCTCTTTAGATGAGGTGATTAATTCCAGGGTTTTGGTGGGTTGGGAATGAAGCCTATTAAGGCTAGCAGGAGTTAGCATGTGAGCTAGCACACACACACTCTCTCTCCACTTTCCTGCAGGCTGACTCGCTCTCACCTCAGACACCTCATCCTCGTCGCTGCCGGATCCGGGGCCTGACGATAACACCGCGGCCGCTGTGAGTTTGAAATCAAGTCTGTCTGTGGTGGGCCCGCCAGCCTCGCCGAACAAGCGGACTTTCTTGCCACCAAGGCCCCCGAGTCCGGCTCCTGGTGTAGCTCCAACCCCCATCCCTAACGCAGGGGAACGCGGAGTCACCGAGTCAATCTCGTCCTCGAAGCCGTCCGTCAGCATTGCCGTCCCGGCTACTGCATCCTGCATACTTTCCTAAATATTACGTCTATTTGTGAAGGTAATGTTGTCTTTTCACTTTCTTTGGGGTTATATTGTTATAAAAATAATTACGTTTTACTTCAGAAAAATCCTCAAACTCTCCTGAAGCGAGAAGAGAATCTCTTTCCCCCAAGCCATTAACTTTCTAACAACCTATCCTACTTCGTTCCATTTGTGTATTGTCCCGCCCTTGTTCAAAATATGCGTAGCTTATTGGGCGCGAGAGTTAAGTACTGGAACCCGATTGGCTGCAATGCACGCTACTCAAGCGAAAGCACGCGACGTCAAGGTTGGTTTACGAGAGGGCTTTAAGATTTAACGCCAGGAAACATCCTTTAGTAAAGACGATTGGACGCGGGTACGCTTGTCACAAATTCCCGCCCTCTCGATACGCCTATTTTTGTCTTTATCGAGAAAGTAGAGGTTAATTTGTTTCAGAATCATATTTAGGAAGTTTTGTAAATGTCCGAGGTGTCATGTTTACAGTAACGCAATGCTAGATGCACCATATTAGTCGGTCACTAACTGTCTAGTTATTTAATAAATATAATATCTAATCTGTTGACAGTTAAAAGTGTAGCTGTCATCTCTTTGCGTCCAAAATTAAGCAACTCTTACTATTTAACATGTAAGGACAACTGTGTCAATAACATTCTGTTTAGAGGAGGGCGCGACCGACCTGGGTGAAGCAATAACCGGATTTCTCTGGAAGATTTCATTATGGGACTTGTAGTTTATTTAATTTGGACTCGTATATAATATTGTAAACAAAGGATAATATTATTCTTTTCTGGGAAAATCGTATTTTGTATAGTATTTTTTCCCCCACATTCTTCTGCATAAACCTATTTAGGCTTTGTGACATATTGGATTTATTTTAAAAATACTCCATGGAGTTATTTTTGAGTCTATGTAAAACTTTTTCTTGGCATTTAAAACTGAAAACTAATTGGAAGTTATTCAAAATCAGATAACATTCTCCTGCATTAAAAGCCAAATTCAATTTTCACAATAAACTCTGTTTAGATGGCAAAGCTAAATAGAGATTTTAGACTTTAATCATTTGACATTCTTATTTTTGAATGTGAAAGATTAGAACAAATACAAGACAGTGGTTTAATATTTTTCGATAACGGACAGTGGTTTTCAAATGACAGACAGTGGTTTAATATTTTTCAATAAACAATGTGACATTTTAATATTCTAAATAATAAAACTGTTTCTGTTTACATACATCTTTTGTTTAAATCACTTTTCTCATCTATTTGCACTGCATACATTGGCTTTATGAGTGAGCTCATAATATCGTTAAAAAATTAAGTTTCTTCATATTCTTCACTTTGAGTCTAAAATGTGAATACGGGCCACATAACCTTAGTTTGACAATATGTACATGCCAATTATGATTCCTGTTCATGATTACAGTATTGCAAATGCATTTAATTGTTTCTCATGTCAAATGAGCTGTAGGAAAATGTCTCTGACATTTAAAACAGTGATACATTTCTTAAATTTTAAATGGATAAACCAGTCTGAACATAGATAAAATTAACCTGGAAATTGGTCATAAATGAATTGCCTTCACTGACCATGAAAGCCAAAAATTATTAAACCAATCTTAATTATAATAACAAACTCAAAATCACAGAATGAGCCAGCAGGTCCTCATTACTGAGTGAGTCAGCATTCTGAAAGCCTGAATTAGAGGTATAATTACAGGAGTATGAAATATTTAAGAACAGAGAATATATAATGCATTTTTGAGATTTTATTTATTGCCACTTTTTAGTTGTGTAAATCATAATTTAAAAACTGGCCTTTCCTATGTCTGTGGGAACCCTGTAATAGTAACTTTCATATTTTCCTTTAAGGAATAGTATTCAGACCTAATGACAAAAAATATATAAATACTAATCTCTGCACTTAAAAGCCAATGGTTTAAAATTGAACTGTATATGTTGTTTGTCCAAAAATGTCCTGCACTTTAGATATGATGTCCTGTCCTGCTTCGGTTTCCATTGCAGAAGAGTTAAAAAAAAAATCTGTGTAAAAAATGAGGTTTTAATTTTATACAAATACATATGTACAAGCTAAATAAAAAAATAAAATACAATCATAAATTCATTCAAATGACCAGAGACATGAATCCAGAATACTAGTGAGGAATCGGCA
Organism: Chrosomus eos; assembly: GCA_036326025.1. Taxonomy (NCBI): domain Eukaryota; kingdom Metazoa; phylum Chordata; class Actinopteri; order Cypriniformes; family Leuciscidae; genus Chrosomus; species Chrosomus eos. The sequence goes on from CM070834.1 coordinate 20,870,487, forward strand.
ATGTCCATCATTCACACAGATCCATTTACATTTAGAGGCTACAAGGTGCTCAGAAACTCCTTCACCTGAAAGAAAAGGGGGAAAAAAACAAACATTCAATCATGGCAATTCTAAAACACTTTACTGATAGGCCTGTTTCACACTGGACGAGTAAGCAGAGCATTTTTTCCCCAGCGCTCATGTTAAAGGGATAGTTTACCCAAAAATGAAAAGTCTGTCATTTACCCTCAAGTTGTTGCAAACAGTTGTGGAGCATCATTGACTTCCATAGTATTATTTTCCATACTATGAAAGTCAATGGTGCCCCACAATGGTTTGGTTAAAAACATTTTTCAAAATATCTTCTTTTGTGTTCAGCCGAACAAAGAAATGTATAGGTTTGGAACAACTTGAGGGTAAATAAAGTCTGATTTTTTATTTTGGGGTGAACTATCTGTTTAACAAATTTAGACTATTCACACTGCACGCTGAGGCAGCTTGTAGCAGGAGCAGAGCAGAACGCTTACGCTGGATTAAAGCCACAGTGTGTTGTTCTTATTCAAAATATTAAACCGGAGTTACAATTTGACGTAAGGTGTTCTATGTTTCACAATCACCAAATGACAACCAGCGCTGTGAAAAAATGAAATACACGAAAACATTGGCAGGAGTTTTTGCCCAAACTTCAAAAGCCTGTTTAAATTCCTAAAACTAGAGGTATCTTAACGTTAAGATGTAAACTACATATATACTAGCCTGGCTCCGCCCTCCTACGCACTTCCGCTCAATTTAATTTTCCTTCAGTACTACGTCTGGGATTGTGCTGTAGACTTTGGTTTCCAGAAATCAATTTTTTGTAGGACCAATCAGCGAACAGAGGGAGTGGCTGAGAACGATGACGTTGATGTCGACTCGTGGGTTATTTTGAGTTGTAGTTCAAAATAAGAAAGATGCGAGCGAAGCCATTCGGTCCGTCGTGGCAACGCCGCCGAATATCAAGAAGTTAAAGCCGGAGCAAGAACAATCTTTGCTTAGTTTTGTGTTTATGCCCATCCTCCCACGGGGTTCGGGAAAAGACATACGTCACGACCAAATGTTAGCGATTGGTTATGGCAGATAGAGTGACTCTGGGCAGATCTAATAGTTTTAGACTTCAATAGAGTTCCCGCCTACAAGGAAGTTAACGTTTGTCAATGGAGCGATGCCAGACTCTATGTACAAATGAAATGTACGAGAGTCTGGTAGAACCAGGCTACATATATACAGCATGTTATATGAATGTGTGTGGGACAGTAGAAGAGGAATATTGCTGCATCGCAGCAGAGTATGCTGCCCATCATAAATCAAAGCACACAAGAACATCTGAAAAACTTGACAGAATGGACGATACCTGTCTATATTTGCAGAAACAAGCCGCGGTTCAGCTGCACTCTACAAACGCTGCCTCCGCTCTGCTTGCGCATCCAGTGTGAAACAGGCATAAGAGGCAAAACTCTTAATGATGGCATTTGTCCAGACCCATATATACATACCTTGTCAATTACACCTTCTTGCTTAATTCTGTCATTTTTAAAATCCTCATTAACATCCAGGACCAGTATTGGCAGATCTTTAAGATACTCAAAATCCAACCTGTATACGACAAGAGATCGATTTAGATAATTAATCAATGAAAACAGCTGAAATACAAGTTTTAGCACATATTAAGTTGACCACTAACTTTGTGGTTCTGTTGGACAGCCAACACTCGTGCTTATAATGCAGCTTCTCCAGGTATTCCAGTGGAATCCCCTGTTCCTCCTCTCGCCCTCGGAACTGAAGGCGCTGCATACACCTCTGCAGATCATGCGTTAAAACAATGAATCATAGTAAATCCTTACATTTACATCACTTTTATATTACTACAGGTGATCCCTTCAACATGTAAGGAGCTGCTAGATACCTCGGGATCAGCACGAAGATAGATCATGGCGTCCAGCTCAATCTGGGACTCAAACTGAGTGAGGAGCCACGAATGCCAGTCTTGGTAGATGGCCCACTCGGTCTCATTCAGATCTCCAGACTCAAAGAGGTTGGAAGCAAACACATATCTGGAGGATTAAAAACATTAAGACTTAAAAACATAACTTCAGTTCAATACCATTTTACATGTCTTTTCTTATAAATTGTTGCGAGAAGCTGTTTGTATGTACCGATCACTATAGACGGAACGCTCAAAGAACTGGACCGGTTTCTCTGCCTGCCGAAGTTTGGCAGAAGGAGGCTGAAGCTGTGAACGGACACGACTCAGGCAGGCGTAGGTCTGAAAAGTGTAAGACCAGCGACTGGGCTTGTCATATAACATCTGCAGCAGGTTGCCTCCACTCTTCTGGGATGTGCTGAGCTCCTACAAGGTTTGATTGGGATATATTATTAAAAGAACTCCAATTAACATTTGTGAGTTTGAAGACACTCCTTAATAAAAAACTTTTGTACAGACACATACTGTACCTCATACTCGTTCTCTGTGGTTTGTACATTGCACCACTTCCCAATGGGCTCTGGAATGACCTCCCATTCCTCTGACGCCTGATCCAACAACCGCACAAAAGTTGACTTCCCTGCCGCTGTTGCACAGACAAAGGTTTTAACATTCACAATACCAAAATAATAAAAAATCATAACTTGTGCTGTCTCATAATGATCAAATATTAAAACAATTCCCTAGTTGTTTATATATTTGTATTAATTAGCCTGGTTGGCATGGCTCCGCAACGTTATGAAACAACATCCTTTAGTTGTCAACCGTTCTTTGAATGTTTTTTTTTAAATGCTATGACCTAACATGAGGAAAGTATGACGAACTATTTCAAAACAATTCAGTCATAGTCGATGGTTGTGAAGCCTCACTCTACAAAATACAGTATTTGGCGCCAAAAGCACTAACGTTACTGTATAAACAATACAAGAAAGCTCTCGTGCATATTAGCTACTGGTTCGTTTAAAAAAAACGAAGGTGTTAAAAACACTTACATAATAAATTAAGTGCGTTTTAATTTATATACATATTATTTCGTTAATTAAAGCAACTTACCGATGTTTCCCTCTATTGAGATCTTAAATGCCCTTTTTTCGAAACTGAGGTCAGCGTCGAGGCTTGAACAAAATCTCTTGGGAGGAGTAGCCATTATAGAGTAAAATACTTAAATAAATCAACAAACCACTTGTCTCTAAAACCAGGTTAAATGTTCCCGTGCGCGCCTAAACAGATTTTGAACAGCTTGAAATTCGCGGTAAGCTTCACATGGTCAGAGACGCGGGGAAGGGCTCTATAGTACTCTTTGTGTGATTGGCCAAGCCCACAGAAGCCGCTGTTTCATTGGTTGTGACGTTTACAGTGGGCTCAGCTGCGGCTGCCTTCTGCCTTCCCCGGAGGTTTCCTGTTCCTTATCTAGTAAACAGAGACTAGTAGTAAATGCGAGACAGAGATCTTTAAATATGTAAACCTCGATTCAAATGGTAAGTAATCGCAGATGTGGACAGAGAGATCCACATTTTAGATAGATCAATTTACAAGGAAATCATTGCTATTAATTACATTTTTCAGCTACACATGTTTATTTAATAATTAATAATAATATAATATTACACAATAATTCGTTTTTTAATATTTAAATATGCTGGAGCTAACTAGTGTCCATATAATTTACGATTCTTTTTAAAGCATAGGAATTGAGTAATGTTATATAGGATATAATATCAGTGTGGCCAGTAGAGGGCAGCAGGGGACTAGGGTAACACGAATGTCAAGCTAAAATTTCCCCCGCACATTTTTCAACCAAGTTAAATAATTTATACTTTCTTTTGTTAGGTCTTTAACTATCACGTACAAAATGAAGCAGTGAATAGTCTCTATATCTTTCAGGTAGGCAGTCAATGACATTAACAGTTGTTTGTGAGTTTAGCCTATTGTAGTGAAATAGTTTGAATAATTTTCTGTATTACCAGTGTCTTCAAAGGTTTTCAAGAGCAGTTTCGTTCTTTCTAGCTTTTATAATTGCTTATTTTAATGTCTGTTTTGTGTTTACTAGAACAGTGTTGTGGTAACGTTAGCTATTTATCAACATATCATGCAGACAAAGGTGCTTAAACAACCATTTAGTAAATTAAAAATATGTACACTAAAGTCAAATTGAATGTGCGACATGAGTTATCTATGTCCTTTTTATAGATTAGCACAAACGTGCTTTATTTATATGACGAGGTGGCCGAGTGGTTAAGGCGATGGACTGCTAATCCATTGTGCTCTGCACGCGTGGGTTCGAATCCCATCCTCGTCGGAAAGTACGTTTTTCAGCAGTTTGTCAGTATTGACATACCAGGTAGTTTTTATTTTCATAAATTCTCTATATTTTTACCACACTAGAAAACAATAAATACTGTTTCTTTATTCCTGCAATTTCATGTACAAACGTTTTTAAGATGAAAACTCAATCATATCCTCTTTAGTAAAATTGTTCCTTATTTACTTTTACTTTCTTGAATGATCCCACTCTGACGTCTGCAGACAATCAATCTAAAGCAATTCCTTAATGGATCAGCTTCCCATAGACCAAATGTAGACAGAAATACATTATGTAACTGTTAATGACAGATTTTTAAAAAATACATTCAGACAAATATTTAAGCTTATCATCAAATCAGTCATTATGATCACGCCACATGTGACATCAACAATCCTAACGCAGTAAACAAACTGACCCTAATTTTGCTTTCATGGTTTTGCTGCTCCAAAATGGCTAATAGCACTTTTACAAAAAAAATGTCAAAGTGTGAAAAATAATCTTTTGAAAACAATACATATAGGGCTTTATTAAAATCGCGTTAGTTTGTATAGAAAATAACTTTAAATGTCATACAGTGACAGCTACTGGTGTGGCTGTGCTGTGCAACACAAAATAGCCAAGCCAGCTGTTTTGTGCTTGAACTGTTTCTTTAGTTCCATGACTGTTACTGGTCTGTTCTATTTTTCTGTGACACTTTTGCTTTTTTTCTGCCTTAATAATCCAAATAAAAGTAACATGGGCAACTCCATTATTACTGTATGTCTGATCCAATTCTCACAATTTTATAGTAATATAACTTGTGCTGGATAAAACGAAGGGATATTAACTGTAAGTTAAACTGATGCACTCAGATCTGTTTAATTTCTTATGTGTAGATGTCAATGATTGAAAACAGTTGTCTGGCCAAACAGTTGTAGTTACATACCTCAGTGTTTGGGGGTGCTGTAGCATAAGCTATGACTGGAACAAATACACTTTATCTGTTGATATTTTTATTTTCACTTGTAGGCATCATACAAATTCTCATTTATTGTATTATATGAAAAATGGATGCATGCTAAATTATGTTTGAAATGTCCTACTTTGCACATAATGTCTCTGCTCCACTTCCACTTGGAAAGAATTGTTGATGTTTTTTAAAATCTTATTCATTGTCTAAAACAATGTCTGAAAGTTATATTGTGCATCTAAGTTACTATTTTGCCCTTATATCCCACAGGGTCCTACAGAATACCAAAGTGATTGTGTGATCAGACCAAAACAGCTTGACGAAGTCCAGGGTCATTGCTGCTTTTTTAATAAACTAAAATAAAAAGTCAAGTTAACTGTACATTACTCAAGCTCGAGATTTTGCTGTGCTTGACTTTTCAGTCTTGGAGGTGGTGGTCCAGCGGTAACAGTCTGTCACGCTTTTGCTCCGTGGCTCTACAGCACAACTTGTGCAATAAACAATACCCAATGCTAACATGACCACAAGAAAAACACACAGTGGTACCAGCAGTGCCACAAGCAGCCAGCTTTTGTCGTGTTTCTTTCTGTCCCCTGGACGCTGTTCTGTTCCTGATGTATCTTCCGGTAGTTGTGATGTTTCAGGAGTGAGCATGACAAAATCCCATTTTCTCTTAGGCGCAGATGTCAAAGCCATTGAGGGTCCTTTGTCTCCTAAAGTCCTTACATCTACTGTATCACCAGTTGCTATTGAGATTTCCTCCTCATGTGCATCCTCTTCATTTGAATCAGCTGAAGTTGTAGTATCCATCAAAAAGTTAGGTGAAGGTGAATCTGAGGATACATGCTCATTTAATTCAGGTTCCTGTGTAGCTACATCTCCTTCCTGGGTCTTCTCCGTAAACCAGCTCAGGTAAGTCGGATGCCACTCCATGCTTGGGGATTCTGTTAGCCACTCCAGAGGGCTGGCATCTGTCACCAGTTCAGGCAAGCTGGGATCATTCAGAGTTGCATCATCTGATTCGACCATCAAATGTTCATCCTCTTCGACAGGCCGACAGTAGTAGTTGTCCACTTGCAACATATAACCCTCTTCACAAAGACACTCAAATCCACCTTCGTAATTTCTGCACACCTGATCACAAATGTCTGGAGTCTTACACTCATCAATATCTTCGCATTGATCTGGATCTTCTCTGAGTGGAAAGAATCCCTCGTGACAGCGGCACGTGTAGGAACCAGGCAAGTTGTCACACAAATGATCACACTTTCCTTCCATGCATTCATCTTCGTCCACACATTCTCCAATCTCAGAAGGAAGGTAGCCCTCGTAACATCTACACTCGAATGTACCAGGTGCATTGACACATTCATGCGGGCATGGTTTCTGCAAGCACTCATCTATATCAAGACAACTCTGACCATCACCTGACAGGAGGTACCCATCAGGGCACTTGCAGTGGTGTCCCTGAGAAGTGGACTCGCATTCAAACTCGCAGTTGGCACTGTGGCAGGGGTCCAAAAGATGGCAGGTCTTTCCATCCTCTCCCAGAACATAATTCTCGGAGCACTCACAGTTGTAATGGGTATCTAAGTTCAAGCAGTACTGCTCACATCCTCCATTGTCCTGTACACACCAGTCCCTCACAGTATTCAAGCAGAGCGGTGCATCCTTCGACCAGCCAATGCTCCCGTCCTCCCTCAGCATGCACAGAACTGACTGGTCTTCCTTCTCGTTGTCAGGACAAGGAAGAGTTGCCACAGAGCCGAAAGGAATGTGAGTAAGAATAGTACTTGCCAGTTCAAATGGGGTGGTGTACAGTGCAGGACCCCCTCCTTCTTTTTGAAGAGCTGGGCACATCCCTTGGTAGGTGTAGCGGCAGAGGAATCCTTCCACAGGCACTGCACAAGACCCATCGAGCCATTTGAAGTTGTACTGGTCGTTGCCAGTTTTGTCAGCTGTGTTGTAGGTAATGACCACACAACGATGAGCAGCACAAGCACTGGGTAAATCATTGCGTTGCCAGTTCGTATACTGCGTTTCCTGATCCCCAGTGATCCAGGTAAAGCCCCTCAAAGGACGCGTGGCCGAGCACTGCCGAGGCTGACGCTGAAGGCCAATCCACAGCCTGATTCTGGGTCGGGGGACACGTCTAACCCTGGACGATAGGAGGTCATGGATCAAAGAAGCTTCTTCTGGTCCTTTCATAGTAGCCAGGTTCCCCCCTTTATCCTTGCAGCTCCTCCAAGACTCACGGAACGTCTTGCGCTGGAGATGAATAGAATAGCATCCCTCTGCATTGCACACACCATCCTGCTCCTGCAAGCTTTGTCCTATGACTCCCTTAGACCAATTCAAATATAGAAGAACAAAAAAAAGACAGGGATATGCAGCACAGCATTTTCTAACAGTCCTGATTCCCATAACTGTTTTTTTCTGCAGCTGAGCTATTTCTTGTTTTGTCTGTTAATCTTACTTGTCTGTGGGTTTTTTTTAAATGTACCTAATAAAATGTTTAAATTTACCTATGAGCTCTTTCAAACCTCTGCTCTATTTCAAACCTCTGGTCTCTATGGTTGAAGAGATGACTTTTGTCTGCAGTCGGTTTGCTGCTGAGAGACAGAGAAGGAGGGTACAGGCGTTTGTTATTAGAAGAGGGGGCGGGTAATGAGTTCATTGAGTGGTGGGGGGAGATTTGGCCTGTGGTTTTCCCTTGTGCCGTATGGTTTTCATAACTCTGTTTAAGGAAATAGTTTGTGACCCTGCCAACAAGTCCTCCCCCAGTCCCCCCATCCTCCACTCACTCGTCCAATCACTACAACAATCACCATCACAAATCCATCCATCCATCCAACCTGAAAACCTAATCCTGGGTCATCCTGATCAGATTTTCTATTTTCTCCATTCTTCTATGGTTCATTTTTGCACAGCTGCTCAGACTGTTTTTCTTTTTCATTTCAAGTGAATTTAGCATACTTTTTAATATAAAATAATTTTGTTTAATATAAAATAATTTTGAAGTAATGGTTTAAAAAATATTTAACTTATTTTGTATAACCTATTTTGTCTCATCACAGTAACCAAGCTGTATTAATGCATTCAAATTTCCTTTTACAATGGAAAGCAACCAAACATGATTAGGTTTAATTCATGTAATCTAAAAAAGGGTTATGTATGTGAAGTAAATGAGGAGAAGATGCTTTAATTGCAAATGTTTCTTTTTGAGTGTAATATTTTTCTTACTGACCATTATACCAAAATGGGTTGTCTGTGCAAGATTATAAAAAATGAAACTCATGTATTATTTTTTGTCATTTTCTCATGATCAATAATTCATTTTCTCATGATCTCAACATAACAAAAGTTTTCTTGTAATACCACTTGTATGTCGCTCACCATTCATCTGTCAAACATTCTATAACCATGGAATAAAAATATACTGCTATATCACGATTTATCATTTTTATTTCAAAGCAATATAATAAAAATAATATATAGTGCTTTAAATTTTTTTGTTACCTCAAGAGCAAAGGGAAAAAAACCTTTAAAGTTCTCAAGATCTTAAGACAATTAGGTCATGATCATGACAAATCATGATGGTCTCTTAAAGCTTCCATATAAAACTAATACGCATAATAAAAGCAGAAGAGCCAGCTGAGCTCAAATTGCCATTGGACTGAATCAAGGTTTAAGGAAATGTTTGAAACTGTGAGGATATGTAGAGGTTTTCTTACAGTGGTTACTGCCGTCTTCTCAATTGCATGGAGCAACTAAACCACATAGGTTCAAGGCATCCCCCTTCAAGACAGGAGAGAAGTGTTTGTCCAAGACAACAACCTAATGTTTTCCCATTTGAAGTCAGACCCTCATGAGATACAGACACATCCAGTTGTCGATATGTTTTTTTTTTCTGAGACATTGATCCACAATGAGCACATTGATATCAGATGTTGCTATCCGTAACTATCAGCACAGAATGATATTAGCGGTTTAACAGTCAGGCAACTTAAGGTTTCTTCATTGCTATGTCATCTCAGTTTCAATTACAGCACTCCAACTTGGAATAACCATACTCTTTGTCCACGCAAACATTTTTACATCTATTTCTCTAATCCAAATAATAAACCTTTCTGAAATCCATCCCAAAAAAATCTTCCAATTTAAACAAGTCTGTTCAGGTGTGGACTTTCGAACTCGAACATACTTGACCAAAATTCCCTAATACCTCATTGTATATGGATAAAATAACAGAATAATCTAATAAAAATTGACATTGAAGAGACAAAAGAAGCACCAGATTAATTCTGTAAAAACATGGATGAATTCTTTCAATGAGAAAAATAAAAAGAGGTGAATCTTGGTTTTGTTTATGTAACCCTCCACAGACACTAATCTACAGGGGCCATTTTTTCCTCCTTAATTCTCAGATGTTAAAACATTCTCTAGTCTGAGAACACATCTGTCTGCATTTCCACATTAAATGTTGAGATTTGCATCTTAGCCTGTGCAAGATAAGGCTTCCTGAATGGACATCAGAAAGACTGGATGCTTAAAGCACCATAACTGCTCTTGTGTTTCATAGCTTGGAACATTTCTATGACAAGCACATTAAAACTGATTCAGCTGAACAATTTTTCCACCACATTGAGAAATGACTGTCAGTAAAACAGACTGAATGTATTGCCAAATTCACTTCATTTCAGCAGTCAAAAATGTACAGCTTGAAGTTCACACAGAAGTTCACACTGTAAATCACGGTCAATTGAGAACCTTTTTGTATTTACAGTTTTGTTTGTAGAATATGATAGTAATCTTTATGCACCCTAACAAGCTGGCTAAAACTATATTAAAGTGATAACTGATTATGATTACAGCCAATTCAGTGTGTGCACAGCTTTCAGACTGGCCTGCTATGGTCAGTCCAAAAAGGAAACACTTATATCAGATTGGCCCTCTCCCAGACTATGATTTCAACACAAATAAATAAAAGTTGTAAGTGACCGTTGCAAAGGGTCAGGCCTCTGTCAACAGAGTGCAGACTGATTTTATCATGTGGATACAACCTCAGTAGCTACAAGATTTATGCTTTCTATCTATTAGGCCTACAAATATGTCTCTTGCAATATAACAAAAATAAATGAATACATACACTAAATGATGGTGCTTTGCAGGACCAATATGAAAAGAATAGTCGACCCAAAATAAAAATCCTGCCAATTTACTCACTATTATTTACTCACTGTCTCTCCAAACCCGTATGACTTTTTCAACTCCAACAAGCCCCTCGTCAATGATCAGCACAGTTTTTCCCTGAAGTTCATGACGAACTGACGAAGTCATGGCGCGCCCCCTACTCGGCCTGCCTACACACTTACACATCTCCAGCGCTCTCAACTCTTGACGGCGCAGAAGAGAGGGGATACGAATAAATGCCCCCCCCCCCCCCCCCCCTCCCCCCCCTGTCTTGAGCTCAGGATCAACCTATGCAAGATTGTACTGTCCCCCAGCCAGCGTATAAGCCCTGGCCCCTTGGAAAGAAACCAGCTGGTACCAATCTGGTGTAAGCATGGGTCTAGTCTCGAGGAGGAACGTTTTTTCGACAGATGCCTCCAATCTAGGTTGGGGGGCTCTGTCCAAGGGCAGGCCAACCTCAGGCCTCTGGTCGAGCTTGGAGAAACGCCTACATATCAACTGCCATAACGAAATAACGAAATAACGAAACTACCTCTAATCCTAGAAACCTTCCTCCTGAGTCTGGCAGGACACCATGTCTTGGTCCGGACGGAAAACATGGCAGTGGTGTCCTACATAAATCACCAGGGTGGGCTCAGGTTGGGCAAGACGGAGCAGACATGCTATCCTGAGACAAAGTCCCTCCCCGCTCACTATCTGCCCTTCCCCTGTCATAAGACGATAGAGAATTAAGTCTACTCTGCCCTGTCAGGGCTCTCAGAGTTTATTTAGAGCGCTCTGCCCCCGCACCAAAGGGCTCCCGGTTACAAAGCAAAAATTGTCACGTTGGATAGACGCTATATCTTTGGACTACGCCTCAATGGGCCTTCAATGCCCCATAGGCGCCAGGGCTCATTCCACAAGGGGCATGGCCTCTTCATGGGCATGGTCCAGTGGTGTACCAATTAAAGACATTTGTGTGGCGGCTGGCTGGTCTTCGTCGTCCACATTTGTAAGATTTTACAACTTGGGAGTGTTGACCCTGCAGGCACGAGTCCTTTCTATACAGGAGGTCTTGGCCCCTGTTGGGCTCAAGCTTCTACATATCCTTTCGAGGGCCCCGTCTCATTCGGTCCCCGTTGGATTCTGACTTTAGTTCTACTATGACTCTCGGGCTTCTCAGCTCCAGGCGGTAGTCAGAGCGAAGTCATCAGCTAATAGCACAGCGTTTTAAAATGGGTTCCCATAACGTATAGCTACGCAATACGAGTGAACCGTTCTCGAAAGGGAACGTACTTGGTTACTAACGTAACCTTGGTTCCCTGAGAGATAAGGGAACGAGTATTACGTAGCAGGCCTTGCTATTACGCTGCACGTCTAGGTGCTGTCACTTCAGTCGATTTAATCGGATTCCTATGACACAATGGGCCGCTTATTTAGTCAGGCTCACAAGGCGGAAAGCGCCCTGATAGGTTTGCTTTCCTTGCTGCTTCACCATAAGTTCGCGCAGTTGCCGCAGCCCACCCAATCAGCATGCTTAGACAGCCTGCATTGTGCTTTCTGTGCAGCTGCACTGCGTTTTAAAATAAAGGCTTCAATATTCTCGAGAAAAGGAGTTTCCCCATAGTGTATAGCTACGCAATACTCGTTCCCTTATCTCTCAGGGAACCAAGGCTACGTTAGTAACCGAGTATGTTCTCACGTTGAATGTTAAATGTGAACAAGATTTGACAGACATCCACCATTTGGGAACCAGTTCATTTACCAGATACCAGGCTATGTTATTCTGGTTCATATAAAAAAAAAAATGACACTGTAGGATAACTGTAGCCAGGATATCAAAATCATAAACTCTGCAACAATGAATGAACACAGCACAAACTGTGATGATATCGCGATTTGCGAACAAATGACTCTTGTGAACTGGTTCATGAAACAGCCTAGAACTCACTCAGTCAGCAAATCGTTCTGCGATTACTAAATTCATAAATTCCTCTCTGAACAGCTTGTTATTTTTCAGGTATAGGCTATGTCCGATTTTAATTAAACGGGGAAGTGTTACTGTGATGGCATGCCTACTTTAGGTTATTGAGACATATAGCCTATTCATAGTCTTTTTTAACTAGCAAAAAGGACATAAAAAATCTTATGAATCAAACAAAGTAGGCTTATATTTAGCCTATTTGGCAGCATTGAATTGAAAAAAAGAAGTAATTTAGCCTATATGTTTTGTTTTACTGTTTTTTCTGGATTGGTCTTTGTTTTTTTGTTTCCAAAAATTGTAGGCCCTACTACTCAGTCAATAGCTACAGTGTTTAACCTATTAATGGCAACATTCCACATCCCACTGTCAAAGCTTCAGATTCCATATGACTAACAAAAGATGTTTGTATGTTTGCCCCCAGCAGAGCATGAAGGACCCTACCCAATGTATACACCCAAAAGTGATGGTCCCTAAGGGAATATCCTGGTGAGGAATGCTTGGAAATAGGGGTTAGTAATTTTGGAAGGGGGGTTCTTTTAGCAGCCTGTCTCCCATTTTCTCAACACCCTATACGTTGAGAGATCAGAAAACCACTAGAGATGTCTGCACTAGTAGATTTGATTTAGTAGGAATCTCTGCTAGCTTTAGGAACGTAAGACCTTTAGACTTCACATATGAACAGGAAAATACTGCTACATTGATTCTTGGGTGGTTTGTTTTCTGTGTTTTTTTCTATTTAAATTGGTCGTTTTGGGCTGTTTTAAAGGGTTTGCAGGAATATACAACGCATGTCGTTTGGTGGATAGGAGTTTGGAAAAAATGGTTCCCAAGCCCAATAGGGCTGTTATGTAATTCTTTTCTAATTCAGTACACAGGCCGAGCCTATATTTCATTATGTCATCAGTTGTTCCAAGTCAGAGGTTGTAGCCAACGTTGAAGTGCTACGTATACACTTTTCCTTTATTAGTTCAAAATGAATCATCAGTTACTTATTTGATAAACTATCAATAAAACACACATCTGTGACCTACTGTGGATAATAAACCAATAACTCTTATTTTTTCAATACTTTATCCATGATAAGCTTCTCATTTTTCCATATTAGATCAGATTCTTGAGAGCAAACTAACTTTTACAGAACTCTGAACATTTGTTTGCTTCTACCATCCTTTTTCTTCTCCCCAGTTTTTATTCTTTGGACTTGGAAAAAAAAATCTAGCCATTTATCCTGGCCTCCTCCATCCCTCTCTGGTTTTTCATTTGTGACTGTAGGAGGCTTTGATCTATAAAACTGTCTGACTCAGGTCCTCAAGCCAGGTATGAAAGTCTGCTATGACTTCTAGTTTCTTTATTACCTCAGCCCCTCTTCTAACTGATGTGCATAGCATATGCTGGCCCCATTGCGACTGAACTGGATAGCATCTGCTCATTCTCTCTGTAGATTTGCTTAGACTAAGAAACCTTCACGCTCCACAGAGCTTTCTTCCCTGCTGTGGTCGAGGTCTTTGTTGTGGAGCCTTCAGCAGTGATGCTTTATGAAAAGAATCGAATCACATACGTCACTCTGAATAGCATAACCTGACTATAGTCTAGACAACCCAAAATAGTTTGTAAAGGCCAAGATATAAAGAAAAACTCAAATATTTGGTGTCTGCTGGTAGTCTATGATCTTAAAGTCCTCAAAATATCTCATTGGTCCCCTTGGGATAAAAGTGCTTGGCAGGCTTAGTGTCTGGTTAAATTGCTAACAGTAGTATCACTATGTTGAGATCACATGTTTCTTCTGCTACTGCAAGGCTCTAGCAGACTCCTTTTGGAACCCTCGACTGTTTGAAAAATTCTTGATTCACTGCCATCGAACTCAGTCCCTTAGTATTTAGCAGCAGCTTAACTAATCCTATGTTATTTTTCCCCCTCATGCCTACTATGCAATAACATATATCTGTCTACACACAATTGGACCATACAGGGAGCAGTAAAGGACACCAGGTGAGGTGTAAGGGTTAATGAAAACGATCTGAAAACCACAGGTGGTACTGTGAGTGGTATAGATTAGGGTTTCCATAGCTTTTTACATCAGGCAGACACTTTTATTCAAAGCAACATTGTTTTCAAATTGTATGCATTCCCTGGGAATTGAACCCATGACCTTAGTGTTAATAGTAGCACACTCTAATGTTTAAACACTTTTTCATGCTAGGTCTTATAGAGAGGTATAATAAATCTTGAGACCCACCATGAACACATGGAACACATGGAAGAAGAAGAATATATTATATAGAATAAGAATATATATATATATATATATATATATATATATATATATATATATATATATATATATATATATATATATATATATATATATATATATATATATATATATATATATATTTAATTGCATATATATGAAAAGATATAGAAACGAGGACAGAACAACGACATGACTGTGCATACAGAAAAAAGGACTATATTTTTGCTTTCTTGATGGCAAGGCAAGTAAGAGCAGCTATATTCAAGTGCCTAATAATGCATTGGCCTTGCAGTTCAGGAAGTGAACAATACTTTTATTCAGAAGCCAATCTGACGGATTCTATTAGTTAATTAAGTGAAGCATTAAAGGGCACCTAATATGGCATTTAAAATGTTCCTAATATTGTTCTGGGAGTCCCCAACAACAGTTTTGCATGCATGCAATGATAAAAAACACTTTTGTTGTCTTATAATATGCATTTATTTTTACCTGATTTGCTCACCGACTCACTAATGATTCGTTTAACGACTCATTTGTCCAAACCCCTCCTTTGCGTGACGCTAATAACGATGATTGGTCAGAAGACCCAGTCAGTTATTGTTTGCCTTAGCCCTAATAGCCCAACGGCAACGCATAAACATATTGATAAAGCACCGCAGTACTACAATACGCTATATTCTTTATGACAACTCCAATAACAACGACAAACATTTCACATATTACAGATGTGAAATCTGAACCTAGAAGCTGCGCTTAGAGACCTAAGTTAGACCTAGAAGCTGAGCTAAGCGTAACTTAAACAACACTCACACATAGCCTACTTATTGAGCATGCTACAAAACCCATAAAAGCAACAATTATTAATAATACTTGCAGGTTGTGATTCGGAGGAGGAAGCCGATCCAAATAAAACTGGTACTGAACTCCTTCAGTATCAGCCGGCTCGTGAATCCACACTTGAAAGCATTTATGTTTGTAAAGGAATCGTCATTAAAATGACGCGAACACAGCTCAAGGTTCGGCTATACTTGTGCGGTATAGTTGTAAATATAAACTCTAGCCACTGATTCTTCACATGCTCGTCCAAGTTCGCTTTTGATTCGCACTTCAGAACAGCGTCTCGTCGACATGATGTTGTCAAGTTTCACTGGTGTCTGGCACGTGCAATGAGTGGGCGTGTCTTAATCAAACAACTTGGCTAGATGACGTCATAAAGTTAGAGAAAAAGCATCGTTTGTCTATCGATTCATATCAGCGACTCAGAGTCGACTCTTACTTTTGAGAGACAGTAACTTTGTATACGGTGAACTTTCATATTTAAAACTTTGCAGGATGTTTTCGTTCACTTAGATCTATGTTACACACTACATGAAAGGTAATTTTCAAAATTCCATAATAGGTACCCTTTAAATTGAAGATTTTAAACCTGAGTTCCGGAGTCCCTATGATCGATTCAATAAATATCCAATTAATAAGAAATTACAGCTGTCTCACTAGATGCGTTTACATGAAGCATTTTACTCCGATTTAAATATAAAGTGTTCATGTAAATCTGGCTACTGTGTATTTTTGTGTGCTGCTGCATGTGAGTAACGCCTTCCCCAAAAAACAAGAAACACTGCCGCGATCTGCAACACACTTGTGGTGAGTCATGTCAGAACAATGGAAATGAAAATTATGGCCATCAACAAACTTATTCATTGAATTTCAGAATTTTTCCTATTGGTTTCACAGACAACAAGGCTCAATCCCAGACTAAAATGCACTGAAAACTTAAAGCTTTTAACTGAAAGCAACTTGCACTGGCATATCTTAAAATATGTCAGTTTTGTCTCAAGATGCAGACCAGTAATGTTTTTTTTTCTAAGGCACGTTTATAAAAGATAATAAGCCCTGTCTGTGAAACCAGGCCTATAATTCTTACATGACATGAACGCATCTCACTCTTTGCACGACCTACCAGAGCATCACGAGTCACATCCCACTGTTTGAAAACCGATGATAGGCTCATCCTGGAACGATAGGATCATTCTGAAGTTGGCCATGAGATGTCAAAAAGGGATAAAAGAACATAAAATCTGCTTTGGTATGGCCTTTAGCTCCTTTACCTAACACTTAGACACACGTTACCTTGAAGCAGTATGTGTCATCCAATGATAATGAGCTTTATAAAAACAAGGTGTTGAGTTTTTCAATATGTGTGTACAGATTGAATAGGTTCCATCGTTTATTTATTGACTCAAAGCGGCAAGGCTCTCAAGCGATGCCGACCCAACAGCGGCCTCTGAACAGGAGGCAGCAGCCACTCATCATTCATTAGACATCCTGAAACTATTAGTCAAGACCACATGGTAAACGAATTCAGCAGAATGTATTCCCAAGGAAATTTCACCTTGAGAAAATGCGACTCAATTACCATTAAAGTTTTCCATCTCACTGGGATAGCCCGTTTCCGTAAAGGAGATATTTGCAAGGGCTCAGACCATCTAAGCTGTCTCCAACTTATTCTTGAATTACTCCCAACCCTTTAAAAAGAACAACGGTTTAGACACATGTCTAGGATTCAATGCACAGACTCCTTTGTTGTTTTATTCAGATTGTTTAACATTGTGAAGCGGATGGTTTGAAGACAAAGCCACATCTTAGGGAACATTTAATAAGTTCCAGTTATCCATGTTTCAAAACAAGGAGAAAAATGACAGGGTATAAACTTGAGCAACATTTGTTTCCTTGCATGACACATATATTATCAAATGTATGGTCTGTGTTGAACATAATATGTAAAGCCATGAATGCAATGTTGTGGGTTTTGTGGAATTCAAACGTAACATGATATGGAAAGGCATAGATAGCAAGCTTAGAAAGTCTTTGCTTTTTCCATTTAAAACAGGACTTTAAAAATTTACTTTGGCTCTTTGATAAAACAAAACGAAAAAATGCAGTTGAGGCAGAACAGACGAAAACTATCAAGATCTGTGTTAGTTTGTGGCAAAAATAGTTCAGAATAACATATAACAATAACGTCTGCTGCTCACAGACAGGAAATCTGGCCGTCCTGTGATTACACCGGAAAGCCCTTTGTTGTCTTTGAAGAGGAAAAAACTAAATCTTTTAAATTGCATTAAATTCCCTTGTGTCCACTTATCTGTCTGCTTGTACACAGAGAGAATGGGAAATCATGGAATGACACTGAAACACTAAGTAGTGCTCTTATCATACTGCACACTGTATAGCTGTGGGATAAGTCTATGCATGGCCATCAGTGGAAAGTATAATGTTGGCTTTCTAAACGGGATGATCAGATCCCTTAATGAAGATTCCAGGGCTATCAATGTCTTTCTAACTCTTCACCTTGATAATAAACGCAACAGACTGTCAGATGTAGCCAGGCAGACACCTACTTATGAGGAGAAGGGGGCAAGAAGATTTTGAGCAGTGTGAAGTGGAAAATTAATTAAAAGATGATCAGATTTTCCATATTTTGCCAGCTAAATTGCTACAAAAGAGACCAATAAAGAGGAAAAGGTCTGGAATAGGAGGAGAGAGAGAGTCATGATGGCAAAACTCTCATTATTTCCATGATCTCTGGCTGTCTATCTGGAGGCAACCCATTGACCTCAAACAGACTCAAATAATCCTCTTTTTCAATCATTAAAACAATATGTTCTTACAATAGAAGTTTCTTAATGTGCTTAACACTACTGCCGTTCTTATGCTACATGTAATTGAGCTTCAGTTCAGAACAGTCGGTCATTTTTTCTTCATCTGTGTTGGTGGATACTTATTTCTGCTTGTGGTTATTAGAAAAACAGAACATCTTCCACAAAAAATTGGCAAATAAATCACAATTGCACAAAATAAATCAATACTTGGTTTCAGAATACACCAACTAACACCATATTTCACCAGCACTGATGGTTTTGTAATTGACACTGCCAGTGGAAAACCATATATTCGCATGAGGCCAATGAAACACATATGTGAATATATAACGCGAGAATGGTGAACACATTAACAATCTGCATGGATTCCGGGAGGCAAGATATCCTGTGAATGCTTCAAAGTTTCAGAACACAATGGCTGCCCTCGGAATTGCATTAGGCCCCCAACCGCAAAAAGTCAGCCGGTGCTCCTGAGGGTGACAGTTAATTCATCATGGAAAATCTTAGAGTCAGAAAATCTGGATTTCTTGTGAAGCTTTAGAGCCGCTGCCTGATTTCATTTTATGAATATATGTTACAATACAAAACATAAGCAAACTCTCTTGGCTACTGAATGCCTTCAGTCCTTCACACCTGAGGGTCAATGTAGATGAAGCAAAGGGCAACAGTTTTGTTTGGAGAACAGTAATAAACCTCAGACAGCCCTGCCGCGTCCCACTGCGCCTATCTTGTTACAGCTCCCAGATACGCTGCATTTGGGTTTCCACCAGGTCTCAGGAGGACCCTGGAATTAAAGTTTCCTGGAGCCTCTACCTCAGCCGAATCTGAACTATTCGGAACACTCAGAGGAGAAAAAAAAGGGCTCAGGTTTTTCATCCTCAACGTCGCTGTGCTGACACGTACTCTAAAGTTTCAGATACAAAATCTGTGGGGGGGGGGGGGGGGGGGGGGTTTGTGGAAATCCTTTTTGTTGAACATCAAATGTTGTGTTGTATTGATTGGCAATCATTATTGGAAGACTGACAGCTGCTGATGCCCACCATATGGTTTGAAATCTCATACAGTCAAAACCCAACATTCCACAGAAATGTGTGTTTGGCAAGAGCTGCCGTTTGGAAGATTTCTTTCCACTGTGACCTGAGAAATTATATGGCAACTAACACAGGAGATATTATTTTTGTATGTGCAGGAAATGTTTTGCATAAGTACATTTTTGGAGGGTGTCAAATCATTGAAGATCCCAATCAAACAAAAGATAGATCCAAAATAGACAGAACTGCTTGTTAGAAGAAAGATGCACATTGATGATTATAGGTCCAAACCCCAAGTTTATTTTGAAAGGCTATAGTGCATAAATGAGGAGCACTCACAGTAGAGAACTGTACGAGACTTCCAGGTATTTTCAGCTCTTTGAGTCTGTTTGTTGAGTTGTCTACATGTCCCTACGCCCGTTTCACACCGCATGCGTGAGCGGCGCGTGAGCAGCGCGTATTTTTTTCGGCGTGCATGTTAATCAATGAGTGCATTCACACCGGGAGCAGGAGCGGCGCGTGAGCGTCAAGCAGGAGCGGCGCGTGAGCAGCAATGAAGCGGGGGTTTCGGCGCCAGGTCTATTTTTGCTGCGCTGCTGACGCTCAATTAAAGTGAAAGCACACTTTTGATGGACAAAATACATATGATTTCACACAAAAAGTGCCCGAAATGCACAGAATAATGTTTAGTGAGTTTAAACAAGAACTGGAGTAGGCAAAAAAAGAAAATGAAGACTCAAAAATATTTATAGAAAATTAGGCTACCCATTTAAATTTGTTTTGCGTTCAGTTTGTGTGAAGGTATGGTGTATTATAAAATACTAAAGTATAGCCAGAAAATATTCTATATAAACTTTCTTTTAGTTTATGTAATACACAGACAGCTATACGCTGGCACAACCCAAATCAAACAAGAGTGTGCGTTTTATTTGCTTGTTTTTATCCGCGGACTTTGCAGTCTTTGTAAACATATCGAAAGTATGACTGAAACGACAAGATTGGGGCTGTTTTCTATGTTGTTTTGTTGTTTACCATTTATATATGCAAATGGTGTACACCTCCCTATAACAAACTTTCAAGACTATCAATTTTATAAATGACCAACTTCTAAAAACTTATAGTTGTCTTTGTAAAGAATTGCTCGCTTGTATATGTAGCTTTGGAGCCGCTGCTGTGACGCTGTACAAACGCTTCCAGTGTGAATACTCTTGCGCGTCTGCAGCTGCAGTGACGGTGTAGTTACGCTGACGCGCTGCTCAAGCGCCGCTCACGCATGCGGTGTGAAACGGGCGTATTCTTCATCAGCCCATTCTCACCCCAAGGCGTCATCTAACTGACGCCTTGGGAATCAGTTTGACCATGCTTCAATATTCGACGCTAAAGGTACCCTTTAGCGTCAGTTAGTTGACGCGATCCCAGGGCGTCATCTAACTGACGCGTTACCCTTAGCGTCAGTTAGATGACGCCCTTCTACCCAGACCTAAACCTACCCGCGTCATCTAACTGACGCGTTACCTTAGCGTCAGTTAGATGACGCCCTGGGATCGCGTCAACTAACTGACGCTAAAGGGTACCTTTAGCGTCGAATATTGAAGCATGGTCAAAATTGTCAGTTAGATGACGCCTTGGGGTGAGAATGCGTTGTCTTCATACACTGGTCCTCATCACCATTACTAAACTATAAAAATAGAAACAAAGTAAGCAAACCCACTCCACTCCAAAGTCCACTCAAGACAACGTTGATGATCTATAAGTTATATATGAAAAAAATATATTAAAAAATATATTAAATATATTAAAAAATAAAGTAAAACAGTAATATTCTGAAATATTATTGCAATTTACAATAACTTTTAGAATGTAATTTATCAGGGTTGTCATTTTTAAATAAAATAAGAGCTAAAACTAATAAAAATGGTTTCATTAATTCAAATAAAGCTGAAATAAAATAAAATATAAATATTAGATGAAGAAAAAAAAGCAACTTGCCTTTGCAACTAACTGAAATAAAGTTTAAGATACGAAACATGAAATCTAAAACTTAAAATAATTAAAGAAAAAAATGTAAAATAACATGACAAATGCACATAGCAAAATTATTAAAACTTAAAATGAAATTAAAAAGAAAACTGAAAATATAAAAATAAAAATAAACCCAATAAAAATATTCTTAACTATTATAATAATTACAAATACCAGATTATTATTAATGTTGAAACAGTTGTGCTGTTTCTTTTATTTAAAGTCGCACTTTATATTGTCTTTAACTATATCAAATAATAAGTACAATGTACTTATTGTGTTGGTATTGCAAAAAAAAAATTGCTGCTACTGCAGATTCGGGTAAGGTTATGGACAGTTTTGTGTGGTATGTGTATAAGGGTGGGTTAAAAGGGAAGGGAATGGTAATTATAACTGTAAATACAGAAATGAATTACAGATGTCATTACATGCAGGTAATTATAATAATATAAGTACAATGTAAAAACATGTGCATTGTATTTGCCTAATTAACTAACCAATAACTATTAGTACATCGTAGTTAAAGACACCTAATATAAAGTGGGACCAAAAAAAAACACGTGTTTTTTGGTGGCCTCTTTTTTCCTTGTTCCACTAACTTGGCCAAGAATCATTACATTTTCCAATGAAGCTGTTCGCATCACATGAACGAAGATTTCGCAATTTGGTCATGTTTCCCTCAAGTGACATCTCTGGTTTGGTGCACTACCTGTTGGTAACCCTCGCTGTCCATTCAGTCAAGAGTCATCCATACTTGTCATTTATCATTCCTTTACGGGCTTGAAAGAGAGTTCAAATTTTCCTGACCTGTGTAAAGAGATAACCCGACACCCCTGATCCAATTTTATGCAACTTTGCTTACAGTATGACTCTTTGTCCTTCCTTGCTGCTCTCTGAAATTTTGAATTTAACCTCCTAGCCTTGGAGTTCACGTCACCGAAAGCAACAGATATGAGCTGCATTTTATTTACCATCAGCTAATTTCAAAATCAAAGACCGCAATAGGAGAGAGGGCGGCAACAGCACAGGTAAGATCTTTTAGTTTCTAGTACTATATACACATCGGCATCTGGTTTTAATTTAACAACATGACAGCTGATAACTGCACTTTAATTGAATGAAAGAGAAATGAAAAAATAAAATATTCGAAAGAGCCACTGAGCTACACTCCAGTTTGAAAACTATTACCACAAAAACGCAAAGAAATGAAACGTGACAGTCATTAATTTAGCATCTAGGCTGATGAGTGTGTGGAATATGTTGAGTCTTTTGAATGAAAGCAATATGCTTCATTTACTGTCTTTCATGCTCTCAGGAAGGGATCTCTTGCCCCAGTCATGTTTCTCAGGTACTTTTCCATGCACCCAGGCACCATTATGGGTCATGTGAAGTCAGAGCGAGGTGTAAGCAGTAGACTGCAAATGGGGGTCGTGCCATAGAGAGCAGGATCTGTGAAGGGGAAGAGGCGGATAAGGAAGAGCAGAACACCCATTTGGTAGGAGAACAAAATCACGCCTCTGTGGGTGCAGTAAAACTGAGCCAATGGCAGGAAAACCCATCCAGTTGCAAAACGAGTGGCACAACACAGGTCCCACCAGATGACCTGATCATTAAAAATTGAAATCTGAGGTGAGACACAAACCAGATGACACTGTATTTATACATGTCACGGACACTCGCCTGTTCTTATGAATATTAAGGCAAAAATGGAGGTATAAGTGTACTGAAAAGCTGAAAAGAGAAGATGTTATGAAGTGTTAGATGAGATAACATCAAATGTTAGGCATTTAACAGCATTTACCTGCACAAATTAGGATCTCAAACACAGTGTCTTGTCCAAAGCGAAGCTGTTCAATGATATGATGGAAATGGGCTATGTGGGCCAGAAAGAACACAGGAAAGTCAGAACATATAATGGAAATTTTAAACTCCACATTCCCTGTCCCTGAGTTTTTAATCATAATCACACCATGTTCGTTCATTTGCCAGAAGAGAACTGGCTCCCCGACTGAGGTTTCTCCCAAATTCTTTTCTCCACTCTGTCACCTGATAGAGTTTGGGTTCCTTGTCAGTGTCGCCTCTGGCTTGCTCAGTTGGGGACACTTAATATTCAGCGATATTACTGATTTGACCGCACTGACACTATTGGATGAGAACTCAACTTAGCTGGATGATGACATCACTGTTTTCTGCAGAGCTGCTTTATAGCTGAATTAAACTCATTTCATAATCGATGTACTTTACAGAGTTACTGAAATGAATCAACACTGAACTGATTTCAACTGAATAATTACTGTTTAGTAAGGCTGCACGATTTGGGGCTGGCCCACCCACTGGCGTAGGAACCGGGGGGACGGGGGGGACGTGTCCCCCCCAATATTGGAGACAGTCCCATTTGTCCCACCCAAAAATGACACCGCGGAAGACAAAAAATATTTGCCAACTCTCAAGCATTGGCCGTGAGACACACGTATTAGATTGGTTTCCCTATCAAATGTCGAGAGCGCATTATTGTAGCGCGAAAGTACATTAAAATAATGCGCGAGCGTGAATCTCTCTGCTCGCACGCGGAATATGATGTGCCGAATCTCCCGCACACGGATACACTTCTCTTAGGAATTCTCTCTCTGGGCTCGCTCAGAGAATATGCCGCACTTAAAACGTGTTCAGTGCAATCGCGAATCTCTCCTCTTCCCCAGCTAACAATTTTAGGTTATAAGAACGTTCATAGCATTCCCATTAAGTTATAAAAACGTTATTTCTGAATGTTTTAGGGAATTTCAAAACGTCCAGTTTTTAGACGTTGTATTAACGTTCTTGCTTGGTTATAAGAACGTTATTCAAACGTCCAATTCTCCCATTAGGCTATATAAACGTTCTCTTAATGTTTTTCTAAGATAATGAAAAAAGTTTCATTCACTTATTAAAACCTTTCTTAATGTTTTTTATATAATAGGCATATGAAGAACCTAAAACAAGAACTTTCAGATTTTAAAATTAAGACAAAAAATATATAGAAAGATAATTTTAAAAAAGACCCATGAATCATAATATGTGTAATGTAGTCCACTGAAGTCGAGTTGAATTGAACCCAAGTAGTTTATTCCAATAAACCGATTTGGGTTGAAGTGACAATATGATGCAGAAAAAATATGATGCAGACATCTAAATCAGAGAATTCATAGGTTCGTCGATTGGCGGGTGGATTATTTATTTTCAAAAGTGGATTTGGATGACTCAAAGTGCACCAGATTAATGAATTTATCTTTAAATTGTACAAAATTTTCTTCCGGGGGTGCATGCCCCCGGACCCCCCTAGAGTTACTGGGCTACATCCACAAAAATACAGTGGGAATAACAGCCTATGGGCCGTGAAAAATAAAATTCTAATTATCTTATAAATACGTACATGAACAGGATTTCATGTCTTCCTCCTCGTTTTGAGTCAAGAAAAACCCCTCCGTATTGTCATTGGGGACTGAGCCTCCCTAAAATTAAAATCCTAAAATCACCCCTGGTCCCCCCCAATGTTAAACTCATTCCTACGCCTTGAACGTGGGGGTTTTGAACGCTGTCATAAATAGGATACGTGCCCCTGATCGCAGGGCTTTTCCCGGATCTCAGAAGGCGTGAGTGCGTGGAGTGTTGCTCGTCGAGGGAGCACGGAGGCCAATGAGGCGAATACGCTTGCTCGGTTCGTCCAAACCCTCCAATGGAGGGCCAGGCCTCCGAGGACGAGCGAAGGAATCAGGACCTAACTCTGGGGGCCTGGGGTCCAGAGGTCTTGGCCGTCAGACCCAGGTCTATCCTTTTGCATTGTGAACGAAAGGGTGGATGCGTCCTAGGGCCCCAGTCTCTGTGTGGGGGCTCTATAGGCAATTGTTCAATTTGCTGTGCCTCATGGGGGCGCTGTAGGGAAGATGAGCATGAACGAACTGTAGGTGGATGTCGCTCGCTCTCCCTAGGCCTACGTGGAATAAGCTGGCGGAAAACAGCAGATTGTTATTTCGCTACTCGAAATTTCTCCACCACAGCGGTCACAGACTCGCCAAATAGACCATCCTTCGACATGGGGGCATCCAACATGAAGGTCTTGTCTCTTTCCTTGATGCCAGTAAGAGTGAGCCAAAGATGACACTCTACTGACACCATACTCGCCATGGACCAGCCTACTGCTCGGGCAGTGTGCTTGGTAGCTCTAAGCGCCAAGTCAGTGGCCAGCCTGAGCTCTTTAACAGCCTCTAGAGTCAGGCCTTCTCCCTCATCCAACTCTTTAAACAGCTCCGCTTGATAGGCCTGAAGTACAGTGTAGCACCTAAAAAAGTTAGGCGCACAAGTGCAACCAAGGCAAAAAGTTAGTCTGGAGCCCTGGTATAAGGGTATAAGGTATTAGTCTGGAGCCCTGGCCCTGACATTCGTCCACACCGAAGGTGTTCCCATAGCGATATTCGCAGTGTTGAGACACCTATGAAAGGGTACAGCTCTCAGAGAGAATGGATTGTCATGTCCACACATGCATTTATTTATTTCATAAAATCGCAGCATTTTGCGTCATATAATCGCATAGGCTTGACATCGCGATTGTGATATGATTAATCGTGCAGCACTAATGTCTTTTTAGAGCTGCTTTACAGCAGAGTTTAATTATGTTTGCATCATTGAATCTTTTTTTCCTGTGTATCACTGTAAAGCTGCTTTGCTTTCATTTATTGTGTAAAGTGCTATATATAGGTGACTTGATTAAACATGTCTGAACACTATACAATACCGTTTAAAATCATACACACAAGCAAGCCTACATTCACTGTTTGTTATTAGAGCTCGACATCTCCATCTGCTGGAAGGATATAATTCTACATTATCGTCTTGCTATTTTAACTTACCCACACCAAAGAAGAGAGGACTGATGAAGATGGCAGCAGTGGGACCGATGCATTGGGAATCATGGACCCTCGAAAAACTAACTCCTCTGTTAATGGAGCCACCCCTTGGTTCCTAAGCCATCGTAAATCTCTCACACACTTTCTTCAAGACCCAGAATCTGCCTGTGAGCAAATATTCATGATTTATGAGAGATGAGACTATAGATAACATTTCAAAGTGTTTAAATTCATTTTTGACTGTTTTATGTCAGGCGGTATATACATGGAAAGTGTACAAACCTACCCATAATACCTATTTATATTTAAATATATTATTTTTTTCAAATTATTTTAAAAGTTAAACACAATCGTGTGTGTGTGTGTGTGTGTGTGTGTGTGTGTGTGTGCGTGTGTGTGCGTGTGTGCGTGTGCGCGTGCGTGTGTGCGTGGGGGGGGGGGGGGGGGGGGGGGCTAAAGAGAAGAGAGAAGACAGCAAGCATACCATCAGTGAGTGTCAGCAGCAGCAGCAGCAGAGTGGCGGGCACAAAACCCTAGACGAATGCCCAGCCGGCATCTAAAGAATGTACAGAGAATGAGACATAATTCAAACATTTTAAAATGCAACTGAACTGTTCTTCAATTACAGAAATAATAGCCCAGTGCTTTGCACATTGCCTACAGCTTTATCACTACCTGGGTAAGTTGCCCCTCCATATACAAACTCCCAACATAAACAGACAAGCAGTAAACACCACATACATAACATACACCTAACACTCTTCTTCAAAAGCCTCTGAGAGGGTTTTTAATTGATAACATCGTCCGTTATTCCACAGAAACCTGCTGCTGTCTGAAAAGTAGATAATGAGCTTAAGCTGCATGCAATTCATGACGTAGCCTCTGTTATCAAGCTCGAGCAAAGCAGTGGAATAGCATGTTTTTTATCCAGTTTATGCATGTCGTCTCATGGTCAACTAAGTTACTTTAAACAACTGAATGATTAAAGTGGCTAGATACATTTTTTTTTTTTTTTCAAAATGCAATTTACCAATGTTTGGATTTGCAACTCAGACTTGTTTGGCTGTTTTTAAGAAGTTTAGAGAGTCAAAATATGAACTTTTTTTCATATTAAATAAATATTCCGATTTGTTTATATTAAATACATACTCAGATTAATAGTTACTCTAGAATAATACTAGATCGTAAAGAAGTTGACAGATGTTGTGGTTGAACAAAAAAAGCCTCACCCAAATGTAAAGTCAGAATTAACAATATTAACATAGACAAAAATTATTTACAAGTAATAAAATACTAAAAAAGTAAATGCAAATATAGTTATATTTCCACAACAATTACACGCCAAAATACCCATGTGAAGCAAGATATGATAAGTGTGTAAAAATGGCTATATCAATAACCTGCGGGGGGGAATTAAATGAATTGAGTTTCATTACAATAGCATGTCTCACACACACGATTTAATTCCGATATTTTTTACAAGCGTGCATGTGTTCATTCCTTCAGTGCAGCTTTCAAGGTCGTGTGTTCAAACTCCACCGCCTCTTTTGTTGACTTTTATTTTGAAGGCCAATCTCGAGCGTAGCCGCTTCCACGCATCACGCTGTTCTTCACACACACTCTCGGCATGGCTGCGGATAGCACAATGTCTAATGGTCAGGAAACGGCCTCGCTGAACGGCGAACCCGTGCTCAAGCGCTCCAGAGACAGCGTGGATTCGCTAAGGATCCTGCGGGAGCCCCAGAATAAAGTGACCGTAGTGTTGGGAGCTCAGTGGGGAGATGAGGGAGAAGGGAAAGTGGTCGACCTCTTGGCAATGGACGCCGACATTGTATGCAGATGCCAGGTGTGTATCCAACCGCGCATCAATTTGTGTTTATAATAGTTTATGAGCAAACATTATGTCTGTGGTGTCTGATGATTGCGTTTATTACACAGTTTAATTGAGGTAAAAGCGGAAACAAACAACTACTTTCAGAAGACGCATCACTAGCCTTTGCAAATTGCAATGGAGCCAAGTTTCCTTTATTGTTGTCATCGCCTTTATTTTTGGCGGCAGGACAAGTGATGTAACGTTTCCTGCGGCTCGGTTTTGATCTTATCGCGATACTTGCGCTTATGTTTGCATCAACTGTGTGTTATCAGGGAGGAAATAACGCGGGACACACTGTGGTCGTGGACTCGGTTGAGTACGACTTTCACCTGCTTCCTAGTGGCGTTCTCAACAAAAAGGCCATCTCATTTATTGGTATGTTTTGTTTGATCTTCCTATTAAATCACATGTTGCTTTACTGCCCCCTAGTTTTTACTAAGTGTCCGTTTTATTATGTATTTAAAACTCTCCATTAAAACGTAGTCATTTCTCATTAAATTTTTCTTGTTTATTAATTGTTTGGAATCGGATTGTTGAGATCCTTTCTTGTTCTGTCCCACAGGAAATGGTGTTGTGATTCATCTGCCAGGGCTTTTTGATGAGGCTGAGAAGAACTTGCAGAAAGGCGATGGTAAAATGATCAGTATATGGAGTAAAATCAACAATAATGTTAAACATGAGGTTATATAATTTGCTTAATGTATATTCCATGTATTTAAGATGCCTACATATCAAGGCTAGACAATGTAGCTAAAAATGTATACCTTAGTATTTTTGCAAATGAAAAAGACATGATCTGGATTGAACAACTATTGTTACAAAGTACGTACAAATGGTTTACTGCAAAATCAGTGGGGAAAAAATATAATCTGGACCTTGTGTGGAGACCAAGTACTTTTGTTTTAGTAAACAAACACAAAAGGAAGGTTTAAGTCATATTTACTTACCGTGCAATAACGTATAACATGCATTATTATAATAATAATGTACAATATGAAAACATGAAATATACAAATATGAAAATTATACAAAAAGTGCAGTCTTCTTTACAAAAAGCTGTGGTTGTTGCAACAACAAAATCAGTACTTTGTAGAACAAAGAAACAGAGCTTAGAAGCATCACGCATTATGTAGAACAAGTGGTAAGTCTATGAGTTTGCAAGACTTAATGCACAGATCTATTTTGACATACAGTATCAGATTTTTTTTGTGATGATTTTCACTGTCAAAATATTGCATTTTCAAATTGAATCCCACCTTTAAATAAGGTTGTCAAATACAAACATTCTGCAATGTGTAGATAGTAGCATGAAAAATATATATGTATGGTTGTTTTTTAGTTTTTTCAGCTCTGTTAGATGAAGTATTAATGCTGTTTTTACATTAACCCCTTTACGTTAAAGATCACAGTCGGCTCCAGATTATTGTTGTTCAACATTCACTGCGTGTTAAAACATCCCAGTCTTAATTGATCTGAAGTCTTGAATGGGCAGTTCTCCATTCTAGACATTAGAGTGCGGGAGAGTTATAAGGGCCATAAATAACTTCTTTAGCATTTTTATTAGCCTTCTCTAAAAACACATAACATGGTCTTTTGAAATGATTCATAAAATGCATAGTTTTAAACGCATAATCCTCAGATTTGAAATGAAGCTTGACCACACTTGTGGCTTCACTAAGTGTGGTTATAAGTTGTTATACCACACTTATGTAATATGTTTATACATTTCAACTTATATTCTTATTTTTTATTTTTATGTTTGAACTTATATATCTACATATTAATAACAGTCTTGAATTGTAAACTCTCAAGTGTCAGCTTGTTAAATATATGTTGATTATGTGTCTTTCCAGAATAACTTGTGAGCAGCAACTTTTTTTTATTTTGGGTATGTCATATATGCCCCACTTGCCAAAATGGGGGTGTCTAGTAAGGGGTTAATGAGTTTTATTTTTTTGGCTTTGTCTATTTTAGGACTTCAAGGATGGGAGGAACGACTGAAGATATCTGACAGAGCACATATTGGTAAGGTTTTGTTTTGACTTCATGAGGCCTTGAGTAATTTTGGCGTATTCCAGATGACATTGACTATGTACTACTTTTGTCTCGGGATAACTAAAATACCAGGAAACTTATATCAATGACATTAAAATTATTTAATTAACATCTCTTTTTCTGTGTAGTGTTCAACTTCCATCAGGCTGTTGATGGGATACAGGAGCAGCTGAGACAGCAGCAGGCAGGGAAAAAGTGGGTTTTATTTTCTTTCTTTTTTTTCACTTATAACAGCTCATATTTGCAGATAATTTTCTACCAGATTGATATTGAGTTCACCCTCCTATGTTTTACAGTTTGGGCACCACTAAGAAGGGCATTGGACCTGCATATTCCTCCAAAGCAGCACGTAATGGACTTAGAGTGTGTGATCTGGTCTCAGACTTCTCAGTATTTGAGGAAAAGTGAGCATAATGATAGATTTCTATTTAATATTTCAGAAAACTACTTGATTACATAGAATTCTGTGTATTGTTCTTAATAATCATATCTGCTTTTGTTAGACTTTCTTTCTCTGTGAAAATTAGGACTTCATGAAGACAGATTAAAAACCTGTAAATATCTCTCTGCAGATTTCGGGTGCTGGCTGGTCATTTTCAGACCACATATCCTAACCTTAATATTGATACTGATGCTGAGCTGGAGCAACTGAAGGTGATTAGCATCTTGGTATCTTTCAGTATGTGTTCAACTTCTAAATCATGAACCTGCCCACTAGTATTTTTTCCATTTCACCCACAGGGTTATGCTGAGAGGTTACGGCCCCTAGTAACTGATGGGGTTTATTTCATGCACAAAGCCCTTACTGGACCAAGCAAGAAGATTCTGGTGGAAGGAGCTAATGCTGCCTTACTGGATATCGATTTTGGTATGATTGGCAATCCCGCATAAATGGGAAGATCCGCTGGTGTGCTTTAAAATGTTTTGAACTTGAGGACAGTTGAATTTGTATTTGGCCTGTGTGAATGATACAAATGTCTTCTTAACACATAGCATGTTTCTATCGCTCTCAGGGACTTACCCCTTTGTGACCTCATCAAACTGTACGGTCGGAGGCGTTTGCACAGGCCTTGGAGTCCCTCCGTCTCATGTTGGCCGTGTGTATGGAGTGGTGAAGGCCTACACCACCAGGGTGGGAGTGGGAGCATTCCCTACTGAGCAAGATAATGTGAGTCTGTGTTTTGAAGAGGAGTCGGGGTAAAACTTGTGACATATCTTCACATTGTACTTGAAAATAAACGTTCTCTTATTTTCTAGGAAACTGGTGATCTGCTGCAGAGCAAAGGGAGGGAATTTGGCGTCACAACAGGCAGGCGGCGTCGCTGTGGATGGCTGGACCTGGTTTTGGTTCGCTATGCCCACATGGTTAATGGTTTTTCAGCGTGAGTTATGTTCAGTGTTTTAAATTCACTAAAATTTGGGCTCAGTAAGATTTTTTTGAATATTTTGTCTTTTCTGCTCACCAAGGCTCAATTTATTTTATCAACAAAAAACACTGTAATATTGTGAAATATTTCAATTTAAAATAATGGTTTTCTTTTTATTATATTTTAAAATATAATTTATTTCTGTAATGGAAAAGCTGAATTTTCAGCATCATTATTCCAGTCTTTAGTGTCACATGATCCTTCAGAAATCATTTGATTATGCTAATTTGCTGCTCAAGAAACATTTCTTCTTCTTCTTATTATTATTATTATTATTATTATTATTAATGTTGAAAACTGCTGCTTAATAGTTTTGTGGAAACTGTGATACTCCTCCAGGATTCTTCGATGAATAGAAAATTCAAAAGAGCATAATTTATTTGAAATATAAATATTCTGTAACATTAAAAATGTCTTTTCTGGCACTTTTTATCAGTTTAATGCATCCTTGCTGAATAAAATGAACTTCTTTTCCTTTTGGTAGAGTACAAGTGGGAAAGTTATGTAATTGTAACAGTTTGAACCAGTTTCTATTTTTCTTTGTTGTAGCTATTACAGATTGAATTTAAGATTTGTTCAGTTTAATTTAACAACACGTTTCCTTCTGTTTCTATCAGCATTGCACTGACCAAGTTAGACATTCTTGACACATTGCCAGAAATAAAGATTGGCATAGCTTACACCGTTGATGGAAAGCCTCTTCCCAGTTTTCCTGGTGAGTTACCAATTTTAACACATTTTCAGATTTGTCACGCATTACAATGATATTCACACACATTACAATATTACCATGCTATTTGTCATTTACTACCATAGACCTTAAATGGAGGGGTAATATTTGTATGTTTCAGCAAACATGGACGTCCTCACAAAGGTTCAAGTGACTTATGAGATGTTTCCTGGCTGGTGTTGTAACACTGAGGGAGTGCGCAGTTTTGATGAGCTGCCATCACAGGCTCAAACTTACATTCACTTTATCGAGAATTCCTGCAGGATGCCAGGTAAAAATACACATACTATATAATTTATTAATTTAGAATGTTTCAGCCACTGACATATGCAGCAACAGAAAGAAATATGTCCTACTGACATGCTTAGAAATGACTAAATGATTATTATAAAATGTTTTCTCTTTTTAGTGAAGTGGGTGGGAGTTGGCAAGTCAAGAGAGAGCATGATAAAGCTGTTCTGACGAGGGGAACGGGAAAGACTGAACTTCATTTGATGGTCTGCCAGGACATCCGTCGTCATGACTGTTGGAGGACCAGAACTTACTTTTATGCATCAGCGCTGAGATTAAGACATGGGTTTAAAATCCACTGAATGTTCCACTCAAAGTGAACACCAGCATTGTGTATATGGTCAGGTCTGAGCACCAGACCCACTTCCCTGCATTCGTAATTCCTTGACTTGTACCCATTTGTTTCAAAGCGCATCCCAGAGCTGCTCAGAACATACCTCTGTCAATCACTCGTAGTTGGCTTAAGTCTGTCTGAAAGTGATGAATTGCAGAACTTCAGACTGAAGGACGTCATCATTTTATTGTATATCTCTTAAAATCAAACTTAGCACTCTGAGCATTTAAATTACCATATTCATTGCTATTTGGTGGATAAAAACCAAAATGATTTTTACGATGGTCATTTACCGTTTATTTTTGTATTTAATAATCAAGTGTGACGGGGTCAGCGTTAAATCTTTTGTTTTTTTAATTCAGTGTTTGTGTATATTCGACGTGGTTTGAAATTCCAAAAGGGACTTTCACACTCAAGTCTTTGTGATATTAAAAGAAAAAAGGCACCGTTAACCTTCTGTCAGTGATTCTGCACTCAGACACAGCTTTTGAATCTATGAACAAGTTACACATGCACAGATATACATTGCATTCCATCTAGTGCACAAACTCATTTGCTGCTGTTTTTTGACAAATAAAGTGCAAAACTAATTATGGTTTTAATTGATGCTTCATTTTTTTTGTTCTTGATTTGAGTTTTTTTCCTCAAACTATATATTCTGTTTTTGTAAATCGACTTACAAATGAAACATTTTACCACATAACAGCTACTTGATTGAGAATGAAAGTATTTATATATTTTGCAATATCCGTTATGAGTGAGTAACGGTTCCATCGGGATATAGGATTCAAACGAACAGGGTAATCTGTATCCGACTAACATTTCTTGCGAGGCTTCAGGCATTCAAGTAAAGCAATGCGTGTTTTTCTGTGTGTGCTCTATCTCGTCCTGTACCATCTGACATCTGGGATGGACGATCAGGTAAAGTTCAGCAATTTTGATTCTTCTTAAGACAAAATAAAAACATTTACAACAGGAACATAACATATATTCGATTTTGAATTATAATACTTTATTGTCACTGTGATACTTGCTTTCTTCAGTTATGTGTACAGCGTAATAAGTGTTTTGGTGATTGACGTTTAATGCTGGGTTCGTGCTTGCTGTCATTAGTTTAGTGTAAAAACAACAGTCAGGATAGATGTAGACATAGGGTGAATTGCCCTAATGTGGGACACCTAAGGTCTAGTGTTTGTAGGTCCCCCATAAATACATGAATGACAGTGAAACTATGGGTTAGACAAAGCAGTGGTGTCATGTGATCAAAATCACATAACCTATCAAATGTCCAATCATATTTGAGGGTGGACCAATCATCAAACAGGAGACACCTTGTGTGAAAACCATATGAAGGTTAATGACAGAGTTTTAACAAATTTGATGTTAAGGAGTTAAATAGATTTTAAACAAAGCAATCCTGCTACTTTTTAGCCTAATATGCTTATGAAATGTTTGTCCATCAAAAAAAATGTAACTTTATGTGTATAAACTATATATTTTTATCAAATTTCCTAGTGTCCCACATTAGGAAATGTGGTTTCCAAATCCGGGACAGCATGATCAGCCTAATGTGGGACAGTACTTCAATGAGTCAAAAATGAGTAGTGGGGCATGGTTTAATTTTTTTTTGTTTTAATTTTAATCCAAATATTAACAAAAAAAAAAAATTCACCTAAGGCCTTGATGAAATGGAAACAGGATTTGCATTACCTTTTTTCAGATTCTGTGGTCAGATATTAATAAATATGTAATTCCTAATAAGTAAGTCAAAGAAAATCACTTTAAAAATAATAAATAGATATTATCCATGTAATGATTGTATCAGTAAGTTTAAAGAAGAGGTTTCTCCATTATGCTGTTTTTGTAAAGAGGAAACATAAATAATTGTATAGATAAATTGTACATTTATTTTTTAGTTGTAATTATATCAAATTATTTTGGTCCAAAGTTTCTCTGTTTATTTGTTAGGTGTTTTGACAACTATAGTTGTGTTTTAATCACTATAACTGATATAATGGTCTTGTGGATTGTGATACTGGTTTACTGGAAATGGATAATATAACAAAAAATATTGTTATTTTACATGTTTCATCCATTCACAACCAAGAAAATTACTAACTAAGATTTTAAAAAGAATCTAAAATAAAATAAGATTATACTATTCTATGTGTATCAATGTGAATTTTGGTCGTTTATCATAGATTTTTCAGTGTCCCATATTGGGAACACAACTGTCCCACTTTAGGAAGCTGCAGATTTTCTCAGACAACTTGCAATAAGAACACTAATATGTTTATAATTTCCTTATGAATGGGTTATCTGAATTTTTTCTTTTGATTTGATTAGGACACATGCTGGGGTTTTTAAAAATGTATTGGGTGTGGATATAATGTTTTGGTTACATATCGCAATATGTCACAGAAGTCTGAAGTGCAAAAAATGTCCCACATTAGGGCAATTCACCCTATCTTAATTTGTTCAACTTTTTAGTCAGTCTCTGTTTGTATGGACAATACACCATTAATAAATGAACTTACCACATGTACTTCGCTATATAATAAGGCTTAGGGTTAGTTTTGCAATTATGCATAATATTCTGTTATTAAAGAGGAGACTAAAATAAAGTGTTACCGAACCCAAACATACGAATGTTCAGTGTACGTGCGAATTATGACAAAACCGTGTGACTCACTCACCTATTGAGGATTATGAAAATGAGTGCCAGAACACTGCAAAAGCAGTTGGAATTATTTAATCAACATTAGCCTAGTTAGTAACCACGAATAAATAAAATAAATTACGTAATTAACCAAATTGTTTTATATTTAACCCCACAGCATCCTCACAACCAATATACCAGTCTATCTACTGCAGGTATCTCTCTCTCCCCTCTCTCTCTCTCTCTCTCTCTCTCTCTCTCTCTCTCTCTCTCTCTCTCTCTCTCTCTCTCTCTCTCTCTCTCTCTCTCTCATTGGTTTAAGTGTAGCCTACTATGTCAATATGTTTTCTTACTGAACAGTTTTCAACAATGCTTCTTGGAGAACTCAAATAGAGATATTGAACATCAAACAGATCCATGTCATTCATTGTGTTCTCCATTCATTCCTTCACTTTCAGCAGGGATGCTCTATGTCAACAGCATCTGTAAGCCACGTGAAACTTTAGTTAAAGTTGAGCATGAATTCCCTGAAGTGATGCACAATGGTGTGGTGCCCTCATGTGTGTCTGTGCAGCGCTGTGGAGGCTGCTGCCTGGATGAGGCTATGGTGTGTGTCAGCGTGACAAAACACACCACCATGATGCAGGTACAAACAGAAACATACTGTATATGGAAATGTAATTGATCCAGTTCCTCATCACATATCTGTTCCTCCTTTGCTTTACCCCCAAAAAATGACAGTTAAAGCAGTATGCCAAGAATGTACATGGTGAGATGATTATTGAGCTGCCTTTTGTTGAACACAGTGAGTGTCAATGCAGGTAATGCACAAGTCTATTTCACATCACAAGCTATTATTGCCGTTTTTGTTGAACTTAAACTTTCGAGTGCTCTTAAAACCATACATTGTATACATTTAAGGTGATGATACACAGGGCAACTTTTTGAGCAATGTTGCTGGGCAATCTTGCCGAGCGAATGTTGCTTGGGCACTTTCCCATTTAAAATGGGCAATACATTTCTATCTGGATAATTTAGATTGGTCATGGGCCCTGTCTCACACCTGGTTGCCCGTTGATGGCAACATAGCTCAAAAAGTTGCCCTGTGTATCATCACCTTTACTCTTTTAAACATTAACCATGCAAAAGAAATAAAAAGATGTGGCCAAGTTAACTTCTCATGGTGTTTAAATAATAATAATTATCATTATCATTATTAATTATTATTTTTCTTCATAACAGGTTCAGAGATCAACTGATGCTTTTTTGAAACAGCTCAGTCATGACATCATTATATTGTAATATGAATTATTTTATCCAATTATTTAAGTGATTATTATGAACAGTTGAAAGTATAATTGACAACATTACTGTTTTGTTTGTTTTGTTTTTCATCTAAGAATAAAAGCTAAGAAAAAGCCTACAATTACTTTGTCCCTCTTTCAATTACTTTCAAAAAGTTTTAGTTTCATTTTTTTAATGCGAATTCAATAAATACGAAGAAACGAGAACAGACAAAAATTCATATTCCACTATCAAGCCAAAGTAGGCAATTGCGTTAGAATTGTTGCATTATTCCAAATAAATAGATTAAGATTCACAAATAAATAGTTTTCACATTTTTGTAAACTCTTTACATTTATTTGTGGATCCTAAAATATTTTTTTTGTGAATTTGATATTTTTTTGTGAATTCTTTTTTTTTTAAGTGAATATTAATCAATTTATTTGGAATAATGCAACAATTCTAATTTCTAACCTCATACTAGACTGATTTCAGTGTCCATCTGCATAACTTCAACCCACTACATCTGCTGAGATTCAAACATAGCGCCACCTTGTGTTGAACATAATAAGAGAGAATCTCTTTTAAGGAATACGTGGCAGTGACGTCAATAGTTGTGGTTAAGACCCGGATATTATTCACAACCTGCACAGTTCAACCATCAGAGAGGCAGAGAGTGGTGAGAAATGAATCCTTATATCTTTCAGCTCACATGTTGTCATTCCCCCCTCAGTACCTCAGGACTCACGTCAGCGCTGCTCACATATTCAGATGCGTGTGAAGATTGTTTGACCGATGAAAGCATCTATGATCACACATTCTGCTACATAGCTTAGCAGCTAGCTACAGTTGGTTGTCAGTCAAAGAATATCAAAATTATTGCAAAAATAATGAGACACGCAGGTGACATGCTGTCATACTATCGTATTCTTCTACTTTTATAACGGTGACATTACGTAGATAGATGACACACAGGACAATCACAACTGTATAGTAGCAATAGTCTATAGACATGCTGTATTGGTAGGCTTGACAGCTGTTTTCAAGAGAGATATTACATTTAAGTGACAGTAAAGACATTGAAAATGTTACAAACGATTTCTATTTAAAAAAAATGCTTTTTTATATTCATCAAATAACCATGTAAATATTATGGGTTCCACTAAAACATGTAGCACTGTTATCAATTGCTAATTATAAGAAATGTTCAAATCAGAACATTATATCATAGACACATTCACAGTGCTGTCTGGATGCTCGAGGTTATAAGACAACCACAGATGCATAATTTAAATGATAAAACAAGCATCTACATCATAAACATTTGGCAGAAGAATCAAAGTGAAACTGGAGGTTAGTTTTGCTAGTAATACATTTTCACCTTGATTGATTTCTCTTTGCTCCTCTTAAGGTGATGAGTTGGTGCATCGATGAACGCACGTCGCCGTCACGGTCCTAGAAGCAGCCAGGACGGGGTGTACACTGGGCCTGCTCAGACCCAGTCCCAGCTGGTCCAGCAGCTGGAAACCCCCCTGGCTGTCCCAGCACCCATCGCCCCCATCATAGACACATTCAGCATGTCCTGCCGAGACCGTACCAGCGAGTTTCAGTCTGTGTGCAAGTCCCTGCTGGGGAGACAGGTGCAATAACTCTATAACTAATTCATACTGTCTGGGAACCTGCGAGTGGCTGATGATAGGTTCAACGATATATTTTCCTTTTAGTGGAGTTTGTGTTCATACTGGTGGTAGCATGAATTGTTGATATTTTTTTGTCCTCTTCCAGAATGGAGCACAGTCTGTCAGAGCTGTCAACAGTGCAGTCAGAGAGCGGAGTGAATTCACGCTCTTTGCAAAGTGAGTAAAACAAATTCTTAATCACTATACAGTTGAAAAGGAAAGCTTGGATTTACCTGGTTTCCGGAATGGACTGGTCATAAAATTTAATCTGATCTTAAAATAAGTAACAGCAGTACACGCATGCACAGTCTGCTTAAATCAATAACACACATACAATTTCAAGTGTTATATGTGTTTTGTGAATATAATTTTTTCAAATATCATGAATTATTCTTAATTATATTATTCTTTAATATCATTCGATTTTTAAAGTGAGAGGTTTTAATATAAATGTATACACTACTGTTCAAAAGTTTGGGATTAGTAAGATTTTTAAGTTTTGGGTCAGTAAGAGGTTAATTTTATTCAGCAAGGAAAGTAGCAGGAAAGACATTAATAATGCTACAAAAGATTTCTATTTAAATTAAATGATGTTCATTTGACCTTTATATTCATCAAAGAATCCTTGAGCACCAAATTAACATATTACAATTATTTCTGAAGGATCATGTGGCTGAAGACTTCTGAAAATTCAGCTTTGCCATCACAAAAATTAAGTTACATTTAGTTACATGTATTAAAATAGAAAACATATATTTTAAATTGTACATTTTTTCACAGTTTTGATCAATTAAATGCATCCTTGGTGAGCATAAGAGAGCATAAAGCATTTAAAAAAATCTTATTGACCTGTAGGGTTACACATATATTAAAATGTTTAATTTAGGTTCCAATATAATAGTATTTTATATTGAGAAAGTTCTGCACACTGTTTTATGACAGATTTATAGAAGATTAGGTCAAGCAATTCATGTGTCTGACATTAGCTTTTGTCTGTATGCACTGCCTGGCCATTAAGCTCAAGATACAGCTGTGTCTTTGTCTCTATGATAATGTTAATCTGGCTGATTACAATCAGGCTGATTGGATTACCATCTATACATGACACTATTATGCTGATGAGATCAGGAAATCTCTGCAAACGAGCTGACTCATTTATGACCCTTTATGTAAATCCCTCCCCATTGGAATGTATATTTAACTACAAGGTATTTTGGCTTAGTTAGATTGAACAAGACTTGGATGAACAAGACAATGACTGAACAAGACGTGGGAATACTACAGCGATGCAACAGCAATAAAGAACCCTGCTTAAAAGATACACCCGAGTCTCCTGGTTTTCGCTTCTGAGTTTTCAAACACTTTTGAAGAAAAAGTTCACAACAGACCCCAAACATTTGAATGGTGATGTACATATGTTTTCTTAGAAGGAATAGAAAAGATTATTACGAACTAAGGTTTTCTTTTCAAGAATTACATTTCTTTATGACTTCCATTATGACAGTTGAATTACACTGACAGTTTGGACTTTATTCAAAACATTGTAAGTATGAGATGCATTTTAATGCATCTGTCTATAAATCTGGCCTAAATAAATAAATGAGCATCATGTATTTGACCCAAAAGTCCAACTCAAAACTTATGAATGATTTTTATAGGGCAGAGCGACTGACTGGATTCCAGGTTAGCTGACTTCTGACTGCAGATAGCTTTTGGTAAATGGCTAAATAAATAAATGACTAAATAAATAAATGAGCATCATGTATTTGACCCAAAAGTCCAACTCAAAACTTATGAATGATTTTTATAGGGCAGAGCGACTGACTGGATTCCAGGTTAGCTGACTTCTGACTGCAGATAGCTTTTGGATAGCTTTTGAAGCTTTACAGACGTCAGCCTGTTGTTTGTTCATTGTTGTTAAAGACCAGATCAAATTTTATGACCAATTTCCTGGACAATCCAGAGGGTTCACAGAATTTTTCCTGCAACTGTATTTAGTATGGGCACCGAGACGCTGCATTTGACCTATAATTTATTCAGAACTACTTAAGCTTTAATGGTCTGTGTTATTTCATCGACTTGGCTTTATGACAGATATTGACCACATCTTATTAACAGGCGAATTGGAAGAGACCTCAGCAACACTTTTGCCAAGTTGGAGAAGCTCACAATTCGTAAGTATCTCGTACCCCTCGCCATCTCACACATGTACCACAGTGGACTGTTTTCGACGTTTAACTCAATCGGTTTACATCTGCAGTTGCCAAAAGAAAGTCCCTTTTTGATGACAAAGCAACTGAAATTGATGAACTCACTTACATTGTGAAACAGGTTAGGGTGATTCTTTCTTCCCCTTCGCCAAGAACACATTATTCTGTCTGTCCATTTCATACTGTAATCTTATTCATAACGGTCTGTTCATTCAGGACATCAACAGTCTGAATAAGCAGATAGCTGGCCTGCAGGAACTCGTTCGATCACGGAGTGGACAGAATGGCAGACATCTTCAGACACATTCCAACACCATCGTAGTCTCATTACAGGTATTAACCTCTGGCCTTAGTGCTCAATCACTAAGTAAAGATGTCTACCGGACTTTCGCCTGGAATGAAACATTGTTTTCATTTTTGCAGTCCAAACTGGCATCGATGTCAAGCGACTTCAAGTCAGTATTGGAGGTCAGAACAGAGGTAATTGATTTACTTGTCTGGTGTGGGATGCTGCATGCTAAATTGTGGATTATTTTTAAGATGTCTGAAGTATTTTTTTCTCTCTGTTTAGAACTTAAAGCAGCAGAAAAGTAGACAAGAGGAGTTTTCTCAGACTCCTGTCCCATCATCCTCTTTCCATGCCAACAGCTTCAGTAAGAGCATCTCCACTCAATTAAAAGCAAAGACGACGTCCGCCTTTATACATTCATGTACTTATTCTTCCCTTTTGCTTCTCTTTCAACAGACAATTCAGTTCTTATGCAGGACGACTCCAAGAAGACGGATATATCCATAAATATGGACCTCAACTCCAGTCAGCAGATGCAGTTAATCAATGAACAGGTATTATTTGTTCTGCGAGTGTGTTGTAACAGTACAGCTGCAGGTAAACTCATTCAAATGTGTTTAAATCACTGTTTATATGGGTCTGTTTAGGATTCATACATTCAGAACCGTGCAGACACTATGCAGAATATAGAGTCCACCATTGTGGAGCTCGGATCCATATTTCAGCAGCTGGCTCACATGGTGAAAGAACAGGAAGAGACCGTACAGAGGTGAGGAAAAAATATTTGTCTTTTGATGTCTGGAAGGATCTTATTTGATAGGTTCTTCATCAGGAGGTATTCTAGGTCCATTTAGATATTTTGACCTATACTAGTGTTGTTATTAACAAAAACTTGCAAATCGTTGATTTGAAAACTTGCAAAAAGGTAATTGAAGTAAAGCTAAAATCAAACAAACTTAAACCAAAATAAATGAAAGCTAAATAGGTGTATTAAAAAAACTGAAAGTAATAAAAATGACAAAAGCACAAATAAAATGAAAATATAAAAATGAAAGCTAATTCAAAATATTAAAGGGGTCCTATTATGCCCTTTAAGAAGTCTTGATTTTGTTTTTGGGTGTACTATAGTAATGTGTAGCATGCGTAGCAACAATATAAAAATTATTTAAATATGGAACATTACGACTTCATAAAGCCCGGAAAAATCGCGTTGCAGTACAAACAAACCGTTTTTTTTGTAGTTCCTGAAAAGTGGATTATATCCCTTTGGGGTGGACATTGAGCTTTGTAACCTTGCAGATCTTTTTTATGCTCAAACAGCAACATTACACACTAAATAAAGTTGAAAAACTAAAGTTAAATACTTTAAAAGTAAATAATTAATAATAAAATAACGCTGACCTATATCCAGAAATGTAGGTCGAATTCAAGCACAAGCCTTTTTCTATTCCACATTTTCAGTGTCTAATCAATAAGCAAGTGTGTTTTTCCCAGTTTTCTTCCATTTGTGGTCAGGTCATCATGGTCTATGACCATAATGAAAAGCTCTCTGCTATTGTAATCGGCACTTATACGGCCTCAGTAGCAGTTAGCCTGCAGTTCCTTCTGAAGTAAATGGTACCAGTAAAAAAAAAGTTTCAGTTGATGTAATGGTTCAGGTTGTTTTTACTATGCCAACATACTGACTCCAGTTATAAATCTTCCGACATACACTACCGTTTAAAAGTTTGGGGTCAGTAATTATTTTTGTAAAAATTTTTTTTTAGTAATAAATATTATTTGTTTTCACCAAAGCTTTTTCTATTTTGCTGTAGATCATTAAACCTTTACACTGCCTTTCTGTCCGAAATCAGTTTTGTGAGATTCCTTTAATCGCAAACGCTGCCTGAAGAGTCATTGTCTGATAGGGTAGCGATGCAAGACTTTTATAATGTTACAAAATAGTTTTATTTCTATTTGATCAAATAAATGCTGCATTGGTGAGCATTATAAGACATAAAATAAAATAAAAATCGTACCGACCCCGAACAGTAGTGTATTTAAATTGTATGAACAAAAAGTGATTCTTTCCATTGAACTTCTTTCCCCTGACAGAATTGATGCTAATGTAGAAGACACTCAGCTGAATGTGGACCTAGCACACACAGAGATCCTCAAATATTTCCAGTCGGTGTCCAGCAACCGCTGGCTGCTCATCAAGATGTTCCTAATCCTCGTCATCTTTTTCATTGTCTTTGTGGTTTTCATGACCTGACGTCCACTTTTAAGAGGAGTAGATTTGAGGAATCAGGGGATTTTCAGTATTTGAAGAGTGAAAGGGCTGTTGTCTCTTTCTCTTTCTGTCTTTTCTCTGCTCTTTCTATGCTCACAGGCTGCTGACCTCTCTTTTAGTGATCTTTCCCCAAAATTGGTGAATTTATAAGACTCAATTCCAGTATAAGCAGAGCAGTTGACAGTTTGTAGTCAAATTAAAATAGTCGATAAATGTTTAATTTATGCCTGTTTGTCCGTTTCAATTTCAATTTAATAAGTTTGGTATCTGTAGAGGAAATTCTTTCCCATATTTTGGCTTTGTAAATCACACAGATTACAGAGAGATAAAGCCCACAATCATGACATGGATAAAAAAAACACTGTTTTAACATTCTGGATCATTGGATCAATGTGATTAGCATTAATCATGGTATACACCTTCAGACACCACTTCTTCTAAGACCTTGTCATGCATTTGCATTTTTTTTTTCTCTTTTGTCTAAATATCCTTTTAGAGTGGACTAGAGTGGGGTTTGTAACAGAATCCCTCTTATATTCTGACTGCTGCAGTTAGCAACCAAGCCATCTCAAATGACGGTAATGCTTCTACACTTTTATGGTGACATTGCCTAGAGGCTTTGACGTGTATTCTTTGGATTTTTGATTTTGGGATCGATTACCACTGTTCTAAATAGAGATCCGAATATATGGAGCGAGTGGCCTTTTCCAAATTTTGGTCAAAGCAGAGAAATGCTTTTACATGAAAGTTGAACATTATTCAAACAGGAATAATTGTTTTGTTTTTTTCAATGGATGTTTTAATCATCCTTCACAAGCTTGTTTGTACATTAATGTTCAGCTTGTTGAAATTTCTAATTGTATGGTCTTAAGGTCCATGAAAAAATTGCTTTCCAGATCTCAATGTAAATGGTGTTTTCTATAGAATACATCCATTTGTGTTTAACTGAGACATTGAGATTAGAGGAAAGTTTTTCACCATTTGTGAAAAGCATACTGTAAAGATTAAAAAAAAATGGAGATAGAAATGTATGCTTTATTGTAATGTCGGTTTGTCCTTTTTATTTTCTACAGTAGCATATGTGGTGCATAACTTAAAATTCATGAGATTACTAATAAAGTTAGCTGTTTTTAAATAGAGGACAAAAGTGGCATTTTTAAAGCTATGATGTTTAATTCTTGCATTTGATAAATATGCCACATTTAATAGAAGGGAAGCATATGAAAAGTTTGTGGTGTATCAGCAAGACCATGATGTAAAATGCTTGAAGAAGACAAAAGTGCATGGCATAATGCCAGCCAGTGAACCATTTTATCCACAAAAAAAATATTAAGCA
Organism: Chrosomus eos; assembly: GCA_036326025.1. NCBI lineage: Eukaryota > Metazoa > Chordata > Actinopteri > Cypriniformes > Leuciscidae > Chrosomus > Chrosomus eos. The sequence continues at coordinate 20,915,184 of CM070834.1, forward strand.
GCACAACTGTCTGTTTCCAACATTGATTATATAATAAGAAATCAGCATATTAGAATGATTTCTGAAGGATCGCGTGACACTGAAGACTGTAGTAATGGCTGCTCAAAATTCAGCTTTGATATCACAGGAATAAATTGCATCCTAAAATATATTTAAATAGAAAATATGTCACATTTGATGGAATGGAAGTCTAGGCCATGCTGTCAAAATGCTTGAATAAGAAAAAAAGTGGCATAATGCCAATACAGCTTTCTTCCATCATAACTAAGGAACAAGCAATGCTATCAAACAATCAGTGTAAAAAAACTAGTAGATACTAAATACTAGATAGTTGCCAGTATCACAAAGAGTTTTCTATTCCAAACACAGCGTGTTCATGTGGGTGCTCTTTCTTCCACTACATTAATATCAGGCATGCTCCTGATCCTCCTGTTCCTGTGGATATTGTCTTCATCCTCATCTTCCTCCTCACCGCCCCGGCCCACTGTGACCCTGCTCCAGATCGGGTTGATGCGGAGCCGTGAGCGCAGGTTGATTATAGACATGCTCTTACTGCGATTGAGCCGAGTCTTCTGTGCTCCCTTCCTGGTTGCCCCCTCCTCCACCTCGTCCAGGTAGTTGCAAAGAACAGAACGGAACAGACGAGACACCTCAGTCACATCTGGCTCTTCCTCTGTCACCACTTTCCTCAGCCTAAACAAAACAAAAGTAGATTAAATCTAAAAGATTGTTCTTCTTGGTCAAAGTTGAAGAGATTTGTGTTGTAATTGTATTTAAGTTCAGTCTTTGTAATATTGTTATATATATATATATATATATATATATATATATATATACACACACTCACCGGCCACTTTATTAGGTACCCCATGCTAGTAACGGGTTGGAACCCCTTTTGCCTTCAGAACTGCCTCAATTCTTCGTGGCATAGATTCAACAAGGTGCTGGAAGCATTCCTCGGGGAGTTTGGTCCATATTGACATGATGGCATCACACAGTTGCCGCAGATTTGTCGGCTGCACATCCATGATGCGAATCTCCCGTTCCACCACATCCCAAAGATGCTCTATTGGATTGAGATCTGGTGACTGTGGAGGCCATTTGAGTACAGCGAACTCATTGTCATGTTCAAGAAACCAGTCTGAGATGATTCCAGCTTTATGACATGGCGCATTATCCTGCTGAAAGTAGCCATCAGAAGTTGGGTACATTGTGGTCATAAAGGGATGGACATGGTCAGCAACAATACTCAGGTAGGCTGTGGCGTTGCAACGATGCTCAATTGTTGGTACCAAGGGGCCCAAAGAGTGCCAAGAAAATATTCCCCACACCATGACACCACCACCACCAGCCTGAACCGTTGATACAAGGCAGGATGGATCCATGCTTTCATGTTGTAGACGCCAAATTCTGACCCTACCATCCGAATGTCGCAGCAGAAATCGAGACTCATCAGACCAGGCAACGTTTTTCCAATCTTCTATTGTCCAATTTCGATGAGCTTGTGCAAATTGTAGCCTCAGTTTCCTGTTCTTAGCTGAAAGGAGTGGCACCCGGTGTGGTCTTCTGATGCTGTAGCCCATCTGCCTCAAAGTTCGACGTACTGTGCGTTCAGAGATGCTCTTCTGCCCACCTTGGTTGTAACGGGTGGTTATTTGAGTCACTGTTGCCCTTCTATCAGCTCGAACCAGTCTGGCCATTCTCCTCTGACCTCTGGCATCAACAAGGCATTTCCGCCCACAGAACTGCCGCTCACTGGATGTTTTTTTCTTTTTCGGACCATTCTCTGTAAACCCTAGAGATGGTTGTGCGTGAAAATCCCAGTAGATTAGCAGTTTCTGAAATACTCAGACCAGCCCTTCTGACACCAACAATCATGCCACGTTCAAAGGAGATTGTCTTGGCCATGTCTACATGCCTAAATGCACTGAGTTGCCGCCATGTGATTGGCTGCTTAGAAATTAAGTGTTAACGAGCAGTTGGACAGGTGTACCTAATAAAGTGGCCGGTGAGTGTATATATATATATATATATATATATATATATTGTTATGTCTTCATGACAAGAAGCACAAGTAAGTAGAATTCCTTTAGGAATCTTTTATTAACTCTGATGCACGAGCAGGATAACATGCAAGCACATGCTCATTCTCTCACTCTTCTCTCCTTCATACACATGTTATTCTAACTCAAGAGACTCGAGTGCCATCTAGTGGTGTATTAATGTAAGAACATCATATATATATATATATATATATATATATATATATATATATATATATATATATATATATACAGGGGTTAAATTGGGATTTATTAAGTGGGGGTGCTCTCCCTAGGGGGGTCCGGGGCATGCCCCCCCGGGATTTTTTTTTTTTTTTTGAAAAATAAACCATTAAATAGTACTTTCTGGAGAGTTTTGTGCAAAGAAATTGAGAAATTGAGTATTACATGATATGTGAAAAACTGCAAGGTTAAGAGCATTTACTTTGCAATAGGTATTAGGACATTTAGCATTTACATTACTGCTAATCAGTCATCACTTGATTACACGTTGTATTACCTTGTTATGATATAGTGACCCATACAATGTGCTAAACATAATGTGCCACATGGAGAGACAGTGCAGCATATGACAGTAGCAACAGCTGAGAAGATTTGGGTCTGTGGTGACCAGGTCCACCTCATACAAACTTCCTTCTCCCATTCTCTCTCTTTACTACGACAACACACACACACACACACACACACACACACACACACACACACACACACACACACACACACACACACACACACACACACACACACACACATAAAAAGGCAAAGTTTTGATTTCTGGCTCCAGTGGTTGCCTCATTACACAACCCACGTAAAGTTGATAATTCCGCGAATAACTGCAATTGCAGATTTCGAACAGAGATGGCGAAAACTGCGGACTGCAGCTTTAAGATATAAAAATGATGATAACACTGGTTAGTTTTACAATCAACATTTGAATTTATTTGTGTTTTACCTCTGTAATTTAATTTTGATTTTACATTTAATTTCATACACATTCTTAAAAACAGTACAGAGAACACACATCTATAACTCATCACTCATCTATAACTTCATTACTTCCCACAATGGCTGGTATGCAAACACCTCAGTATTAGTCTGCCTTTTCTTACACGCCAGGTGCTCTGTAACTTTAACATTAATAGAATGTTGATATGATATCAATTAAATCATCTGGTAAGTCTGCTGAGTACATCACTGTAAAGTCTGCTGCCAACTAGGGATGAGATCATTGCCGGTGTAACGGTAAAAATTATGTTAATTATTACAGAGAAATTAATGTAATTCTTAGTATTGTTTCTTGTATGCTGGTGGCTATAATATTTAGTACTGGTAAATAATTTTCATAGTAAGTCAGATGCTTATTATTGTGCATTATTATTTGTTTATATTTTAGAACCACAACCAACTTCACATGTAACCTCAAATACAACTTCATAGTTGACTTCACGTTGGAGTTGTAAATAAATCTTCCTGGATCTCAGCCAGACATATCTGGTTCAAGTTCTTTCACAGTGTTTCAGACCGTTTTCAATAATATATTACAAAAATATAGGCAATATGCTTGTAAAAACTAAGCACTGTTACACTTTTTGAAACTAGTTCAGCTTGTGTAGGCCTGTCAATGACAGGCTGTCAGTGCTTTCTGAACATATTGAACACACTTTTAAAAATACCGCAATAATACCAAACACTGTGATAATTTTGATCATTTTCATACTGTCCCATCTCTACTGCCAACATGTTACAGAGCTAGTCATGCTAAAAATGTCTGGAATATCACCCCACCTTTTGAAGAAGTAAGTCAGTTTCCTCTTCTTGGGTGGATATGCTCCACTCATTTCAATGTATCTCTGAAAGTTGGAGAATAAATGGTTGATTTAATTTTCATTAACCACAGAGCTTGGTAGCTAAAAGTAACTTAGGTCTAGCAAGTCTTATATTTCTGTAATTCACACAGATCAAATACAAATATGCTGACTGAATAGATTGCTAGTTTATTTTAAGTAGCCAGCTAACGTTAAATTAGCAGTTCTCTTGGCAGTTTGCTGATAATCCGGTATCTGAAGTAAAATGCTCAAAACATCTCCTGAGAAAAATCACATGGTCAACCTAGTCCTGGTTATTTAATTTTGATTTAGTCTTATTTTCCTTACCTTGTCATTCAAGGCCAGGGCACTTTTTTTGACATTTCTGGAACATCCACATCCCGCGCAACCACGGTCTCCCAGGAACATTCATTATTGCTGCGTACATTTATCCGTGTCAGATGCGCATGCGCGAGCGGTGCGCGATCATGGTCGACTGACAACGAGATTAAGCAGCTGAACAAAATTACGGCCGTCCGATTGTTCTCATCTCAGCTCAGCCGAGACAAAATAGACATGCCATTTCAAAAATCTTTCATTTATTGTCAGAAATATGTTTTCAAAAGCATCACTTTCATCAAATTGTATGTGACATAATTTCTAGTAGGCAACTGACTGCAAACGAGCAGGCTTATGTGCCGGGGCTGAGCCCGGAGAGCCCCGGCCCAATTTAACCACTGTATATATATATATATATATATATATATATATATATATATATATATATATATATATATATATTATATATATATATATATATAAACAGTAACCATAGGCTAATTGTTTTGTTACAAGCCAATGTGATTTTATTTTTACTTCTAATATTTTATTTTATTTTAGTATTAATATTTTAATTAGTAATAAATCAGTCTCTTCTCTGATGACGTGTTTACTGGCGTGAGGGCGGGGCAACCTGTCACTATATCATGTGATTGTAGCAATAGCAAATCACAACGATCCAATCAATTCCCGATAGACAAAGTCCCGCCCTACATTTCGTCGTGTTCGCAGTTTCAGGAAAGAAAAACCCGATTTCCATTTCAAACCGACTTTAAAAACATCGACGCCCCTTAAAGTCATTGTATGATTCACAAACTTTGCTGTTAGTTTTAGCATTGTTCAGTAAAGTGTAGCCTGTATTTGTTCAGTAAAGACGTAGGTCTACCTGAGAATGAGGGGACCGCATTGGGAGGGAGGGATCTTGGCACACAGGTCCTGGAGCTCCAGTATCTCGCCAGGTGGAATCTCGTAGGAGGACTTTGGTGGAGTAGCCAGCCAGCTGTAATCCACACAGGAGCTTCGCCTGCGGTTCTCCGTCGCCCTCTCCTGGCGGAGGCGCTCAGCGCGCTTCACCAGAGAGCCCAACTCGAACAGCAGCATATTAGTTACCAGCTCCTCAGGCGAACGCTGACCTGGAACCTGGGGTTCCTTGGAGAACACTGATAACCAGAGGAACATCTGAAATGGTAAAGAATTTTGAAGTGTATAGGCTGCTATAAACCAACCATACAGCGGTCACTTGCGCGCCAAAGCGTGCGGACGATACACAAACTCCTGAGTTATAGGCTAGTCTATTCAAAACATGAATAATAAAATGCACATAAAAGACATTTTCCTTAAAATTGGTTCAAGATTTATGGGACTTACCTTCTTCTAGATGTGCAAAAGGTTGGTTATATTCTCACTGGAACTTTCCATCATATTGGTCTGAAATATTTACTCAGGAGTGCATGGTGAAACCAACAGCACATGTCTTTATCACATGGCAGTCAGTTCTGTCCCTCTCAACACCAGATAAAGGGCTAAAGATAATCCCTTATGATAATGATCTACTGTAAAGCATAATTTCAGTGGTTCATCACTGGCAAAGGAAAAAACAACTTAGTCTAAGTAAAACTGCCCTTCCACACATGTAAACCAATCTGAACACAAACCGGTTAGGTGGGTGTCTTTGTAATTCTGATGGAATCAGTATGAAAAGGATTATTCCTATTACACAACGTAGAATTAGATCCCAATCCTCTGAATAAACCCTGCTGTCCTTTTGTATATAGGCGTAGAAAATGATATGAAATCAGATTAGCAACATAGAGAAATATAATAGCTTTGTAGCTCTCATTTTTCAGACATGTCTGTATAGCATAATTCATCCCATTTTCCTTTTACAGAGGAAACTCAAGTTGTAGAGTATGACATAATACTAATATTTGTCAGAACTTGACTTTCAAACAGAAGAAGCTGGAGATCGAAGTTAAAAATTGATTTAATTTCTTGAAGATCCTTATACCACTGAACTTCTTACAATTATTCGTTGGCCTCCTGTCTCCCCACTCTTGTTAAAAGCCCTGGGAAATTGCTAGGATTAGATTAATGTGTAATGTAAGAGTTCTTAAGTACTGGTGTTCAGAGAAGAGCTGCCACTCCGCATGTGTCTGTCAGTCTAGGAATGAGGAAAAAGCCAACTCAGCTCATTTTTTCCCAATGATTTCAAACTTCCTGTCATATCTGAACAAGTCCAGGAATGTGTGTTTTTAATGGATAATAAATGGAGACCTTCTAAATAATTTATGGTTTTAAAAAAAGTTTTTTACTTTTTTATTTTTACTGCTTTTTGTACATTTAGCCGTGGTTTTGTTTGCTTGCTCAAAAGTCATTTTATAAACCACAATGAAAATCATTATTTTGTATTAAAAAGCTTTATTTATGGGACATATGACACAACCCCTATACCTGATCTGCTTATTTTCACACCCACTTCCATCTCTGCAAATTCAGTTCCTGCTAAAATACCCGTCCATTAGATTTCAATCAATTTTGGCGTTTTAAACCAATGACTCCTCTCCCGTCCGTTCTTCTCTGTTAGACATTATCACATTTCTTTCTACAGTTACAGTTGCTAGTATGTCCCTCCCTTTCATATTTTATCTTTAAATGTTTCAGTGTGGACTTTAATGTGAAAATGATATCAAAACATATTATTGAGGGAATGGAAACTGAAACTGGTAACTTCAAACCAAAGAAAAAAAGCACGGATTGTCCCATAGTTCCACAGTGTATATAGGAAGGAACTTAATCTGAATTAAGAATTAATCTGTCATGAAATCAGTGACAGATATTATTATGAGGAAAATTATCTCTTTAAACTTATTAATTTTGGCTATATTAATTTTAAAATAATTATAATTACAATAATTATAATTAAAAAATATTAATAATAATTATTATTATTATTATGGTAACACTTTGTTTCTTTCTTTATTATAACTCAGTTCTTCTTTAAACTGTAGAAAAACAATGCTACAAACGTATATATATTCCTTATATAGAGTCACTTTAGGTATAAGTGTCTGCCCATTTATAAACATGTAATAGAAAATGACTTTATTAGAAATGAGGAATTATCCAAAATAACTTAAACATTCCCTTGTTAAATTGTATACAAATCATATTAATTTATTTAGTTGTTCAATTAATCACAACCCTTTTAACTTTTTTTTCACATCATCTTATTATTGTCTCCATAAGACTCATAGCAAACAAACACCCCTCCCTTCCTGATCAGTTTTTATATTTATCCCCCAGTATGTTGTCACCATAAATCTGCCATATGCATCTGTTCAGAACGCGGGTCTGATTTATCTCGGCTTGCCTTTGAGTAATAAAAGTCCCCCATTGCTTGTGGAGCCAAGAATTTGAGAAGGTGATCCAGAACCTCTCTCACAAATTACACTGAGGGATCAAAGTGGGTATAAAAGTTTATTTAGAGAGTGCAAAATGAATCAAAGTCTTGGTCAGATGGCATATGAGGTCTATATATATATGTCTGCTCTAAGAGAAAAAGAAGAAAGATTTGAGACGGATATGATAGAGTGCACGTTTGCTGTTACTACATATTCAGTGGTGTTGGCAAAAATCTGTCTCCACTGAGAGAGAAAAGACGAGAGCCTAAATGGTCTTTGCTGAAGCATGTTTTTTTTTTTGTAATCAGAGTCCAGTCTTGTTAAAATGAGGTAAAGCCATCTTCAGCACAGATGGCACCTAGCCCAGTGTAAAACAGCACGCTACATTAGTTAATTGCAAACTTTGTGCTGACAATAGGACGACTGCACTGCCTAACCCTGTGAAACAGGATTTATTCAATCACAACATTCATATTTCTTTTTTATTCAAAACAAGAATATAACCATTGGCCATCTATCTGTCACGGTGCTGCGTGGGGCAATTCCAAAGGAGTTCACAAGTCACAGGAAGATCCAAGCAATAGAGTTTATTCGAAAGATACAGGTTAACGCGCAACAACCAGGTAACACAAAAATACCGGACAACAGACAGAGCACTTAGCAGGAACTAAATACCGAGATAATTAAAAGATGACTAACAGCTGTGATGAAGGTGATTGGTGTCCATGTGAACTGATCAGTGGCGGGAAACACAGACAGGGAAACAATGTGAGGAGTGAAACTGTGACATAACGCCCCCTCTCGGTAGGCGCGACCTCGCGCCGTAACAGAAGAATGGAGGAAGGGATGGAGGGGGTCTAGAAGGCGAGACGAGTCGCAGGCAAGGAGCCAGGAATGGCGAAAGGATGTTGAAGGGATGGCCAAGGGTAGGCAGAGGAATCTGGAGGAGGTTCGGGCGGCTACAAGGATGACAGGAGGAGACAGAACAGAAGGGTCCAGGGTGGTGCAGATCGTGTGAGAGCAGTGAAGGGCCCTTGGGTAGGGGCATGATGGAAGTGCCCAGGCCACAGCCAGATGGTGCCCCACGTGCGGCGTCGACGGAGGGAGGAGCCATGGAGGAATAGAGATGAGGGCCGCAATTGGGGATAAACCGGAAGGCGACGACGGCGTAGGATCGAGCCCACCAGCAGCCAATGAGCCAAGGTAGTGGGAGATGGTGAAGATCCTGGTGACCGCGACGGTAAGCCGCAGGCGACGACCTCTCCGAGAGTTGAGGTGGGGATCCAGAGGTCTGAGGGCGAGTTTGGAATGACCGAGACCGTGGTTGGAGCCTGAGGTAGGGCGGAGCAAGCCGTAGCAGAATGGGGTTGGAGACCAAGAGGCAGCGGACGGTTTCGCAAGTCCGCAGCGGAGGTTGAAGCGCTGTCTGACCTCGGTGGAGCCGACGTGCCGAGGGAGTCCGGCGAGACGAATGGCCGATGGTACACGCCGAGGTCCAGGGTGGAAGGAGGGCAGATTCGGGAGCCAGGGCGACAGGTCGAAGCGGAGCGAAGTGCACCGAGGTACAGGCGGAGCTACGGGTCATCTTGCTCAAGAGAAGATGGCTCCGACAGGTTCCGAGGTGTACCCCGTACTGAGAGGCAGAGGTGGTACTGAGGGACTGAAGGTGACAGAGATGACTGAGGTGGTACAGATTGGCTGGAGATGGGAAGAACTGAAGTCCAATGCAGAAACCCAAAAAAAATATAGTGTTCGGGATGATTTTGAGAGGTTAGTTGGATGAGAGGAGGTTGGGCGGGGCTACAAGACAGGCAGATGAATGACAGGATCGGGATTGACAGGTTTGGGTAACAGAATGGGCTAGACAAAACTCCTCTCCAAACTCAAAATCAAAAGGTGTTTTAGCCGAGACGAACTCATCCAGTAGCGGAGGGTGGGCGGGGCTCACTTCCCGAACCCTCGAAGTCCACCAGTACTCCGTCAGCGATGGATGGCTCGGCCGGCTCACACACCTGATCAGGCGCACGTTGCTCGGGCTCCATGGCGATGTAATCCTCAGTCGCTTCCTATCGCCGCGGTCTTCCGTTCGCGCTACCTGCGGTGGGCTCAGGTCGATCAGTCCTCGCCGTCGGGATGGTTCTGGCTGGGCACTGGATGGGAGTGGGGTGGCGGAATCCTCAACGGTGAACGCAGATTCCGCAGGAAGCCAGCACCACTCACATATGACGTGAAGCTCCTCGAGGAACCTCCCCGGACAACTGTGCACGTGTGGCAGTGTTGAGTCCGACTTGCAGGAACGTGCACAGACAGTCGTCGGGAAGGTGGTCTTGATGGGCGAGATCCAAAACACTTCCAAGTGTTCCATCGAGGGAGCGTTCTCCTGCTCAAGCACATGAGTCTTACTGCCGGGAAATCCAGGTGAATGCAGGGTTGAAAATCGGAACAAAAACACTGAACACGAAAACAGGGGGAAAAAGATAGGAAAATACACAAACGCGTTCTTAGTTTGGTCCGGTATATACTGTCACGTGCCTGCGTGGGGCAAATCCAAAGGAGTTCACAAAGTCACAGAGATCCAAGCAATAGAGGTTTATTCCGACAGATACAGGTATAGACGCGCACACACCAGGTAACACAAACAATACCGGACAACAGACAGAGCACTAGCAGGAACTAAATACACAGAGATAATTAACAAATGACTAACAGCTGTGATGAAGGTGATTGGTGTCCATGGTGACTGATCAGTGGCGGGAAACACAGACAGGGAAACACATGTGAGGAGTGAAACTGTGACACTATCCAACATGTTTCCCGCGATGAAAGGCTCCAGCATCTATCTATCTATATCTATCTATCTATCTATCTATCTATCTATCTATCTATCTATCTATCTATCTATCTATCTATCTATCTATCTATCTATCTAAGAATATAAGGCCATGTCTAAAACAGTTTCAAGATTGTCAAAATTATGACAGAGAATTTGAATCTTGAATGAGATATTATGTATTTTGAGAGAGTTACAGACATCTGTCCACTGCGATATAATAAAGTTGTAGATATTCCAGAGGAACTCGTTGCAAAACTTTCAGTCGTCATAAAGAGGACTGTCAAATAGAAATAGAAGTAAAGATCAAAGGTAATCATGCATGGTGTTTTGGATGTAACATCACACCCTGAATAACTGACATGGCTAACAGTTTTTTTATTTAAAATATTTTTTTTTCAATCGCTAGGACACATTTCTCAAAACTTTCCAAAACTCACACAGTGTGCACAACATCAGTCTATCTGGGCTAAACCGAAGATTATTTATAATTTCTTTGGCACAAAATGCATTCAATAACTACATCTTTCAAATTGCATGAATACATTTCTCACTTAGACACAACCACCACCTAAACTCTATTTACCCACAGGCCAATTTGCATGTTTACATACTTTTTTCAAAACTGTTAGTTAAATTCAAAACTAACATAATACAAAATTTAATAAGACCGCATAGGAATACCATATTGAAATATATTACAAATCTAAAAAATGAAATGCAGCTGAACACACAGATGTTAGTCTTTCATTTTCATCACCATCCAAAAGAGAAAAACTTATAGACCAACAGCAGAGAGTGTCATTCTTGTTTTGTAAAGAAATTTCATAATATAAAAACAAATTTTATAATGCTGCCTGCTGTTTGTGTTTTTTAGGTCGTTGTTTTGTGTGTGTTATGGAATAATGAGTTTAGATTTGTGACATGTATGAAGTGTTTTGGTAGTTTTAGTGCTATGCCGAACCGAAGGTTGTTAAGGAGATCTGTGTGAAGAGTTTTGGAAAAGTGACCTTGAGAAATGTGTCCTAGCGATTGTATAAAGACCTGTAAATACCTGTCCACGTTAGGTTTTACACAACCACTGTTTTCATCTGCTGAAATCCTCTTGCACCTTCAAAAGGGCTCAGGTAAACTGTCACTCAATGACTTGTGTGAAAGAATCTCTGTCAGGAAATAGGACAGTTGACCTGCATGTGCAGCCATTTAATTATGTTCGTGCCTGACTGTTGAGTGAGCTCCAAATGAGCGCTAATGTTACACTCATTACACTATCAGTGCCCACAGGGGGATAATCTTTCCCATACTTGTTAACACAGTCTCTGGCTGCTGACGTGACCCTGTAAGTCAAGCTTTTTGGTGTGAAGAGGGGTGTTTTGGGCACGAGCCAGCGACGAGAATGCAAAGCCCTCTTGCAGAAGCCATGGTGTTGCTTCCTCTTTGCAGCAGCAACATTAGTAGCCTTGTGATGCATCATCATGAATAATAGAGAGTTTTTGATGGATTCCTTATCTGGTTATGTAATGGTGATGGCTGTAGTATATTAATGTTACACAAACGTAGTGTTTTCCCCTCTGGCTTCGAGCTTTCCTTTTTTATCTTAAACAAAAACCTCATTGTTTTTCGACTGATGATCTTTACACACAAAATCAATTAAAGGTGGTGATTCACATACAATGCTTCATTGTCACGTGTGACTATGATGAGAAGTGTAACTCCATCTCTGGCAGGTCTGAGCATGTGGCCGCTGGCATTCAGCTCAGAGAACCGCGCAACGGCTGCAACGGCATCACCTACAGCTGCACTTCCCAGTAAGTTATGCACATTAGATACTCTCATACAGACACAGCATATGGGAAGCGTGTGATAGAAGGAGAGCAAAAGCAAAGGAGGGGAGGATGAAGAGGCTGAAAACTTCTTCTATAGCAAATATGAGAGACAGTTAGCGGAGGTTATGAATATGCTGGCCAATATGATTTCTGGAGTGACCAAAAGCATACTGAAGTTTTTCATATTTGTTTGTCTACAGCATTTATTATTTATAAATGTAAAAAAAAAATATTTCAAATGTAGAAATTTAAATTAGTTATTGTGTAGGCATAGTTAATGCACATGAATTAATGTTGTTATTTAACATTAAAAATAATTTTAATCACATGTAATCTCTGGATTATGTAATCAGATTCCAAAAATGCATTACTTGTAATTAGATTATATTATGTATTAAAATACTTGTGCGTAATCAAACTACAGTTACTTTTTTATTGATTATATGTTATTCTCACAATGGCAGTAAATTATTCATCATTTATTGATTCCAAGTTTATGGAATTTCTCAACATCGCAACAGTGCATATCAAATCAACACCTGACGAACACATGAATTATTATTTGAGTAATCACTCAGTGAGTCATGTAACCATGTATCGCTGTCCTTTGGAAGGCTTTTGTCTTTCATAAACATTAAAATGTACACACTCACATCATTTCATATTTACGGGGAATTTAGTTCAGCACTGTATAGAAGTTATTATCTTTGTTTTTCAAGCCTCATTTATTATAATTGTTAATGTATGAATATGATTAATACATTCACTAATGTTCATCTATAAAACTTCATCGTAAAGTGTTTCCAAATAATCATCCAGAAGGATCATCTACCTGTATTATGTTTAGTCATCTTTTGTTTTGTTTTTGAGTTCATGCACACATTTTGTCCCCATAATGGCATTTCCGAGTTGAAAGTAAACCTTCCTTCTGAACGGAACCCATCCATTAAACTGAGATAAACTGGGCCAGGAAACAAATGAACCGAACGGAAAGACTAATTAGCTGATCAAGCTCAGAATCTCTGCATCGACCCCACCCTTTCCCTTTTTCTTTCTTTATTTCCTCTCTCTCTCTTTCTCCATCCTTTACTGTAGTAGCCCTTCCCTGCTCCGCTGATCCCACCCTCTCCCACATACACACACAAACACCCTCACAAACATGCTGACAGTCTCGCGTACACTCACTCACTCACTCACTCTCTCAGCTCATTGAGTACCTTTTCATTCTTGGGCACTCAGCAACAGTCTCTCTCCATCACACACACACATTCACTTACACACCCTGTGGAAGGAATCCTGCAGTTTGCGGCTGCAGTTCTCTGGACACGCCGGACCGTCTGCTCTGAGGTGGGAGATGGGCTTGAGAGCTTGTGTGTAAGAATCGGTTCTTGATTACTTCTGTAATATTAGTGCTAATGTGAGCAAATCTTGCTGCCACAGTCCTGCATGGAAGTTTATTCCATCGAGGTGGGTTATGTGATGGTCCGTCTGGGAGATTTATTTACTAATGCAATGTTTTGCATATTTCTATTTTGAATTATTGTGCATGAAAATTGTGTTAATTGTGTATTGTGCAATTGAATAACCTGTTAAGTTATAAGTTTAGTGTACTGAGTCAAACCAAATGGACTGTCTAATTATAAAGATGTAAAATATTCATGATAAAATCATCATGTTATCACGAAAACTATTTCAAAATTATGCATGCTTCTATCAACAACTAAAATAGCAGAAATAGGAAGTTGTGAATTTACACAATAGGCTACTGTGGACATTTACATTCAGTCTGCAGAATCGACTTGCATGGGTGGTGATTAGATATATATTTTGATTGCCTTTGGCTTGATTAATTAGTATATCTGATTGCCAGAATGTCTATATTTGCTGGTTCGCCAGAGCAGTTTTTATTGTGAGCTTGCAACTACGCAGTCAGCAGATCCTCCAGCGCTCCGAATCAAACTCTAAACCCAATAACTGCCACAGACATTTCGGCCTCCTGACATTTGAAGCTTCTCAGATCTCACACACGCACACATACACATTTGCACGCCCATGAGGAGTTAGCTGTACACTCATAAACACAAATACTGTCCTCACTATAACCCACAGCGTATACCATTACGAATATCTCTTGATACTATAAAAAAATATTAGAACTATTAAATGGTCGCACAACAAGTGATACAAATATGGGAGACCATATTTTTCCAATAGCTGTTTAGTGAACAATAAAATTACTTTCAGATAGTCAACTAAATTGTGAAGGTAGATTTGAATTAACTGAAAGCTTGAACTGTATTTTTTATTAAAGCTAGATAGGGGAAGGTTGTCACAAGTGTTACATATTGTAAAAAATGATTGTTGGTTTAACCTAAAAATGTAAGTATTTGGTTGCCTTAATTTTGAGTTCATTGAAATTAAAAATTTTAGTTAATACAATAAAGGAGTTGTATAAACTCAAAATATAAACTCAAAATTGACAGCCCTTATTATATATATATATATATATATATATATATATATATATATATTATATATATATATATATTATATATATATATATATTCACATGAATTCTTATTCATGATACTTTTCCTTCACATAATCATTTATCCACAACTTAACACCGTCTTGACAGACTCTAAAGTGCTTCCTCACCTTCTGTAATTTGATTCAGCATAGTTGAGCTCATATTCTGTATTGACAAGAATCATCTTTAGAATCGCTCTGAGAGTGAATTGTTCTCCTTGTGTCCCAAATTCACCTCTCTGTCCTGTTTATCAGGTTTGGTTTGCCTAACAGCTGGTTAATGGACTAATGTTGTTCATTTAAGTAAACTAATGTTTTGTTTTGTGAGTTTTGTTGACTGTGAAGGTGCAACCTCTGTGACATGATGGGAGCCACCTGGCCCTCAGTGTGATTCCTGTCAATATAACTGTCCACCAAAATCCCAAAATACATTTGTTTAAAGTTAGGCAAGCATTCAGAGCAGCTTCACATTGGGCACATGGGCTTTGGGTTTTATGTCTTGATGGCGTGCCATCAAAGTCATTTCCTTTAAATCAGGGTCAGTAAGCTTTTCAAAAAATAATACATTAATACATTCATTCAGAAAGGATGCATTCAATTGATCATGATGATATATATATATATGATTTTCAGTTGTATTTCTGAATACTTGAACTCTTTTGCCCTCAGTGTCCCCTCAAACAGATCACAAGGTCGAGGGGTTTCCATGTGGATACATATCCAGAGACTCTATACTTAGCAACTGCCACAGACGGAGCTGAACAAGCCGGAAAAGAGAGAAGGAAAAGGACAGGTTTGTGGTTGAACGTTTCCTTTGGATGAAATTGTGAAAGTATAGACCAACACCCATATTGCAGCTTTAATGGGTTAGACCAAAATCCTCTGTAAAGTTGTTTTGTGGTCATGCTGTGAATGCATTTCACTGTGAAATGATTGCAACTTTCTTTAATGGGTTCGGCTGGTTTTGCACTGCAGTCTCGACCCCAGGAGGACAAGCACCAGAAGTGGAAAGGACAAGAAACAAACAGACTCTCGCAGACGTTCAGCTATGCATTCCACCACGCTTTTATTTGTCCTCACTGGGGTGCTCCTGTACTTAGTGATGGGGGCTTTGGTGTTCAATGCCCTGGAGGCCCCGAATGAGGAAAGCCACCACGTCCAGCTGCAAACCACCCGTCAAGAGTTCCTGGGCAACTACACATGTGTAGATCCTGACCGTCTAGAGAACCTGATAGTGGTAAGTATTGTTGCAAATGTAAAAAAAAAAAAAAACATTTTAAAACCACATTTTCATGTTCAAATTGAAGTCTATGAAAACAAATACAGGTAACACTTTAGTTTAGGGTCCAATTCTAACATATTGATTATTAAGCATGCATATTACTAGCATATTGGGTGTTTATTAGTGCTTATAAAGCACATATTAATGCCTTATTCTGCATGACCATATTCTACATCCTTTACAATACCTAAACTTAACAATTACATTAATAAGCAATTAATTAGGAGTTTATTGAGGCAAAAGTCGTAGTTTGTTAATAGTGAGAATTGGACCCTAATCTAAAGTGTGACCGAAAGTCTGTACATTATATGCACAAAAAAAGCTTTAAAATATAAACATTACATTATAAAAAAGAAACAACTATATGTTCACAGAAGTTTAAATCACTGTTATTTATTGGCAACCATATTGTCAATTTAAAACCTAAATTTAACACCCAACAATAATAATTTTTTTTTTTTTTTGCAACGTCATTTCACTTTGTCTGTTCGTCTTGTGTTAAGTACGTCAATTTAACTAGATTGTCAGGACAAGCATAATAGCTAAAGCTTGTATGCATTTACATATAAATATATTATGTGTAAATGAAGCGCTCAAGCACAAAACACAAACCTGACAGGGCAACTGACATGCAACTGAGCCTCTTTAAAGGGTTTCATAGTTTCATTTCAACTGGGTGCATGTTTCCCAGAGCACAACATTTCCACAGCAATACATTTCATTACTGTAAAATGACATCACTGGCAGAGTTCTCCGTGCACAACACACAGACCTGTTTATTTGATAATTAAATTGTTGATTCTTTTCATTATATTATTATCGAACAGCTCTAGAAGTAAATATTAACTTTAAGAAAACTGTCATATGCAACACTGGCTTGTATCATGTATCATTAAGTTAAAACAATAGGACATTATCCAACTTAATGTCTAATCTCTTTTCTCTTCCCTTCAATGTTTCTATATAGACGGTGGCAAAGGCTATCAGTGTTGGAATTGACCCCAACAATTCCACCAATGCCACATTCAGCACCAGTTGGGACCTGGGCAGCGCTTTCTTCTTCTGTGGCACCATTATCACCACCATCGGTATGGGATTGCCACATCACTGGCTGGACACACCTGCATGTTAAAGCCAGAACCTGGCCTGGCCTCTGCATTCTGGGGATCATTGGCACTGTGAAATGTCTAAATATATCTGCTGCCATCAGATCACAGCAAGTGTTTGTCTGTGGTCCAGGTTATGGGAACATCTCTCCGAAGACAACGTGGGGTCAGTTCTTCTGCATCTGGTATACACTGGTGGGCATTCCCTTGTTTGGATTTCTGTTGGGTGCCGCTGGAGACCATCTGGGGACATCACTGAGGAACGCCATTGCTAAAGTTGAAGCTCTTTTATGGGTAAATGATGATGAATACAAACATAACCAAACAGGACAACTGTTAACATTTACAGAGAAAGAGTTCACTGAATGACCTGGGAGACATACTGTAGCATGGAGACAAATAATTGATTTAGTTTAAAAGCATCTAGCAATTCTTGGATGTCTATTTTTCAGCCAACATGACAAACATGTATGGAAGTCCATTTCCACTTCAGAGTAAATAATAAAACAAAGTTTCTTATAAAATAAGATCATATATATATATATATTTATATATATATATATATATATATATATATATATATATATATATATATATATATATATATATATATATATATATATATATATATAGGCTTCCATACACATTCCTGGCTCTTTGTCGCAGTTGTTAATTTCAAGCTTATTAGGAATTTTTTCTTCAGTCTTCCTTATCTTCTCCATTCAGAAGTGGAAGGTGAGCCCAACCATTGTGCGCGTCATCACCGCTGTGCTCTCCATCCTGCTGGGCTGTGTCCTCTTCATCTTTGTGCCAATTTTAGTCTTCCAGAAGGTTGAAAATTGGACTCTGCTAGAATCAGCCTACTTTGTGGTCATCACCCTCACAACTGTGGGCTTTGGAGACTATGTTGCAGGTACCACAAATCCTGAAATGTTTCCTCACTTGATGCTTTGTAACAGTTGAGATTTACACCTGTAAGCATATGTCTTGTGTCTTGATTTCTTGCTCAAGATGTTAACCCTCAGTGAAAACCTAATTTTTCCATGAAACGTGGCATTAAAACACAAACCATTGCAGTCATCTTCTGGTGGGCGTTTAATGGGTTGATCTTTTTATATTAATGGTTCAAATCTACCACTGACTACATTATTCCAAATGGCTGAACTGAGACTACAAAGTGACTTGCAATGCTAAACGTATACTTTTATTTAACAATAAATTCTGTTATCATTTACTCAACCTTATGGCATTCCAAACCTGCATGATTTTCTTTCTTATGCAGAACACAAAATAAGATATTTCAAAGAATATTTCAGCTTGACTTTAGTATGAAGGTATGACCCAAAACATTCAAGATACAAAAAAGGACACAAAGGCAGCGTTAAGTTAATCCATACAATTTGGCTGGTACATTCCGTTCGATGCCATATGATTATTAAGGAACAGATCAGAATAACCTTTTATTCAATCTCAAATCAAATCACAGACTACATAAAATATGGAGACACAAACCTCAAACTTCACCTATTGTCAAAGCTTATTGGTTCTTGTTCATCACTTGACCACACTTTTGAGGTTTGTCTCATCATTTTTGTATTGTTTGGATTAATTATTGTTTTGATTTACTTTCAGAGTGAATGAAAACACTACCTTTATGTCCATCTTGGAGCTTGAAAGTTTTGGGTCCCCTTGATTTTCATAATATGGATAAAAACAGTTGAAATCCTCCTCAAAATATTTTCTTTTGTGTACAGAAAAACTAAAGTCAAACAGGTTTGGAACTGCATAAAGGTGATGAACATGATTATAGAAATGTCATTTTTTGGGCGAACAATCTCTTTAATTTGAATTAATGACTTGATCTTTATGTATTTTGTACATTTTTGTCCATCAGGTGATGGCGAAGCAGGTGAACATCATTGGTACAAGCCTCTGGTGTGGTTCTGGGTTTTGTTTGGTTTGGCCTACTTTGTGTCCATTCTTTCCATGATCGGGAACTGGATTCTGGTTCTTACCAAAAAAACCCGAGCTGAGGTAAGCCTATGATTAAATCATGATGTCAAATAAATTTTTTATAACCAAATGTCTTGTGTAGTTTAGAGTAGTGCCTGGTCAAACTCAAACTCCCTGGTCAAACTCAGCACTATAACTCAAATGGGATTATTAATTTCTCTCTCAATTCCCATCCCTTCTATCTTCATGATAACCTCCCTTCCATTTTCCCTCACCCCTAATTCATCTCCACAACTCCTATTAACCTAAAATCTGTATCAAATTTCAATCACTCTGCTCCTGGTGACATACAAATCTCTCCATAACTCTCAAGCCTTTCCATTTCTCCTGCCCTACTTTCTGCTCTCAGATGGAAGAGTTAAGAGCACACGCCTCAGACTGGACTCAGAACATCCAGAACATGTCTGTGGATTTCCGCATGTCTGGAAAACTCGAAGATCCTTTCAAGCGCAGCAGGCGAAAGCGGCGTCACAGGCACCACAGACGCAGCGGCAGTCAGGGTGAAGCCGGAGAGGACGGGAGAGAGGAGAACGAATCTGAATCTGGCTCCTACTCGGGTTCATCGGATGAGTCGGAAGGCAGCTCCGAGTCACAGTCGGAGGTGACCGAGACAGAACGGGTCCCAGCGGGAGAGGGTGGCGGCGGTGACGGTGGCGTAAAAGATTTAGAGAAAGAGGAAAAGCTCCATGCCATACCCAAAGATCCCGTCCTCTCTCAGCCATTGGATTACTTTGGGGAAAATCTTGCGTACATTGACGAGTCCTCAGATGCAGTGAGTGGGAAGATCCACCTGGACCCCCTGCTGGATGTACCAGAAACGAACCCAGCTTCAAAAGACAGGCCCAAAAGGAGACGTCAAAGGAGACACTTGAGAAGGGATCAACAGAAACCCAAGAGCCCTCAAACCAGTCCAAATGAACCAGAGAATAAAGCGCCAAATGGAGACATTCAGCTGAAAGACCCTCCTACATCAAAGCTGTGAGTGTCCAAGTGTTTATGGGGTTTGTAGTTCCTCAAAAAAGCCTCAGTCCTCCTCTTTGGAATAAGGTTTTGCAACCGCTAGCTTTAGGATATGCTGTGTTCCACTGTGAAGGCACCTGGCAATATTCTCAGATTTTACTGGGACAAAAAAAGAAACTGTCCACGTGCCTAAAATGAGAATAGGGGAAGAAGAATCCGGTCTTGTCAAGTCTTGGCATGAGTAAGAGCTTTTATTGGGTAACCTGATAGAGGCATGATGAGCATTAGTCATTCTGTGCAGGAAGGCCATCGTGATCGGACTCTTAGTGCCATCTACTGGACATGACTGACTCGTTTGTTTATGGATGCGCTGACTGTCAATGAATGTGTTATTCTGTGTGCCTTTCGCTCCTTTCCTAACATCATAATAATAAAGGAATGACAGCTTGATACTAATGTTACTAATCCAACTCAAGCTCGAGTTCATCAAACTGTAATCTTGTTCTATCACTGGGAAATAACCTTTAGCTACAGTAGCCTGTTTCTGTCTCAAGTATTATTTTATTTTATTTTTTAAAGGAGGTAATTTGGACTTTATTTCTCAAAATTTTGAATTTTTACTCATAATTTTATATATTACACATGGCACTTTATATCTCACAATGTGATTATTTCTCATAATTTTCTTTTACTTTTTCTACTTTGTAATTGTGGCTTTATTTCTCATAATTGTGACTTTATTTCTTAAATATATATTGTCATATATCTTGTAATTATGACTAAATCCCACAATTTTTCCTTGTAATTGCAGCTTTATTTCTCAGAACTGCGACTTTATGTCTTAGTTACACCTGACACTTTATAACTTACAATGTGACTTTATCATTTTATTTGCAATCTCTACCTCAATTTTTCATATATCTCGTAATGACTAAATCCACAGTTTACTTTGTCTTAATTGCAACTTATTTTTCATAATGCGACTTTGTCTCACAGTACAAGTTTATTTCTCTTAATTGCAAGAGATTCTTGCCAATTGCCAATCTTAATATCTGCCAATGTGACAATTTATCATAACTTTAAACTTATTTTTCATAATTGTTACTTTTAGTCTCACAATTTATGCTTTGTCTTGTAATTGTGACTTTAATTTTCATAATTGCGACTTAATTTCCCATAATTGCAACTGTGAATATCACACAATTGTCCCTTTATTTTGCCAAATTTCTCATATCTGCAACTTTAAATCTCACATTTGCTACTTTCTCTTGTAATTGCACATTTATTTCTCATAATGCAACCTTACATCTCACATTTGTAAGTTAACTTTTTTTAATTCTGGCTTTTTTACTCTGAGGCAGAAACAGGCTTTCATAGAGATACTTATGAGTGTGGTGTGTGCGCGCATTTTCCCTTAACTTGTTAAGTATCTTGAGGAGTTCAACCCTGCTAGGAACCAACAGGAAACCACATCAGGAGTCACTCGTAACAAGGTTTATTGCAATTCAACACAGCAGTCAGTCCATTACATTTATGTGGTCAAGTTACAGACAAAGGAGGAAGGAAAAGATGTACTTTGCTGACACTGTGCCGTAATTCTTTTATTTAGTCACAGTATTTCACTGGGGTTTTGAGTCTTAACTTTAAAGAGCTGCAGGTAAAAAAAAAAAAACATTTTAGCCTTATTTCATCTGCATCATAGTAACTTTGTGCAGTTATTACAGTCTAAAATACTAAATGAGACTACTGTACATGTGTGTAATGTACTCACCACACTCATAGAGCTTGTTGATCTTCTGAATGTCAATGTTAGATATTTCCAGCCTCTGTCCGATCTGCACTGAAGGGTTAGGAATAGGAGTGATGGTTTCCTTCCCATACTGTATGGTGAAGGCTGTCCTGGAAATGGAGGGTGAGAGTGAATTCCCATGAGAATGTACTTTATATATCTGTCCTGAAGCATGATTTTAAAAGTAATATGGGTGAAGTTTACCTTCCATAATGCATGATTGAGTTGTAGTCATAAGGGGTATTCAGATTATTTGTGTCCTTCTTCTCAAAGTTGTATGCAGATGCTGTGCAAAGGGCAAACGAGTGTTTGTTATTACTGAGGTTTTCATTACGCTAAAATAAAAAGATTGTTTTTACTCAATAGTATTTGAGATTTGTCCACACACACATCCACACACATCTTCTAACCCTGTGGAATATTCTCCCAGTTGATCCGGACGTACTGGTCTCTGTCGCTCCTGGTGTGCTCGTGGTGAAACCCCAGAGAATGGATGAGCTCGTGTTCAATGAGCCCGCGAGAGACACAGCCGTCCACAGACAGAGACACCTGCTGTTTCCCTCCAGATCTTCCTACAGTAGACCAACAGCTGTAAACAAAGGAATATATTTACACTAAAATTGTCACAGCATAACACTACATGTCTATTAAACTGTAAATGTACACTACAGTTCGAAAGTTTGGGGTCGGTATATTCTCTGCCAACGCAGTCTCATGCGTATCAATACCACGAATGTTATTTCTCGTGGCATTTATACGCCAAAAAATGGTTTTGGCGTGCATATGCTACGCACTGAAAATCCCTTGGTTAGGATTAGGGGGAGGGGGGATGGGGTGCGTGCGTATTACACGCCATAAAGTGCGTATCATATGCACGCGAAAACTGCGTATCATATAAACGCCAAAACTGATTTTGGCGTATAAATGCCACGAGAAATAACATTCGTGGTATTCATACGCACTTTCATGAGATCGGGCTGTCTCTGCTCACCAAGGCTTCTATTATTTGATCAAATACAGTAAACTTGTGATATCATTACAAATTAAAATAATTTCCCTATATATTGAAAAGTTATTTATTCTTGTGACAGCAAATCTGAAATAATGATCCTTCAGAAATCATTCTGCTAATTTCTCAAGAAACATTTCTTAGTATTATCAATGTTGAAAATAGTTCTGCTGCTTATTTTTGGTGGAAACCATGATATTTTTCAGAATTCTTTGATAAATTAAAAGTTCACAAGAACAGCGTTTTGAAATAGAATTTTGTTATGACATTATAAATGTTTTTACTATTGCTTTGATCAATTCATTCTTGCTGAATAAAACTGACCCCAAACGTTTATAAAGTAGGCTATTCATTATTTAAGCGTGGTCAAGCTCACCCTAGTAGGTTCTCAATGCTGAGGTAGTCCACTTGATTGGTTCGTGGCACAAAACGGACGCAGGTTTTTGCAGCGATGCTCTTCATTGCGTTTTCGATCAGTGCCTTCTCATCGTTATCTATCATAATCGCCAGAAATTGTGTATATATGTATATGTCACTGGATTTTGATGCCGATCAACATAAAGTGCATTTTTTTCTAATCACTCACAGTAGTCATTAGCAATGATGTACGGCACTTCAACTATTTTAGATGGAGATTTTGGCCACTTGCAGTAGTCATTCAAGCATTTCATGGCATTCCTTGTTTTGGGTAAGGCCATATCTCCCTCCAGAAGCACGTCACTGATCTCTGAATCAAAACAAAACAATAAGAGTCAGATCATTTCACTCATTAAACTAAGGAACTCTAGAGAAAATAATGTAATTGAACGATTTATTATATTTTAAAAGACATACATGCATTTTGACTGTAAAAATTACATGTGAAAACATGTAGCTTATAGTTAACATTTTAATTAATATTCACATATAGTCAAAATGATAAAGTTCATTTAAATTAACCATTATATAATGGAAATGATTCATTGATTCAACCAGGAAAATTATTCAATTATGCAAAGCCAGGTCAGTGTTGATTCAGTTTTGACAGCGGTAAATAGCAATCACCTTTGTTTGCCTCCAGAATTCTTGAGGAAATATCCATATCGTTGTGCTTCTCGGACTGGATATCTGAATAAAGAATGACCAAATTAAACCATACTTTTGAATATTTTTGTAATTTATTGAGCTAAATCAGTGGTCCTTGGTATTTGGGATCCAAAGAATGTTGTATTTGCTATTAACACTACTGACTGATTCAGATCATCAGCTCATTAACAGAGAGTCGCATAAATCTCTTATCTGAATGTGTCTGATAAGAGAAACATACAAAATGTGCAATTCTGTGGGTCACAAGAACACAAGAGGGTGGAATAGAAAAAGTCACCTTGACCAGTGGGCAGCATCTGTGGAAAGAGCAGATACAGAGTAAGTAAGTGAGTGAGTGAGTGAGTGAGTGAGTGAGTGAGTGAGTGAGTGAGTGAGTGAGTGAGTGAGTGAGTGAGTGAGTGAGTGAGTGTAGTGAGTGAGTGAGTGAGTGAGTGAGTGAGTGAGTGAGTGAGTGAGTGAGTGAGTGAGTGAGGAGTGAGTGAGTGAGTGAGTGAGTGAGTGAGTGAGTGAGTGAGTGAGTGAGTGATGAGTGAGTGGAGTGAGTGAGTGAGTGAGTGAGTGAGTGAGTGAGTGAGTGAGTGAGTGAGTGAGTGAGTGAGTGAGTGAGTGAATGAATTTTGAAGATGCTCAACATTGAAATGTGCAGCTCGTACCGTAGCAGGAAAAGCTTGAGAGAGATTTAGCAGCACAGCTGAGATGGAGAAAAGCAATATACAGTCCATTTTCCCTCGATGTGTCTCAAAAAGGATTTCTAACTGAGGGGAACTGCCAGGGAGCGGAGCAGGAACTTTTATAGAAGACATCTGGGAGTGTCCAGCATTGGGGTTAAGGTTAAAATCAACACAGATCACTTAAAAAGATCTGAAAAGCTTTTAGCATGAGGTTACATCAGCCTCACCCATTACAAATAAGAATATATTTGTTTGTTTCAGATTTAGACTAAAATAGCAACTTCAGGCCTCTGCAATCTTGCATTCTTGATGACAACAAAGTCTTTCAGGCGTCATATTGCTGTATTAAATTAAAACAGTCTAAATATGAGCTAAAAGTTCATTTTATGTACACTATAATATTCAAATCAACATATTAGCATATTATAATGATTTCTGAAGGATCATGTGATACTGAAGACTGTAATGATGCTGAAAATTCAGCTTTGCCCTCACAGGAATAAGTTACCATTTAAAATATGTTAAAATAGAAAACTAATAATATTTCATAATTATTTGTTTTTTTTTACTGTATTTTAATAATACTGTATTTTTTACTGTACTTTTGACAAATAAATGCAGCCTTGGTTATCATAAGAGAGTTATAAATATTTTATTTACTTTATTGATAAATACTTTATTTACATATGGGAAGACACTCACTTTTCCATATAAATGCCAACACATCTACATGCATGTTTCAAATCCCATATCCAGAATATATTCTGCTAAAATCATACACAGCCAGATTTACTAAAAAGAATACTAACTTGCACACTACACCATTTGTTTGTGTTACTGCATAAAATACATTACATTACAAACAATCATGTAGATAAATTGTTTTATAATGCATTTTCATCAAGTTCAGCTGGAAAAAATAGGCTTATGTTGCTTATGTATTATTAGCGCTAACTTTAACAAGGCCTCTGAAATGCAAATACACACCGCTTTTGTGCATGAAACAGGCCTAACATATCATATACGGTCAGAACATAAACTTACCCTGTATTTCAAAAACAAACAAACAAAAAAACATGCATTATGAATAACAGCAGAAACATCTTGAGCAACTGTGAAGGAAACAAATGTAATCCGACTCAGTGGGTGAGGTTGCCATAATCCTGCAAAAGCTTACCTTAAAACCCTGTGAAGTGATGAAAGAAGACTTCACAGCAAATTGCACTCAGATCTTTTCGGTTAATTCGGACAGGATCCCCATTCACTGTAATCACATCTGTTTTTAATTGTAATTCTGAATTTATTTATTTTTTTAACTCTATACATTCTTCTTTTAGACAGAACTTAAGAAACCATCAGTCCATCTCCTGAACCCTCAGAAAAGGACAGACAAATGTAGGAAATGTCCAAGGAAATGTAATTTAAAGTCGACATAAAACAGAAGTTGTGATAGCCTTTACATCCTTATTGTGATGTATATCTGAGTGAAACAACAACAAAAAATGAATAGGAAAAAAATCTAAGGCGGGACTTGATTTTGTCTATTGAGAATTGATTGGCTGATCTCATGAGTGACAGGTTGTCCCGCCCTCACGCCAGTAAACACATCATTAGAGAAGAGATGTTGCTGCAAGAGGGAGGGAAAATATATTTTTATTAAAGATTACAAGGGCACATGAGTTTAAAAAATGATGAGCATGGAAATCATTTATAATAGATAATGCAATATTCCATTAAAATGGTTTTATTTCATGATTTCATGGTGACTTTAATTTCTATGAATGTGGTGATTATGGTGATCTGGCAGAGGGATAATACACACAGCTTTCCTGTAATTTTTTTTTTAGTATTTGCTATGTTTATGTGTCAACAGCAGAACAGAAACAGGGCTGATAATCTTTTTCCTCTTACCAAAAATCCAAAAATAAACACAAACATGAATTATATTACTATCTGACATCCTAAATAATTAAATCACCTGACATTGCACAGTGAACATTACAAAATTATTTTGACAACCTTGGCTAGTGACCAATATGAGATTCAGAAATAAAAAGGTTTAATGCCACGCGTTTGTCACTCCTTATTGCGTTTTGCATTTTTATTTCTCGCTGATTATCTTGCCAGCACTGTACACTGTTATCGCTTTTGTTGCTACACTACAGGACTCAGGAGCTTAAACTGGGCCACATGCTCGGATGTCTCAACTTTCGTGCACGGAAACATATGACCTTGTGCGCGAGGACACTCTGTACATAGACGTCACTAGTCGGCAGACTGGCACAATCCACTTATCTGCTGAATAATCACATCACCGCTAGATGGTGCTACGGTGCGTCTGCATGCTTACACTGTGATGCAATTACATTCGCTTCTTTTGAGGGGTTCATTCATTATAAAGCACTCTAATCTATACAAAATAAATAAATCTGAAGAATGTTTTGTGTTGCATTTAAATCGAAATCAAAAACAGAATATAGCCGAGTAGCTATACTATAGCCATAAATAATACAGTTAGCCTATTTTATTATGAATGATATCATTTAATGACATAGGCCTATAGGCTAACCCTTTACCATAGACTAAAACTACAAAGGGTCGTTTATTAAATACCTCACCAAAAGTTCCTCTCATGTTTAAAATAACCGGTTGTAAGACAGTGCATTGTTTGGGAAGATATAAAAAAATCCACATGATTTTGTGTATATTTCATTTTGAGTTTGTTAAAAAGGAAAAGAAGGTGCTGTTTAACATGATTCAGTGTCCCCTTACTGCATAGCCTTCACCTCCCAGCTGTTGTCTTTTTGAGGCTCTTATATGCGTAGTTGCTCCCACCTGTTTCTGGGGTCATGACCTCTGTCAGCATTCCAGAGCACCGAGGTGTGACCTTTTGTAGCAGAGCCATAAAGCACATTTACACAAAAGCCTCCGTCGGAAAAGATCCCATGACACTCTGTAAAAGTTGTAAACCATCTAAACGGTGACAGGACCGTTCAGATGAGGGCATGTGAGGAATCGTGCGGTAAAGAAGCTCCTCTGTGTGAAGAGCTTCAGACAGGCACAGAATGCGCCAGCGCGCGCGCAGCTCGGCTGAAATGCAGCGTATGCTGCGTCGGGGAATGACCTTCAATTCAAGGTCGCGTGTGCGTTCTCAATGACAACTGGAACACTAGCGCTTCCTGCTTGCTTTATTAATCGTTTTTCATGCAGCACGCCGTTGCTTCCATACAATAGGCTACACCACACATCACATGCATGCATTTTGGTCTTGTTAGTGTTCTTAATAGTCTAGGCTACACCGTCTCATTTCAATTCATTTTACAAAACGGACAGGTTTCATTCATGATGTGTGAGGTGCATTCCTAAAATAGACCACTGTAGCCTAATCATTTCCTTTACACGGGACTCTTTTCCGTTACAACACCATTGCGCGGCTTTGAGGCGCGACGCTCTCTTTCTCTCAGTGTGAGTGATCAGGTTACGCGGATTGTAGTAGTCTCTCCTTCTTTCTCTCTCCGCAGTCACTGTGAACTCTGCGCCGCTGGCTCACAGCCCATAACTCTAGTAGGAACCAGCTGACTATGGGAGGCCTAGAGCAGTGAGTTGGGTCAGTGTCACAAGACCGAGCGGACTGACATTTTCCATGCCATCTAAAGCGCGTTGTTTGATTTACAGCTCTGCCTTTTGAGCTTAATAGGACAAACGCATTCTGTCGCATTCGGACTCGGTTTTTTCTGAACGGAACGTATTTGGTCCACAAAGGCTATATTTTAGCATATAGCTTATCATCAACTGATATTGCTTAATACCTGAGTTTTACTAAGTAGTAAAACAAAAGGCTACATGACATTTAAACGAACACTGACTCACAAAAACCCTTTAACACATATGACACTGAAATTATACCCTAAACATGAACTTAACAACATAAAATGTGACAAAGCAGCGTGTGTAGGCTACACAACAGATTACAAAATAAGAAACATAAGATCATAGTATAAAAATTAGAACATAATGTGCCTATTTATTTACTGTGGGCCTATTTACAGTAAAAACATGTATTGTCCCATAAATATAATTTTCATCCACATATAACTTCCGCTAACCACATAGTGTAGAATTCGTTCAGTTGATCATTAACTATGATTTTCCATTAAAAAAATACACTGTGCGTGCACATGAAAGACTATTCAACTGGGTTCCGTTTATAAAGGTTGTAGGCCTGTATTCGTTTGACATTAAATCGCAATTATCCTTGAAAAGGGTAGGCTATCACATGTTTTAAGGTCCCTTCATAAATAATTAAACAGCGAGAATGATAAGCATTATTACAATTAGATCAGCAGCCGAACTTTATAGTTTGGGACGTGATCCAATGTTTTATTCTCAGCTTCGACGAACCCTGTGGGAGAGGCCGAATTATTAATAGTCACGAATCATGGCAGTTATTAAATTGCCTCTGTTTGCACCGAGCTTTGTTTCATTTACCCTTCAATCAGTTACCAAAATAGCCCGGGATGTAAAAAATCTGAACAATTGCTTCGGATAATAGATCACAAGTGTGTAAACTCGTGAGTCAGACATACAGTAGGTCAACCTCTTTATTGTTTAAAGCGCTACTGCTGCCGCTCGTGACGGAGGCGCGAGGACGCGTGATTGGAAGCGGGAGTGGACGTAACGGAGAAACAGCAGACGCAAGAGCAGAGAGGGAGGAGAAACAACGAGGATATACGTAACCGGGATCTCAGCTGTATTAGCGGAAGACAGGATTCAGGCTTCCAGTGACAACCGAAACAGCAATATGAGGACCTAGTCCAGGGAAGAGCGAACAAAACATGGATTAAACATACGCGCTTTCACAACTGACTGCACTCGCGCCGCCATTCATTCAAATTATCGAGTAGTTGCATTGATTTTACGTCACATATAGCCTACCGTATCGTACGTAGTACAGCACCAGAATTGCTAAGTAAGGTAGCCCACCTCAGCAAATAGGCAGAGTATCTGCTCTTTAAATCCGCGTGTAGGACAAGACACCGTGTTGCAATTTATGTGATAGTCCTTTGTAGGATTTACTGTTTTGCTCACTGGTTTCCTTGGTTGTTTTCGAGGCACCAGCAATGTTATCTGAATTACTGGTAAGTATCCATCCAACCGGCACCCAGCAACGCAATATCCTTTATTTTGTGCGTTTAATGCTAATGCGCTTGTTGTGAACCTGTCAGATAATCGTGATACTGTCGTCATATACAGACCATCACTGGCAACTGTCTGCTGTCGCTACCGATATTTCCATGTTACGCTCAGCAGTAGCCTACAAACTTTACACTGTAAATAGGTCAGTGTGTTCTGATAGTTTGCTGTTTGTACGACTACTAACAGCACGAGAACATGTCTTGACAGATTTGATTTAGTGCTTAACATTTGAATTCGCAGACTGTTGCTTAATCGTTGCATATAAATGAGCATTATGCGCTTCTACTGCGATAAAAGGGGGGGAAAGTCCGCAGTAACACTTTGCAGCACGCTGACCTTGATCGAGTTGTCCCCTGGCTCATGCATTGTGTCAGCGCGTGAGATTTTTTACCTCGGACTCTAGTACTCGAGGCATGTCGCATTACCGGTCAGCATTTCAGTCTGGAAACAGACTACCTGAAGCGACATATCTGCTTATATTCTTTTACACGTCGTCACTGACGTAATGCAATTGGTACAAGAACGTAGTAATTTTATTTGGCTTTTAAAAGTCTGTGGGCACTCTTTGAAGCAGACGTGGTAGCACTAGCAGTATGTTTATCAAAAGCTGTTCGTACTTTACGCTGCTTCACAGGCTTACTTAATCTTTTCCCACATTAAAAAGTTTTACACTCAAATAAAAGTTATTATTTCGAAAGTTTAAAATGATGTCCTCTGACAGAGATGAAGTCACCATGAAATCAATATGACCATTTCTATTTTATATGAATATTGCAGTGTTTATTAAAATGATTTATCCATGCTCATCATTATTTTTTTAAATGCATGTGCCCTCATAATCTTTACTCAAGTAACTTCCCCTCCCTTTTGCACTGACATCTCTCTGATGATGATGATGATGTGTTTACTGGCACGAGGGAGGGGCAAACCTGTCACTCAAATGAGATCACAGCAATAGCAAACCACAAAGATCAAACGATCCAAGAAATTCCAGATGGACAAAATCCAGTCCCGTCCTCCATTTTTTCTTGTTCGTGAAGCCATTTAATTTAGATATACGTCACAGAAGAAAAGACTATCGCAACTTCCATTTAATGTCGATAAAAGCTGATTTATTTTATATGGAGCCAGTTGGGGGGCATGTTGAGATCACGTAATGCGATCAGCCAAGCCTGTAACATTATTGAACATTTTTGGAATAAATTAATAAGGGTTGATTCTGCAAATAGCACATTTTTAGTAACTAAAATCTCTGTGATTCTGCATCCTGCCTCTAGTTGTCAGTATAAAGGCCAAACTTTACTCTTGTTTTTTTTTTACGCACCTCGGCATAGAACACATTGCCTTATGCCTTTAAAAGTATACTCCCGTTTGATAGTGCGTGAACACAGGTGGTGGACACATGTGCGCTAGGAAGTTTCATCCTTGTCCAGTGTCTGCGCTATTTCTCTCCAAAAGTTATGAGAAATACAATACTAGACAGCTTAAGCTAGAGTTGCGGTATCTCTGAACCTCTCGCAAGGCGCATGTGAACTGTGCACAGAGTACTACACACACGGTTTGAAAAGTCGGGCTGTGTGTATAAAAGACGCACATACTATTCTGATGACGAAATTTGTGTCTCGTGCACTGTATAGGCTACATACAATAGCGCACACGTAAAAAACGAAAATTGCAGGGCTTAAGTCCAAGATGACTGTCATATAATCAGCACAATGAAAAAATATTGCTGGTTGCACTTTTAAATTGAAGCACACTCAACAATGTTGCTTCATAGTCTATGACTGAAGTTTCTAAAGTTTTAGCTTGAGGAAATTTTTGAAACCTTTTTTAACATAACATATGAGTCTACTGTATGGGTTACATGTGTGATTAGTATTGGTAGTGTGTAGATACTTTATAGAAACTGTCTTTGATGTTACAGTTGACCTATAGCCCCCTCTTGGATGTGATTGGGATTCTCTGTTCTTAAGAAGTTGTAATCCAGTTTAGCAATCAACCCTTCAATGGTCAAGGCTCACTGAACAAGGTCACCTTTTGAGGTCTGCTCTGACAGTCTTTGCTCTACAGTTGCATGTATGCATACTGTAGTCGAAGTTCAAAGACTAACACACAGTACTTAGCCTATCTCTGTTTTCTCTGCTGAGAATTAGATTTACATAGTAAACTTTACCTTGGAAATCAGTTGATCACTGCTATTATGCTTTAATTTTACACACAGCACCACCTGACAACTATACTTACTAGGGCTTCACGATATATCATTTTAGCATTGATATCGCAATAACTTTGTAGCTTTAACAAAGATTAATGTAATTTATACAGTGAAGACTATGCAGGGTTATTTATTTTACACTTGATTATTTAATTTCTGTACCTGGATACTGTTAGACTTGCCTGAAAAACATAGGCTAAAGCACTGTTTATTTCATTTGTATCTTTGTACTATTGTATTTATCTATGCTTGTAATTTGTTTATTATTTTATAAGCAGATTCACTCCCCTACAAAATCACTCCAATCATTCTTTACAAATAGATATATTCATCTGGTGAAACGGTTTCATATCTCAATATATATGGCAGAAAAACAAAATATCGCAATGTCAGGTTTTTTTTTCAGTATCATGCAGCCCTAATACTGACTACTGTGACTAGTGTAAGAATAGGTTTAATTCTGAAAAGTAGAGCTGTTCTTAACTAGTGTACCTCAAAAAATAAATCAGTAA
Organism: Chrosomus eos; assembly: GCA_036326025.1. NCBI lineage: Eukaryota > Metazoa > Chordata > Actinopteri > Cypriniformes > Leuciscidae > Chrosomus > Chrosomus eos. Next base: position 20,947,816 of record CM070834.1, read on the forward strand.
CCTTAAGTGATAGAAAAAAAACACAAGTAGAAATCTTTAACTAATGTTACAGACCATGCCAACAGCAGCATTGAAGTCTGAAACAACTTCACTTTTGTACTTTTAAAATGTGACAAAGACATTCAGTTAATTTAAAACATCATTATTTAATGCTGTTAGTTACACCATATCTCTTCATAAGCTATCTGTTATAAAGTATAAGTCACTGAAATAAAAATGTAATAGTGGAGTGTATATTCGGAGGCCACAAACTGTGTCGGTTGTCTCTAAATATAATGTAAAAAAATGGAAGTGAAAGTCTATGAATACGACAACTTTACCTGCTCATAGTTTTATCAATGCACATTTAATATCTGAAAATATCTTAATATACATGTACATATTTTTTTAAAGTTGAATTTTATTTTATATTAGGTAATGAAAATGTTTTTTTTTTTAGTTTTAGTTAATTATAATAACCCTGCAATTACCCATATCTCTTTTATAAGAATTGTCTCTGAGCTGTGAAGCACATTGTGTTTGCTGTCACACAGAGCCCTTTTTGGAGTTCCTGTGCCTGTCCTTCAAACCCCTCCAGTGACTTTGACCTTTGGAATGTGTCAGAGAGCGGAGGGGGGAGGGGGAATGTTGTGTGCAGAAATCATATGAGAGTATCCAATAGTCCGAATGTGTGCCGAGATTGAGTGAATGACAGTGAGCAAGACCAGAGAATGGTTGCATGGGAGAAGGACAAAGAAATGGTTTCTCCCTCAGTCAGCATTTTGTGCCTAATGGTGAAGGTGGTGAGGGGTAAAACATGGATACGGTGTAATAAACACACAGATTAATATGGGGTACAAGTCAGGCTCTTATACAGCCCTATAGAGGTTTGTGTGACATTGACCAGGACGGACTCATTTTTAAAAGAAAGAAACCATGCAAGACCTAATGCTGTTGAGACAACATTTAGCCAATGTCTCTGATTAAATCTGGCATTTTTGTTAGATATCTGCAATGTATTTATGGCAGGTTTAATTTAGCTTTAGTTTCGAGAAGAAGATATGGTGGTTTTGGTTTTATTTATCCACTTGATAGCAATATGCCTCTGCTGAAGCACTACATTTTATGAGGCCTTGTTTTGTAATGCATAGATCATGTCATGCATATTCAGTCTAATATTTATTGTGTTGGTGTATTACTAATTTTCTCTATTCTTGCCCAGGGTTCCTGATACCCAGTTTGAACTGACTTGCAGTCTTCTGACTCCAAAATAAACAGAAGATTTTCAGCATACGCAACAAGACTAAAGACCTTTGGCTTTTCAGCAAAAGGTAAGCTAATTATTCTCTAAAAAGCTTTTTCTCTTATTTTTATTCATACTCTGATTATTTAAATTTGCATATTATATCCTATTTAAAGCATGTATGTATTTTTAAAATATAAATAAAGTTTATTTCAAGTAAAATAGGGATTCAGCTGGGGATATAGTAGCAGTAAGATGTATAATAGATGTTTGTTTGACTTCAGACCTGTATTTTGAGTCGCTGATTTTTTTCTTATCCTTTTCTGTCTATCATTACATCAAACTTATTTACATAACTGGCTTGAGCTGAAGGAAAACAATTTTTAAAACATTTTTATCAATCATTATTGCGTGATTATCTGAAATTAATTTTGTACATAATGTGTGTGTGGCTGGCTGCATATGCATATGAGCACCTCTCCTCCTTCCTCCTGAGGGCAGCCAATGACTCATGACACGTTTGTCAGGGGAAAAGTGAAGTTCAAAGATGCGCATTGCTAACTAAACTACGCTTATTCAGGCATGTTTAAGGGAACACAGACGGATTTATTTGTGTGAGTCAATGCATAGCTATTTTGGGGTACATGTTCTCCGGTAGAGACGTTTGGAGGAGGAGGTGGGACGTTATCTTGATCTTGAATGAGTAACTTAGGTAAGTTAGCAAAAGCTAAGCTAGAGAACCATTTAGCTGATTCTTATGAGAGCAACACTACACAGAACTGGAATTTTAAACATTCTTAGGAGGGAATAAGAATTCAAACGAGTATAAATCCGGATGTATTAAGAATGTGTAACGTTAAGCTTTGCAGAGCAGACCTATAGAAAACGTTTGATTCGGTTGAAGTAGCACATCGAATATTGCTGTTTTTACATTTAAAATTAGCTTTGAATGAATTGTTATTATTTAGTCATGTATTTGGAGAACCGGGTTGACTCGGTCCGAGCTCTATGGCTCCGAGCAGTTGAACAACTCACGAATCATTGAACTGATAACTGTCATGTCCGATTCGTTATGAGCAAAACCGTTACCGAGTGATTTTATAAGATTTGACTTATGGGTCGAAAAGTAAGTTGCTTTACGTACTGGAAATATATTAACGAGTTGTTTGTAAAATAGTTATATCAAGCAAGATTTGTTTTTAATAAACAGCATTAAACGTATCCCCATCGTTTCATGTAAATTAAAGAAGGTTCCAGGTGTCTTTGTTTTCACGTGTTGCTGCAACAAACGGATCTGGGGCATATCAATTATGATAAGCTGTTTATTATTAATTAAGCGTAATAAACAGTAATATGTTCCTACATTCATGTTGCTTTTCTGTGATGACAGGGACCACGTGATTACGTAATAACGCGATGACGCAAAAGAGCGCTAAATCGTTTTGAAGCGGTTCTTTGAAATGAACTGGTCGAAAGAACCGACTCACTGTTGGACTTCTCATCGCCAGTTCGCCACGCCAAATTTCTCACCGTTTAAAGTCCACCTTTTCTTGTAACGAGCCGATTCGGAAATCGCACATCGGTGAGGTTTGCGGAACTTCTGCGGGAGAAGCGCCCGTGCGTGATGGTGATGGAGGTTGGCACCACATGATTCGTTTGCCCCTTTTCTTTTGTAGTCTGTCATTTACATGTGTTTGAACCTCTATGGTTTGAACCAACCGGAACGTTTCTCCATATCCGGTTCGTTCAGTTTGATGAGGGATTTAGAGATCTCAGCTTGTCCTCACGATGAGCGATTGGATCATTTACCTCATGTGAAGCTGCGCGTGTCCTCACTGTTGCCACGTGATTGGGTTCAGTAAAATGTTCAAAGAACGGCAAAGCTAAAGAATGAGACGGAGTGACATGTAAACGCCATTACTGTTGATTTCCTTCACAGATCTTCCAATTCATCATATAAATAGGTTAAATTCAGAGTTCAAGTTAATGTAAGTGTGGCAGAGGCAGAATGAACATGATTGGAAGAAAGTACAGTGGACTTGGAGGCAGTGGGGCACAGTTACATTCTGCACACTCGCCAAAGTTGCAACACATCACATCACACACAACCAGGTGAAAGGGGAACAGTGTCTGTGTGATATTCGCTGAGGACAAATGAAGGTGGAAATGTAGTTTTTGACCACAATCTGAGTGGCAGAGAGTGTATGATAATGATGTGAGTCCATATATGTGCATTAACATATATTTCAGAAAATGTATGACTAGCTGCTCAATCAGAAAGTCCACAACCCCAGTATTGCTCCAGTAATCGCGAGGGGCATATATCATTGCTGGTTGTGTTCCCTACTTGGCAGTCGTTCCGCATCTTGGGTAATTTTTTTATGTGCTAATGTGATAGACACTTTTTCTGTTTTGCTAAATGCATAAAATGGCAAGATCAGCACATTTAAGAAATGGCATCATAGGTCAGTTTATCCCTGAGGGTGGTTTATGAACTGTGTGTACCGTGGAGTGGTTAAGAGTCTGTAGGGCATCGTGTGTGAAGGTATAATTAGACGATTGGTTCCCTCTCCTGGATTAATGACCCTAATCTGGTGTGGACGGAGGACATGGCACTGGGATTATGGACAGATTTGTGCACAATTCTGTCGTGTCATTGCCTTGTAGGCTAATACATTTTCGTCTGTTTGAATTGCTATACAAGTTACCTGTAGATCTTGTGTTTGATTGGCTTTGCATAGCAATACTTTAATTTATAATTACTGAACCTATATCTACTCGTCAAAATGCTCTGATAGGCTACTACATATGATATTTTGCGATTGCGAGCAGAATGAAATCTCAAGATAGTTCAATAACATTGTCTAAATGTACTGCATCCATAGTTGCTGTTGTGTGAGCATAGGTGAGTGAGTGGGAAGCTTCATTAATGTAGTGAATTGGTTTGTTTGGATGTTTCAATGGAGAAAACAAAGAAAACAGTTCAGAGACTTCCCAACATAAGACTGCTTGAGAGTGAGGACATATAGGTGCTTGTTCGTCTCTGGGCTCAAATGCTGTTTGCTTGCTCAGCATGCACCTGCAACAAAAAGAAAAGAGCAAGGATTACTGAAAAAAACAGTAGTCCCTTCATCTGTTTGCCATTATTGCTTCTTTAAAAATTCTTCTTTTAAATTAGACTTGCTGCATTTACACTTTAAGGCCTACTGCACATATTCAATATTTAGGCACACATTGAGATTTTTTTTTTTTTTTGGCCTGTCTGTTTACATTCACTTAAGTCTGATTGTGTTTGCATTAATGACCTGACAAGATTCCCAGCACAGTCTTGGATTGAGTTTTTAGCAGTAGTCTTCACAGGTTTATCATGGGGCGTTCTTTCTCCTATTAAGGCGAGGTGTTTGTTCTCAGTAACAGTAATTAACTTTTCCATTAAGGTGATATTTGCCACTTAAAAACGATTTCGGTGTCTTTTTGTACTTTTTATAAGGCATTTTTTATGCTAACCTTATCAAATGTCATGTTGTCAAATTCTTAAGTGCAATCAATAAATTAGAATAAGACTATAGGGCTAAATACTGTTATAACATTCTTTTTTTTAGATGCAAAATTAAAATTTTGAGTAATAAGTTTGAAACAATGGGGGGGGGGGGGATGAAATGATAGGCTATGCAACCGCAAAAAAAGAAAATATTGTCTAAAATGTAACTCACTTAATATTAACTTGAACTGTTGTATAAAATCAGTATCATATTTGCACGTGTTCCGAAATTCGGGAAAAATAGCATTCTTTCTTGCGTGATGTTGGTTTACTGTTTTATAAATATAAAAAACAAAAATCCATACATCATCAGGGGCATTTTCTCCCTATATCTTGAATCTGGAGGCATTTTTACTCATGTCAGTGGCTTTTTTGACCCAAGCACCTGTTACTTTTACAGACATAGTAATTCCCATGCATTAATTTTTATGTAGGTCAGAGTCAGATGGTTGGATATCAGATATGTGTCTGTTTTAAAGGCACATTTGAAAGTACTGCAAATCAAATGTGGAACCGTTCAGTCTTGACCTCATCAAGACGATGATGATGAAGTTAAAACTAAAAAAGTCCCTCATTGTCTCACATATTTCTCCTCAGGTATCATGTCTTCCAGAGAGCGACGCTCCGACCTGTACATAAAGGCTGAACCCAGCAGTCCTGAGGGAGGTGGAGGAGGAGGCGTTGTGGTGGCGGCGGCGGGAGGACCAGCCCGGGAGGAGCGTCCTCAGACTCCTCTCAGAGTGCAGGAGGGGGTTCCAGAGGAGAAGGCGCTGGCCGCTACTCCCCGCCCCTTTACACCCCCGCTCTACGTTGCCATTTTAAGGAGGAGGGTGCAGATGGAGCCGAGGAGGGCTCTACCGGCAGCGGGGGAGGCCGCTGCAAGTATGCACTAAGCACGCTTCCCAAAAGGCTGTGTCTGGTGTGTGGAGATGTGGCGTCTGGCTACCACTATGGAGTGGCGTCATGTGAAGCCTGTAAGGCTTTCTTCAAAAGAACCATACAGGGTGAGCATGTCACACTGTGTAACAGATTCACTTGTCGTTACAGATAACTTGTAAGTTAGCCAAGCCCGCTAGTGGTCTGAATCAGTGTTTCCTGCCCCCCTGAGAGCCACCGCTCTGTCAGCCTCTCGGCAAAATAAGACATGTGTATCCAGAATTGAATGTGATGAGATAAAGTCGCATTTCTTGAAATAATACCAAGAACAGCAAGTCTTTACTTTCAGTCATTTCTGACTCAAATTAAGCAATAGCTGTTTTCCCTATCATCGTTTTTGAAAGTATCATTACTGACTGGTTGTTCATATGACATTTAGTTAAAAGATATTGAATTTTTTTGGTAATATTTAATATAAATTTAAATTTAAATGGTTGTATTATTGAATGATATTTATTGTTTAAAAATATCTAATATTTTTTATGAAGAGCAAGTGGCTTCTCGCTACAAAAACATAATTCTATAGGAAACACTGCTGTGAACTTTAGTATAACGTCTTCACCTCCATCCAACAGGAAATATTGAGTATAGTTGTCCCGCCTCTAATGAATGTGAGATCACCAAGCGCCGCAGGAAGGCCTGTCAGGCATGTCGCTTCACCAAGTGCCTCAAAGTAGGCATGCTCAAAGAAGGTGAGGTGGCACCTGGCCAGCACAACCAGTCCTCTCTCTTACGATACCTAAGTACCTCACAGTGTACGGTGTGACCCACAGGCAGTGCCAATCCCTAATCCTCTTTCTGTGTTTGGTGTGTGCGTTCGGTGTAGGAGTCCGCCTGGACAGAGTCAGAGGAGGACGGCAGAAGTACAAGAGACGCCCAGAGGTGGAGAATGCCACATACCAGAGTGCACCGATACCTTTAAGAAAAGAGGGAGAGAAGGGTAATAAAATATTATTTGTTTATTTAATTAATTTAAAAAAATGAATAACTGCTTTGTTTTAATAAAATAAAAATATAAAACAAAGTCATTTTATTTTTGAAAACATTGCTCGCAATTATATAATTTTGTACATTTGATAGATAAACTTTGGCTTGACTTGGTTATTTAGCTGAGTAAGGTTTAGTTTGTTTTCTCTCAGGTTCATCCAGCATCATTGTGTCTCATCTGCTGGTGGCGGAGCCAGAAAAGCTGTTTGCTATGCCAGACCCCTTGCAGCCCGACACGGCCCAGCGCACGCTCACCACTCTCTGTGATCTGGCCGACCGGGAACTAGTTGTTATCATCGGCTGGGCCAAGCACATTCCTGGTAAGTGAGAGCAAGAAGAGGAACTGTGAGACGGTTGGCAAGGAGACTGTTCTGGTGTCGAGCTACAAGTTTCTCACTCTCCTGTTACTTAAATTAAGCTAAAGTAAAACTACCACATAGTTATGCCTTCCTCGACCTTTGACAACATGATTCACTGTCTGATTCATATTGCACATGAAACTGGAATGTACTTTCTGGATCTGGTAAGCTCTTTGATTTATTGACTAAGGGCTTAAAGGGTTTTATATCAGTTTGCCTGGAAATAGTTTTTTGGGGTTAATAGAGGATGAAAGAAAGTCATTGGATTTCGTCAGGAATCCCCAGCCAAAGTTTACTAGTTTAGTGTCATCAAATCTTTGACGCAAGTATTGTTAACTTTATATATTATATATTTGCATATTCTGCTTTGTTAGTCTTGTGTTGCTTTGTTAATTAGTCTTTTTTTTCATGGTGGTCTATTATTATTATTATTTCAGATAAATGTCATGCGCAGTGAACAGATAATGTGGCTATTGTGGCGACTGAATAATTTGCAATATGCACCAGATCTTATGAAGGGCTAATTTTTTTCCACCAGAATTAAGTAGTATAATAGTACTAATTTTAGCAGCAAAGGTCCTCTACAATCTGTGCCAAGAGTAGCAGACATCCTCTTTTGAAATATCCTCTTTTGCTATGTGCTAAAAAAAAAAAATTACTCATGTTTAATCATGCAAATTCTTGATCTTGATCTAGATATACTGATGCTTTTTACTGGGAAAAGTGTTAGTTACTAGCCAAATACCACTAATATACGTGCCCCCGGTTTCACAGACAAGGCTTAAGCTTAGTCCAAGACTAAAATGCATGTTTGAGCTGTTTTAACTGAAAGCAACTGACAACCCATCTGACAAATCTTTAGTTTGTCTCAAGATGCAAACCAGTAATGTTTTTTTTCTAAGGTACTACATTTATAAAAGGTCACTTAAATGTCCAAATTGAACTAAGGCCTAACTAATCCTGGCTTAATCTAAGACCTTGTCTGTGAAACCGGGCCTTGGCATTTGGAGGAAGAGCAGATCAGGGGCACATTCAAGCTCAAACGTTTTTGAACAGCGTTTTGCTACGGTTTCCGGGTTGAACGACATGTTTCCTGGAAACGGTCTGCAACTGGGTTTGAGACTTTTTCTCTTGTTTGATGGGTGTCAAAAATGTCAGCCCAATCAGCAGCAACATGTATATAAACCACACGGTATTAAAGACACAACGGGTCCAAGTAAAGTCGTTTACAAATGTGTCCGCTGCAGCTCGGTATACGCAACAATTAAAGATATTAGAAGACATGTTTGTTGTGAGTTTTATAGTAAAAATATAGCATATCAACAGTGATCAGCAATAATGATTAGCCTAATACTCACAATAAAAAATAATACGGTCATATATAGATCATAACAGTCTCGGAGGTAAGAAGTGGATTATCCTTCACCTGAAATGTTTGTCTTTTCATCCTGAAATGCGAGGGTCACAATAATTAGGAACCACAGTTTCCTCAAATCCCTTCACTCGATTGGGCTGCTCTCTTTTATTTTGGATGGCAAGGGCAGTGACTGTAACATCATCGAGCGTATTTTGCAGTATTAAACCAATTTCATCAAGCTCTGAAAATTCTTCAAAAAGAACACAAAGAATGGCCTTCTCAGCTGCCATAGTTGCAACTCTTGCATCATCAGAACAGGGTTTCAACGCACCACTGTTTGCGTTTGCGTTAGCAACTTTTTGTCGGGGCTGAACAATAGACCTTATTCAGAGTAGCACCATGACAGATATGAAAGCAAGGATGTGAGGGATAGACTTATACTGTGTTTTCAATGGCATCAGCTGTAAAAAGCTGTATGAAGCTCCTAGATCACTTATAATTTTCCACAGCTCATGTTGTCTGGGGTTTTTTGTCTACTGAAATTTCTTAGAAAGATATTTTTGCAGTGTTTCATCAGCAGAACAATCGAAAAACACATTAAATAACAGTACAACCCAATGAAGAGAAGTATGTCTATCCCTCACAGCCTCGCTAAAAGATGGCACTTAAAAATGAAAGATGGCGCTGCTGTGAATAAGGTCTATGTGCCAATAACAGGCTAACGTTCAGGAGGCTATGAGAATGCCAGCTAGAAAACAGTTAGCAGCTTGTTAATCAATGATATTTGATGTTTCTCACATTTCTGCACTGCTGGAAAGTGCTGATCAATCACACCTCTCTGCAGAGAACAGGTGCCTAAAGAAAGATTATAATTGAAGGGAACTGGAGCAGGTGAGTCAGAGCTACAGTCAGAATGTGGAAGACTTTTCTCCTAATTGCTGTCCAAGCTCAGCCTTGGAAGGAGCGATTTCAAGTGCTTTAGTCAGTCTCTGGCTATTTTCAAGACCTCCAATTTTAGAGCACTATTGTGAGTGTCCACTGTGTCTCTGTACTCATCATCAACAACTCTCATCCTGCTCTCCACACATCTCTCGCTGTGCGTGTCCACTAGATCTGAGATGAGCAAGCCTTTCTTAGTCTCTGTAGGAGGTGTGCAGCTGGCTTGCACAGGGTATTATGGGGTTGACAGTGTCAAAAAGCTGAGAAATGTTAAACTTTATGCAAATAAGTGGCGAAAAATGCCAATTTCTGAGGTAAAGGAGTCGACATCTGTCATAAGCTTTTCAGAATTTACCAGCAGTGCTGGATTTCGCATCATGACGTATTACTATATTGAATTCTATATTCAAAAGCATTTTCTAGAATTTCAATGCCACTTTCAATACCAAGTCAAAATAAATGAATTAAAATTAAAAACACAACAATACTATATATAATAAAAAAAACATTTTAGCAATATTGCTTATTTTTTCTAAAATAATTATTCAATAAACAGTTAAGTGGTTTTTGTGTAATTTAATTTTTTTTAATCAATATTAGTGACAAAATAGACTGGCAGATCTTTTTGACCATCCTTTTGCATTGATTTAAGACAAATCGTCTGTGTTTGTGCATTTTTAACATGTTTTTTATTTTAAAAAAATTGCACCAATGGACATGTATCGTCAAGCTCTCTCTTTTTCTCCCTCATCCAGGCTTCCTCTCTCTGTCACTGGGTGACCAGATGTCCGTGCTGCAGTCGGTGTGGCTGGAGGTGTTGGTGTTGGGGGTGGCTTACCGCTCTCTCGGCTGCGAGGACGAGGTGGTGTTTGCCGAGGACTTCGTGCTGGATGAGGAGATGTCTCGTGTGGCCGGTCTGACCGAACTCAATGCTGCCATCAGTCAGCTTGCACGCCGTTTCAGGGCCCTGCAGCTGGACCGCGAGGAGTTTGTCATGCTCAAGGCCATCGCGCTCACTAACTCAGGTGCGCTTCCTGTCCAGATTTTCCTATTAATGACTCATTCATTCCGCTTCTATTTTTGTTCCCTGACCGACTGGTTACCCTCTGATCAAAACCCGCCTGACCTGACTGAGTCACCCTGTAATTAAGACCAGACCATATTCTGTTTTGTGTCGTAAACGTACCTTTCTTGTCACTGTCTGCTTGTACGAATTCTTCCCCCACTTGGAAGAACCCATGAAACTTTTGATTACTGTAAATAATAAATTCAACCCCCGTATCTGCTTCACCCACAGAATCTGTATTTGTTATGCAAATACTGGGAGTCGCATGGTTTGAATCTTGAACACACCCAAAAGACCTCTTCCTTACGCCTCACATATCTGTGTGTACATGCTAAACATTAACCCCACCAACAGACTTATCCATGGTTCAGTGACATTTAGCACACGTGCTAACAGTTAATAATTAGCACAAGATTTATATTATCTGTATCGGATTCATTTAATTGTTGTTCCATACCTGCATTTGTAACTGCCCCAAGTCTAGCTTTATGAGGGTTACTGAGAGAGCAGTCAAAATTCTTCGAACATCACAACAAACCGAATATGATGTCAAGCTCTTCGTTATAATAAATCACACAAAAAATATACACTAGCGTTCAAAAGAGTTAGTATGTGTTTTGTTTTGTTTTTAAGATTTTTTTTTTATGTTAACATTCAGTTGAGGTGGAGAAATGTTTTATTTCAGTTTGAAAGTCTGTGCATAAACTATGATGGAATCACATTTACTGGATACATTAATTAATTAATTTGCTATGACTGAATAATTTGCTCTGAATAGAAAATATTGTTCTGGTCATTTAGATATGCCAAAATTATTGGCTAATAATTGATACGTCACTCCAGAAAAAGCATCTGCGACCAAATTAAATCGGAGGGTTTTGTCTGCACGGTCTTCAGTCACATGTCATTTATTCAGGGTTCCCACACCTTGCTTGGTTAACTTCAAATTCAAGGACTTTTCAAGGACTTTCTAGGTCCAATTCCCTCAAATTCAAGGACTTAATGTGGGGACACATTTCAAGAGAGAGCAAGGTTACATCGTTTCAGCCTATTTTTGCCTATTTTTGTCTGTGAAACATTGAGGTATCATTGTAGTAGTTTTGTGTACATTTGAACGTCATGGCAACATACAACACAAAGTACCTCACGCGGGAAACGCTTAGCGTAATGTGTAAATGCGTGTAACTAACGTAAATCAAGTAAGCTAGTATGCATAGGCCACAAAGTGTTGGTGAAATAACACATTAGCGGACTGGAGGGAATAATATGGGATTTTTTTTTTTTTTTTTCAGAAAACTTCTTGCACAAAATAAATTTAAGCACTTTCAATGACCTGTATCTATGTATTTTTATTTTCAAAAACTTTACAGGGCCTTGAATTAATTTTCTTTCAGATTCACAAACTTTCAATGATTTCAAGGACCCGTGGGAACCCTGATATTTAACAAAAGTGGCTACTATTTCTATTTTGCACTAGTGTCTCTGGAAATGGCTATTTTGTTCTCATAAACACTTGGGATAGAAATGTTTGTTTTATTCCCAAATGTTTGCAGTCTTTCACATAAATTAATTGGCACCCTCACTAGAATGACACAATGGATTTATTTCGATATGATGGTCTAAACACTCGTCCTCTTCAGATTCGGTGTACATTGAGGACATGGAGGCCGTGCAGAAGTTACGGGACCTGCTGCATCAGGCTCTGCTGGAGATGGAGGTCCAGCGACGCCCTGACGACCCCCAGCGTGCCGGACGCCTCCTCCTCACCCTGCCCCTCCTCAGGCAGACCGCTGGCCGGGCCCTCACCACCTTCTACAGCATCAAGACCCGCGGCGGGGTGCCTATGCACAAACTCTTCCTGGAGATGCTGGAGGCCATGATGGACTCACCCTAGAGAATAAACAACGGATGAATGAAGGATGAAGAAAAAGGGCAAATTTGCCCAAAGTCTTTTTGTGTGCGCAAGGGCTACAAGAGCCAAAAAGAGTACTTTTTTTTTTGGGGTTGAATATGAAGACGCTTTGTGTAGCTGTCCGCCAGTACTGGTCTTTTACATCCAATCCTCCTCCTCCATTTGATTTCAATGGGTACCACGTCAACATAGGCTTGGGTCAGTTCAGACACTTCATATTTATATCAGTCAGTGTTAGGTGTGCCACAGACAACGTGTAACTCATTCTGTCACCTCACGGCCATCCTGATAAGTGTTTCTAGGAACTTACCATTACTGTAAACTCAGAGAAATCTACGTGCCAAGGGCGCCTACTGAGACTGCAGCAATACGAACTCTTACCTGAATCATACGATTCAGTGATATCTCCTCATTTACTGATAGTAGGCCACCAATCACTACAGTTATAATCGAGCGATTAAGCTTTCTTTCTCTCCTTAAATTGGTGCATAAAAGGCACTTGTGTAAAGTTAATGTCTTTTTATAATGCACTCGCCATACTACAAGTGCTATCTAACTTTGTCCCGCTAGCTTTTTGTGGAATATGCAAAACATAAGTCAAGACTTACTGGAGAAAAGACAAACTTCAGTTTACTGGTGTACACTGGTACTGCAATTATACTGCAACATCATATTACGGAAAGCAATATGAAAGACTTCACAACCCATTTGATGTCAGCCATTTTTAAAAAGAAATGAGAGGCTGCCCTGCCACGTCCTGCTTTGAAACTAAATTTAGTTGTGGAGTAGTCGCGTAACAAAGACACTTTTTTTGATTGTAGAAAATTTCCAAGAAAACCAGGCCGTCCTTTGTTAATATCAGTTGTTTTAAAGATTAACATCATCGTTTTGGGATATGGACTGTGTGAACGGGAGACTATGGGTACTATAAATGCTGATCTGAACCAACAATGCGTCTAAATCAGGGTAAACAGGGAGTTTGTTCCTCCTGTAGGCCACTACTGTAGTTTTTGTTTTGTTTTTTTGCTGTGATCATTTGTTTGGACGCCTTGGGACCTTGCGGTGACGTCCTCGATTCATCAGATGATACTGGCCTGCTTGTCACCGATTGAGCCACTGGTCAGAGGAAAAAGATCATATTCCGTATTGTAATCCTCCATTTATACATGGGCGCAGCCGGACAGTCTCCGTCATTCTGTGATTTTCAAAGTCAAACTGAAAGCCTCTGTGGTGTAGAGCAACATTAAATGCAAATCGGATGGGCTCCAACAGAGCCGTCGCTTCGAGACTCTTCTTTTAAGATATGTTTGCGTAGTCTCCTCAGTTGTTTGTTTGCAGACACTCGTCTGATATATTATATGCAATCATACTCCGTTTAGAGTGCTACAACTCCGCTACCTTTTATTTATTCTACACATGTGAAAACAGGAGGAAGAAAAGCCAGTTGCCATTTTGGCCTCTTTACCAATTTAATACTAAAAATGAAAAGCACTGATGTGCAGAGACCGACCTCGAGGTGAAGCCACATTTTCAGGGTGATTTTCACTGTATGATGTTTGCAGCAATGATTGTATGAGGGTTCACTGCAAATACACGCCATAGACACAGATGGAAAGAATCTTCTACGGTTGGTATTTATGATGTTTTGGCTCAAGACTAGTTTCTATCTGGGAGTTTTAGCCCAAAATACTTCGGAGACGTATTGTGATTCAGGCCTTTTGGATGATCATACGAGTTGCTGTTGCTCATGGCATGATTTTAGTTTTTGGTTTTCCATATACTCTATGAAGCTTGGCCTCAGGTTTGGTATTGAAATAAAGCAATTCATTTGGGAGATTGTTATAAAATGTCTGTTTTGTATTGAATTGGTTTTTTAGATTTCTCTTTTTGTGGTTGAAGTACTAACTTTAAGACATATGAAAGTCAGTGGACATTATATTCCTGTCTTTTTTTTTTTTTTTTTTTTTTTTGGTGTGTTGACATTTCTATTCAATATAGTATTGCAGATTTCAGGCACTGATATGTGTCGATCACTGCAAAACTTCCTCTTTTCTCTCTCTCTTTTCTTTAAAATACTGCCAGTTTGGCTGTTAAGGGAATTTTGGTATATTTCAATAAACTCGATATCATTTTTGATTCAATATGCTTTTATCAAAGCTAAAATACAAGTTTTTTCCCTAACATTTCAGTATGTTTTTTTCTTTTCTTTTATACACAGGAGTTAATGTCTCTCCTAAGTGGTTATTGGGATATCATGATTTGTGTACATAACCACGAAAGAGTGGGTCCATTCAAAGACAGCTGTAAAATATGTCAATGTTTGTGTCAATAATAACTAATATAATGATGATATTACAGTAGTGTTTTCATAATGGTAAGCATTATATAAAGCCATTTTGTCTGTCAGACTTAGAACATAACAAATGATTGAGAGATAAATTAAATTCATGGCTAGGTGTTTTTTGTGTGTCTGTGTATATTTATGTAAATGAGCAATACCAGAATTTACCAAAATGTTTGTTTTCACATTTTACTGTATATTCATATACTGTAAATCAAACCTCAACAGTAACACTAGTGATAACAGTCGATAGTAATAATAAGTACAGTAAAGAGCAAATCAATATTTGTATTCCAAAATATTGTATTTAAAAGATTAAAATCTATTTTTTACTCAATTTGCGGATGTTTATTAATATTATTGTTCTGGTATTTGTTTTAGTTGAAGTCAAATGATTGTTAATGTCTGTGCTTTGTTTCCTTTTTGTAAAGCTCAGTGGTTCAGCAGTAGTAATACACTTTGTTCATATTGAATCACTGTGAAGAGAAAGCAAACACTAAAACAACGGGAAAAATAGAGGTATTTTAAAATATTGTCAGTGTCAATGTTTTTTTGTAATAAATTAACAAGCGTCAGTCATCACTTGTCATTGGATTTCTATGTCGTTTTGTAATTATCCTGTCTGTTCTTTCATGTGGTCGAAAACAAATCGTCAATTTTTTTATTCAAGACTTGTTTATTAATAGGAAATCAGTTAACGTTCATGTAAAGTCTTTGGTCCATTCCATTGTTTTCATGTTGTATGCAAAGCTGCAAATGGTGCTAATATTTCATTGATAGATAGCTCCCGTTGTTTGCAGTTACTTTAAAAGTACAATTATTTAAATTTAGCGATTTTATAATTCGCTTCACCAATTGCACAGATAAATCCATAAATCTCGACCAGCGGGGAAACAGCGACATCGTGTGTCCATTTCGGATTCAGAATTAGTGTGGACCTACTGGTCTACTTTTAGTTGGGCTGCTGGGAGCCTGAATAAAATAACCAGTAGACATGCCAGTTACTGAACAATATTTAAGATTAATTTCAAAGATTTAGCAGTATGAAAAAGTAATTTTTTTGAGTTTAGCACTGATATTGTGTACAATTCAATGACATAACTTGCTAATGAAAAAGTAGCCTTTGAATGCTTTCCATTCATGTTAATCACACACATACCATCATTCTTTAGTAGCCTAATATAATACTGTACAATGATGATATTTTTTCCAGTGTTCTTTAGACGTTGGAAATTAAAAACTGATGGTTTCTGCTAAGAAAAGTCATTTTAAAAAGTCTTTCAGGAAGGGAAAATGGTACAGTCAGTAACTAAGGATATGAAGCAGTAGGCTACACATTGATCTTTGATTTTTCATGATTTAGAAAGATACCTCATGTAATGTGCCAATTTCCCCCCACAAACATCACAGTTGTCCAGTCCACTGCTTAACGGGCTCCCACCCTGAATGATGATGGCACCTATTTTAAAAATTACATTTAAAGATTATTATTGACCCTCTTGACCTGTTGGGTATAGCTAGAAAAAAAATCCCCCGGCAGACATATTGCGTAAAAACTTGATTCTGTCAATATTTGTCAATATTCAGTTTAGGTGAGATAATCCATCATTAAAATGAATGCATCATTGAAATTATTTTAAACAGCCTGATTGCATCATGTTTTCCTTTTAATATTGCATAACTCGAAATACAAAGAAAAAAAACGACATCATCCTACTTCCAGGAAATAAACTCTTTAAGGACAAATTAAAGTCAGAAAGTCACTTTTTTATTTTTTTGTTAAGCTTGTCAGTAGACGGATCCACCTATTAGGATGAATAGCAGCATTAGCGCTCTTTTAAAAGACACACACATTGTAACCTCATTTGACCTTGACCTCAAGGCTTGTAATTCAAGTGCCATCAAACATCATTAAATGTAACCTTTCTGAAGGCATAATTATATCCCAGCTCAGTTTAATGTAGGCCACATTTTAAAAATGATGGACAACTTTCAACCCATGTTTGGGTCAAATATGGACAAACCCAAAAATTTCTTAAAGTTTTAAACCCAACGGTTGGTTTAAGTGTTTGAAATGTTTAAGATTTTTAAAACTCAACGGTTGGTTTAATGTTTTAAATTTTTTAAACCCAACGGTTGGGTTTGTCGGTCCATATTTGACCCAAACATGGGTCGAAAAACAACCCCATCATTTTTTTTATGTATTATAGGTGGCACCATATAATTTGTTAACAAACACATTAATTGTCGATAATAATTCCTACAGAAATGTACATTACAAAAACACCTGTTTCATAGAACAATAAAAAAACAAAACAAATACTGTCTGTTGCCTATTCAACAACGGCCAGGGAAAACACGATGTCATTCCGCTGAACAAATAGTGAGGGAGAGTCTTTTTGTTTGTTTCATCTTGCATAGCATTTGGTGAAGGTAATTACTGTCTAATAACAGCCTATATTATCTTTATTAGAGTAATGAATTTAATAAGGGAGTAGTCGCAGGTGAGCAGGTGCTTTGACTAATATCCGTGTAGCGGGAGTGGCAGGAGGAGGAGGAGGAGGCCGAGGCGTGACGGGACAGGAAGGCTGGATGAGTGTTGTGTTCCTGGAAGCGCTGCTGGGTCAGTCTATGTGCGGTATATAAAGCGATGATTTCCCCCACACTACTACAGAAAGGCGTCCGAGCCGCTCACAGTATTAGACTGCTGCACTCCACACGCATTTCCAGCATGCCGATCCAGGTAAGAACTTTTACCAGGCACACCGAGAGACTGCTGGACTGCGTGTCGTCGACTTTTACACATGACATTGGCACTATTTTCGTCGCACGGTGCCTAAAATAAACGCATTAGATGCTTCTGGAATACTGTGGCGGCCATGAGTTTTTTTTTAATGGGCGCATTTCATAACATAAGCACGGGTGTGTGTTCGTGTTTCTAAGTGAGCACTGAGCAGAAGGACATTTTCGCTGCGATTTTCTTTTCCTGCTTCTTATTCAAATATTTAGTGGCCGATCAGTTAAAATCAGATATTGGTGAAGGAAGTAAACTATTTCCTTGTAGGCCTGTGCAGCGCAACGGGAGCGTTCGCGTTTGTCGATCCTATGTTTTACGATTGTTTAAAGTATCCGTACATAATCTCAGATTATTTTAAACAAATTGTGGTGTTCATCAACCATTCGAGTTATTGATAGTCATTTATGCTAATTTGCAGTGTCATGCAAGTATAAAACACAATCATGTAAAACATTAACCAATAAAGAGGTTAAAGTTAACCAATTAAGAGGTTAACACAGCATGTTGACACTTTATTCAAATAAAATTACAATATATTGTATACTGTATGTATTTTTTTATGATAATTTAATGTTGCTACTAGACAATTGCAAAAATCACAGAAAATGTCCTAGCTGTCCCATATTTTAGTAGCAAGCAGGGTTACCAAAATTCATATAAAATAATATAATATTTGGTTTGTGACCTCCTACACTTCATAATCCGTAAATATATAGATTTTTTAAAAAGAAGTTCCAGGTCCTTGTTAAGAGTGAGCTCTTCCCACTCATTGGCTGCTTTTGACTATCAATGCTTTAAAAAATGTAAATTCATTTGTAGGCACAGCTTATATTTGTAGAAAAAAAAGAATAATTTCAAGCATTGTGGGGTTGAGATCATGAGGTTTTTAACATCATTCAGTCAAGTGTGTCCAAGCTTGTTGGTGATTGTGGTGAGAGCACATGATCTCTGAAACAGAAACAGATGTTGTCATCAGAGCTCTGGTGTTTGTGTTGCTGTGGCAATGAATTGACTCACTAATAAATAATGGATTAAGCAATTCATCGATTTGATCAGTTTTTTGTGTTTTATGCTGTATTATTCATGCTACTGTTCTTAACGTTTTTAAGGTTGGTGAACGTCTTCCCGCTGTGGAGGTCCAGGAGGGAGACCCGGGGAATAGCATCTCAATGGCTAAAATCTTTGAAGGCAAAAAAGGAGTGCTTTTCGCCGTGCCAGGAGCGTTCACTCCTGGATGTTCAAAGGTAACAACATGGCATCTGCTGGAATTACTGCTGTCAATTATTATTCAGTTCAGTGATAGATTTATATATACAGGGGTTGGACAAGGAATATGAAACACCTGGTTTTAGACCACAATTATTAGTATGGTGTAGTGCCTCCTTTTGCAGACAATTCAGCATCATTTTGTCTTGTGAATCACACAAGTCCTTCACAGTGGCCAGAGGGATTTTGAGCCATTCCTCTTCCAGAACCGCAGCCCGGTTACTATGTGATGCTGGTGGAGGAAAAGGTTTTCTGACTTGCTCCTCTTAAACACCCAGAAGTGGCTTCATAATATGTAGATCTGATGACTGTGCAGGCTATAAGAGATGTTCAACTTCACTTTTATGTTCATCAAACCATTCTGTCACAAGTCTTGCTGTGTGTATCAGTGCATTATCATGCTGTTTCAGGGTACAATGTTTAAATCATTAGGTGCACATGGTCCTCCAGAATGGTTTGGTAGTTCTTGGCCATCAAGTACAGTAGAGAATGCCATGATATTGCCATGCTTCACTCTGGGCAGCAACAATCCGGGTGTTAAGGGCTTCTTCACACAGTAACTCACACTAATGTGGGAAAGACAGTGAAGGTGGACTCATCAGAGAACAATACATGTTTCACATTGTCTACAGCCCAAGATTTGCACTCTTGGCACCAATGAAACACATTTGGCAAGGTTTGGGTATAGCAGCCTGACCATGAATATTGTCTCAGTGGAGCTCCTGACAAAAAGTTTTGGTGGAAACGAGGTGCACATTTAATTCTGCAGTGATTTGGGCAGTTGTGGTTTTTGGATACAATCCGGGTTAGCACCTGGACATCTCTTTCAGAGACAGCTTCCACTTGTCAACAGTTACTCGTGTTGGATGTGGTTCGGTACATGGTGGTATGCCGACATCACCCTGGATATCATAGCTCTCCATACACCACAAAGACTTGCTGTATTGGTCACAGATGAGCCAGCGAGACCCGCACCAACAATTTGTCCTCATTTGAACTCTGATATCATGTCTCCCATTATTGCACGAGTTCACACACACATATGATCAGATGGAGTAAATATATGTGCATTTAAAAACACATTACTGTTAACTTCAGCCAAAGCTAAAGTTAAAGTTGCTAAATTATTTTCTTTAAATTATTCAAATATAATGATGCTCAGTAAATCAATAATATGAAAGCTGTGATCATTTTTTTTCTTCCCTATTGTGACATATCTCAAGAGTGAAACGCCTTCTTGAACAAGACAAAAATAAAATAAAATACGACACTCAAGTGGTCCCTGGAAAGGTTGACGACGCCTGTATAATAATACATTTGTGAAGGAAGTATAATAAACCTTATTCAAATTAGGTTAGTTTTGAAGGACTGTGTGCGCATCTATTTTCATCCCATTACTGCAGCACCCGTATCAGTCTCTTGTTTGTCTTAACTCTGTTTACTGGTGTTTTCTCAGACTCATCTCCCAGGGTTCATAAAGATGGCTGGGGATTTGAGGGCCAGAGGCGTGGGTGAGATCGCATGCGTGTCTGTTAATGATGTGTTTGTTATGACCGCCTGGGGAAAGGAGAACGGAGCAGACGGCAAGGTGGGGAAACTCTCCGCCCTTTAATTAACCTGCTTTTTACTAAAACACAGTCTAATAAGTCTCTAAGGATTTATCTATTGAGTCATTATATGGTTTATTTATTATAGGTGCGGATGCTGGCTGATCCCACAGGAGCGTTCACAAAGGTGACACTTGCTTTTGAAGCACCTTCATCCATGGGCCATTTCCAGAAATCTTATGCTGATCAATGCATAGCACATATAGATCTGGATGCATTAAAATCAGGAAATATTACAGGATTGTGTTATTTTACTTAAAAATGCTATCCCAGATGTTCAGTGCTGTTTTAGATATTTATAGATTTTTTTTTCTCTATAAAGGCTGTGGATCTCTTCCTGGACAATGATCACTTGTTTCAGGTGCTTGGAAATTTGAGGTCTCAAAGGTGAGATGGTCTTCCTAAAACAAAAACATGTCCCACAATCATGACTATGGTATTCTATCCACCTTATTCTGCAATATCGAAATAAGCTATTTTCTGTGAATGTGCAATACTTCCGATTCATTAGCCACTATAGGTAAATAACTAGAAGAACGACAGTTTGTGTGCAGTAAATGGTAAAACACCGTGCTACAAATGAGTGCATTTATAATTAACAATTATTGATAAACAATTTTTTGCAACATCCAGCAGCTTAACAGTTTTTGTACAGCTAAAATAACTGGAAGTGAGTTCAAGTTACAAATGGTCACATGCGTCATTTGTAACTTGATTACATTAAAAATAAGACTAGTCTGATAAAATGTGAAGTTGGAATCTACTCAATTTCATTAGTCTACTTCTCTTTTTAATGTGAAAGTGAAACTTTCACTTCTCAGTTGTCTCTGCTGATCCTGGTTTTGTGTGTGTGTGTTCAGGTATGCTATGCTGATTGAAGATGGAGTGGTCAAGAAGCTAAGTGTGGAGCCTGATGGGTCGGGCCTGACCTGCAGCTTGGCCCCAAACTTTCTCACTGAGATTTAAGTTATCAGTTTACACTGTATAATCGGTCATCCTCCTGTTATCAATCCGATTGCCCATTTATCATTCCAAAAACAGTGTAATGGAAATTCCCAACAATCAACACTATTGTATATGCTGTAGGGAAACCTATGCAAGGAACTAACTTGTTTACTTTGAGCGCACAAGTTTGGCTGTATCGCACACAAATGCCTGGTTCTGATGGTTATGTGGTATAACATGTATTGGTTACCTAGGCTGCAATAAATATTTTCCTCATGATACACACAAGATGTAACTGATTTTATGATGGTACATTCACCTTTTTGGTAGACTGAAACATACTAAACGATTTAATATTTTCCTTAGCTATAGTCACAGTAAAACACAATTAAATGTTCAGTCTAGTACAAAAGATCATAGTTAATATTTATTTTACAAAACACAACACACAATGAACACATACTTTATTTGCCATATATGTCCTATATTGAACATGACAACAGTTAAAACTTACAGAAAACTTGAACCACAAAGTTGGTTTGGGGGAGGGTGGGTATTCACAAAAAAAGTGGGACAAAATTGGTATTGGTGCCTTCCTGAGTTTTTTTCCCCTCTTTCTCTATTTTTTAATGTTTTATTTATTCTTTGTTAAATGTTCGCTCTGTAAACCTTTTATTTCCATTTATTTTTAAATTCTTGTGGATAACTTTCTTTAGGAAGATAGTTACAGGGAAAATAAAATAAGACCAAAAAATAATAATAATAATAATAATGACAGATTTTATTTTAGATGGGAGGATAGAATTAGGAAGGCACCTTGTGGTTCAGAGTTTCCATAAAATCCACAGCAATAACTCCTCATTTGACAAATGCAACATCTGGGATCTTGCCTTGTGCCTGTAAGAGAAGAGACCCTTGTAAGATGAATGCAGGACACATGATCCTTAGTTCTAGAAGATTTACTGTGAACCATGAGAAAGGGACACTGGCTTACCTTAAGGCCGGTGAAGATCATAGCAGCTCTGTCAAAATCCCAACCATTGTCTTGTAGGCACCTGAAAAAATGAGCAAGTCTGACCTTAACAAGCCGTCCATCTTTGTATGAATCTAGAAACAGGACAGTGTCTAGTAGAAATAACAAACATGTATTTTAGTCCTTACTTTTGAGACCATTCTAGGTTCATGCCAGACATTTGGGAGAAGGCAGCAAGCATTTCTTGTTGGGGGGCGGACAGAGTGGGCACGGGGCTGCTGGACGGTGTGGGGGGCGGGAGCAACGAACGCACGGCGAATTTCCTCTGTAGTGGCGTTTCGAACGAACAGCTCGTCGTTCACAATGCACAGACTGAAAAGTTGAAAATGGGTTACAATGATGATAATGACCAATGGCACATTTTTAAGCCAAACAAAATAGATTTTTGTAACCGAGAACTTACCCAGTTCCAGCAGGAACAGCAATGAATACTCGAGAGAAGGCTCTGTATGATTCTCGGGATTTAACGTCCACTTAAAAAGGAGAAGAGGGGAAAAAGAAAATGAGGTTGTGTACTCTGATCAGCTCAAGAGTAAAGCTACCAACTCTGAATCATTTTAGATAGAGGAACTCACTTTCTTTGAAAACTCCACTGACTGTAAATGCCAACAGTGTAGTCTGAAAATGACAAGCAATTAGAACCCAAATCTGATTGTGAAATATGAAACCAGCAAACTGAACCGCAAGTTTACTCACTGTGCAGGTGTTGACATCTACAATAAAGGAGGCGATGTCGTGCTGGGTTTTGGGGAGTTCGTTCAGGAAAGCCACCACATTTAACCGTGTGTTTTTAATCAAA
The DNA here is from genome assembly GCA_036326025.1 of Chrosomus eos. Taxonomy (NCBI): domain Eukaryota; kingdom Metazoa; phylum Chordata; class Actinopteri; order Cypriniformes; family Leuciscidae; genus Chrosomus; species Chrosomus eos. The sequence goes on from CM070834.1 coordinate 20,970,923, forward strand.
CGAAAACGTGTAGCTGAAAGAAAATGGAAAAACTCATCAGGAAACAAGCAAAAGGTGCGGTCACATTTACAGCTGCTCTGCAATATGGACAATAGGGAGTTTTTTTTGTGTGATGTCGAAAAAGTTGCCCAAACAAGTTTCACTAGTATTCAAGTTGGTACAACACATTTTACTAACAGAAAGCTGCCCGAAATGTGATCACACCTTGATGTTGCAAAAACAACCCACAGAAATTAGATGATAGAAACTCAGAACAGAGATTTTACAGATTTTTAGATTATTCAACAATTACTTACTGGGGTCTTTCATGCGCTTGATATTGCGACTGTCTTTCTGGTATTCCCCTAAACTACTTCTGTGGACAAAAAGATTAACACTCACTGTTTAGAAGTAGTCAATAGTGGTGATGACAATGATGATGATAATGTAGCATAGAGAAAGTCTACTGTACTTTGAAGGGTTCTGCGTGACGAAGGGAATGCTGAGAGAGAAAGTTGCTCCGTCATGGTAGCCGTCCAGCAGGGGCTGTCTGTTTCCGAGTCATATATAGTGTAATACCTGGAGGGTGATAGATGGTGAACATTTTGATCTGAATGTATTAGTTATTACATACATGTACTATTAAGATAAAAAAAAAAAAACATACTGTTGTAGGAAGCAATGGATGATGTTCTTGATCTCTTCAGAGCAGAAGTAGCTAGGCTGTGTTCAAAGTTAAAGTGAGAGGTTAAGTGTGAAAGTCAAATATGGGCGTCTCAAAGTGAAGAACAGATCCGAGACCAAACCTTGCAGGGAGGAAGAGTCGAAGGAGAGACCTCTAAATCAAAACCAATGGGAGGCGGAAGGTCGTGTCCATCCTGTTGTTTAAACAATGAACAGACAAACAATATATCTAATATACAATTAAGCCAATGAGCAAATGTGATAACATTTAAATTATCATTACCACACTTGTTCTCAAACAAATAGCATTGGGTTACACCAACAAATAAACACTGTGGATTTCCTACCAGTTTGAGCAGCTTGGGGAATCGTTCCCGTATGGCACTGTCCAACAATCACAAAGACAGAACAAAAGAAACAAGGTTAGTACAAACTGCACATGTGCCAATGAAACCGTCCCATAGAAACACTCAAAAACTTTAGCCAGGCCATCTTAAGTCCAGGACAAATAGGTAAAGAGTATTCAATCAGAGAAATATTTACTTACAGATAATTATCCATCAGGCTTGAGATATTGCAATACTGTGAATTTATTTTCATACAAAACGTTACGTACACTACTGCTCAAAAGTTTGTGGTCAGTACAATTTTTAAATGTATGCACACCAAGGCTAGATTTTTTAATACACACAGTAAGACCAGTAATATTTTGAAACATTACAAATTAAAAACCGTTTTCTATCTGAATATATTTTAAAATGTAATTCATTTCTGTGATGCAAAGCTGAATTTTCAGCATCATTACTCCAGTCTTTAGTGTCACATGATCCTTCAAAAATCATTCTAATATCCTGATTTCTGCTCAAGAAACATTTATTATTATTAATGTTGAAAACAGATGTACTGTCTGCTTTATATTTCTTGCAAAACGCAATACAATAGATAATTCTCAGGATTCTTTGATGAATAGAAAGTTCAAAAGAACAGCATTTATTTGAAATAGAAATCTTTTGTAACATTATAAAATGTCTTTACTGTTAATCAATTTAATGTGTACTTGATGAATACAAGTTTAATAATAAAGCTTTAAAGAATAAAACTTTTGAACAGTAATGTATGTAACCAAGTTTACACCAAAAAACAATAACCATTCGTTTTTATTTGAATAAGTAGTGAAGGGTTACTGAATACTTGAGCAAGTTTGTCGTGTACTTGTGAGAATAAAAAACATGGGCATCTGAGCCAATGCCACCAATGAGTCAATCACAGCCCTGCCCCAACTCCCTCCCACCCCAGCACATGGTACTTACCCATCCACAATACTCACCACTGGTGCCCCCTACAGGCCGAAACACAGACAAGCAGGCTGGCAAACGATGGGGTCAGTGGGGTGTTGTGAGGGGTAGAGTTTGGTGAACATTCACGCCATTCAATCAATCAGTCAATCAATCAATCAATCAGTCAATCAATCAATCAATCAATCAGGCAGCAAGTAATTTTTTTTGCACAATTAGGAAGTGTACCCAGTGGAAAGGGTATAGTTTGATGTACTTGGACCAGATCTGACTCCCTGTAATCTGGTAATACTAGTGGTTCTTATACTGGCAAAACTCTATGGGGTCCTGGTTTTGTGTGTTTTTTTTTTAAATCAAATATCATCAGGCACTGACATACAGATTGACAAATACCGCCACGCCGAGTTATCTAAAATGCTTGCTCATAGCGTGCTTCAATATCTACGAAAGAATGATGCAGAACAAGGCTGCTCAAGATGACAATAAGAGAAATATGATGATATGAGTAGCTATTAAGAATTTGGGTGAAAAAATAAACAAAATATAATAGAAATAAATACATTTATAATAGACCAAATTGTGAGTGAATGCGGGGGGGGGGGGGGGGGGGGGGCACTGGAGAGGTTTAAAGTTATGGATCAGCCACAGAGAAGACAGCTATACAGTGAGAAACCACACCAAAAGAGTGGAAGTTAATAAAAGGGGTCAGGTGTATAAAGAGTTGAACCCTGAGCCTCTGAACAGATCATTATAGGATCAAATAAAGAAACGGTATAAAGGTGTATGGGTTTTATGGCCTACTTAATTTGGACCCTTCTATTAATTTAAGAACATCAGGGTATTTATTCAAACAATTAATTAAAGCTATATTTGAGCCAGACACCTTACGTTTCTATTTCCTATTTAGTCTAATTTGTACTTTAGTTTATTTGATATGAAAATTTGAAACTTGATTCCTGTGATCCTCCTCCAGTATTTTCCTTTCACTGTTTTGTCTTTGACGTTTTTCCTGCAACATGTTCTAGGACGAGGATCATGAAAGTGGTCAGTCTGACCAACTATCCTCCACCTTTGAATACAGAAACAGAGAGAGACAAAGACAATTGCCTCTACTCTCATTATTGATTTTGCAACATGCAGCAGAGCTCATGTTTCTGAGCAGTGCTTGGCTCAAGGTTTCTTTTAAAAACCTTCCCTCTCCTTCTCCACCCATGGCATCTCCTCAGTCCTCACGAACTCCTCTTCATCTTCAGTGATCATTCTTCATCTTCAGACGTTGGCTGTGGCCAGTTTTGCGGCTGTGCCTGCCTTAGGTTGTCCCTGAATCATGAGGTGGGATCTTACCCGTCTTTGGCTAACCAGCCTCTCACTGGCCAACAGCATCAGCAGTACTTCAGGTGTCAGACATGTGCAGGGCGGGTGGAGGGAAGAGGGTGCCAGCATTTTAGAAAGGTGGAGTACAAATGTACTTAATCGAGCATCATCTCCAAGATTGGATGTTCCATCCTTCTATGCCAACTTATCCATAGGCATTCTGGGAGGTCACATGATGAAGCTGCTGCTTAAATTGAATTGAACTAATGAAATTTGCAATGTGCTAAAATGCTAGCATATTTACAATATGCTAAAAAGACAATCGGCGTGTTCTGTGCTAAAAGCTACAGGGGCAACCAGGTGGGAACAGAGAAAAGAGTGTGGGGGAAAAGAGTGAGTGGGGCAAGAATGAAAAAGCAGGTGTGAGAAGAACCATAAAAAAAAAGAACCAGAGTTGTGGACAAACTTGGTTTGTTATGTTTTTAAGCTGCTTACTGGATTACCAATGGAACACGAACAAGTAAATATTATCACATGCCTGATGATAGTGGAACTAGTGGAAAATAACCAAGTGCTCACTGGTTAAGAGTTAATAAACCTGCATATTACAGACAGGACTGAATGACTCTGGCGGATGGGATTGTTTTTTTTCTTTAGAATAACATGCAATGATTGGGGACAATATTAAGAAATAGCTCATGTTTTCAAAAAAAATATATATTTAAAAAAACACTTTCTACTTAGAATGTCCTTACAAATGTCACATCAGCCTCCTGTCGGGCAATTGTTATTTCTACAGAATAAATTAAATGCAATGTGTATTTTTAATGTTCAACACACATTATATGTCTGTCTCAAAGTGAGCTATTAATAACCACCATGTTTTCTAGTTGTATTTTTATGCACACGTCTTTTCTGTTTTTGTTAAAGCTGCAGTCCGTAGTTTTTCCTCTGTCGCCATCTCTGTTCGAAATCTGCAATTACAGTCACTCGCGGAATTATCAACTTTACGTGGGTTGTGCCTCGAGCGTGGATGAATCCAATGTATTGAGGAGAATGTGCGGCTGTCAGTCGCCGCGCCAGTGTGAATACTGGCATTCAGAATCACAAATTCTACTTTTTGGAAGTATGACCAACATAAGAATTTTCACTGGAAAATGTCATCTGAACAAGTAACATCCACTTTTGTTCTGACCAACTAAGGGGATTGCAAAAAAGCATTGCAGTAAATCGCGCTGATAAAATCTAACGATCGCTTATATCACGTCAAACCGTGCAAATTATACTTTGTTCTTAAATTGTTAATGTTAACATCAGCATTGCGTGACTACATTTAATGCGTATTAGGGCTCCCTGTAGTTCAGTTTCCATTTCTGTGCAGTCTAATTTCTAATTGTCATATCAACAAATTAATGATCTTTACAACTGTTTCTCTTTGAAATACAAACACACAGATATATGTAATCAGAATGCACATTTAAAACTGGAATATAATCCAATTTTTACCTTTCAAAAGCCCTTCCGATATTTATCCATGTTTTCGCATGGGCCAGGTTGCAGTCTCTTTTTTTCTGTAGCCCCTCAGAAGTCTGAACTCTTTTGCATTTTACAACTTGTGAATCTCCAGTTGTCAATGGTGATTGCCATTTGAACCTTTATGAATCCACCATCAAATTGATAAGTTTAATTATATCAAGTGCTGTAAGAAAAGGCTATAAATCTCCACCTCCAACATCCTCGCACTCAATATAGCCTACTAGCCGTATGTGTACAGATGTGACGTAATGACATGCTAGAATTTGCCGCGGATATCCACCAGTACCACTGGAATTAAAACCATAATTACAAGCTTACCGTTTTGGCCCAAGCTAAGGCAAGCAGATAGTTTTGAACAGTGGCTGGTTATGCATTTGCTCTAGTTTATTTTGGATAATTCTTAACCAAGTTACAGACTGCAGCTTTAACTACTTTGCGTATTGATACAAATCTCCATGCATATGCATGCTTTCATGTGCATGAGCGCACAACCACACAAACCCTCAAAGATTTTATTTCAGGCCTGAAACATACTTTACGCAAGTACGTAAGAGCAGACACTGGGAACACTAGATTTTGTGTTGTGTTCCTAAATTGGTCACATTGCAAAATGTGATGCAACATGTATGCGTTGCTTTTCCAGAGTGCTTTAGTGGACATTAGCACAAACTATTTTTCTCTTTCATATCAACCTCTTTAGTTTGAGGCACACAGAGGCATGTTACTGCCGAGTAATGTAAAAGAACGTTTGCAAGTCTTGTGCTTGGCATTTGTGTACTTGTGTATAGTATTTTTCTTGCTTTATGTTCAATAGACAACCAACAACTGAGAAGACTAACCTGACATAGTCGGCCTGGATCTTGAAGTGGCCACACAGAGGATTTCCCTCCAATGAGAGATCCACCAGCTTCAGATCTCTCAGTTTATCAAGTTCTCTCTCTGTCTTCAGCTACAAGATGACACAATGATGCATGACTAAGAAGACTACATGTAAAGGTAAATCTATAGGTTTCAGACAGCATACTCATACCTCATTGTGTGACAGATTGAGAATCTTCAGGTTGGGAACCTTACTGACAATATCTGCCAAGTCATCCAGCCTGTATAACCGGTTGTTACTCAGGTTGAGACAAACCAGCTGTGAAATTGTGTGAATGAAAAAAATAAGATTTAATTGCATCTGTAGAGTTTATGTACACTACTGGTCAAACATTTGAGGTCTGTCAAAATTTTTAAACTGTAATATTATCAAATATAATTTCCATACCCCCCTCCTCTCCCCTTTTTAAAAATGGGTAGAGTACATGCCTGTGGAGCTTTTTTAGAAGAAATTTATATTTGAAGGCAATCATAAATGTAAAATGTAATTTCTTACCTCAGGAATGTTCTCCTCAATTATTTTGACAACCTCCAGCATGGAGTTCCTCCTATTTAAAGTGACCTCAATATTTTGAGAAACCAAATCTGCCAGAAAAGGACCAACATTTGAGCAACATCCCACAACAAGCCAAGCTGAATAAGTGTTTAAATTTGGAGAAAGATGACTGTATGCAAGTCAAACCTGGATCGACTCTGATGTTGTTCAGATCTAAAGCCTGCTGTGATCCGTCAAAGCGTTTGGCCATGCATTGCTGCAGAAGATAGTCAGGTATATTATCCATAAATAAATTTAACGAGAACATCCTCTTGAAGGCTGCTGCAGGTAACCATCACTCACCTTCAAATGCTCCAGATCCGTGGTCTTCAGATCAGTGTAAATCAAAGTGGGTGGTGGGCAGGGGTTCATAAGAAGAGTCACCTATCCAACAGATTAACACTAAATTAGATTGTCAAACCAATGATTAAACAAGAATTTTACACAGATCTGCACATGAAACATAATATAATTTATGGTTACTATTGTAGAAAAATATAATTAGAATGATGACTAAATGCATCATAAACACTGAAAGATTACGGAAATGACATCAGGTTTAGTGAAAGCATTTATTTATTTTACCTTATATCCTTCTTTGTCTGTTAGTTTTCGTGACACTTTAAACAAGGCATTAGCAGTAGTGGAGTCTTCAATATAAAACTGGGCCTTGTTGCCCTCCGTGTGATACTATGACCAAAAAAGACAAGACAGAACAGATTTAGCAATTTTACATATCAGTATATTTTCTATGGCATGCTGAGGACATATATTTTATCATAGACTTACCTGAACTGCACGGAATGGCACAGAACATGCGTTCTGAAGTGAAGTCAGAACCCAATCTTTGTCGTATTTCTTCCCGAAAGGAATCTGTGGTCATATACAATACAACCATAATGTCATTAGGTCATAAACATGCTTTCAAGTTAATCCTAAGGTCAATAACTGCTTAATTCAAGTGCTATTAATGTCTAATGTACTAACAGTCATTTTAAACCAGTTCTTGCGACTTCCATTGCCACCGCCACCTCCACCTCCTCTGCCTCCATATCGATTGCCTCTATCTTCATTTCCACCTCCGCCACCACCTCGTGTAACTTTGCGATCGCGTTCCTCACGGCGATTCAGCCGGCCATATGGATTGCTGAAAGTATAAAATCTTATCTGTTGTACCGTGATGGTTACATAAGAAAATATGTATAAGTATGCTGCATGCATCACAAGAGCTTACTATCTGCCCCGGGAGCCGCTGTCTTGCGAGCCTTCCACCATGGTCACATCTCCATCATCATCATGTAGTCTCGACCGGGGACCAGGGCCACCGCCACCTCCTCCACCACCACTGTAACCGCCTCGCTGCCTTGGCCGAGGAATCGGATCGCTGTACAAGGGGGCTCTGAAAGGGCCTCTGCCTTTACGATTGCGATGCTTTGGTCCACCGACACGGTCATCATGCTCTGAAAGATGCAAGATGAAAGAGTCAGAGGTGGGAAAGCCTGTCTTTAACAAATGCGAGCACCATGTCGTAACTCCTGATCAAACAAGTGCAAATGTGCCACTGTTTGGATATTGGCTAAAATGTTATTTTTGTTGCTGGAATGGAAACAAAAAAATTATTTCATACTAAATTGCACAGCTATACCTCCAAAAGCTAATAAATCCTGGAATTAATGTTGAAAATGTCATATTTTAGAAAGAAATTATGGTCTGTTAGTACACTGGACAGAATTCACACTAGTACAATGTGCTCGTCTTGACATTTTTTTAAATTGAGGACGGTAGCGATATTGTTATAGCCTGGCAAGGCAGACCTACATCAAGATGTTAGGTCTGGGAACTCACAATTGTCATACCTCAATCCGAGGGGTGGGATAAACGGTTGTCTTTCAAATTCCCTCGGCACGCAATAGGACAGCGCTACAACCAACCAGAGCAACGAACGGCTGTGGCTGAGTGAGTCCCATGCGTTTTTCCAGCGGAGCTAGTTGATATTAAACTTTTGGCGTATCCGGTCGTCAAAACTCCGAACACATCTTCCTTTTTTAAGAATGACTTAAGTGACGTTCTCTTAACTCCCAAGTCATCCAGAATCGTGGCAAAAGCCAATTCGAAAGACCGCTGTTCGCCAGCAGCATCTTCTTTGTTTTCAAGTAGCAGGGAAATCGAGTAGCACCTGCCTGATAAAAACGGAGGCTGCATTTTCAGGACCCCACTTCTAGAACCGCATTTCTAGGACCCTAGGTTTTTAGTGACAACGCCACCTACCGAATTAGAGGACCACCGAAGATGGATGACATTCAGAGTGCGAGTATCAAATGCGAATCAATTTTTATTTGTTTAACTTTAAAAACAATTGTGATGTATTTCATTGGAAAGTTAACGTTGTCTGCCTGTTTAATGTTTAATGTTACCCACAATACATGTTATGTGTACGTCTCTTCATTTTGACATGGTTTTATAAAGTTGGTTGAGACATGACATTTTAATAGTGAGACATATCAGAGGCCATTATAATAATTGACTGTTAAAATCCCACGTGTTAGATTGTGTCATTTACTGTATACTGTACTCTATATGAAGTGCTATTAAGGACACAGCTCAGGGTAGGCAATATTATGACAAAGATAAAGGAAAAGTCGTGTCAATAATGTTATTACTATTCAGATTTCTTGCATATCTCTCTATTTTTTTTCTCAGTTCAGATGGGCTTTATTGACATGAGTGTTTCTAGAACCTTTGTTCCCACAACATCAAAATCATTTTTTTTCCAAATCTTTGAACAGTATGCAATAATTGTATTATGAACATTAATTGGTATGAAGATTGATATCATTATTTTTATCATTATCATTACTCTGTGGTAACTAAGATCTTTTAAATATGAAATTTAAAATTAGAGAGTAGAACATGTTCAGCTAAATGTTCCTTATTTAATTCACTTCTCTTTCTCTCTCTTAGGAGTCAGTGATGATGTTGTCCAATGTCCATGTGTTTGTCCATCCATTGAAGTTCTGTCTATGTGGTTCACGTCATGATCAAATTAGTTTTTGTGTGTTCAATTTCAGTTGTTATATATTATTTTGTAAAATACACAATCTTAAATCTACCCCCAGAGTCATCCTTGTCTTCCCTCTGTACTTGAAAATGTGGTCCATCTAGTGACTGAAAAGACTATAACATGATTCCTTGTTTATTTTACTTGAGTTATTATCCGGTTGTTAAGTCGTGACGTAAGCGCTCTCCGATAATACTGTTTCCGGGTCCAAAGGCCGGGTCCTCTCTACCTACCTACCGCTTTGGCCGGAGTTTTAATGTGTCCCCGTGTTGTTTAAATAGATCGGAGTTAAAAAAAACAAGTGACATTAAACTGTCATTCTACCGCTTTCCCTGTGACGAGAAAGAAAAGAGAAAATGGCGGCAGTTGATTAGGTAAGTTACAAATCTTAAACGAATGAAGAAACTTTGGCGCCAGTGGGTGCTATCCCTTAATCCCTAGTAACACCCACTGGCACTGAAGCGAAAAAAGCCCTTTAAGAAAAGGTTTTATGTAGTCTAGGATCTGAAAGACGAGCGGAGCGCTTGGGCCCGGAAGAGGCTAAACGTCACGCGTGACGTCAGACTAAACAACCGAATAGTATGCTACTTAGACCCAATAATTCCTCAACATTTCTAGGAACCTGGTTTAATTGCTATAAAGAAAGTAGTATTTGGGTGTAATAAAAACTTGAAAAAAAACAAACTCTAATGTAGTTAAAACTGGGTGGAAATACTGCCTTGGTGGCACTTTTTTCGGTCCTCCAAAACTAGGGTCCTGGAAATGTGTTTCTGGGACTGCGGTTCTCCGACTGGGTAGGTTGCGCTGTCACAAAAAAATATGGTCCTAGAAATGCGGTCCTAGAAGTGGGGTCCTGAAAATGCAGCATCTGGGACTGCAGACCATAGACAGTAAAAGAAATGGACACAGCGACCCCATAGACTTCAACGGAGAAAAGTGATGTCAATTAGAAGCACTCACTTCCTGATTGCCAAGCGCACTGCGCAGACTCAAACTGAGCTTGATGACGTAGATGTGACATGAGCAACCTGACCAAGGGGGTAAACTATCAACCGGAAGTTGAAGTCGGCCGGGTGCCGCCATCTTGTAGCAGAACTTCACTTGCATTAGCATTCCCATTGACTCCCATTCATTTTGGCGTCACTTTGACGGCGAATAACTTTACATCTGAGGCGTTTAAAGACTCCATTTGTCCATTATTTATTTCTAAAGAAACATGATGTATAAAAGGCTCTATTACTTTGTATCTTACGTAATGGCCCCGTAGAAGCCGTTTTTGTAAAAATAGGCTAACGACTGCGTCATAACCACTCGACTCTCCGTTGCGCTGTACAGAAGTTACCGTACAGACAGGAGGAGAAGCTCGCAGGCAATCGGGGGGACGTCCCGTCAAGGGAGAAGCCCATAGATAATGAGTCCATAAAAGCAACGGGACAAAATACTCCTGTTCACTCACGCCAAAGAACTCTTTGCTCAGGTTCCCCGTCTCTGCAAGATTAACGTTGGCAATTTTCACGCACAGCTACTAGAAGATTTACGTCTGTCAGAAAGGTTGCTCACGTCATCAAGCTTAGTTTGAGTCGGTTTGAGTCTGCGCGTCAGGAACGGAAGTGCTCAAAAATCGCTAAAAATGGGCTTCAACTGTCTCAACTGAGTTCCAATGAGATGACTGTCCACTTCTTATACGGTCTATGAACCTGACTGACAGTTGTATGTCTTCTAGTAGCGGTGCCAAGAGGAATCTGAATCATTTCCTTCCAAATCTTGCAGAGCCGGAGATCGTGAGTATTAGCTGTCCATGAGCTCGCAGCAGGAGCAACTTTACAAATCTCTATGGGTTTCTCTCTTGACTTCATGCCTCCACCTCCCCCGATTGCGCGCGAGCTTCTACTTCTGTCTATATGGTAATTTCTCTTCTGTGCGACAGAGTCGCGTAATCGTTAGCCTATTTTAACAAAAACTGCATCTACAGGGCCACCAACTAAGATACAAGGTAATGGAGCCTTTTATACATTGTCGTGTTTCTTTAGAAATAAACAATGGACAAATTGAGTCTTTAAACGCCTTATATGTAAAGTTATTCGCTGTCAAAGTGACGCCAAAATGAATGGGAGTCAATGGAATGCTAACAGCAGGTGAAGGCTTGTTAGCCAATGGCGCCCCCCGGGGAGACTTCAGTTTCCGACTGGTGGATTACCCCCTTGCTGCAGACAGATACTATTGGGGAAATCACGCGAAACCGTCACAAAGCTGCCGTCATTATGTTATGCCCGCACACCAACTCTATACACGATGATATTGGCCTGACCAGAGTTTGGTTTTTCCAGCTCGAATCCCAACGGAGAGTTGCTAAACAACACTTTGCTGCAAATTTTTGCTAGGGTGCGTCTAGATTTCTAGGCTAATTTTGTTATGAAATATTTGTGAAATATTTGCTTGGTTATATCATCATTACATTTGTTTTGGTGACTTGGAAGCTTTCTATAGAAGTTGACTGAGCTCGTACACAAATGTCACTAAGTTACAGAGGAAAGCATCTGTTTTACAAGACTTTAACCATATAAAGCTGTATCATATTTGATATGTGAATTTCTAAAGATTCTCCCAAGACCTAGGCCTATTGGGAGAAATAAAGTGACAACTGATCATATAAAATTACATTGAAATTATTTTATCACCTCGTGGAATATGAGCTCCATATTCTCACTATATCACACTTTACGCATGTATCTAATTTGAAAATAAACAAAAACATACGTAAACTTGGCTAATATCATAGCAGTTAAACATGACCTAAACACACCATTATCACCACGCGGTCAGATTCAGTTGACCCAGCTCAATTTTCCTTAAACAAAATCCCAAAATAAAACACAAAATGCGGCTAAATCAACCGATATAATTCGTTCTGCTAACAACAAAAACACATTAAGTTAGTTAACGTTACTTACGGCCCAACAAAAACAAAAGCTAGCTGGCTAGAGGTAACTTATGTAAATGTTAGAGTAACGTTACAAGGCAACATACCCCAGAGAGCTACAAAATTGCCTATGGGATACAACAAGATCGTGAATAATCTTACCTAAACATCGTTAATAGTAGATAATTTGAAAGGATGTAAGCGCTTTTGCTAACGGCTCAAACTTACCATTATAGTAGCGCGAGCCGTCCGCTGTCGCCATCTTTAAAGAAGGCTTTTTCGCTGCTATTTAAAATATAGGACTTCCACGTGTTAATTTCCTATTTTTGTATATAAAACGAAATCAAAAGAAATTCAGATAAACGCTTTGAGCGCCTGTGAGTTCAGAAGAGATCCTTTCTTGGCAGTGTTTTGTGAGAAGAAGAAACCGTCTCAAACTGCAGCTGCTCCGGATTCTTCTTCGAATGCTCAGTGGAATATTTACACAACACATCATCGTTGCCACCTAGTGACAGCAAATGGGTGACTGCCTATTCAAGACAATGGGAAACAATTGCTTTAAATCTCCGATTTATTCAATAAACACAACAAACATCAAAGAAATATAGAGCAAAATATGAACATTCTTCCGTTCCATAATAAGCTACTGATATGCTTAAATTGCTATGCAAATGAATAAAGCGGATATAATAATGAATCTTTGGTGAGAGTGGACAAATAGGCATAAACCACTAATATAATTTAATGAAATAAATATATATATAAAACAAAATCCTTACATAGTAGTATTAGTATTCCATGTAGAGTTGGAATATTGTTGTATATAGTAACAGTAATTATATATTATATATATATATATATATATATATATATATATATATACATACATATATATATATATATATATATATATATATATATATATATATATATACATACATATATACACACATATATATATATATATATATATATATATATATATATATATATATATAACACATATACACATATACAATAATTATTGTTTTAATTATTATTATTCCCAAATCTTCCCTAACTTCTGTGTCCTGACCTCAACTTATTTTCCATAATATCTAACATGGTTCCCTTAAAATATGTTTTGCATTTTAGACTTTAGTATTAAAAATTTTGAAAGTAGGCAAACAATATAATTTTTAATATCCCCAGAGGTTAAACAGAACTGCTAAGCCACGTTAAATAGTTTGTATGACGAGCACAGTGCAGAGGAATGTAAAGAAATATGAATAAAATGGAAATGCTGACATATTTTACCCACTCAGTTACCCTCTAGATAAAAAACTGATGTTGTAACAGAACCACAGACCTCAGCAATGACACATTAAAGCATGGCAGGATTCTAGAGGAGACTTTTATGTCCTATAGGAAGTATCCAGGGAAAGGAAAACAAAAGCAGCAGAGCAGGAAATTCTGGTGAGCTTCACATCGGCACCATGAGGTAAACTGGTTTCCAAATGCATCAGAAAAAATCTTATGGTAATACTCATTGCATTGCAAAAGGAATGTCTCAAATGTGCTAGCTACGAGTCAGATGAGGTGTTCTAATGTAACAGAATGCATGTGCGTATGTGGTTACTCCAGAGTTTGGAGCTCAGAGCCTCATCCAGGGTCCATGCCTTTGTCTAATGCTGTTGTCTGAGGACTGTGGTTGGGCTGTTTCTTCTTCTTGAGTCCCATTTCCTATTCCTGCTGCCCTCTGCTCTTGATCTGGGTTCTCCTCACTCAAATTGGTCTCTGCAATATGAGGAGCCTCGAGGAAAATGGGAGCTTCATCGGTAGAGGAGTCCTGAGCTGATGGCAGAAACATTAACCAATGAGAATGGACTTGCAAAAAACTACATGAATTTTTATGCTTTTAATTTAAATAAAGGGTACCTATCATGGAATTTTGAAAATTACCTTTCATGTAGTGTGTAACATAGATCTAAGTGAACAAAAACATCCTGCAAAGTTTTAAATATGAAAGTTCACCGTATACAAAGTTATTGTCTCTCAAAAGTCGACTCTGAGTCGCTGATATGAATCGATAGACAAACGATGCTTTCTCTCTAGCTTTCGTATGTCACTTGTACAAGTTATTTGAATTCGACACGCCCACTCAGTGCGCGCCGAGCAGACAGAGAAACCTGACAACAACATGTCGACGAGACTCTGTTCTGAAGTGCGAATCAAAAGCAAACTTTTTTTTTCACTGCCCAGGGACAAGCATGTGAAGACTCAGTGGCTAGAGTTTATATTTACAACTATACCACACAAGTATAGCCACCTTGAGCTGTGTTCGCGTTATTTTAATGACGATCGCTTCACAAACACAAATGCTTTCAAGTGTGGATTCAAGAGTCGGCTGATATAGGAAGGTTCAATACCAAGTTTATTTAGATCAGCTTCCTCCTCCGAATCACAACCTGTAAGTACTATTAATAATTGTTGCTTTTATGTGTGTGTGTGTGTGTGTGCGCGTGCTTGCGTGCGCGCGTGCGTGTGTGTGTGTGTGTGAGAGTGAGAGTTACGCTCAGCAGCTTCTAGGTCTCCAATGTCATTTTTTTTGTTTTTTGAAATATGTGAAATTATGTGAAGCGTGTTGTAGTACTGCGGTGCTTTATCAATATGTTTAAGTTTTGGGCTAACGCAAAATATAACTGACTGCGTCATCTGACCAATCACCGCCGATTAGCGTCACGCAAAGGAGGGGTTTGGACAAATGAGTCCTCAAACGAATCATTAGGGAGTCGGTGAGCAAATCAGGTAAAAATAAATGCATATTATAAGACAACAAAAGTGTTTTTTGTCATTGCATGCATGTAAAACTGTTGTTGGGGACTCCCAGAACATTATTAGGAACATTTTAAATGCCATAATAGGTACCCTTTAAATAAATGCTTTTATTCAGCAAGAATACATTAAATTGATCAAAAGCAAAAGTAAAGCAGTATTAGAAAATATTTATATTTTAAATAAATGATGTTCTTTGATAATACATTGATAATAATAAGAAATGTTTCTTGAACAGCAAATCAGAATTAGGATCATGTGACCAAAGACTGGAGCAATGATGCTGAAAATTCAGATTTGCCATCACAGGAGATTTAGGAGTCGGGACATATCGGATTATTCACTTCCATAATCGGGCCAGCATTGCATCGTGACTAAAGTTTACCATTTGCGCGTCTTTAAGTCTTAACGGTTTAAACATTCAAACGATTTTAAACTATTCAGTACTTGCTCGCTCTCTGATAGTTGGTTTTCTCTGCGTGCGTAGGCCTGGAGTAAAGCCTCCTCACATACAGCTCGCGAGTATCCTCTAAACACAGTTGGTTATGTCTTAAATAAGCATACACGTTTTTAACAGAAACGGCAACTCGCGGTTGTATGATGAAGTTAAGCGAGATATTCTGCTGTCACTCTCTTAAACAGAAGTGCAGACATTCTGTCTTCTTTTGTTTCAGAGAAGAGAGAAAATAATGCTGTGGTTGGAACGACATGAGGGTGTGTAAATGATGACAATTTTCATTTAAACTTGTCATGGCCCAGACATGTCTAATGAAGGATGGAGCAAGACACATCATGTCTTCAACTGTGCTGAGCTGTGCATAAAGCAGAGCAGCCTCATTTATTAATTCAATACACACACAATCTGGAGTTAAAAACCCTTCTGCCTCTCTGAACACAAATTTATTTGCAACATGCCAGGCTGCAAGAAAAGACTGTATGGAACTGGGGTGAGATAACACTGAAAAGAGGAAACCGGGGAAATGCAGAGATATCTCACACACAAAAAAATACCATAATATTGGATATATATTGCACTCTGATAAGTACCATGATACTGAATGATGAGTAGGTAAGATTTTTTTGGTTTTTGAAAGAAGTCCCTTATTCTCACAAAGGCTGCATTATTTGATCAAGAAATACAGTAAAAGAGTAATGTGAAATATTACTACAATTTAAAATGTCTGTTTTCTATTTTAATATATTTAAAAATGCTATTTATTCCTTTGATGATGAAATTCAACATCATTATAGTCTCACATGACCCCTCAGAAATCATCTAATATGCTGATTTGTTGCTCAAAAAACATTCGTTATTATTATCAATAGTGAAAACAGTTGTGCTTCTTAATATTTTGAAGCTTGGCATACATAATGCTATACCGAAACTGACATTATTAAGGTAAAAAAAAATATATTATAAAATCTGTGAGCAATTTCATCCATTTGACAAAAATAAATAAATTGATGACTAACTCCACTTCTAAAATAATGTTTATTTTTTTACAGACAGCTAGAATTCCTCTCAATTTTCAAACTCTCAGCTACACATTATCAGTGTGGTTGTAATACATGTAATACTTCAATGATGTGCTTTTTGAAGTCTGTGAGATTTTTTTTGGGGGGGGGGGGGGGGGGGGGTATCACTTGAGGGTGTTGATCTTTACACTGACAAATCTCTCAAACGAACAACGTAATAGAGCACCATGAAGATAAAGAGCTAGTTCTCCACTGCAGAATGGCAGCAAACCACAGCAGATGGTTCTCTCTCAGCCTGCATGTGCCTCGCAGACACTGCAAAAAAAAAATTTGATCGAAGCAAATCTGGCATATTCATCATTTACAGTAACTGAGGCTAGGAGGTTAATGTGCTGAGTGGTAAGGAAATGGTGTGGTGATTGTGGATGGTTTTCCTTTACAAAAGGAGCATGTCAATCAATTGTTGTTTCTGCATAAAAATCTTAAAATGTAATCATTTAAAATGATTTCAACATAGAAGAAATGACTTTGTTTGGTGCACATTTCAACACTTAAGTCCAAATTGTTAAATACTAGGTGTGTTTCTAGATTTAAGTTGTTACCGTTTTTGCTTTTATGGAATGTTTTAAGTTTTGTTTAGTCATTGAGCAGTGTAGACATGCTTCAGTGTCACTAAAATTGTCATTTTAGTTATTGAGGCAGACTTTAAAAGCAGAAGTAAGCAGTACATTCTAAGCATTTTTATTTATTTAACTCATTGTTTTTTATGACAAAAACTAAATTGTTTTTCAGTTATCACAACTGTTATAACACTGTTACTAAACTCAGCTCAAAAGAAATTTAAATTCCAAATTGATCCATATCGTGATACGTATCGTATCGTGGCTTTAGTAGCGTGATGCGTATCGTGACATTGTTGGTGATACACAGCCCTAATGTGTATTCAGAGCCAGTGAGCAACGGACTTTCAAAATAATAATAAAAAAAAAACTGCGTTAACGTGCGATAAAAAAAATTGTCGCTGTTAATTAATAAATGCGTTAAAGCGTTATGCCCAGCCATAATATATATATATATATAAAAAAATTAGAACATTGTAATAATATTTCACAATATTACTGTTTATACTGTATTTTTGATCCAATAAACACAGCCTCGGTAAGCATAAGAGACTTCGTTCAAAAGCATTAAAAAACAATGACCTATCCCAACCTTTTGAAAGGCAGTGTATATTACTCATATGCTTTAAGTTAATATTTTTTACCAGCTTCATCTTCTTGCAGCCGATTCAGTTCTTCTGTCCCGATCACACTAGGAGTGTCCAAATCACCTGCACAATCAAACATGATTTTGCATGACTCACTTCAGTGACTTGATCACTGCATATTATAAATTTCATTATGCATTACAGAAATCTACATTCATCACATTTCCCTTTTATCGTTTACCTTTGTTTCGAACTGTTTGCTTTGATTGTTGTGGTGGATCTGGCAGCTCACTGGCGTCTCTTCCATACGTAATGACTGGGGGACAGGCAAAGAATGGTGTATTAGTTACTGATCTGTTCGATTGATGTGATCAGGTGTGTGCGGCTGTGAACCGAACGGTGTTCTTACTAGGAGTGCTGGAGGATGAGTGCATGCGTTTACGTGCTTCTTCCCTCCTCTGCTGAAGACGTGTTGAGTCTCCCATCATCACCTATGTATGCAAACAGACATCTGGAATGCATCCACTGGAAGTGTGATAGGATGAAGGTTGAATAGATTAGGCAGACAGATGGTCTTACCCTCACTCTGACCTGCTCGGGGGGATACAGCCCTCCCCAGATGAACTGCAGGTAACTGAAGAGCACAATGACACTGAGGAAGGTGAAGTTACTCGCCACCCCAACGATTGCAGACATCACGGGGAAATTATACAGGAGGTATCTGTTGCAAGAGGGAAGAACATTACAGGATGATAAGGTAGAAGAATCATTTGATGGAACATGAACCATCAAATAAACTGATACCACCAAACAATGGCAAATACCTAATTCCAGTGAAGTAGGCATGGATCCTGAGCTGGGCAGAATAAATCTGGACCCTGAGAGACTGAATCTCGATCACAGCACCAATGGCAGGTTGGTACTGTGAAGGATAGATCAATATAATGCATGATTTTTGCCTGAACATTTTTAATGACAATTCTGTCAGTCTTGTTCATACTTAACAAACTTACAAGGTCCGATTTGAAATCTGGGAAGAGCTCCACTTCGATGAGCTGTTTCTGCTCAGACACACCTGAGAGCAGGAGAGGCGAAAACAGCAGCGTGCTCATGGTCCGCAGCAGGTTTGAACGGTAGTGCAGCATCGTCTGATGAGAACAAACAAGGAATTATAAGTTAAACGGACATTTAATGACTGTCATTACAATATCACAATATAAAAAGCCCATGAACTTTAGTGTCCTTCAGAAATCATTCTAATACCGGTATGTTGATTTGCTGCTGCTAAAAAAAAAACAGTTGTGCTGAAGAATACTTTTGTAGAAATGATGATACATTTTTTACAAGATTCTTTGATGAATAGAAATAACAGCATTTAATTAAAATAGACAAATGTTCATGCTTATTTCCCCTATTTTTACATTAGATTATATTTACCATCATCTAAAGCTCACTTAAAGTTACCACAAATAATTAAAAAACAAATATTTTAATAATGCTATTAAATGCGATCTCCAGAAAATATCAAATTATCATACTGTCCATTTGAATGCCTAAAATGACTTGTAGCATTTAAAATGGTTGATTTGGTTATTACTTTTAAGCTAAATAAAACCCATAATATATTTGATGCACGACTTGGAAAACTACACTTATGTTTAGCAACAACTGACTCTGAAAATCTTATAAATCAGCCCAATTATCCATACAGAATAAACAACAGAGAACTTTGGGGGAGCGGTCTTCACTCACGGAGCGGACCACCGAGTGAATGACTGTCCCATCAGTGGTATAGCAGGACATTTTGACCATGAACATGCCAATCTGTTCATTAACAGGAGATTCAGGCATTTCCAGCTCCAGAGAGATCCTGTAGGCCTGACCGGACATCATCACCTAAGAGAAAGAGTGAAGCAAATAAAATTAGCTGTCAATATGACAGACAATCCATTTTTATTCTCAACCAGTAATATTAATAAATTTAATATACAAGTTATAATTTTCTTGTGCATCATTAATGGGCTTGTTCCATAATGTAATCAGCAAAGCTTTAAAGGGTCATTTAGGCAAACCCGGTAAAGACATGTAAATTGAACAGATGATACATGAGGCCCTTTTCTACTAAAAATAACTCATTTCTTTTTCAGTCGTGCTCTGGTGCTCTGGCCCCAAACATTTTGACATTCATACATTTTTAAGTGTGGCTTTTTTGGTCCACTGAATGTAGCCCTTAAATGATGTCACTCTGAGTGGGACTCAGATGTACCTGGTCTCTTCCGTTCTTCAAGAGCGAGATGTTAGCCGTGGGGAAAGAACAGAGGACTGAATCTGAAGCATCGCAATCTGTCCTGTTAAGAGTGAAATGGAGGAGAGAGGAATCAACCACAATGCATTACAAACTCTAGTAATGCCTCTAACAGTATTTGTTCATTGGACCATACTAATTAAGGACTCAGTCGTGCGCAAACAGCCCGTTGTCAAAACTAGACCAGAATGTTCCCGATCGGCCCTGATGTGTCTGTACCTGTAGAAGTAGTGTACTGGTGTGGAGAAGCTCACGCTGGGCATGTAGGAATAGTAGAAGCTTCCATACAGGAAGATGGAGACCCAGAGGAGAAGCACCAGGACACACGAAAGGATGGCGACTCTTAGAAGCGTCCTGCGAGCTCTAAGCAGGGTCACCGCTGCCACATCCTGGAGCCAAAGCAGTAACGGTCCCATCGCTGCACCCATAGCCAGCAGTCCTTCAGCTTCACGTCCAGATGAAGGTCCTCTAGTCTCACGGTGTCTGCCCAACAGTCCTCCCACTGCCGACAAAGGCGTCTGCCCCGCTTTACTCATTCAAACCTCCTCACACACTATCCAATAATGTGTCCCGTCTGCATCACTACATCTAATAATGCTTGTTTTCTACAGTGAGAATTAATGGTTTGAAAATACAGTGGTTTAAAATGTCATGATGACCAAAGTCAAAAATTAACATATATTCAGAAAGTCATATTTGGATCTAGTTGTTGTTCTGTGACTGAAGGTATGACGTGCCAGTTTCTTGAATTTACTTTCCCACCGTTCGTCTGTTACTGTCAATGAAGTCATAGGGTGCCCTAAAAAAGGAATAAGAGGAGAAAAAATACAGAATAAAAAAACACATTGAATATATTATAATTGAAAGGTAATTATAACTATAAAAAATAATAATAATTAATTGTGAAAACACGACAACTATTCCAGGATGAATCATAAAACAAGACTCAATTTATACACGCCCAAGAAAAAAAAAAACACAAACACACACACCTAAATCTCTATTCTCTTCCTCTGTGAATTGCCTGCAATTCGTGCTGCCGTTTGTATTTTTGTACATTTGACAGCCTGACTCGAATTGAACAAAACAACAAGGCAGTAAAATAGGAAATAAGTGTCACTTCAGCACGTTATTTACATGCGACTGTACCTTTAGAACTATTTTTGGTGTGTCTCTGAACTGGATTTAAGTGCCTCCCTGTCTCCATTTCGCAGTTTCACTGTCTTGTCAGCTAAGTACATTACATTGGAAAAAACGGCAAACTCACCTGCTTTCATTAAAAAACACGCCATGGACAAAACAAATAACTATGCTTCAAAATAAACTGATGAAAAACAGTGGACCGACCACTCTCTTCCTTTCATCTGTTATGTGCTAGCGTGACGCATAATTTATGCATTTCATAGCAGAGCAAATGATCTCCAAATCAGATGTAATTAAAAACTAAAATATTCGGTTGTCATCTACCATCAGTGAAAAACAACCATCGGTGTTACTCAGTGGCGCCGCTGCTGGTGTGACAGAAACACATGTACGGCAACCGAAGAGGTACAAAGTACAACTGTCAGATGCGTTTTAAAATCTTTAAAATACGTTGTTATTCATGCGAATTTTTACAGAAAAGTAAAATCCCTAATAAAAAACATTATCAATTTTTTTAATGATTTTTATTCATTTATACTTTAAACACATATCTATCTTTACCTAAATAATAGGAAAAGAGTCAATGACGTGACACACATTTTACAAAAATACATTTCATAAATGTCTTGAAAACACCTGACCTAACACACCCTAAATTAAATTAAATCTAATTAAACTAAGTTAAATTATATGTGTTTTTTATTTTTGTCTATGTCAAAAGAAAACGCATTGAGATTCGTAAACATTAGCCTATAGGCTATATTTTACGTTATAATAATAGGCTAATAATATTAATAATCATCATCATCATCTTCAGCTCCATCTGTCCCAAACTATTATTGTTTGTTGAAAATTGTATAAAAAAATTAATTAATGTAGACTATAAAGCCAACATGAAGAATTATATTTTTTTAACCAGATTTTTATCAACCATGAATCAAAATCATCATAAATGTAATGTTGTTGAGCACCAATAAGAATCAGTCTCCCTTTATTCTTTCTTTCTCCACCAAATATTTCAGATAACAGTATTCTCATTTCTCGGGAGGAAACTAGGGGGCAGATTTGCAACAATGTGAATGTGACATGAGAATGAATGCAGTGGGAGGGTGGAGTGATGTAAAGATGTGGGGGGTGGTATTAGATCTTAACCAGGGTGGGAGAGACCACTGAGTCAAAATGGTGCCACAATACAAGACAAAAAGAGGCTGAGACTGCAGCAGTTCCCATGGTAACAGAGCAGAGAGAGGGAAGGCTAACTTACTCCTGAGGTTTAGCAGCATCACCGGCAATGAACAAAATAAGCATTTCATGCTATCAAATATTTCATTATAATTTTGACAATATAAATTCATCTTGCTAGATTTAATTCTTCATACACTGCTTTTCATCGTTGCATTTCCCTCCCCCCTTCCTCCACCCCTATGCTGCTGGAAAGGTGGTATGAGTCGCCCCACAGAATAAATCATTCCATTAGAGCCCCCCTCCTCCTGGTTGGCACATTCCACTCACTGCAGAGGGGAGTTTTATGTATGTACCAAGAGAGTGGTGTTCATTGTAGCAGAATTGCAGTGCACTGGACTGTACAGAACTGGGTAGCATCCACACTGTGTATGAGGGTGCGGTCCGGCTGCACTGAAAGCAACAGCACGGGCAGATAGAGAGAGAGAGAGAGAGAGAAGGAATAAGAAAGAAGAGGAGGGAGAGATATCACCACAAGAGGAATACAGCAAGGGTAAGAAATAGAGTGAAAGGGGAAAGAGGTAAAAAAAAGGGGCCCAGAATGACAAAAATAGACGAATACACTCTGTGGTCTTTTTTATGCTTCTTGCTCTCCGTTCACTCTCCATTCTTATTTAGATCCTTTTAAATGCATTGCTTTAATTTCATTTGATCAATTTAAATAATAATGCACATTGTTTCCCACATCATATTTAAGGGTCTTACAAATGACTACTGATATCTGTTTGAGCATCAGTGATTGTGATTTCTGTATCTGGCCTAGTTTCTTTTTCTTTTTTTCCCCTTTTCTGTCTGCAACATGTGATTTCCACTCTACAGATGGCTAAACGTATACGTTTAAATGCCTGGTTTTTGTGTGCTATTGCTCAGAATAATATGGTATATTCCATGTGGTGATGATCCCTGCAAGCCAATACACCCAATACACTGCTGAAATCCTATATTCAAAATCATTAATGCAGACCATGCATTTTAGGTGGATGTATTGATATTTGATGATTATGAATAGCTCTAAATCTATTTAATCAATGACTTCTGACCATCACCTGGAAATGAAGGTTTCAGGATGATGAAATGTGTTGCTATCAGATCATTGCGTTCCAAGGTGAGGTTTTGGTTTTCTAGGGCAGGAGCTTTTAGCAAAGCAGTAGTAAATGATACTAAGAGAGGAAAGACAGGAAGTGAATGAGAGTCCTGGACCGCAGGAAGATGCTTCCATTAGAGAGTAGAGACTGTGCACTATCAACAGAATCAGTAACGCTTTACAGTAAGGTTTCATTTGTCAACACATTAGATAACAACATTAGCTGTCAGTGACCTGAGCTGAACAGTGAACAGTTGTTGTTTTTTTAAATAATGTTAACAAGGATTAATACATACTGTAACAAATGTTTTGTTCATTGTTAGTTAAAACATCAACTAATGTTAATGAATGGGATCTTATTACCACAGAATCTGTATCCCCTAATTCTCTATAAATAATAGTGGATGCATGTTAGCATTTAATGTTATCCTTATCGGCAAGATAATAAAATTTGGCCGATATCTTATAGCAGATCAATAATGGATTATTGCCTTTTGCTGAGACACTTCAGATGCACACTGTTCGCCATGATGTTTTTGAATTGCTTGAAATGTGATTGGAAAAAAGGTTTAACTTATAAGGTTAAGTGTAACATGATTGTGTGCTTGGTACATGGATTTAGACTTTTATTTTTGTAATCAGGCTCCCAAAAATTATATAAAAATTCGGATTTAGGTTTATCGGACAATATATATTGGTTATCTGCTTTCAAATATACAGAATTATCAGCATCGGGCAAAATTTCATATCGGCATATCATTAAAAAATATACTTTTGTTGGCTGGCTTATATGATAGTGAACTTTTTAAACAAAATGAACAGATGCCTCATGTGCATTTTTGTATTTGAAAGAGATTTTGCATTACCGTCTTCGTAATTTTGTGGGTGTGTGTGGCAGGATGAAAGGAGACACCCCTGTGAACAGCACCATGAGCGTTGGTCAGGCCAGGAAGCTGGTGGAACAGCTGAAGATTGAAGCCAGTTTTTGTCGAATCAAGGTGAGGGTTGTCATGCAAAAACAACTGGAAAATGTGGCAAGCAAGAATCAGATTAGTGGTAATCCTACATGCCTATGAATATGCCTTTTTATACCAGCCTGTACGTAGCAGACTAATTTGTATCAGATGTGATCAAAGATCTGGAATCAGGTTAATAGGTATGACCTATTTCTACAATCCCACGGTAAAGTGTGTCCTACAAGTACAATTTGAAGCATTCAACAGTCTTTAAGCGTTGACCTTAACCTTGCATTTCACTCATACAGTTCTGTTTGACCTAAAATGCTGTTTTAGCCCAGAAATTAAACTGCAGTGTATTTATTAAAGTATTAAGGTGTAGTTGTTCATCATTTACCATTGTTTTTTCATGCACTAGTCAATTGATTTTGGGCTATTTTGCTTCCATATTAACATTTCTTCTCTCAGACTACAGTGGGGAAAAAAATCCAGAATACACATTTAAGCGTTTATTTTATTACACTTTATTTGTGTCTGTAGTTTTCAATTACAATACATATCTTTAAAGGCTGTTTTCTCAAAATGAGTTATTTTTCCTGCATTGAACCAGAAATCTCCACTTTAGTAGCACTTACATACAACGAACCTTCCAGTTCCAGAGCTTTATATTCAGAATGTTTTTACAGAGGGACAGTGTTGGGCAA
Organism: Chrosomus eos; assembly: GCA_036326025.1. Taxonomy (NCBI): domain Eukaryota; kingdom Metazoa; phylum Chordata; class Actinopteri; order Cypriniformes; family Leuciscidae; genus Chrosomus; species Chrosomus eos. The sequence goes on from CM070834.1 coordinate 20,996,054, forward strand.
AGTTATTTTTAAAAGTAATGCATGACAACAATGCATGACCCCAACAAAGTGACTAATTGCGTTACTTTTTATGGAAAGTAATGCGTTATGTTACTTTTGCATTACTTTTTCTTGTCTAGGCTGAGCTTGTTTTGTATTTTAATAACAAAAACAAAGTTCTGTTTTTGACAAATGTAAAGGCCCTTTCACACCAAAAGTGAAATGAATACGCCTCAGGCTGAAGGAAATGCAAATTCACATATGTAAAGTAGAGGGAGAAGCTCAAACAAACCTTACAGCTGCATGCTGCCATTCTGGATTGCAAAAGAAGAAACTTCAACACTCTTACTTCAGCAATACAAATAAAAATGGACGCAAACATGATGTTTATTTAAAGTCATTTTTGCTTATTAGTATGGACAATCAAAGATCAGCAGCAAATACATTGGTTACTAAAGTGAGATTAAATACAAAAAGTATATTGTGTAATTTATCATTTAATTGTTGCATTTAAAAAAAAGTTTTTTAGCATTTTAAAAAGTTAGCATTTTAGAATTTTTAAGGAAAACTGCATCTATTTTTGTGCATGTGAGATGAGTAAATTGCTCACATTTAGTCTACAAAAACCATCATGTTTACACAGCGCACACGACGCCTCTGCATTTACTCATGATTTCTCTATAAAGGTAAACAAGTAACTTGCGTTACTTAGGCTATTTGAAAAAATAACTGATATTTTCTTGTAAATTTAAAAGTAATGCGTTACTTTAGTTACTTGAAAAAAGTAATCTGATTACGTAACTCATGTTACTTATAATGCGTTATGCCCAAAACTGCAGAGGGTATTTTCTGATTTACGGAGTGATAAAAACAGATATCCAAAACCTCCTCTGAAAAAAAACGTTAACGCTAATATGTAACCCAAAATGAAACTGGAATGAATTTTGAACTTGGCTTTATACAATGTTCAGACTTGTTCTGGAAATGTATACAAATGGATTTAATTAGATAATGGGTTATTTGCATATTTAAACATTTTATCAAAACCAGTGATACAAAACAATTGTCTTAATGTGCCGTTATTGATCAACTGGGGAATTATGGTGATATATCTATTAGGTACATATTTGACCCTATTCACCTGAAGTTTCTTGCCTGAAAATCACTAGCTGTCGTGTGCTTTTAAATTGGGCACTGACAATCTATCCTGCATTCTTAGGTGTCAAAGGCAGCGGCAGACTTGATGGCTTACTGTGATGCCCATGCAATCGAGGACCCTCTCATCACCCTGTGCCCACTTCAGAAAAACCCGTTCAGGGAGAAAAAGTTCTTCTGTGCTCTCCTCTGAGCAGGACACAGAAGGGCAGGATTAGTCTCATTTAAATATGATCATTTGTGTACGCACATCACACAACACAACACTCAACAAGACACCACACAGCAAAATAAATCCCCAAATAAGGTTCAATAAATGCAAAGTGGTTTCTAAATTTCAGAACCCAAAAATTTACAAAATCATGTTTCTGAAGATATTTTTATCCTCCTGTTTTTTCTTTCTTTCTGGGAAACCCTGTTCCTTTCATTATGGGGACAAAAATAATATCAAGATCAATGCAAATGGATTAGATCAAATGACACACTGATACATACATACATATGCAAGCACTCAGTTTTGTAACCAAGCAAAGGGAAATAGGTGTGGGTCTGAATATTTCAATTTCAAATTTTATTATATTCGAAACATTCATTGCGTTCTTCACATAGCATAATATGGTGATTTACAAATTCTGTATGTATATTTTGATTTTTTAAAAATGTTTTGTTTGAGGTGGCAATGTATGCTGGTAGACAATTCTGGTTAACTGGTAGAGCTTTTAAAGTTTAGATCATTGTGAGAAAGTGCAAATGCTAATACCTACAATACATAGCACTCCTAAAGGGGTTTGTAAAATGATATTTATGTCCTAAAAACAATTACATTTTTCCTGGCCACTTAAACAAGTGGTATCTAGTCTCTAATAGTTCAAAAGATTAGCTCAAAAGATGAACTGTTGAAGAAATATGTCAAGAGAACATCTGTCAAATATTTGTGGTCCCAAGAAATGAATTAAAATACTGCAGAATCCAATGAAGGAATGAATAAAACTTTGAAACATCACACATGTGCATCACTTATTGATTTAGGAGAAAAATTAACACTACAGTACTATTTTAAAGAAATTAATACTTATCTGCGACAACCGATTTAATTGAAAAATCAAGTGACCGTAAAAAATCCTAAAAAAAATAAGCATGGTTTCCACAAAAATATTAAGCAGCACAACGGTTTTCAACTGATAAATAATAATGTTTCTAGAGATTCACCAAGTCAGCATATTAGAATGATTTCTGAAGGATCATGTGACACTGAAGACAGGAGTAATGATGCTTCAGCTTTGCCATTACAGGAATAAAGTATATATTAAAAATAATAATAATTTCACAATACTATGTTTATACTACATGACACTTGAAAGAACAGATTAAAAAAAATCTTACTGACTAAATGTTTTTTTTTAAAGTTAAACAAACACCTCATATTGAACCCGAACAGGTAACTCCACTTTTGTAACCGCACGTTTAGCTGGTTTAAGATGTTTTTCATTCCATTAATTATTACTTTTATATTCCAAAGGAACTAGGATGCAAAACACAAAAGGTCAAAAATGGTCTTAAAGCCATGAAAACATTTATAAGTTAAAATTCAGAAGGCATTTTAAACATCAAGGCAGCAGATGTAAACCAAGACGCGAGTTAAGTGGCCACACTACACAGAATGATTCAGTCCACGCATCTTCAGGTACACATGCAGTTAAAACAAATCCATATTTTTATTAAGGCAATTTCAGGGTTGGGGAACATTAAAAACCATATGACATCATAATGCACAGGATCCTTTGGGTAATACATATTAGAGAACAGTGACAAGTTCACAAACCTTAAAAAAAATAATTAGCAGTGTGCCATATTTTTGGACATCAGTTAAAACCTGCAAACGGTATCATAATAAACAGAGAGTGGGAACTGTGTTGTGCCCAGCGAACATGCATTTACTCTACTGGGGTATGCACATATGTAGTCTGAACTCAACTGCATATGATGAATGGATTTTTGGATAATTTGTGTTATTCTGTGAAAACTAAAGATCCAGTGTCAATAATGTTCGACAACATTAAAAAAGGACCAGTGATCTAACAAGTGTAGCCCATCTAGAGAACTAGTGCTTCTACAATTCTGGACAAATTTAATATTGATACATCCAAAAATAATGTCAGAAAAGTCTAATTGTTATAGTGAGGTAAATAAATTCAGATACAAGGGGGGGAAATTAAAGTACAATAACAGAAAAATCAACTACAGGAAAGAGTCACACCACTCTCGCAGACAGCCATAACAGTCGCCTTGCTGTTTGATGTTTGCTCCACAAGTATCCTTCAACCATTCCCGAAACAACTCCTCATCTTTCCTCAGTACCAGAAACTGTCCTAGGACAACATATGCCTGTAAGGAAAAAAAAAAAAAAAAAAAAGTAGTGTCATTTTTCTGACCATTGGAGCTGACTACAGTAAATATGAAACATCTTGGTAAGTCTCACCTTGTCGAAGCCTTTGTCTTCCAATCTTTTTCCAAGAGCATCCCCAATTCCCGCTAGTGCATTCACAGACTTCTCCCCCATGGGTTCAGCTACAAAGTCCTTGTGTTTTTGTGATGTCGACGACATTGTTGATTTGTATTAGAGAGGGTTGTGGGAATTCAGGTTTACTTTGTTCAATGGCTTAAAAGGAGAAACGATAAAGGAATATCTGTTAAAATGCATGATTTCTTAATAACCCAAAACTGTACACAAGTCTAAAGAAAATACTACACACTGAATGCAAGTTATTAAAAGAAAAAAAAACCTACTCAACTCCAGATATAATACTTCATAATAAGTTTCAACTATTGTTAAAATGCAAATGTCCCTAACTTGCATTAAAAAGCAATATGTATTAATGACAAATACGCGGATTTCCTATTAGACAGACTAAATGAGCAATTCATAAAATCCTGGTGTATTATATTGTAACATCACCGAACACTGATCGAAACTGAAGGTGAGCTACTGGGAAAGGGAAAGTGAAAACTACACAACCACGGGGAATTTATAACACCATAATGCGACGGAGAGATAATAGCTAATTAATACATGACGATGAAATTAGTCGTTCATAAGAGTGAGTTTTCTCAATGTACACGTTTGGGGGTCCCGCCTCATTTCTTCGCTCAGCGCTAACTTACACGACAACGATAGCTAGCTAACATGAAACTCTCCCTTCATTTAGGCATAAAAACATCCAAAGTGGCCAACGTAACAGTATAAACAGTATCTATAAAGGAACTCATGGCTACAACATATTTTATATCATACCTGGACACTTTCATCGAGGACTGTCGATCCTCAACCGCAGACGGCGCGCTATTCGCAGACTCAGTGCGCCCAATATAACTCACGCAGCGTCGCTTCCTGTCCTGATCCCGCCTTTAGAATGAACTTCCGCTCTTATGATGCTGCTGTTCAAAGAGACACTGACCCCTGGTGGCTCCGGCTGTATGGTGTTAGATGCATAGAAATCATATAAAGACTAGAAGCCCTATTGGCCGCTGGAAACCGAGAAATCCGGCCGCCATCTTGAACCGGTCGTATTCCTAGTTTCGTTGCGTGGCAGCAGATAAGATGCCAGAGCATTGTGGAGCATTTTCCTGTTCGAATCGCCGGACCATCGAAAATAGGGCTTTTCACAAGTAAGTCTTAACATTACCGTACTATTGGTTGTATTTTGTGAATAGAATATTACCAGGTAATCGAGAATGAGCAAGGATATTTGCTATTACTGTACTGAAATCGTTGTGAAATGCTGTTTACTGCATCATCCGGTGTTCACCCGGCATGGAGAGAGGTGGGGTAACTGTTAAAGTAATAATTAAGAGCTTCTAGGTTGTCAGATAAGCATTCAACTGCCCTGTTGTATAGGTTATTTATTTGTGTTTGCGCACATGATATCAGGAAGCAATGTTACACGCATGACAGCGATGCTTATTTGAGTTACCCCTCCAACTTCTAGTTTTATTGATAACCTATATCTTATCATATGCGATTTGGCTATTGATATTACAGAAGTCCTGTGGTAAAATTGCATTAACTTACTCCATCTACCCTTGTAAAGTTAATCCGAATAGGGCTTTAGTCTCGACATTTCCCCCTCCCACATCCACATAAAAAATGTAACGTTATAGGCTTAATGTTGTCCGAATTTAATTTTTAAAAATTACTGATTCAAACACGTTGAAAAGCTTTCTCACTTTTTATTACAGGTGGCTGCGTCCGGTGGATTCGGTAGCTGCGTTATGTGTGTGTGTGTGTGTGTGTGTGAGAAGAGAGAGAGAGAGAGAGAGAGAGAGAGAGAGAGAGAGAGAGAGAGAGAGAGAGAGAGAGAGAGAGAGAGAGAGAGAGAGAGAGAGGAGGAGAGAGAGAGAGAGAGAGAGGAGAGAGAGAGAGAGTGTTTGTTTGTGTGTCTGTTCGTGTGTGTGTGTGCGTGTCACAAATCATAAATTGTTTCTTCAACTTATTAAAATATCTTACTTTACTGCAACTATCTGTTTCTGCTTCTTTATTATATTTATAGTCTGTGATTTATAAAATACATTATATCCTTCATCACACATATTGTGTCTGGTCACTTTATAGATATAGGTATTTTATATATTGGACATATTTATATTTATACTGTTTCTCTTTTACTGTATTCTGTTTTTATTCAGAGCCTTGCAACGAAATCTCGCTCAACTGTATATTGTGAATGTACTGTTGAATGACAATAAAGTCTGTCTAAGTCTATAGGAGAATATTATATTACTGTTAAGCCTAATATGGATATTAAAATACGCCGAACCATGTGTCCTGTATCATAGCTACATGAATGACCTTTGCAGCAAAAAAAACCGCGTGAAAATCAGTTCAGTATTCAGTGAGATATGATTAATTTAATGCGCTGACAGCTCATTGCACCTGCCAAACAGATTACACTGAGCGGAGCGGATGACCGGTTTAAGATGGCGGCTCCAATTCTCGTCCGTGCCAATAGGCAGTAGCGGTCGATAGGGCGTCTACCTATATGATGTCTATGGTTAGATGCACCACCGCTGAAAGTGTTTTTATTTTATTAAAAAACCTTTATGCGTTATCACCGTTAACAAAGCCATAATATTTCCAAGCAGCAAAAACTGAAAGATAATAATAAATTCTCTAATCAATGTATATTATTATTATTATTACTATTTTATCGTTGTGCAAATTTATTAATAAAAATATATATATATTTTTTGGTCAAGCTTAAAGGGTAGGGTCTTAAAGTGTCTGATTCTCTCTCGTTAGCTGGTTTAAACTATTGTTCTTGAATATTGAAATAACTTAACTTTGAAGTAAATTTCTAGTTTATTATCACACTGATTATTCTCAGCATGTTGGAGCATTTGCCACAAATTTAATATCACTACAAATTACATTAATATAAAAGTCATGTTTATCTTGTAATGCTCTTTCACTACCAGTGCTCAGGCAAATGTATGATCTTTTGGGAAATTTGACTTCACGTTGCGCAAAACATAATAAAGCACAAATACTTACATTTTAAGCATTTGCACAAGGTGTATTACCATTATCTGCTGTTTTTTTAATAAATCACAAAATATGGCTTAGGATAGCATTGTATTACAAACAATTATATTAATAGCACTGGCAAATAAAACTCAAAAGTTTGAAATAATTAATAAATAATAAAAATTCTACATAATATCGGCATATTATTCCTAAATCCTTAACTAAAGAAATAGGGTCTCTGATAGTTAAAATCTTAATACAAATTTTCTGAAAAAACTGTCAAGGTCTGGAAGAGCGCAAACTTCTCACATGAACACCAGGGCCCGGTTTTTCAAAAGTAATCCACTAGGATTTTGGATAACGGATTGGATCAAATCTTGAAAATGGGTTTTTCAAAAGAAAAAACGGATTTCATAATCGGATTAGATCACGTAATCCAATCTTGGTTTTGATCCGGATCAAACCTTTAGTTTGGGTTTTTCAGAACTTTTTTGTAGGATTTGGATTACTTTGATCCAAAAAATCTGGATTAAACTGATCCCATCAGAAGGGTGGATTCAGCGTGGATTTCATGCCCAAAATGTAATGAAAACTTTAAAAATGTATAAAATAATACTATATTTGGATCATGCAGTATCTTACAAGATATCATTTATTCATAAGGTTTTAATTTTATTTTGCTACAGTGATTATGTAGGCTTTAACGTATTCAGCCTTTCAGTATAGGCCTACAGCAAAGTAGAAAGAGTTTGGCCTCATAAAATAATCCCCCAAACAGCTGTCAAAATTTACCAAAAACAATAAATTTTATTCTGTCACTAATTGATATTCATCACAATCGAACATTTTTTTGTTTTTAGAATATTTATTAGTGATGCATGCAATGATTACAGAATAACCAAAAAAATGCAAAGAATGGCAATCACTGATTTTTGAAATCCAAAACAAATCCAAATTAGAAATAGTGTCTAACTATTGCGACCCTATTACAAGGCATTTTAATATTTTTGCGTATTTTGCGTTAACATTATTGTGGTTTTTTTTTTAAATGTGTGTGTTTTCATTTAAAATAAAACTTAACTTATATTGACCCCACACTGGCTATTCTACTTGTTGCTCTTTACATATCTATAGTTCTACATTGTGATTTCCTATCCTGTTTGAGCACTGGTTATCCAGATTTGGTGATCCTGAAAAGTTCCTATCCGGATCAGATTGATCCAATCCGATGTTGCTTTGAAAAACTGGCTCAAAAGTAAGCTGGATTACGTTATCACGGATCGCAAAAAAAAGGATTACTAAATCCGGATCAATTTTATCCGGATTAAACCTTTTGAAAAACCGGGCCCTGGGGCAGAGATTAAAAAACAGTGTGCCTGCAGATAAATACATTTTTATGCCAAGGAGAAATATGTGGAAATGGAAAATAGTTGTTGATTTACACCAATAATTTCTTCATTTGCACTGATTAGAACTGATGCACAATTTGTTTATTTTTTTTAAAGCGCTTTATTTGGTTAGTATGCCTACATTTTGCTTTGTCTCTAGGATGACAGTGCTGAATATTGAATATTGAATTACTTGTAAGACTACCTCAGGAGCATTTCAGATGTCTCATGCTGATCATGCGTAACCATCATGATATGATCATGAAGCTAGGCCTATATCTTCTCGCAGGCTCCAACCCAGGAATTGGTGCTGTGAATTCTTGCCTTGAAAGGAATGAGGGCACAGCATGCTGACTCAAACGGGCATGGTCAAAATGTGTCTTGGCATATTGAAAAGGTTATCCTGTTAATAAAGCTCTAACTGCAGCACCAAAATCCAGGTGGTTTAAGTTAGTTTTGTTGAACAGATATCATATAGTCACTCAATGGTTTGTGTAATATTGATTGGCTTAGTCTCTTCCAGGATGCTCGATTGATTGATTTCTGGAGAGATGATCAAGGAAAGTGCAAATTAGCACTTATTAGCAATTATGCTCTTTTGTTCTAAAGTTTGTATACTCTCACATCTTCTCTGATTTCATTAACACATACTAGGAATGATGAGATGATGTATTCTTGTTTATTGTTAAACCAAAAAGAAGAAAACTTTTGTGTCTGCTTGTAAGCCACCGCTCAGAACCACGTGTACTTTATAAGTAGTGGACACAATGTGCTCTGATGTGTTTACATGATATCTGAGACTGGATGGGAGGAGCTTCATTCTGAGTGTTATGCTCTAACTTATGCCTCTTTATTTGAAAAAAAGAGAAGTTTTTGTTGCACTTATAGTGCTCTACAAACATGCAGGCAAGTACACAATGAACCTTTGTGTTTCTACAAAAATGATAAATTAACCCAAATAAAACAGATGTTATACTGTTAGACAAAGTTATGATAAAATATTCCATATTATCTCATGAAAATACCAGCACGTGTTCTCCTCACTGTCTATGTCTGCTGTTAGATCATATTTCAGTTTTCCTGAGGGGTTCTAGGAGACACATGGACGCAGTCATCTATGTTGCGAATGTTTTTCTGAAGCATGGGTATGTACTGCATTGAATGGACATTATGTATCACTAGGAGGACAAAAGACAAGCAAATAAGGACAATAGAAGTTTTTTAAAGAGTTTAAGGGTTTTATAGATTTAGATTTTTTTCCGTTTATTATTATTATTATTTTAAATCTGTGCTCTTGTATTTCTTTTGCTGTTTCATAAAACTACCTGATTGATAAGGCATTTTACTGTACTCCGTGTCAAATAAGAGTTTTGCAGTTGCATTTAATCAGGCTTAGCTGCTTAAATGACCAAAGCACATAATTGGGGTAAAGGTTAAGCAAAGCATTTTGTGCTATTTTTCACTTAGTGGTCTTTTTATAATATATTACAGAACAAACAAATTAAGCTACACTATACATATAAAATATATACATTTAGTATGGTTAAAATATAGAACAATTTGGGTAAGTGGTAGACTTTGATGAATGAACAGAGCACTGAAGAATTAACTAAACTGTACATTGAGATTGCTGTTTACAATGTTTTTTTGTTGTTGTTGCTGTTTCTCTTTTTATTAAACAAACTCAATACATTCAAGCCCTCAAAAGCATGTTTATGGAGGTCTTGTACAGTCACGAAAACAACAAGGGGGAGAAAGAATTAGGTAGTAATGACAGCCTCCTTTAAGGTGGACTATCTAAACTGCTACAAAAATGGATTTTCTGCCTGAAATGCAAGTTAATGTACTAGATAATTAACAAACTGAACATTGTTAAATGAATTAGTTTGTTTTCTCTATACATGCCACATATATAATACTATCTACATTATGATTCTCAATAAAACTGCTTCAGCTTTGAAGTGCTAGTTGCACTCGATTCACACCGTGGATGATTCGTAAGCGAATTGGTCTTTAGGGGTAAATATGGGATTTGACTGATGTAGCGAAAATAAACTTACCTAAATGTAGCAGAAAATACAATTACTGAAAATATGGTTTGGATACAATTATATTACTTTTTTATCATGATGCAAAGGAACAGGTTCTTTGAAACGAATTGTTCAAAAGAAACGATTCGTTAAAATAGTAGAATTGTTGGCTTTTTCACTTGTCCGAAAACAGGTTTTGTGCTGTTCCCCCTTAAATGTGGGCGGAGAAACTTGTAGACATGCTGCTCAGATTCTCTTGGCCGTATAAAAACCAGGAGCATACAGACACTGACGGTGCCAGCGAACATCAGCAGGGTATTTCTTATTTATCACAGACAATTTAAACGAAGAGTTCATCATTATTCCAGTGTAACGTCAACTGGTAAGGTCTTGTTTCAGTTAATATGGTATCTTACTTCCTAAATTTGCCAACATCCTTGATATTTGCGAGCATTACGAGACGTCATTACATCATTGTTTATTCACATTTAAAGCACTATTACATTGTCATGTTTCTGATTTAAATGGTTTGTGTTAATTAAGGCTGAATGAGTCGGTGAACAGACAGGCTCTAATAGAACTGGACCAATCCGGTTTACAAAATGCCGCGCTACCATTTACATCAAATGTACAGTTTCCTTCGAAAACTAACGTTACTGCTTTGAACGAATCGACAGTGTAATATATAATTAATGCTCACAAAAACTCTATTTAGCCCCACGTCAGTTATAAATATATGTAACGTATATTTTTATAACTAGATTCGATGAGCGTGGTTATGCTGATCTGGCACCCGGCATTTGGTTGCTATGTCTACGGTCACTGGAGGTTTAATCTGGATTAACCGTTGTTTCGTCTAACAGAGCCCAAATATTTCTAGTCTACCAAAGAGCCTTGGTGTATTTATCAAGGGTATGGTATTAGTACATCTGTTTTAAAAAGCTTTTTTGTCGCCATATCCGCGCGAATTGATTAGGTGATGCAACGCTCAGCGTTTCTTGCCTGAACGCGTGTCTTAATGACGTTAAACATTGCTTCCTCAACCTGTAATTCTGGTCCCGTGACTGAATCCGAAATCGGCCCTATACCTTCTAAAAGGGCGTTATTTTAGGGGACAGACATTTTTGTAGTGGTGTCCGAAACCATAGTGGACGTAACCAAGTGCACTTATTCAACTCCACATTGCACTGTCTGCAATAACGGGTGTGCAACCGATGTACGGACAGTGAGCAGTATTATTAGTGGACTAACGTATGGAATAGTGAATGAGGGTTTAGGGGGCGATTTCAGATTCAGGCCAAGATGTGCTTGCTGCTAATGTGATTACATTTGTTTCCAGGACATTAAACATAAACTGACAAAATGAGCAACGAAGTGGATATGAAAGATGTGGAGCTCAATGAGGTGGAGCAGGAGAAGCAGCCCATGAGAGAGGGAGAGGCTAGAAATAATTATGCCATTTCGCCTGTAAGTGAGAAGAATGGCATTGTGAAGGTGAAGATTCCAGATGAGGAGACTAAATTCACTGGGTTATCCAAAGAAGAACTCATGAAAGTAGCCGGAACACCAGGGTATGACCTGCACCATGGCTAAACCTCATTTACTTTCAGTTAGATCTTGGTGTGGATTTTTCAGTTACTCAGATGATGTAATAACTGTTGTCTATTCTTGAATAGGTGGGTTAAAGTTCGTTGGGCTCTTCTGATTCTGTTCTGGCTTGGTTGGCTGGGCATGCTGGCTGGCGCTATTGCCATCATTATTCATGCTCCTCGATGCAAGCCCCTCCCTGAGATGAACTGGTGGAACTATGGACCATTGTACCAGATTGGAGACGTGAACTCCTTTGCTTCAGACTTGAAAGGTAAAGACAGACAATCCATGGGCCAACACCCAATCAACCGAAATGATCTATGTTAAGGAGGGAGTGTTAATGGATTGCAGAGTTGGGTCAGTTTGGGGATCAAAGTGTTCTGAACATGTTCAAACTCCTAATCACTTTATCCTTATGCTGCTGAATTGACAATTCTGGTACAATGAAGTTAGTATTAGCATGGATGTGGTCTGTGATCTGAATATCTCCCTATTTATTCTCTTTTCCCCTCAGGTTTGGCTGGAAAGGTTCAGGCATTGGATGATTTAAAGGTGAAGGGTCTTGTCATAGGCCCGATCCATGTGTCCAGTGCCGACAAGCCAGAGGATCTGAACTTGACTGTGATTTCCAAAGAGGCTGGGAATGCGTCGCAGTTTAAAGAAGTAATCCAGGCTGCACACAAACGAGGTGAGATGGAGATTTTACTATTTATCAAATAATTCTGAAATGTATCTCAGTTTCTACAAAATATAACTTTTTTTTCAGCATTGATAATGAGATAATGAGCACCAAATCATAATATTACAATGATTTCTGTAGGATCATGTGACTGAAGTCTGGAGTAATGATGCTAAAAATTCAGCTTTGCCATCACAGGAATAAATTACATTTTAAATTATAATTTTTTAATTGTAATAATATTTCACAATATACAGTTGCTTATGTATGTGTACATGTACAGTGCTCCAATTTATTTGACCACCTGTCATAATGAAGAACAAACACAAATATTTTAGGAATCTGTCAAATTTTTTTTTTTTTTTTGTCATTTAATAACATGGCAAATAACAAACTGAAATAACTAGATAGTTTTTATTGACACATAATAATGAAAATCAATCATTTTGGAACAATCTCACCGCCTTCATCCGAAAGCCAGAATCCTTCAACATTCAAAAGCCATTCTTTCGTGTGCACTTAACCTCATAATTTAAAAAAAACAATTTTTTTTTTTACTTCCCTTTAATCCTTTCCTGAGCTTATGCTACTCTAAGCAATGTCTGAAACTTTTTATTATGAGCACTTCATGTGTTTGTTTGCCTCTTCACGATGAATCGCTTGCTGTATTCCTCATTTGTAAGTCACTTTGTATAAAAGCATCTGTAAATGTAAACTTTTATGTACAATACATTTCCACAGTCTCTGTTGTTATCGACCTCCAAATAGTTTCTAGTTGTTCCCAAAGACTTGCTTTTTGATTTAAACTTTTGTGCGATCTATCTTTTATTGTGTGTATTTTATATATAATCAATTAAATGTTTGTTTACCCCTAGGTATCTCTGTTGTTTTGGACCTTACCCCTAACTATAAAGGAGAAGAGCCCTGGTTTGACAACAATGCTGTCAGGTCTTTGGAACTTGAGGTATGGTTTAGACTGTGAGCAATATGAATAGATAATTTCTTTGGAAACTCAAGTACTCAAATCAAGTTCAAGTGACGGCATAGATTATTGGACAGAGTAATAATTATGATCCTTGTCTTTTTAGCCTGCTCTGAGGCACTGGCTAGCAGAAGGTGTAGACGGATTCCTCTTCTACGGTGTCGAGAAGGTTTCCACTGCAGCCCCATCCCTCTGGAGTGATGTTGAAGACCTTTTCCGCAATCAGACAGAATCCGATGGAAAAACGAAAAAGTGAACACTCAACAGTTGATTTTTTAATGTATTTATTTTGTTTAACTTCGTGAATGGACTTGGAGCCACCTTGTGGTTATTGGGAGCAACTTTTACAAACTGAACTCCAGTCAAGGGGACTGTTTAGTGGGCAGTTTACTGGTTTGAAATTGTATTGCTATCGAACTTGCTCCATTCAATACTTTTATTAAATAACCTTACTGGCTTTTTATTTTTCCAGGGTCTTAATTGGCGTTACAGAGAAGTCCTCTCCTGATGACATAGCAGCTGTGTTGAACAAAACTGGTGTTGACCTACTCCTCACTGGTGCTCTAAGGTCCAAGTCTGCTCTGGAAGTTGCCCATTCTGTTGCTCACTTATATTCCACTTACAATCAGACCCAACTGGCTTGGAACATCGGTGGGCGTGTCGCTGGACACCTGGCTTCAGTAGTGGGCCTTGCCAAAGTCAAGTTGAGTCAACTTCTGCTGCTCACCCTGCCTGGCACACCAGTGTTTAATTATGGGGATGAGATCGGACTGGAAGATGAGGTAGGTCAACTGAAGGTTTTTATCAAAAGTAGGCAGTAGGTCCGAGTGCTTTTCACGAGCAGATCCTAAAATGTTGTTTTATTCTTCCATTTAGTCTACCAAAAACCCAACCATGGTGTGGGAATTATCTAACGACACTGTGGAACCAACGGTAAGGTGCTTGTGCACACAGTGCTAAATCTCCAGAATTACAACATTCAATATCGTGCCCAGCAGTTTTAGTAACATTTTCATGTTTGCTTTACAGTACGTTCAGAAACAAATGTCAACATTCCGTGCATTCTTCAGCAGTGTGAGTGACAAAAGATCGAAGGAGCGCTCTCTGCAGCATGGAGAATACTTGCCTTTGTTCAACTCAACCTTCGCCATGGCCTATGTGCGAAGGTGGGACCAGAATGAGCGCTACCTTATTGCACTCAACTGGCACTCAAACGAAACGGTCACTCTTCAGCTGAAGCATCCTGAGATTCCTGAACGCGCTACAGTAGTGTTTAGTACTGATAATACAGATGCTAACAAAGAGATTAACCTTGCACAACTTGAGGTGAAGCCAGAACAGGGTATAATGCTGAAGTTTCCTTATACATCCTAAAGACACACTTTAAATTCATAGTTGGTGTGAGGACATGGATTTGGCCGTTCTGTTACAATATTTGTCCTTTTTAGTACATAAACACTGGCATACAGCATCAGATTGTACTATTACATACATCAGATGCACTGCATGACTACTAAACATACCTTTAAGCTGGTAGTTGTTTTTGTTACATAGAATACCATTTTTCAAATGTAGTGCAATTATACACACGAAAAAGTGTTCACGTGTCTTCGAGTAAATCTTAAATGGCTGTTCCTTCTATGTAATTGAGAAAAAAGGCATGAAAATGAAAGGTGTGGACAATAAATTAAGTGGAGCAATTCATCTTTGTAGTTTGTCGTTGTATTATTTCAGGTAGGCGTCCCTCATCTATTTTCATAAGTGTTGCCAGCATAATGAGATGTAACGGAGACATGGTTGAATTATTAAAATCTACCGCCATAAAAGGGAGCAGCTCTCATTGTCTCCAGCATAGCATGATATCAGGTGTCTCTACTGATGACTTCTTTATTTAGAGCTATTCATTATGCATATAGAGAGCTCAGTCTCACCTGGCTATTTTAACTCATTACAGATTTACAAACCCCTGCTGAGATCGGCTCAGTGCCTTGAGTGATGAGGGAAATTGTCTCAAGTGTATATGAGGTCTGAGAGAACAGACCTAATGGACCCTTTTCACAGACTGTGATGAAGTGTTTTAACAGTCATCAGCATCTTAAATCCAGTTTTTATTTTATAATTTCCATTTAAAAAAAGATGTATATTTATAACACTATACTTGGTATTTTATTAACTTTGCAACAAACTACAAAAAAAAAAAAAAAACTAAAGCTCTTTTGAGGGTGTTTCTAATATAGCAGCTGTGGGAGTGATGGTAAAGTTAAATGAAATGAAATGTCTTTCTCTCTTCTGACTGACCAAATTAATCTCTGTATTTTTTCCTCTTTGAAAGTTGTGAAAACACTATTGTGGAGTTTTTTTGTTTGTTGCTATTTGAGCAAATGGGAATACAAAAAAATATTTATGTATTCACCATTATAGAAGTTTACCCAACTATGACATCTTCCACTTCTGAGAAACCTGGAAATGTGTTCAAAGGGTCTATCATCACAAGAAACAAAGGCTCAACTGTCTTCTCAAAAGATGTTTGTACAGTTTATATAATTTGCAAGTCGCTTAGGATAAAAGCATATGCCAAATGAGTAAATGTAAATGTAAGGGGAAGAAAATGGACACTTGAAATATTACTGATGAATTAGTTATTTTCTCCTTACGCCCTCTACCTTTTCACAACTCAAACTTTTCTAGGTCAATTACTCATTTGGGACCACAAACCTGACCAAGAACCTCCACTTTTAAGCAACGCGTTGTGCTCCCTTCTAATCTAATGGTGTTTTTTAGTTGAACTTTATTTCTCTAAATAAGACATTCAAAATCACTGTACCGACAATGGCATGGGCGTAATTATAACAACAGACTCTTGCTCTGACATGCTGCCAGTCTTCTGCAGCACTATCTACACTGACTACTGCACTACTCGTTTTCCTGCGTCTGTCTCTTTAAGAACTGCTCTCTTCGAGGACTCCCTGACGCATTGCAGGTGGCTGAAAACCAATCAAAATACGTTTCCTAGGTCAGCTGACGAGTGCCACCAGACTTCTATATATAAACTCTCCGGCACCATCCATTCAAACCTGAAAGCCACCGTTGAATGCTATGGCTTTTGAAAAGAATAATCCTAAAACAGAAATTTACAGTCGATAAACAACGCTGTACAATATATCGTTTTTATAAACGAAAACGGGAAAGTTTCTCTGTGCTATTTGGAGTTCAAACATTTTGACTACGTGGCGTAGGAAGACCATAGTAACAGCTTTGTTGTCAAGGCGTGCGACGTCCCACTTTGGACCGAAACACTAAAGGCGTAGTGATATTGAAATTTGGGCGCACAGCAGCAGAAGATAGTGCTTGACAATCGCACGGGCGGAAAGCAAACGCTTGGATTTCCATTTTTTTATCTGCGTAAAGAGCAACGTAGTTCACACTAAAATACAATGGTAAGTAAGCTTTTACTAATCTTTATTCTAATAGTAAAAGTGCAACGTTGCTACAAAAATGACTGAGCGTCCACGGCGAAGTGGTAGGTGTGAATGGGCTAGTGTTAGCTTAGCTCCTCGCGAGCTAACCGTCATTCTATTGAAAGCGCGCGCGAGCTCCCGGGCGAACGTCACTTGAACGGGTTACACACAGTTTTCATATTTCTCAGTGTTGAGTAAACGGCTTTTTCGCTCGCCGTGTGACGTTTATTGCAATTAGGCGCGAAACATTTAACGTTACAGCATAATGTGTTATTCTAGCACATCCTCCTTGACTGATTCCCTGTTGCTAGCTCGCCTCATGTCAGCGTCAGCAGACAGCAGTTTGAAAATGTAAATATCTCAATGGTTTACAGAAGACGGGACCCGTATCGTCCCTTGTGCAAAAAATAGTTCAAGCTTTTTATAATAACGTTATATCGGATCGGCCACAGTATGCGCACTAATCCATTCAGCTGGCCTCTAACCGTGAACCATATTATAGACAAATTATAAAATGCAAATAGTCAAATACAGCAACACAACGTTAGTCTGCTGTGACTGCGTTTTGTAACTTTAATTAGGGAATTCACAGAGCTCTGATTTAGGCGTTGTAGACATGAATGACATCATCAAACTTGTAAAACACAAGAAATCACGTGTTAGACACGCTCTGTTCAGTTTAACACGCAATAAAGTTAAGCTTCAGATTGAAATCTCAGTGCGATCTGGCTATGCTTATAATAATGAACTGTTTTTGTGTTATTTCTATAGGCTGATCAGCTAACAGAAGAGCAGATTGCTGGTATGTAAGATTAACCTTTACCTTAAAAGGATAGTTCACCCAGAAATGAAAATTGTCATGTGCTTCACCCTCAAGTTCTAAACCTGTATGGATTTCTTTCTTCTGCTGAACACAAAATAAGATATTTAAGATTGTTTAAATCCAAACAATTGATGGACTCCATTGACTTAGGAAAAAATACTATGGAAGTCAATGGGTTATCATCTCAATATCATCTTTTGTGTTCAGCAGAAGAAAGAAATTCATATATGTTTGGAACACCTTAAGGGTGAGTAAATTGACCAAATTTTCATATTGTTGTGAACTATCCCTTTAAACCAATAATATGATTTGATGATAATTATATGATATTTAACTCATTTTCTGTGCTTTTATCCCCCCAGAATTCAAGGAGGCCTTCTCCTTATTTGACAAAGACGGTGATGGTACCATCACTACTAAAGAGTTGGGGACTGTCATGCGCTCTTTGGGCCAGAATCCTACAGAGGCAGAGCTTCAGGATATGATCAATGAAGTTGATGCTGATGGTGAGGAAACCCTTCCACAGATAATGCCATCATACTGTAGCTCTTCTCTAAATCTTATCTTTTTACCCCCCTCAGGCAATGGAACAATTGATTTCCCAGAGTTCCTTACTATGATGGCCAGAAAGATGAAGGACACAGATAGTGAGGAGGAGATCAGAGAAGCGTTCAGAGTTTTCGATAAGGTAAAATAAGGTTTTCTTGGAAACATGTACTCACTTGTTGAAAGTGTTTCTTTAATAAAAAAAATGGGAAAGAATATTTTCCTCACTCAATGACTAATGCTTTACAGGATGGAAATGGTTATATCAGTGCAGCAGAGTTGCGTCATGTCATGACAAATCTGGGGGAGAAGCTTACAGACGAGGAAGTGGATGAAATGATCCGGGAGGCAGATATTGATGGTGATGGCCAGGTCAACTATGAAGGTATTTCCACATGTTAATGCATAGTGTTTTTTTTTTTTTTTGTATGCAAGTGTGTATTGTCTGCTTAAATCCCAAGCTTGTGGTTGAGGCATTTAGAACAATTCAAGGGTCAAATGGATTTATGGATCATGGCTTATTTTTTTTTTTTTTCAGAGTTTGTCCAGATGATGACAGCGAAGTAAAACTGGAAACCAAAAGGAGCACAACAGACCAAACAGTGGGCAGCACTCTCACTGTCAACCTTCAACAAGCATTCACAACCCAATATCTTACTCCTCTCCATTTAGTTTTGCTCTCTTCTACTTTCCCTTAGTTTAAACAGACCCCTGCTCTGCTTGTTTTTACTTATGATCTTCTGTAATCTTTTTCCTACATTACCTGGTTTTCTTTGGAAGAAAACATTTACATGCACAACAAAGTTTAAATCTTGCATATATGATGGTGATAACAGCAGTGTAACACATGTATCAATATTTTAAAGATTGTGACATACTATATGGACAAGAGCAATGCATGCTTTGTTTACGTTTGGCATGTTTCTGTGTCTTTTGTTTTTTTCCCAGCTTGCCTCTTTTTCTAACTGGCTAGTTCTCCTTTAACTGCATGATGTTTCTCATGCAACCTCTGCTCAGTGGTCTTAGAACTGTATGGTGAATAACCATTCATGGATAATCAGGGGCTTTATATAACAAAATGGCTCAAACTTCCATGTCATAGTGTGATTGTTTTTGTAAGTGTAGAACTGTGTGTCTGAGCGAGTGCTTGTAGTTGGATTTAAAGTGGAGCCACTCAGTACAGTTTACGTTTTGGTATAGGGCTTGTTCTTTAGGGACTGCATAACTAATGTCTACGAATAAAACTTAAAAAAAAAAAAACTTAAACCTGTGTAGAATAATCCAGAGATGGTTAATTGGGGACCAATTATTTCAGTTAGTTTGCTTTGCCCCTTTTTTATATTATTTGAGAAACATGGGGGGAGTTTTTAACCTTCTTTCCTTCACTAACTTTACTACCCCTAGCAATTTGCCACCTATTTGTTCTAGACTGGTGTAGAGAGGTTTAATGTTTGGTTTGAGCTCTATACGTGTGGAGTTTTACTGAAGATGTAGAATAGTTTTCACCTTAATATACAGTCTTTACATTTTTGATGCTGCACTTGTTGTCCTAGTCAGTGGACCATTTCTGTCTAGGGAAAAATATAAAATTTAAGCTGTGCTGATTCTTCCTGCAGGCTGTTTGATATATTTATATACATCCATAGCACCTGCATTTTATGAAATTTTTTTTTTTAAAGAATAATTTTTCAGAAGCAATGTCATGTTCTCCCATGGTCCTGTAGTTGTGGTCCATGCACAGTGGCAATTGGGATGGTGTGTAATGCTTGTCATCCAGTTAGACAGTGTCTGCTGTGTTGGTGCAGCAACTGCTGCAACGAAATCCATTTTTTGTAACTGTATAGACCGTTAATCAAACAAATGGTTAAGGTTAAATGCCGTATAATGGTAGAATCACATACATTATGGTGGTAGTATTGCATCTTCTGCCCCAGTTCTTAATTTATTCTACTGTTATGTTTTTTATGACCTTTATATGTTGTTGTTTTTTCTTCCTCTGAGATCTAAGTTTACGGTCTGGTTCTTTTTTCTCTCTTCCTCTGCCCATAAGGTAATATAGTAAAAAAAAAAAAAAGAGAAAGGTTATGCATTCCATTGCAGAGCTCTGGTTTTCTTGCTAAATAAACATCTTGGACCTCTGTTTCTAAATTACCTCTTTTTGTTCATAACACTGTTGCCTATATAACTGTAAATCTGCATGGGCTTATTAAAAATAGTGTAAGAGAGACAGAAAAGTGCATTTGATGTATATCTATTGTGTTTATTGTCATTTGTTTGTACAAGACAATATTAGCAGCAACATACCGTAACCTTAATTTATAATTTTGAATTACATTACATCAAGTAAGAGTCAGCATGTCCACAGCATATCACTTAGAAACACATACATGCAAACTCAAACGTTGCAAATATTACAAACACATTTTTATAACTTTGGATGTGTAAAAATAGAAACGAGTGAGGGTAACAGAAACGTCCACATGACAAAGTCTGCAGTAATTATCCATTTGTAGTATTGTCCCGTCATGAAACTACAACACCCAAGCTTTCCCCAAACGCCCAAATAGGCCTGATTGACGTCACGCAGATTTCAGTGGCAACCAATCACATCAATGACTAGTGAGACGTAGGCAGGGACGCCAGTCTCAGAACATACACCAATAGTTTGCCAGTATACAGATGGGTGGTTTATTGATTCAAGAAAAAATGTTGCAACTGGCCAAATACTAAAAAGTGTTCAGTTGAATCCATCGGGGAATCTGAACCATTCGGCTGCGACATCACACCCTGTCAGGAGATGTAAATAACGAGATCAGGCGAGGCGCACTTAGTTACTTCGCTACGTATCTACGATTGCTACGTACAATTGATATTCACTGAACTTACGCACCGAGGATTTTACGTCTTCACGTAATCACGTTCCTTCTTCAAGGAACAGGATTGGACCCCAGAACGCAACTGCTGTGAGACAAGAATAAGAAGGTAAGACTGCATTCTTGCATTTTATGTTAATCGGGTCAGATGAGATGATACGCATTTTTTGAAACTGTTGTCGTAAGTTATGCTATATTGCAAGTATGATGAGCACAAGTTGCTGCCCTAATAAACACTAGCCACTTGATATGTTAACTTGAGCATAAGTGCATTTTATTTCAATGAACAGACAGTCGTGGCTTCTGCAGTAAATATTTATGAACCGTGTTAGATAGAGTTTTGAAGTCGTGCAACATGCGACCAAAGGGCATTGCACTCTTCACGATTTCCTCTGTTTGCTAAGTAACCCATGTGCCAATTGAATGAATCAAACTGGACAAGATGATGGATTTACAACATGCACCAATAGTTTGTCAGTATACAGATGCGTGGTTAATGATTCAAGAAAAAAAAATATTGACCTATAAACTATTACCAAAAATAAACATTTCATGGCTGCACGTCCGTTTAAAAGGGTTATGTTGAAGCTTACTATGAGAAATGGATTCATTGCGCAGCAAGTTTCATGTTCACTTTTAAATTGGCAGCTGTTGATGATTTTAACGTCCATCTGTCCAAATCCAATCCCAATCCAGGAATGACAGTGTCAAACTGTCCCTTATGATGTCCAAAATCTTAATACGGCAGAAGTACAGTACAAATACAGAAATTAACGGTGATTTGGACATCAGTAACATGCTTTTCGCTATATGGAGGTTGGAGGAGGAAGATATATATATAAAATATTTGAACTTTAAAAAAATCATTTGTCACAAAAAAATGGACTTATTGGACTTGTAAAATGGACTATTGAAGTCAAAATGTGATGTAAAAATAAATTTGGTGACCAGTTACAAAACAAGGATGTGCAGTTAGTTCTCTTATGTAAATTGAAGCTAAATTCTAAAAAAAAAAGTTCATGGATATGTTTTAAGCTTTGTCTACTAGTTTTAATTTTTGTGAAATAAAAAATGAAAAATGTGTTCATCTTTGATTTGTTTTTGGTCATATTGTTATAGTCAGAGATTCACCCCTGACTCAGATTTTTGTTATATATTATACACAGTTACGTAACACTGAACATGTTTTATGAAAAGCAGCAGGTGTCTGATAATATGACACTTATGAACATCTTAAGAAACCTGATGACTCTTGAATTATGGGATATACTGGAGTCGTCATCATCATCAGCCACATGGTGGCAACCGATGATGTGCTAAAAGCAGCAGAATCATGCAGGCATCTACCATTTTACATCTACCATCTTACCATTGCTAAAAATATGCAGTGATGTGAAAAATAAATTAGGCTATATGGTTCTATTCATCAGGCCTTAATAAAAAATAAGCGGGTCTTTAGCAGGTCTTAAAATTAATTAAATGCAACCCAGAATCACAACCACACATGACATATTAGACTGTCATTATTTAACAAAAAAAAGCCAAAATGGAGAAACTATGGGTGACAAACTAAGTACACCCTATGATTCAGTTGCTTGTAGAGCCACTTTTAGCAGTAATAACTTGGAAGTAATAATTTTCCAAATTAATTTATTAGTCTCACATCGTTGTGGAAGAATTTTGTCCCACTATTCTTTGCAACGTTGCTTCAGTTCATTGAGATTTGCAGGCATTTGTTAAATACACAGTTCTCTTAAGGTTCTGCCACATCATTTCAATCGGGTAGATTTGCTGGTGTGCTTGGGATCATTGTCCTGTTGTATGGCCCAATTTTGGCCAAGCTTTAGATGTCAGACAGATGCCACACATTTGACTCTAGAATAGCCTACATTTGGTATACAGAGGAGTTGATGGTCGTCTCAATGACTGCAAGGTGGCCAGGTTCTGTGGCTGCAAAACAAGCCAAAAATCATCATCCCCCCTCCACCACCGTGCTTGACCGTTGGTATGAGGTGTTTGTGCTAATACGTTGTGTTTGGTTTTCGCCTAACCAAATGTGCATTATGGCCAAACATCACCACTTTAATCTCTGTCCAAACTAAGGACATTGTTCCAGAAGTCTTGATGTTTGTTCAGATACAACTTTGCAAACCTAAGCCGAGCTGCCATGTTCTTTTTAGAGAGAAGAGGCTTTCTCCTGGCATCCCTTTCAAACAAGCTATACTTGTTCAGTGATTTTCTAATCGCACTGTAATGGACTTTAACATTTAACATGAAACTGAGTCCTGTAGAGTCTGAGATGTAGCTTTGTTTCTCTGAGCACTGCATGGTCAGACCGTGAATTTGAGACGTCCATTCTTGGGAAGATTGGCAACTGTCTTGAATGTTTTCCACTTGTGAATAATCTGCATCACTGTAGAATGATGGACTTCAAATTGTTTGGAAGTGCCTTGTAAGCCTTCCTAGATTGATGGCTGCAACAATCATTGCTGATGTCTTTCCTCCTTTGACTTTTGTTAACACACCTGAATGCTCCAGACCATCAAACTGCCAACTGCTTTTATAGAGTTGATCACGCTTTCTGATTAGCAATTAAAGACATTCGATTAGCAGCGCCTGACTGCTACTTACCCTTTTAATTCCTATGGAAGCAGTAAGTGTGTACTTTGTTTGTCACACATGGCTTCTCCATTTTGGCCTAGTTTTTGTTAAATAAACCATGACATGGCGTAATGTGTCATGAGTTGTTCATCTGAGGTTGTATTTACCTCATTTTAAGACCTGCCAAGGACAAGATTATTTTTTTATTATATCCTGATACGTAAAACCATAAAGTTCAAAAGGGTGTACTTTCTTTTTCACCTGACTTTATATGTTCATGCATACATTATGACTGAGTGACACACAGACTTCTTTGAAAGCCTTGTTTGTGGTGCATTTTGGGATTGGAATGATCCAAGAAAATGGTTGTTGGTTTATTGCATGTTTAAATATTGGATTGCCCTTATGTTTTTGTATAACGAGTAAGGCTCTCATAATGAGTAAGAAAAATGTGGTGGCAGAATGAGTGAGACCAGAGGCAATATTCTGGACTTGTTTTTTTCTCTATTGTATAGGCAAATAAATGGCCCTGTGTTCTCATAAGTTGGGCTGTGTGAGTGAGTTTGTAAGTGGATCTCTGTGCATTGCTAAGGTTTTCTTTTGAGTAGTAGAGTAATTCTTTTTTTATAGACAGCACACATGAAAATTTAGCATTAGTTATTCAACTATTTTTACTTGATGTCAGAACAGAAATTAGTTTTTGTCCTCAACTTATCGAAATAAGTTAGTAACTAAAAAACCATGCAAAGATACTCAAAATATGAGTTAACTTTTTTTACAGTGCAGCGTGCCAACTACTCTGGATAAGGTTAAGCGAATGGTTCATAATCTCTCAAAGCCACTTGCTTCTACACAGTCAGGAAGATACTTTGCTTAATTTGTAACACGATGATGATCATTTTGCTACCAAATCACACCGATTAACCCCTCTCTGTTTTACATGGCCCAATTCACATGCAAATTAGAATGCCATCCAATACATTGTCCCGTCTCCACATAGTCCTAAACTGTCACACAAATGTTCTGCTATTGTTTACAGCAGCTTCAGATTGTCTCCTCTGCAGCGCTCATGTATCAGTGTCAGGTTCTCTCTCTCAGGCAGGACACAGTTGCTGTATTGTTGTGATTTTTGGCAGAGGGATGCCCCTTATTCAAGAGAAGACCAAGAACAGTTGAACTTTTCCGTAACCACAGAAGAGTTAGAGTGAAATGGGACACCTTAAATATGTTCCCATGTGAAATCAGCCAAAGCTTTTGTAGAGGAATTTTGTTATTTGCAGATTAGCGGTGAATCTAAGGGGCCACATGCTGTGTAAATACCTTTCCTTTGCAGTCTGTGGACTTTTGAGCATGTTTTTGCAATATCCTCGTATGTAATTTAGTATCAAATGCAATGTTTTATTTAGGAAATGGGCAAATATAAACAAGCTGTGTTTGCTAGTTCTCCCCACCCCCAAATGAATTGGTTTAAACCTGAATTTTCAACGGGGTTTGCTTCATAATTTGCATCATAATGATATTTTTGTTTTGTATATATTTATATTTAAATATTATATTTTTGTACTCTGGTTGTTTTTTTTAGTCTGGTTGTAGTGACCAAACCCCCACCCCACCTCCACCCGGAATGCAGATTTTTAGTCCGCCCCGAATGCGATTGGGCTAGTTTTGGGTGTGTTTGAGTTTTGTTTGCGCAACCATGCTTTTATTGTCTGTTTTGTAGTCTTTATATCCTTTTGTCTCCTGAGGCTTCAGTCTCTCTGATCCTTCAGTGTTTCCCACTGAGTTTAATCAGTTCTGCTGTTGTTTCAGGTGTTCAGTCTCGGCCTTAGAAGCTTTGTCCACAGGCAATATGATCGCAATATAACATTGTGTTTTGTTCTGTTGGCCCTGTGGGCACTTGACCTTGTTCATGTTTTTCAGTATGTGTAGTTACGCTTGAAATACAGCATTTTTTTTAAAGACAGCCTTGAGTATCTTCTCGCATAGCATACGCCAGTCTCTTTCTTTGTCCAAGTGCTTGTGGATTTTGTTTGTCATTATATTTTGAAGCACTCATTTGTACTATACAAGGCTTATTCTCATATATTTTGAAGCACTCATTTCAGGCTTATTCTCCTATGTATTATTTTCCTTGACCTAACTTTCCCTTTAGTTTGAGTGTTGACTCTTGTTATCTCCAGAGCTCCTGTGTGAAACACTGCAAGGCTACTACTAATCACTTGGGTTCTTTACAGATGCAGATAACACTCAATAGATATCGCTAAAGCAGCATGAAGGAACTGCTTTCTGTAACACCTATCTTTGGCTCTCGCTCTCTAGATGCTGCTTCAGGTGGGACTGGGAGGACAGCGCTCTGCCCTGGGGCTGTTAGCCATCAGGAGGGTGTGGATCATGACCCGCTCCGCCCATACTGCACCCCAGACACTGGAGTACAAACCCATCAAAAAGGTCATGGTGGCCAACAGAGGTGTGTCAGCAGCTGTGTTCTGCATGCAGTACTAGCTGCTTACTCTTAAACAAGTGATACAGTTATTGAAACATTAATTTGACATTTAAAAAAAATGTTTTATTTGTATTATTGTATATATTTGTCAAATTACAGGAATATAACACTTAATAAATATATAAATAAACCGTTCAAAGTTTGGGGTCATGTATTTAAAAAATAAAGTAATACTTTTCTGATTATTGCAATCAGATCAACAAATTACAAAGGTTGTATCCTATTCTGAACATAACCTCTCTCTTTCTTCTGTCCTTCCTCTGTAAAATACATGGTATGAATGAATTGAACACTCACGCATTGTAATTCATGAAACGCTCTTTGCAGGAGAGATTGCCATCCGGGTGTTTCGGGATGCACAGAGCTGGGCATCCGTACAGTGGCCGTCTACTCTGAGCAGGACACAGGTCAGATGCACAGACAAAAGGCAGATGAAGCTTACCTCATCGGCAAGGGACTGCCACCTGTAGCAGCCTACCTGCATATACCAGACATCATCAAAGTGGCCAAGGTCAGACTTTTCTCACACTCGTGTGGGTTCAGTAAAGATACTCTGTAAAATCCTCTGTACAGTAGTTCAGTTTTCTACTTGCCTGGCCATGGTTTTTCACTGGCTTCAAACACAAACATTTGTCAATTTAATAAAAAATAAATAACGAAGATTTTATAATGTTATATTTACAATTATAATTTTAAACTTCTGCATTTTTAAAGTGAGTTTTTTTTTTTTTTTTTGGAATGTAGTCTTTTACGCTTATTTATTTGATCATAAATACAGTAAAATCAGGATATTATTATTGTTATTATTATTACAATTGAAAATAGCAGTTGTGATGCTTAATATTTTTGTGGAAATTTATAAATTTGTTCAGGATTCTATTATGAATAGAAAGTTCAAAAGAACAGCAATTATTTAAATAAACTTTTGTAACATAAGAATTTTTTTCCTAAATGATTTTTTTGCTAAATAAAAGTATTAATTACTTAAAATTACTGTCCCCAAAACTTTGAATGGTAGTGAATTTTAACATTTTACTTTTAAAATATATTATTTATTGTTCTTTTGCATTTGTCACACACAAATACAGGTATTTTTCTCTATAAGTCTTACAAAAAAGTTATATACTGAATTACAAACTAATATAGAATTCAGACAATAATTAAATTATAATTGTCTAAAGATTTCAACCATTAACCATTGACTTCATAATATTATCTCAGAGAATTAATTCTGAATGACAATTACAGAACCAAGTTGCAAGGCATAAAAATGTAAGATATAGTTTTATCAACTGACTCAAAAACCAGACTGTTTCGTTCAAAGCAGCAATGCATTCACAAGTTAACACCTGCGACTCTTGTTGTGTTTGTGTGGTGAAATAGTAGATTAGGATTGCGTGACCTGTAAAGTACACATACAGCCTGCTGTGGTTGGACAGATAGAGCACAAACATTTCTGCTAAGAGCAGTAATTGCACGTAATTATGCCTTCTGACAAAAGAGTTCAGAGTCTGCTCCCAAGAAGACAGGGTAGTGTAGCTGTAAAAACCCTCAACAGGCGACTGCTCTCCCACACTCATTTTCTGATTAAATACCTCAGGCAACAATCAATAGTCAAGCTAGTCAGTTATTGGCTTAATCAATAAATAAACAAATATACTGCTTATCAATTCAACACTTTACCTTATGTGTGTTTTAAAAAAATGTCCCATGTTGTATTAGGTGCATGAAACATTCCTAACATCTTGTCATGACTTGTTTGAGAGACAGCTACTTCAGTTAACCTTAAATACAGGTCAATAAACAAAAGGTTTCAGTCAGTTGGTGAAGTTGGCCTGTATTCTTGGAAGGAAGCCACTACTGCTATTTATCTGATAATAAAAAGAGCTGTATCTACAATATTATGGCTCAAAGTAAGGAAGTACAGGGTTACTGGCAACACTAAGGTCATGGGTTTGATTTTTCAGGGTATGCGTACTGATAAATCTTATACCGTGAGCACTCTAAGTCACAGTGGTGTCACACGTGTCTTTTTAAACAACAGTTTTCTATTTTAATATATTTTAAAATGGTATTCATCCCTTTAATGGCGAAGCAGAATTTTCAGCAGCTAGTCTTGAGTGTCACATGATCCTTCAGAAATCATTCTAATATGATATTTTTTTTTTTTTTTTGCTCAGGAAATATTTCTTATAATGATCAATGTTGAAAACAGTTGTGCTGCTTAATATTTTTGTGGAAAACCTGATACTTTTTTCCACAATCATTTGACAATTATTTAAAATACAAACGATTTCTAACAATAAATATGTATTTACTGTCACTTTTGATCAATTTAATGCATCCTTGCTGAATAAAAGTAGTAATTTATTTTGATTTTTTTGTTTTACATGTATTGACCCCAAATTTTTCATTGGTAGTGTATATGAATCTCGTCTTTTTACAAGTGTTATCACTTGTCATTCTGAAAAATAAATGTGATAATAGTGCAGTTATTTGAATATTGGTTTTTGGGGATTAATTGTGACCGAATATTTCACAATATGTGCCTGGCAGGAGAATGGCGTAGATGCCATCCACCCAGGCTATGGCTTCCTGTCAGAACGAGCAGATTTTGCCCAGGCTTGTATGGACGCTGGGGTACGTTTTATCGGCCCCACCCCAGACGTGGTGCGAAAGATGGGGGACAAAGTTGAGGCTCGTACCATTGCCATGGGTGCAGGTAAAGCGTTTATCATATACCCTGCTCTCTCTCATCACAATGTGTCATCAGTTGTGTTGTTGAATAGAGTGCAAAAGTGCCCGTCCACTTTTTCAGTGCCTTGGTTCCTAAAGTATTTTCCCCTAGGGATTTTTAAAAGGTCTTTGTTAAAGAGCTTATAAGCCATGAACCAAACCAACCAGCTACGAGGTGAATCACAACATTACAAACTTTGATTGGAACTAAAAACTATTTGAAAATTGGACAGAAAGACAAAGGTAAAAGACTGTGTACTTAAAGGTGCAGTAAGTGATTTTTGAAAAACACTGTTGAAAGTGAATCGAACCGAGGGGTGTGTTTGTTTGGGTTGATTTAATCTCTGGTTCTTTCGTGTAGAAAATTTATTTTAAAATCTTAAATTACTAAACCTAAATGGGCTCCTTGCACATAGCAACCTGACGTCATATCCGCAACGGGTAAATACGGCTCGCTCTCTTCCTGTTTGAAGGCGTACAGACACAACGTAGACATTTTCCGCCTAATACTAGAAAACAGTACAGCATTATAACACGCATATTCTGTCAGCCCGGGGTTGTTTATTAGCCTAATGTAAGCTAGCAAACTAACGCAAGCCATAAAGTTTGAGATATATAGACTTGCCTTCATATCCGTGGATATATGAAGAGGCATAGATTTTAAAGCCCTTCTCTCTAATTTGCTGGTAGGTGATTTGGAGGAGGACTTACAAAGGAGATATACGTCCGTTATTGTAAGTTTCGGCAACTCTTGTAAACATCTCATCTCATAGTGTAGAATAGCGCCGGAAAAGTCGAGGCCGCATTTCCGGTAAGGAAGTAGTTACGTGCAAGGAGCCCATTTGTCTACTAAACTAGTATTATATCAATATTTACATGGTAACATAAAAGAATGGCATTGCTACAGTACATTTCCAAAAAAAAAGTTTTTTCTGGTCATCCTACAGGTGTGCCGGTGGTACCTGGAACAGACGGTCCCATTTCATCTTTGCAGGAAGCTCAAGAGTTCTCCAACAGCTACGGCTTCCCGATTATCTTCAAGGCTGCGTACGGGGGCGGGGGCCGTGGAATGCGGGTGGTCAAAGAGTATGAGGTATCGTGTCTGAGAGTAAAATTATTTGTAGTGGATTGGAACACATTTAATCTTTGCTCCGTTCCTTCAAAGAGCCAGTTGTGAGCTTTGACACTGGAGGGCTTTTAAATGAACATTAAAGTGAGGCCCTTGTGTGCACTTTAGATTTGTTTGCTGTTCAGTTAGTGGTGCTGGATGAATTAGTGTGCTGGGTATTTGCACCGGGTGACCCTGTGTCTCTGTGTGTGACCAGGAACTAGAAGAGAACTATCAGCGAGCGTACTCTGAGGCCCTGACCGCCTTTGGCAATGGAGCTCTGTTTGTGGAGAAGTTCATTGAGAAACCCAGACACATCGAGGTGCAGATCCTTGGTAAGTGAGTTTGTTTGTTATTGGTTTGTGGACAACAACTGCAAATCAAGTATTCTAATAAAAAGTTACCAATAATGAACATGCTGTCATCATTTACTCACTTTCATGTAATTCCAAACCTGTATGACTTTGTCTACTGTAGAAGTAGCTCTTTTCCAAGCATTTAATGCGAACAAGGTCTTAATCTTTAAAAAGGCACAAAGTAACACAATAGTGGCCCGGATGACTTGTTTGTTATATTTCAAGTCTTTTGAAGCCATATATAGTAGCTTTGTGTAAGGGACAGACTGAAATTTAAGTAATTTCGCAGATAATCTTTCCTTGCAGTGTTTTTTTTAAACACTTGAGTGGATCAGTTGATATGTTTACATTCACTAAAGCCCTATTTGCACTGGATTATTATCTGGGGACGTGTTTTTATTTGATTGTGTGTTTTAGAAATGACCAACATCTGATTTTCGTGTGGCGCATTCGCACGGGATAAGCGAAGCCTGTGATTTGACTTGAATTGAATGACTTATCTCCCGGATATGATGTCAATAGGCTATTGTTTGGAAATGTCTTGTCGTTATAGGTCTAGCTGTATGCTATATTATAAACAGAACAATGTTCCTTTCCGCATGCTGCTAAACATGTCATCCATCTCCATCTAATCATTCTTTTGGTTTTTGCTCTTCTGATGGTTTTTAGCTTTCTCGTTCTGCAAGTTGTATGGTGTATAGTGATATGACCCAGCACCCAAAATACTATCAAAACACTCCAACATATCCTCCATTCTTTGAGAAAGATGGATAAAAAAGCCGCACAGGAAACAAAAACCTTGAAATAATTATATACAATCTCGACAAATCGCAGAGATGCCGATTCGCACGGGACTAATATTATCACAGGACCTCTGTGTTCGGTGAAATATGGTAGGTCATTTGCGGGGGAATTTTTACTTTACAAATTAGGGACATGGCCGATTCGCGCGGGGTTAAGATCACAGACAACCTCTGGAATTATTACAAATGACTAGAGGCCACCAGTTAATACTAATCCCGTGTGAATAGGGCTTAATTTTCATCAGTCTGATTTTATTAAATCCAGTTTCAAAATTTTAAAATTCTGTTTATATGTACCCTAAACTTTGCAGTCCAATTAACATCTCTACATATTATACATGTGCATTAAAGGTATTCAGAAGCAAATTTCAGAACATTCGCAGTTGCCAAGTATTTGCAGTTTTAGCAAATATGTAGCAAACATTTATGTCTAGTCACAGACTAAAATGCCGATTCGCATTTGAGTTTTAACTTTAAGCCACTTACACATTTTAAGATATGCCAGTGCAAGTGTTTTGTCTCAAGATGCAGTAATGTTTTTTGTAAGGCAGATTTTTAAAACCTATTTGCGTGTCCTGATTTAACTAAGGCCTAATCCTGCTGACTAAATCTAAGCCCTGTCTGTGAATCCAGGTCTTAGTCTCCTCTACTGACCAGTTCAAAAGACATAAATAAACATGTACCCTCTTGGAAGACATGTAAAAACATTTGCATCATGGCACTGCACATGTGCACTAGGTATAATTGAATAAACTGTTTACCATTTATCAAATGGGCTATTAAATAAGTCTGCACCACCCATTTCAGCCGAATCGTAATTTCATTCAGACCGAGCTCAGTCGAATTGATTGTTTAAATGAAGGCTTTTCAGTCTGATTGAGCTATCAATCTGATTACAAACAGCGTATTAGGTTGCATTTAAATGAAGGTAGTGAGTTTACCTGCTTTAAGGTGTGAAATGTCAAGATTTCCAGTGATAATATTTCAAAATATTATTATATGGCTTCAGAAGAAATAATATAGAACGCAAGTCATAAATATATAATTTTTTATAATATATTATGTTGCTTTTGAAGCTTGAAAGCTTCAGTCCTCATTAATTGTAATTGCTTGCAAAAGAACAACCAGGACTCTTTAAAAATTCTCCTTTTGCTTCCCAATGGAAAAAGTCACACGGGTTTGGAACGACATGAGGGTGAGTAAATGATGACAGGATTTTTACTTTAAATCTGTTCCCAGACTTCGTCATTGAATAAGTGCTCAAAACCCCCAACAACAAATTAGATTAAAAAAATTGTCTGGCATTTAATTAAAACATATTTGGATATTTGCATGTCGCATGCTGTTCTCAACAGTGAACAGAATGGTGCAGTGCTCTGTTGCCTGCTAATTTGCATAGTGTCTATTGATCTGTTATGTGATTGTGTTTGTTATATTTTGGATAAATACTAGCAGATGAGTTTGTTTACACTGCCAGATGGGTTTAAGACTTCAGTGTATTGCTCAATGAGTTGATCGGTCCATTGTGTATAGGTGATAAATACGGCAATGTCATTCACCTGTACGAGAGGGACTGCTCCATCCAGAGGAGACACCAGAAGGTGGTGGAGATCGCACCCGCCTCACAGCTGGACCAACACCTCAGAGACCGACTGACTGCTGACTCTGTGAACCTCGCTCGACAGGTACAAGGCAACACATCTGACAGATGCCGGCATTGGCTCTTTTCCAAACTGTATGCAAATGCAGATGTCACTTTTTAAGTTCAGTCATTTAACCCAAAATACCCACTTAAAATCTAAATGCAGAATCTAACTCGCAGATTTTATTATATTATTTATTTATTTATTTTTTTACCGTTTTTGTCTTTTGATAAAGAGCCTTTGAATTTTGTCAATATTTTGTCATGTCATATACATTATTTTAGTCAATTTACTGACTAATTTAGTTGAAAAGAGCAATATATATATATATATATATATATATATATATAATATAAAATTATATATATATATATATATATAATTTGTCATTTTATAAAATATTACTGTATCTTAATACTTTTAATATTATTCTTAACCAAATTTTAATATTTAAATATGTAACAAGAATAACATGGATACTGTATTTGTTGTGAACAGCACATAGATTTAAGCTGTAATAATATTTTTATGTTGTGTATATATCTGGTGCATCATATCGGATGTGTTAATTAACCTGCTCACAAAGCGCTTCAGTTTACGGGTGTTTAACTGCTCAGCTTCATCTTGCACGTGTCAAGCAGGTGATTCCCAGATATTCACTGTGATTGTATGGTTTCAAACAATCATATTCTTTCTAGATTGTCCTTAAAAAGCAAAACCAAACCATTGATAGTGTATTGTTAAAGGGATAGTTCACCCAAAAATGAAAATTCTGTCAACCTCAATTTGTTTCAAACCTTTATGAATTTCTTTTTTCTGCTGAACACAATATATATATTGAAGAATACGAGTAACCAAACAGTTTAATGGACCAACTTCCATAGGGGTCCATCAACCAAGTGTTATTTCTTTTGTCAGGTTTTCTTCAACAGTATGTTTTAGGTAAAATTGTTTACTTGTCGTCATAATGTTTGTTTTTCCCCCCAAATGCCAGCCAGTGAGGATGAAGTATTTTAGAAAACAAAAATGTGAAAACAAAACCTTAAATTTAGGTCTACTGCAGTACATGAGAATACAGTACACTGAATTAGACAGCAGGTGGTGCTGCTGAGCCATTGGATTGAGAAACATAATCAAACATTTCCATTCATCCATTTCACTGCATAAACATATGCCAAGACCAAAAAATGGTTTGTTATTGCTGCAGCAGACAAGCTGTTAGAGAAACACAGTAGCATCTGCCTTAAAGTAACAAAGCTCCTAAAAATCTCTATAGCAATCCATTATTTTTATTGATAACTGTTGTCGACCGCAAAACTACTTGTGCTGTAACCTCTTAGTGTTTTTCAGATGATATCCAGATGGGTCTTGGCATTGATATCTGTTCATTACACACATTTTTTTTTTTCTTTCATATGTTCATCTGGCTGACTCTCATCTCTGTATGCCAGTCTGAGCAAGCATATGGAGTTCCTGCACTGGCATTTGGCAAAGTTTGAACCTCTCAATTGTGTTTTTAATATTTTATCGGGAGGATATATGAGAAATAGTGATGGTTCTTTTTTTGGCAGAGATTTTTGCCACCAGGTTACTAAAAAGTATGGGTTGATCTGAAGATGCACACAACCCATGCATGCCAATTATTCTTTTGATAATTATTCCTTCTCCCCTCTAGCTTTATATAATGTCTCAAAGACAATGTGATTTTTCACGTAAACATGATTTTCAGTAATATATACACATAAAGTGGTATAAATGGATTGGATTTTAATCTTAAATAGGCTAGAATGAACAAGGTCTTTGCACAGCATTTGTATCTACCATTTTTCTTTTAAAGAAATTGTTAAATTACAGGTAATGTGATTAAAAACAGAATTGAGGCAAATGCTTAAAGGATTTTGATAGCAAAAAAGCTACTTTTAAAAGAGATTACAGCTGATATCATTAGTGTTAAGTGCCCAGGACTGTTCTTCAACAGACTCACCAGCACTGTGAACTCTGCTTTGACCTGAATCAATAAGTAAATGAATTAACGTAAACTTAGTAAGGTTAATTTACTTCTGAGTAAATGTGGGTGTCCTTATTGCTTATTACTTGCTCATTTGGGAGTAAAGGCTCACATACAACAGCATGCACCTGTCAATATTTATTTTAGTTTTGGAAAAAAGGAAGACATACCATTTTTATCCTTTTAATCCTCTTGCTAATCCAGTAAAAACATTTTCATCAATTTTTAACATAAAATATTGAAAATTAACGTTTGTTTGAGACGTTTTTCTTTTATAAAACAAACTACTGACCCTTTTGCTATTTACACAGTATTTTGCTCCTAAATCACACGTAAATGCAATTTTGTCAGTCTGATTTTAGGGTGACATTTATACGTTGAAAACACAAGTCAAACTGACAGTTAAGTCAAAATCAAAAGAGCGACTTCTTGACAGGCGCTTTTGCTACGTTTTTGATCAAACGCAAGTGAAGACATGCCGTATATGTCAGATTTGCAGTAAGTCATTTTGGATCATTTCTGCCAATTGTATAAATGTAAATGGAATCCCCCTGTTCTCCTCACATGTGTTCTTCATCTCCAGTGTGTTTACATTTGATGTTTTGAAGTGAGTGTGAGTGACAGTGGAGGGTTGTATTTAAAAAGAGAAAGTTATTGACTGATTTTTGATGTGTTCCTGTGCCGATGAACTGACCTCATGAGTGAAAGAGTCTTTCTAAACAGAAAGAACAGAGATTTTAAAAGAAAAGATGACTTTTTCTTGGACTGCGAGAAGATTGATTTGACTTAAAGTTAGGGTAGGCAATTTTCAGAGAGGTTAGCAATAGCAAGCTAACTTTGAAAGTGTACGATACCCTACCTTCAGAGCATCTCCAAAACCACACCTCCAAAACCTGTGAATAAACCTACAGTGACAGGCAGGTAGGACATCGTATTATTGCAATTGGATCAAATGCAATGATTGGACAAACAGTTTATGGTCCTAAGCCTTTCACAGATGATATATACAATCAATCAATCAATCAACATTTATTTATACAGCCCTTTACAACACTCAAGGTGAACCAAAGTGCTTTCCAAAAACAACAACAACAATACAATGCAAAATATAAAAATAAAATATATAATCAAGATATATAATAAATGTATGTCACAAAGAAAACAAAGAAAGAAAACACAGAATGACTCAACCAATGCTACGATATAAAAGCCAGTCTAAATAAATAAGTCTTAAGCTTAGCTTTAAAAGGGCCTAAGTCTGTGATTGTTCGTAAGTCGGCAGGTAGCTTGTTCCAAAGTCTTGGCCCAGCTACAGAAAAGGCCCGGTCACCCCAGAGTCTGTACCTTGTCCTTGGGACTTCCAACAAGAGTTGAGTTGTTGATCTAAGAGTCCTGTTTGACTCTCGTATACAGTCTATATATACAGTCGTGCCCAGAATTAATCATACCCCTGGTAAATATGATAAAAAAATGGCTCACCCCACCTCAGTTCACCCCACTAATTTTCTATGGTTCAGGTCAGGGAACTGGGACGGTCATGGCAGAAGCTTCATTTTGTGCTCCCTAACACATTTTTGTGTTGATTTTGATGTTTGTTTTGGATCGTTGTCCTGATGGAAGATCCAACCACGGCCCATTATAAGATTTCTAGCAGAAGGCGTCAGGTTTTGATTTTTTATCTGTTGATATTTGATAGAATCCACAATGCCATGTATCTGAATAAGAAGTCCAGGACCTCCAGCAGAAAAAATATGCCCACGACATTAAAGATCCAATGGTATATTAAATTGTACACATGGGATACTTTCTATCCTTGTGTGCACCAAACCCATCTAGCGTGTTTGCTGCCAAAAAGCTCTTTTTTAGTTTCATCTGACCACAGAACCCCGTGCTGTTTGAAGATCCAGTCGTGTCTGACCACTGGATATGGAGTTTGTATTTGGATGAGTGAGGAGCATTTTTCTTAAAACCCTCCCAAACAACATGTGGTGATATAGGGGTTGTTTGATTTTTTTTTTAATTTTTTTTATAGGCTTTCTGACCCCACGACTCAACTAATCTCTGCAATTCTCCATCTGTGATCCTTGAAGAGGCTTTGGCCACTCAAACTTTCCTCCTCACCGTCCATTAAGAAAATATTGACACACGTCCTCTTCCTGGCAGAATCGTAACATCTTTAGTTGATTATAACTTCTTAATTACTGCCCTGATGGTCAAAATGGGATTTTTCAATTCTTTAGCTATTTTCTTACATCCACTTTCTATTTTATGATGCTCAACAATCTTTTGATGCACATCAGAACCATGTTCTGTGGTTTTATTCATTGTGATGGATGATTAAGGGAATTTGGCCTTTGTGCTTCCTCATATTTAAACTCCTGTGAAACAAGAAGTCATAGCTGGACAATTTCATGTTCCTAGCCACCCTAGTCACCCAAAATTCTAGGGGTATGAATAATTGTGGCCAACGTGTTTTGGAGAAAAATATTTATTTTATAATGTGACCCCCCCCCCCCATTTTCAATTCTTTTACTTCAATGCCAATTTTTTTAATGAAAGATCAAAAGGATGAAAGATCAAAAGGATAAACGATGCAGATTTATTTTTTACAGCCATTTTTGATCATATTTACCAGGGGTATGATTCATTCTGGGCACGACTGTACATATACAGTGCTGGTCAGAATTGTTTGCCTCCTTGGTAAATATGATCAAAGATGAAAAATAAAAATAAATCTGCATTGTTAATTGTTTTGATATTTTATAAAAAAAAATGTAGCAGAAATCTAACCTTTCATTGAAGTAAAAGAATTGAAAGTGGGGGGAATTCACATTATGAAATAAATGTTTTTCTCCAAAACACATGGGGAACAATTATTTGCCCCCTTTTATTAAATACTTAGAGCTGTTATCTTGGAAAAAGGAGGTTGCACAGTTTTCTCCTATAATGCCTGATGAGTTTGAAGAACACCTGACAAGAGATCAGAGATCATTCCTCCATACAGAATCTCTCCAGATCCTTCAGATTCCCAGATCCATGTTGGCGTTTCTTCTCTTCAGTTCAGCCCACTCATTTTCTATAGGGTTCAGGTCTGGGACTGGGATGGCCATTACTACTGAAACTTCAAATGGGACGGATTTTATGGTCAGATGAAACAAAACAATTTTTGACCGCAAACACCAGATGGGTTTGATTAAAAAAAAAGTACCCCATGTGTAAAATGAAATATTCTGCTGTATCTTTAATGCTGCGGGGCTAATTTCTTGCCAGAGCACCTGGACATCTTGTTCAGATACATGGCATCATGGATTCGATCAAATACCAACAGATAAAACATCCAAATCTGGCAACCTCTGCTAGAAATCTTATAACGGGCCATGTTTGGATCTTCCAACAGGACAGTGATCCAAAAACAAACATCAAAATCAAAACAAAACTGGGTCACTGAGCACAAAACCAAGCATCTGCAATGGCCATCCCAGTTCCCAGACCTGAACCCTATAGGAAATGAGTGCGCTGAACTGAAGAGAAGAAGCGCCAACATGGATCTGGGAATCTGAAGGATCTGGAGAGATTATGATGAAGGAATGATCTCTGATTTCTTGTCAGGTGTTCTCTAAACTCATCAGGCATTATAGGAGAAAACTCAGAGCTGCTATATTGGAAAAAGGAGGTTGCAAAAAGTATTTAATAAAAGGGGCAGATAAAAGTTCCCAATGTGTTTTGGAGAAAAACATTTATTTCATGAGTATTTTTTTTTTCACTTTCAATTCTTTTACTTCAATAAAAGGTTAGATTTTTGCCTTAAAGAATAAAATATCAAAAGCATAAAAAGCCATTTCTTTTACAGCCATCTTTGATCATATTTACCAAGGGGGCAAATCATTCTGACCAGGACTGTAAATACATTTAGACCACTTAACTTAATGATTTCTATCAGAATGTGCAGAGACTTTCAACTAGCATAACAAAAAATGTTTCTTGAACAAATCACCTACCCTGCATTTAAGTTAAAGAATTGCTTAATGTTCAAATTCTGTGTTTGTCGTTTAATGCACATGAGGGTTACTAAATGGTGACAGAATTTTCATTTTTGGGTGAACTATCCCGTTACTGGAAATGGAGAAAAGGGAGCAAATGTTGTGAGGCGGATTTGAACTTGCAACACCCATTTGAGCAGCATGGCTCAACGTGTTCAAGCATTAGCTCATTTTCACAAGTGGTTTCAGAACTGGAAATGTAATTCATTTCATAGTTGGTAGCAGTTTTTGGCTGTTTCTGTTGACTTGTTTGTGCGAGCGTGTGTAATCATGTCCACTCACAGATACACCACGTCCTATGTGCGCCATTGCACGCCTTCCTTAACACAGTTTGTGTCAGTCTGATGAATCACAAACATGACATTTCTTGCGTAGTATTAATAATGCTATTACTATTCATGAAAGTTCTTGCACATGGTGGATTTTTTCCTAGCAATGTTCAAAGACATTTACATTTCACAAGCAATTTTAGATATGGAGTTCCTGAATAAACATGCATGATTACGTTCGGAGAGACTGTAATCAGCTGCCACATTGAAAAGATTCATTCAGTGTGTTAAGTGTAGAGTTCCTTTTTTACTTCCACTTCTGAATTCAACAGACACGCGTACAGATAAGATACAGCACCGATCACCCGTCTTTCACCCCTTCTGGACTCTCTGCTGACAGTTGTTTAGCATTCTGCAGATTATGAATGCATTAGCATTTATGTGCGTGTGTGTGCGCAAACGAGAGAGATGGAGTATTGTCTGTGTGAGTGTGAAGTGAGGAAACTTGGTGAATGAGGGGAGAGAGAGAGCTAAAATCTCTCCTCCATCTGTTCTATCATATGGACAAGGAAAATAGAGAAGATGGGCTGGCTTTCAGATTTCTCAGAGCAAGCATTAAAACCTCATTTGAGCTTTTGACATGTTCCCTTAGACGCTTGAAGCTCCCCTCAATCTCATTTTCTATTGCTGAGTACAGCTTTTCTCTTAAGAGCAGCGGGATGTATCCCTCTGTTCTCTCACCGTTGGCTCCGTTTTTAATGTCAAAGAAAATTCTCCCTGGCTCTTTTAATTGTCTAATTCCGTTTTTGAAGCATGGCAGAAGTTTCACTCGACTCTAAGAATGAAATGGCCTATCATCGTCATGTTTAATCATTAGAAATGTATGTCACAGAATTGGAAATGTCACGTGTGATAATGTTTCTCCTTAATGTTGGGGCAAACATGACTTGAACTGACATTTAGCAGACGTTCAACACGGTTTCTAGCACTAGCCATAAGAATGTGAATATGGGTCATTCTTTGAGGCAGGTGATTTTTCTAGTTTGATAAGGTTTTGGTATAATTTTAAAGCTTTCACAAGACCAGTTGTAAGTGTTAATGTACCACCAAAATTTTGTTCATATTCCTTTAATAAAAGGTAACAGATTTGATAGTAACTAAAAAAAGCTTTTTTGAAAAATTTAGTGCTGATGTTTACAGAGTTGACAGAGTAAAGATTGTGACATTTTTCATGATACTTTTTCTATGTACACAAGGCCTATTTCTCTCAAATATTGTTCACAAATCTGTCAAAATCTGTGTTAGTGAGCACTTCTCCTTTGCCGAGATAATCCTCCACCTCACAGGTGTGGCATATCAAGATGCTGATTAGACAGAATGATTATTGCACAGGTGTGCCTTAGGCTGGCCACAACAAAAGGCCCCTTTAAAATGTGCAGATTTGTCACACAGGCACTGTAAGGGGTTTACAGTCAAAGACCCAGAACCAGATATGAAGAATGAAGACCCGGAGTCAGAATTATAAAAAATTAAAGAACAATTTTACTGAAGATAGTTTGCAGTTTCATCAGCAGAAGTCAGCTTCAATACTCACACAGGAGTTCGTAGGCCGCCCCCCTTACAGTTACAAAGATCACAGCAGTTATACCATTTTCAAGGTCTAAGCTACGTCATTGCTTACAGGTTGAATGGTTCTCATTGGCTTAGAAATAGATAAACACAGTAATTTTCCACACACATACAGACAGACGGAAGCATATCTCCATCGATTATGCATCTGACACATTCGGACCCACGTCATGACCTTCCAGGTCGCAGATTTGGGTTGTTGAGCGCCAGCATGTCTCGAACAACAATTCACTCAATCTCCAATAATGCCAGTGGTTCTGTAACCAAGAAGACTAACACACACACCGACACACAGCTTTTCCAAGGTTGGATTTAGCCAGGCTCAAACTATAAACATGAGTCATCTCAAAACATCAAGATAATGCGTTCTTTCTCTTAACTTTAGTATAACTGGAAAGTAAGGCTTTAACAAAGAAATGGTCCATTAAACTATAGGTTTTAACACGTTGAAGATCTTTCTCAAACACAAAACAAGTCCCTATTTCATTTCTGGAAGCTGGGATAAATAAGCAAGCACTTTTACTGCATTCAGATATCAAATACATACATTAAAGAATACATGAAAAGAATATTTCAGTGATTATACTGGTAACTTCTATAACAAAGTGAAATCTCAGAAGACTAGAGAAATCATTCAACTCATTTAATATTTAGAAAGAAAAATATTGATTAATAATTTGATTATAATTACTCATCATTACATATACATTGAAGCAGCAGTGGATTTCAATCCACCCCCATCAGCACAATGCCACAGATGTCGCAAGTTTTGACGGAGCGTGCAATTGGCATACTGACTGCAGGAATGTCCACCAGAGCTGTTGCCTGTGAATTGAATGTTCATTTCTCTACCAAAAGCTGCCTCCAAAGGCGTTTCAGAGAATTTGGCAGTACATCCAACCGGCCTCAAAACCTCAGACCACGTGTAACCACACAAGCCCAGGACCTCCCCGTCCAGCATCTTCACCTCCAAGATCGTCTAAAACCAGCCACATGGAGAGCTGCTGCATCAATCGGTATAATCAATACCGATTCATCAATAGATTTGGTTTGCATAACCAAAGAATTTCTGCACAAACTGTCAGAAACCATCTAAGGGAAGCTCATCTGAATGCTCATTGGGGTCTTGACCTGACTGCAGTTCGTCGTCGTAACCGACGTGAGTGGTCAAATGCTCACATTCGATGGTGTCTGGCACTTTGGAGAGGTGTTCCCTTCATGGATGAATCCCGGTTTTCACTGTACAGGACAGATGGCAGACAGCGTGTATGGCGTTGTGTGGGTGAGCGGTTTGCTGATGTCAAAGGTGTGGATCGAGTGGCCCATGGTGGCGGTTGGGTTATGGTATGGGCAGGCGTATGTTATTTAAAAACGAACACGGGTGCATTTTATTGATGGTATTTTGAATCCACAGAGAGAACGTGACGAGATCCTGATGCCCATTGTTTGGCCATTCATCCACGACCATCACCTCATGTTGGCAGCATGATAATACATGGCCCCATGTTGCAAGGATCTGTACACAATTCCTGGAAGCTGAAAACATGCCAGTTCTTGCATGGCCAGCATACTCACTGGACATGTCACCCATTGAGCATGTTTGGGATGCTTTGGATCGGCATATACGACAGCGTGTTCCAGGTCCTGCTAATATACAGTAACTTTGCACAGCCATTGAAGAGGAGTGGACCAACAGGCCACAATTAACAACCTGATCAACTCTATGCGAAGGAGATGTGTTGCACTGCGTGAGGCAAATGGTGGTCACACCAGATACTGACTGGTTTTCGGACCCCCCCTCCCCCCGGACCCCCCAATACAGTAAAA
Organism: Chrosomus eos; assembly: GCA_036326025.1. Lineage (NCBI taxonomy): Eukaryota > Metazoa > Chordata > Actinopteri > Cypriniformes > Leuciscidae > Chrosomus > Chrosomus eos. The sequence continues at coordinate 21,038,601 of CM070834.1, forward strand.
CTGCACATTTTAGAGTGGCCTTTTATTGCGGCCAGCCTAAGGCACAACTGTGCAATAATCATGCTGTCTAATCAGCATCTTGATATGCCACACCTGTGAGGTGGAGGGATTATTTGGGCTAAGGAGAAGTGCCCACTAACACAGATTTTGACAGATTTGTAAACAATATTTGAGAGAAATAGGCCTTTTGTGTACATAGAAAAAGTCTTAGATCTTTGAGTTCAGCTCATGTAAAATGGGGGCAAAAACTAAAGTGTTGCATTTATAATTTTGTTCAGTGTATCCTATTATCTAAACACAAACTTTTGTTAGATGTGAATAATCGATTTGACATCACTAATATGTATGTACAAATTGCACATGTTTTCTAGGCTGGCTCAACTAGATGCTACAAAGTTTTATAATAAGATATTTTATCCAAGTCCTTGTTAATAAAAACGGAGAATGTGGCGTTGTTCTATCTGACCTTCAGAGGTTTCGACATTTCATGCTCTGTGTTTTTGTTCTTCTGTACTGGATGTATGTCTTTTTGTCCCTTTCTATTCTCCGAGGGCTTGAAGCAATGTTTACCGGCATAGATTTCCTCTCAATAGTCAATTTAATTTTTCCATTCCGTTCTCCATGCTGACACAATGATGTTCAGCCTTGTAATTTGTCCTTTTTTGTCGAAACCCCTATTAACCGGGTAACCATGTTGTCATGAAGGAATATGTGAGAAGACTCTCTCAACCAATTATGTTACACACATTTTGTTGACCTTGTTCTTCATTGGGGTACTGCTTAAATTGTTGCGGTCACTGTTATATCTTTTTATGTGTTGTGTTTGGTTAGATGTCCGGCTGGGAAATTAAATGGCATTAACATGACAGAAACATCTCCCCTGTTTTAACGTCTTTTTTTTTTTATTTTTATTTTTTTTTTATGGCAGCTGTTGCCATGGAGACAGCTGCTCTACCCACGATGCCTGAAGCACAGGTTGGGGATCACAGCCTTGATGTGGTTTCAGACCCACAGTCAACACTCACCGTTATAAACCCTGTTTGTGTGTGTTTGAGGCAAGCTGAGGTTGATTGTGCACAAAGCATTTTCGCTGCTAATCATCAGTAAAAGACGAGGGTATTTACATAACGCTGTTTAACTTCAGTGATTGCGTCGTCGTTCTTCTGTCTTCTCTGCTTGTCAGAATCTCTGTTTCTCACCGTCACTACTGTCTCTGTCTTGTTCATGCTAGGATGTAACTGAATCTACAAAAAAATGTAATGTTTAAAGGAACTCAAATGTTGTTTACTCACCATCATATCCTTCATATTATTGACTTGTGTGAAGAAAAAAGTATTTTTGGTACAAGAAGCCTTAAAAAGTAGTCAATAATCGTATCCCTTAACTTATTTTTGATCACCACAATGACATATTTAAAAAAAAAATTCAGTGAAAAAATGTATTCACGCCTTAAAATAGCATGAATGTATCTCTACCCTTGCTTCAATTAGTATATGTGGAGCCATGAATATGCAAATGAGCCTAGCCTCCACTCACTCTTCTACAAGTCGATGTATCAGAATGGTAATGCGTTTTATGTATCACTCTTTGCAACGTCGAACACATAAAGGTAATTAATATGATTAGCCTTTGGCTTGACTACGTTATCAAACAGCTAATAATGTGTTGTTAATGTTACACAAATCATGTTCCCGTTCGCCATGTCAGAGTCAGACAGCTGCCATCTAACAATCAGCTTCCTAACAAGCTTTGATCAACTCCGAACATCAGTGGAGAAAGGCATATATTTCATCATAACGTTGTAATATATGCATCATATAGGCCTACATAATTCACCCACTATATTGCTAAATGTACACGATTTCTTATATCAACAAAAAGATATACAGGGTTAACCTCCATATTCCCCTGCTTGTTCGCTGTTAATGATATGCTAAAGCCCCCCGCCTCGTGATGTGATTGGTTACAAGGTAGTTTGTGACGTAAGAAACACCAGCGATTTTTGAGACTGTCAAAATGCTTTGAGATGGACAAAATGCTCTGCAATGGTGTTGACTTATGAATTTGCACGTGCTTTGTCTTAAAGTACATTAAAAACACCACATTGACATACAAACAATTTACAACTTACAAATTTAATTTTCACCACTGGGTGAAAGAACTTTAAAGAAATATTGACATACAATTGATTATTACAGCATATTATTTTCTTTCTTCCATAAAACACAAGAGATTTTTAAGCTGTCAGAGCATGTTTTGAAATACGAGGAAAATAGATTTGATTTGATAAGTGATTTAGAGACTGAACCTGCAAAAAATGTGAAAACACTGTTTATGTGACTCATGACCCATATTCCAAGTCTCATGAAGTCATATGTTTTTGAGTGAGAAACAGACTGAAAATTCATTATTCACTGACAATCATCATCTTCACACCTCTAAAAAAAATTTTTCACAGGGTTTGATATAAATCCGAAACATTGTTTTTCTCATGCACGTGAGTAACTGTGAATTAATTTACGTAGAGTTTGATTTTACACCAGAGGAAACATTATCAGTAAACAACCACACATTTCTCAGACTGTTCCTCTCGAGCCTATCAAATTACTTCAGAAGACTTCAATATAGCCGCACAAGTAGTAAGCGCTACTTTTATGAAATTTTAATGCTGCTTTTTTGTCATTTTTAGAGCTTGGCAGCATAAAATCACAATCCACTTTCCTTGTCTTAGAGAAACATTCTGCCTAAGATCTCGAGATTTGTGATTCATGATAAAAATAATATGGGGTTAGAATGACATTTGATGGTTTTATGGTTATACACAAAAG